>CM064867.1:39561099-40179157 GCA_032719365.1 Prinsepia uniflora
CGATCTGAACTGACACCATTTGTCAGTATCAGAGCAGCCTGAGTATCCTATGAGCTAACCACTTGTTAGATCTACTATTTTGCTGACACAAACAACTCAAAGGTCTCCTTTCTCAATCTCAATCTATCCTGACATCTGCTCCCGTTGGGAGTCATCAGACCTCACTAACCGATCCAAAAAACATCCGACAAACTATCACCACTTGACAGTCGCCAGTCGAAAACTGACACTATACTATCTTGTGGTTATACTAACCACCAACTCATTCAACTCGAGTTTACATTTATCAACATCTAACTCGACCGGTGTGTAACTGGACCCATCAGAAATACCATGACCCAATGCACAGTATCCAATGTCCAGTTCACGACTTTAACTAATCCAATGGTATCGGAACTAAGCCGACTACCAATACGCTCACCAACATACCCCTATATACCGTCACCAGGCACCACAAGTCTGCCCGGTATCATAGCTCGAACTACGTACAAGGTACATACGTCCATCTACCAACCTACCACAACAATAACGACGACGACAACACGACCACCTAGGTCGTAGCCAAACACGTTCCAATAACGGAGTCCATCTGTCCAATCCAGTATTAGACAAATCAAAACTCCGACCCATTATCCAGTTCCAAATCCGAAATCATCATTTCGTAAACTAGTATTAGGAATAACCATTCCGAACCCAAATCCATAAATCCACTTTCAAGTTCCAAAATCGAATCCTGAATCGTCACCCAGAAATCCGATTCCAAACCCCGAAATCTCGTTCTCGTCTACCGAGACGCACTATATCCGAACCTATCGGATACCTGTTCAAACGATTACCTCAATACGTTTGATTGACTTCATAGGGAAGCCAATCCCAATATCAACACGTCTCTAAGGCTGACCAAAATCTGACCTCGTCAGACACCTGCTCGCCCGAGTAATATACCATAAGGGATTTACCTCGAAAAGAAGTTCAGTCCCATCATCCTCAACTCAGCTATCCAAGTAAGAGCGATAAACTCTCCATCTATCTGGATCATCAAGATCACGATCCAGATTCATCACTACGTCACCTGACCATGAACGTCACGATCAAGGATCGTCACGACGCCCAAAGTCTTCAACATCAAAATCTCGATCCACATCGAGATCCTAGATCGTCGCAATACCCTAAATCCTCAACACCACGATCCTAATCCACATTACGAATCCTAGGTGGATCCACATAGTTTAACTATCGGATTCCAAACCATAGGGTCTTACACCCTCAACGAATCTGCATATTGTCACTAACAAGACCCATCCCGATTGTCCCTTGTTAGCAGATAGAGAGATCTCTGCGATTGGGTGTGATATGGGAGTCGGTACGCCGATTGGTGATATATATGTGGTGAACCAGGGGATACGAGGTTATCCTGTATTGATAGGGGGTGTGCACCTAGTGTCTGACCTAATACTGTTAGATTTGTATGATTTTGATGTTATCCTTGGGATGGATTGGTTGACAACTCATCATGCCTCTATCGAGTGTTTCGATAAGAGGGTGATACTCCGGAGCCCAGGGTTACCAGAGGTGGTATTTCAGGGAGAGCGGAAAGTGTTACCCGCCAGAGTCATATCAGCCCTCACGACAGAGAGATGGTTGCGAAGAGGTTGCCAGGGTTATTTGGCACATGTGATTGATGTACGGGGATACCCCAACTAGGGCCGAGGATATCCCAATAGTATGTGAGTTCCCAGATGTGTTTCCTGAGGATTTACCAGGGTTACCCCCGCATAGGGAGATGGAGTTCACAATTGATTTGATCCCTGGTACACGACCTATTTCCTTGACTCCTTATCGTATGGCACCAGCCGAGTTGTGGTGAACCAGGTGATATGAGGTTATCCTGTATTGATAGGGGGTGTGCACCTAGTGTCTGACCTAATACTGTTAGATTTGTATGATTTTGATGTTGTCCTTGGGATGGATTGGTTGACAACGCATCATGCCTCTATCGAGTGTTTCGATAAGAGGGTGATACTCCGGAGCCCAGGGTTACCAGAGGTGATATTTCAGGGAGAGCGGAAAGTGTTACCCGCCAGAGTCATATCAGCCCTCACGGCAGAGAGATGGTTGCGGAGAGGTTGCCAGGGTTATTTGGCACATGTGATTGATGTACGGGATACCCCAACTAGGTCCGAGGATATCCCAATAGTATGTGAGTTCCCAGATGTGTTTCCTGAGGATTTACCAGGGTTACCCCCGCATAGGGAGATGGAGTTCACTATTGATTTGATCCCTAGTACACGACCTATTTCCTTGATTCCTTATCGTATGGCACCCGCCGAGTTGTGGTGAATCAGGTGATACGATGTTACCCTTTATTGATAGGGGGTGTGCACCTAGTGTCTGACGTAATACTATTAGAGTTGTATGATTTTGATGTTATCCTTGGGATGGATTGGTTGACAGCTCATAATGCCTCTATCGAGTGTTTCGATAAGAGGGTGATACTCCGGAGCCCAGGGTTACCAGAGGTGATATTTCAGGGAGAGCAGAAAGTGTTACCCGCCCGAGTCATATCAGCCCTCGCGGCAGAGAGATGGTTGCAGAGAGGTTGCCAGGTGCATCCGCTACTACGTTTGCTTTTCCCGGATGGTATTCAATTGTGCAGTCATAATCCTTAATCAATTCCAACCATCTTCTTTGCCTCACATTCAGCTCCTTTTGTGTGAAAAAGTATTTCAAACTTTTATGATCCGTAAACAGTCTGCATGTTTCACCGTATAAGTAATGTCGCCAGATCTTTAGCGCATGTACCACTGCAGCCAGTTCTAGATCATGGGTAGGGTAGTTGTGTTCATACGGTTTTAACTGTCGAGAGGCATAAGCAATTACCTACCCATGCTGCATTAATACGCACCCCAACCCGTGTAAGGATGTAACAGTATACACTTCGAATTCTCCACTATCACCTGGAAGGGTCAATACTGGAGCGGATGTCAATCGTTTCTTCAATTCCTGAAAACTCCGCTCACAAGTTTCATCCCAAATGAACTGAACTCCCTTCTTGGTCAAATGAGTCAATGGGGCAACAATCTTAGAAAATCCTTCTACAAAACGTCTGTAGTAACCGGCCAACCCTAAAAAGCTCCTCACTTCGGTCACTGTTGTCGGCTACTCCCAGTTTCCCACTGCCTCAACCTTCTGGGGATCAACACAAATTCCTTCCGCAGAAATAACATGTCCCAGAAACCCCACACTGGTTAGCCAAAATTGGCATTTACTCAATTTGTCAAAAAGCTGATTCTATCGAAGAGTCTCAAGCACAAGTCTCAGGTGCTTCTCATGCGCCTTCTTACTATTTGAATACACCAAAATATCATCAATAAACACAATCACAAACTGATCAAGATATTTCTGGAACACTCGGTTCATCAGATCCATAAATGCCGATGGTGTATTGGTTAACCCAAATGGCATTACTAGAAACTCATAATAACCATACCGAGTCCGGAAGGCTGTTTTTGGAATATCCTCTTCTCGAATCCTTAACTGATGGTAACTAGAACGGAGATCAATCTTCGAAAAATACTTAGCTCCCCTTAATTGGTCAAACAAATCATCGATTCGGGGCAAAGGATACTTATTCTTTATTGTCGCTTTGTTCAGTTGTCTATAATCCATGCACAATCTCAAGCTGCCCTCCTTCTTTCTTACAAATAGTACGGGGGCTCCCCACGGTGACACGCTCGGTCGAATGAACCCCATGTCAACTAGATCTTGTAATTGCACCTTCAATTCCCTTAACTCGGCTGGTGCCATACGATAAGGAGTCAAGGAAATAGGTCGTGTACCAGGGATCAAATCAATAGTGAACTCCATCTCCCTATGCGGGGGTAACCCTGGTAAATCCTCAGGAAACACATCTGGGAACTCACATACTATTGGGATATCCTCGGCCCTAGCTGGGGTATCCTGTACATCAATCACATGTGCCAAATAACCCTAGTAACCTCTCCGCAACCATCTCTCTGCCGTGAGGGCTGATCTGACTCTAGCGGGTAACACTTTCCGCTCTCCCTGAAATATCACCTCTGGTAACCCTGGGCTCTGGAGTATCACCCTCTTATCGAAACACTCGATAGAGGCATGATGAGTTGTCAACCAATCCATCCCAAGGATAACATCAAAATCATACAAATCTAATAGTATTAGGTCAGACACTAGGTGCACACCCCCTATCAATACAGGATAACCTCGTATCACCTGGTTCACCACATATATATCACCAGTCGGCGTACCGACTCCCATATCACACCCAATCGCAGAGATCTCCCTATCTGCTAACGATGCATAATCTCGAGAAACAAACGAATGGGTAGCTCCCGGGTCTATTAAAGTACGTGCATGATGACCAAAAATAGTAAGCATACTTGTCACCACTCCCGGGGTTGCTCGGGCCTCCTGTTGAGTTGCTGTAAACACTCGAGCCTGTGGTCCCGAAGTCTGACCACGTCCTCTGCCAACTCCTCTCCCACCTGTCGCGTCTGAGGTCGAGGCTGTACTCAGACTCTGCTCTTCAGTGCCCCAACCTGTACCACTACCAGCCAAACGTGGGCAGTCCCTCTTGAAGTGACCCGGCTCCTTACAATAAAAGCAAACAAGCACATTACCCTGGTTGGGCCCACTATTCTATCGGTTTGCTGATCCCATTAACGCCTTACTAGACTGCGTTGTCTCTAGTGGTCGAAACCCAAATCTCTATGTACTGCCACTACCAAAAATCGGACGAGTGCCACCAGAAGATCCAGAGCTAGAACCACCCCTCTTCGGCCATCTTTGACTCGGAGCTCCCTGATACTGTCGCTCTCGGTGCCGACCGAAGCCTGAAAACTGCTTTCGTACTAGCAAGGTCACCTCAACTCTAGCGGTAGCATCAGACAAATCCCTCAAGGTAGCATACGATCCTACTGTCACAGCACCACGGATCTTATTTCTCAACCCCTGCTCAAATCTTCTGCACTTTTCCTCCTCGTTTGCCACGTACATAGGAGCGAAATTAGACAGGTTCAAGAATTTCTGCTCGTGGTCAGCCACTGATAGGTTTCCTTGTTGCAGCTGAAGGAACTCCACTTCCTTGGCATTGCGAAAGGAACGAGGCTAAAATTGGTCTAGGAAATGGTGCCTGAAATCCTCCCAACTCAGGGTGCGGGCATCCAATCCCGTCGGTTGTAATCCGCGCCACCATCAATACACCTGACTACTCAACATGAACGTGGCTAATGGAACCATGTCTCCTGGTGGGCATCGTATGATCTCAAAAATCCTCTCCAATTGCGTAATCCACTCATAGGCCTCGTCTGGGTTGGTCTGGCCAGTAAAACTAGTGGCCCCCAAATGTTGAGCTCTTCCTACGTCTGGACCCTCCATCTCATCACCAGGTTATGCACGAGGCTCGCGTCGTGGAGGCATATTGAGGTATTCTGTAAGTAAAACAGATCAGTATACCAACACAAACACCCAATGTGCAAAACTCAGACCGCAACCTAATGCTCTGATACCAATTTGACAAGACCTATCCCGATTATCCATCGATAATCATGAAAGATCCTTCTCCCGTCTGACAATAACTCGAAAGTACCAAAAGTAGCCTTACATATATAAACATAACATAACAAACGATAAACATTGTCAGACAAGGGATAGTTCAGTGTTCCAGGACCGTTGACTTCACAAGTTTGACTAGTCAACAGGTTTACAGAGCATAAGTAATATTACAAGTAGGGATCAAAATCCTATGATGTAAGGTGTATGAGTACGCAACGGTCTGTTTATTCCTCTGTCTCGATACTAGCCTCAGTACCTGTGCACTAACCTGGAGGGTACATAAAATAGAAAAGGTGTGAGTGGACAAAAAGAAAAGTTTAGAAATACATTTATCAAAATACCGTCTTACTCTTTAGTTTCATAAACATGCATGCATATCATAAATCATAAGTCAAATAATCAAGGCACAAATATAAATCTCAAACATCAATGAAACCACGGGATCCAGGTCCGGATCCAATCTCATATAGTCACGTTATCCCTGCAACGCGTGCAAATCAATAGGCTCAAGGACCGTTCAAAATTCGAGCATCCTCCGCTGTGAACACATCACCAGCCGGCAATCCAGATCATCGTGAACATATCACCGACCGATCTCCATATCATCCAGCACATCTGATCTGAGTCGAGCCTCCCTCAGCTCCACGACAACAGACCGTGCTACGTGACCTCTCTGGGGTACACACATCCATCCTGGAGGCGAGCGTTATCTCCAAGGTGCACTTCGGGGGAAACATATTCCTACCCGAAAGCCCTAATATCCACAACATATCCGTAGCATAAAAGCCAGTGAAAAACAGTTGTATTTGAAATCAAAACCATTTTCTATAAAGGTTTCCTCAAAAAAATCCGTAAATCAGTTTCAAGCAAATCCGCGCAATCGCAACCTTAGTTGCCATTTTTTCACATAAAGTCGTCAGACAAATCCATCAAATCATTTTCCCAACTCGAAATCCAAGTCAAAATCAATTTCAAATCTCGAGCCTTCGCCCAAAATAGCAAGATCACAGTTGCCTCGAAAATCGTGCCCAAAATCAGATAAAATAATATAATATTCCCAAAATCCGGAAATCATCATATCAAAACATCAATCATACCAAATCATGTCAAATCATGTCATAAAGCATTTAAAACATATATGCATGCATTCAGGGTAGAAAACAAAAGTCTACTCACACACCGTCCAGATTGTTCAGTTTCGAGCTGTTCGTTCTATTCCGACGTCCTGGGAATATTCCGGCCTGTCAAACAAAGTAATATAAGGTCACTAGGTTATCACATAACCCCATGTACGAATTCCCTAATCATCGGAATTTAATAATATTCTTTAAACGAAACCTATTCGCTTCGGGTACTCAAAACTACTCTAAATTCATATCCGATTGACCCGAAACCAACGCTACTAGGTCCGTATCATCGAGATCATCAAAACGTATGTTGGACCCAAAGCCAAAATCCCAACCATGCGCCCTCACGCGTCGTGCACAGTGTTGCTACAGTGCGTCTCCCTCACCCGATTACTTGGTAAACGGGTCGTGAACCTGCGATCAGACCCGGTGAAATCTCCCTCAATTCGACCTCGATTTTGTTTGTTATTTCACTCATTGTCATCTATTCCATGTTTATTAGGGATCTATACCTTCAATTGCATAAAAGGGAGCTTAAAATCCCTCGACTCAAAGTGGATACCCGACGGGTTCTCAATCGGGTTCTACCCAAAATCAAGCTATTTCAATCAAATTAATCACACAGGAAGCATCCTCTTTCCATTTTAAACATGAATTCGAAACCAATTTCAAGATTGCTTACCTCCAAGTACTCGAACTCAACCTCCAAAATTCATGGATGTCACAGGGTCTGTTCTTCCTCAATTCTCCAGCAATTTCCTTCCCATTTGATTTGGTTCAATTCATTTAGCTCCCAGAAGACTAAATGTCAAGTTAATTTCACTAAAAACCGTCTAAGAAATTGAATTCAACATTAATTGTTTTGGGTAGTTTTTCGGGTTTCTCAGTAAGGTTTCAATTGGGGTTTTCTCTGTTTCCCTCTCGGTTTTTCACTCCTAATTGCACTTAATCTTGCACTCAATTTACTCTCGTTTCCTTGTGTTGCTGAGAATCGATCAAAGTGGAGGGGGTTTATGTTCTCTGTTTTGTCGAATACCACTAAATATAATATCATATGATAATTCAAAGGTTTGATTTAATCTTTTGGTTGTACAAACGGCAACAGATTGCCAGTCATCACCAGTAAGAAGTGACAAATGTCACACAAAGAGTCACCTGAGTCACTCTATGGCTGATTCAGCCAATTGCACCGTTAAATAACTTCGACTGCCTAAAATTACCATTTTACCCTTTAAGTAACAAATGACCATTTTGCCCCTCAACTTCCCAAACCTGTAACTTTTTCATCTGAACTCCGTTTTCGACGTGCCACCTGTCTACGGATTCAGCGTCCCGAGATCTACACAATGGTCCTCAAAAAAGGTACAAAAAGTATTCCGAACAAAAGGTCAACATTTAACCACACCCTTCCAAGGGTAAAAACGTCATTTACTTATTATTTTAATATTTTACATTATTTGAATTTTCGGGGCGTTACAGTCACATCGTTCCTCATCCAATTCCCACATCTAAACAGATCAGTCAACGACGAGACACGTCGAGACTGTGGGTTCTCACTGATTGCCTCGTATCGATCCTTGTCATTCCACTTAGGAAAATCCAAGGATGATAAATCACGATGACATCAAAATCCATCCTACGTGAATACAAACAAACTCGCTGCACTCACCACACCACGTAACCAACATCATCTGCCACCAAGCAGAAAATGAGAAATCTCAGTCACCTAACTCCGAAATACTCAACCCCACTTGATGACCCAAGACAAATCCCGGGTTCACCAATCAATACACGATCAGTGTACTAGTGGCAACCAACAACATCTACATCATCAACATCATCTACCATCATCAATCATGGTAGAATCTGAGAAGTCACCCAAAATGGCTTCGAAGTACCCATTACCAATGCGAAAAACCCTCATTCCTCGTGTCACCTCAATCAGAACTCTCACGATTCCGAAGTTCAACCATATCGGAAATAACATACTCGAACATCAACCATGTGTTTCCCTTTGACTAGTTAGGGACACATGCCCTTTTCGCCTATCCGTTTATACTATGTATGTAGGTACACTCATTCCGAGTGTAATTCACCCGACTCAAGGTTAAACCTTGTATACTATTTATGAGTTTGCCTAAACGGAATCCAACACTCGTATCTCGTACCACAAGTCTCAACTACTACTGGATCCTATCCAGTCCATCACTATCCATGATCTATGCCCGAACCACAGATACCGAACATATGCCCAACTCGACGGAGTCACATCCCGACTCGTAACTCATCGTCATCAGAACACCGGCACCAGCACCAGTACCAGTATCACCACCTGTCAGCATCAGCACAAAGTGTGCGAATCAGACAATACATGGATCTCCGCTCATACCGAGCGGTGATCCCGTACCTCTACTCATATTGGAGAAACTCTACCTCCGTCGTACCCAACAACTCTGGGTACAGTCATCTTGACATCTCATAAGAGAAAAAGAAAACGTTCCCCGAACGTCCCCGATTCCAAAAAACCACAACTATGACCACTCTCAGTAGTAGCGCCTGTCACAGACTTGTGCAGACCTATCCACCAGACATCAAAATCTAGACTTCGCATCCAACAGAATCAACCGCTCGTACCAACTACTCCGTATCCCCGCTCCGGGATTCCATCGACAAGTACCAACCCTAGTAACCTGTCCAACCAACTCTAACCCGTAGTAACTCGACTTAACCAATGTCGTCTACCAAGTCACCCATGAACTTAGTTACACCAACAATCCATCACAACTAAAGTAGTACGACAACCATCTAGGTCTAATCGATAAGTACAACCTCAACTGCGGAGTGCAGTCCCATCACAAGCTGGCATGACTAGACCGACTAACGGCCTCAAATCCAAATAGTCGTCAAAGTCAAACCACTCACCAACTCACATTTCCGAACCATACACACTACCTTAGGGTTCCACAATCTTACCAGCTCCGTGGTCTTGACATCGCAAGGACGTCAATCCAATCCTACCGTAAGTTCAACCAGGATTCCTCGAATCCGGCTGCTAACTGCCATAAGTTCAACTAGAGTTCCACGAACTCGACTTCTAACTACCAACCGCAGTACACTCCACAATCCGGCTGCTCCTAGCAGTAAATCCATTTAACTCAACAAAATTCGACCAACCGATGGTCACAACACCAAACTACCGTCAAAACGATCCTACGACATCGTGAAAGGCGATCCCAACTAATCGTCTCACGATCGAAATCTAACGTACTAATACGTTCACCCTTCCGTATGGTCCCACTCTGTCATCAACGACAGTACTATGGCAACCCCGGCATCAAGTGCCGAATCAAAACGATCCAATCCTACTAACTATCATACCGGAACCCTAACTATCCGGTTGATGACGAACTGTAGCCCATTGAGATATCACATCATCGACCTGCGCACATTCCAAGAGCAAACTTGCTATGATAAGCAATCCTACGAGCAATCCTATGCTCTGATAGAGCCAAACATAGCTCTGATAAGCCAGCCTCGCTCTGATACCACCTGTTAGGACCCGTCCTCAATCCCCCAGGGATTAACGAGGAATGACCCTGATCCCGTCTGACACGGAGTGTCAGACAAGGGAAATTTCCAACCTTTGCCCTCTAGGGCTATCAGAGTACGCCAGGACCCGGAGGAGGTGACAGGACCCACCCCGATTATCGCCTCGATAATCTGGAAGCATCCTGCTCCCGTCTGACAATCGAAACCAAAGGACCGGAAAACCAAATAACATTACATCACACCCATTGTCAGACCAGGGAGATTAAACAAATACATCCGACTGGACATCAAGTCCATAGTTTCACAGAGCATAATATTACAAAACAGGTTAAAGAACAAATCCTACTCTGTGAACTAACTACTCTGCAACGGAAAACTTTATGCCTCTGCCTCTGCATCGGCGCTAGCCCCCGAACTTGTACCACAACCTGGAGGGTAGTTAAAACAACAAAGTGTGAGTGGACCGAAACAAAGGTTTACAGAAAACAGTTTAAGGAAATCGGGATTCGCCCTCCAGTTTTACGACACGCATGCATAACCAAATATTCGAAAATCGCGTATTAAACATTCGAAACCACTTTTTCCGAAACACATGGAAAACATTACAGAAAACTGTCATAACTCATGAAAAATAATTTAATATTACCAGAATCTAGAAACCGTCATTTTGAAACATCAATTGCACAAATCAAGTAAAGAGTGAGTCAATAATCACAATTAAGCCGTTAGATCCATCCGAGTCTTTAAACTCAATATCAGGCCTTCCCGGGATATCAACGACTCTTTAAACTCAAAACATGATCAATAGGCCTCGGGGGTATCACAATAACCGAGTCTTTAAACTCACGAGTCTTTAAACTCAATCCGGGTCTTTAAACCAAATTTTCGGGCCCGCCCCCATCATCAATATACCGGGTCTTTAAACCCAAAATCAGATCCAACAATCAACCGGGTCTTTAAACCCAAAACCGTTTTTAAACACAATAAACCAGGATTCATCATAAACCGTTTTCCAACATCATTCCGAAATCATATCTCGTCATAATAGGACTTATGTCCGAATTCACATGCAAATTCCAAAACATGCAATTCCCGAAATCACTTCACAATTATAATCAAAACATCATAAATCCGTAACATGCATAATCATATCTAGATGCTTCATCAAAACATCATTCATGCATAAGCGAAAACCGTAATCTCGAAATGCGTGAAATACGATGAATATCTTGAAAAGCGTGAAAACACGTAAAACCGAAATATCATATCACCATCATAAAATCATATGTGAAACCATAAGATAAATAAGCAAAATAGTCATGCATGCCCGGTTTAGAAATCAAAAAGTCCACTCACGGTTTTAGGATGCGTCAATCGCGCCCCGTGCGCTCCTCAGTAGCTTCGGAAATGTCCGGGCCTGTAAAAACGTACAAGAAGGGTTACAAACATCCCCAAATAAGTCGTGTGATTTTTCCTAATTTTTCCGGATTTTTCCGCGAAATTAAACTTAAGGACCTAAACTTCCGAACTCCCGAAATTATCCCGAATGACTCCCGATCGATTCGAACTCTAAAGATAACATGTTAATTAGACTGAAGGGATTAAATCTCATGTTGACCGTGATCAGAGATGACATCACACGCGCCGTCACGCACCGCCCATCCGAGTCTTTAAACTCAATATCAGGCCTTCCCGGGATATCAACGACTCTTTAAACTCAAAACATGATCAATAGGCCTCGGGGGTATCACAATAACCGAGTCTTTAAACTCACGAGTCTTTAAACTCAATCCGGGTCTTTAAACCAAATTTTCGGGCCTGCCCCCGTCATCAATATACCGGGTCTTTAAACCCAAAATCAGATCCAACAGTCAACCGGGTCTTTAAACCCAAAACCGTTTTTAAACACAATAAACCAGGATTCATCATAAACCATTTTCCAACATCATTCCGAAATCATATCTCGTCATAATAGGACTTATGTCCGAATTCACATGCAAATTCCAAAACATGCAATTCCCGAAATCACTTCACAATTATAATCAAAACATCATAAATCCGTAACATGCATAATCATATCTAGATGCTTCATCAAAACATCATTCATGCATAAGCGAAAACCGTAACCTCGAAATGCGTGAAATACGATGAATATCTTGAAAAGCGTGAAAACACGTAAAACCGAAATATCATATCACCATCATAAAATCATATGTGAAACCATAAGATAAATAAGCAAAATAGTCATGCATGCCCGGTTTAGAAATCAAAAAGTCCACTCACGGTTTTAGGACGCGTCAATCGCGCCCCGTGCGCTCCTCAGTAGCTTCGGAAATGTCCGGGCCTGTAAAAACGTACAAGAAGGGTTACAAACATCCCCAAATAAGTCGTGTGATTTTCCCTAATTTTTCCGGATTTTTCCGCGAAATTAAACTTAAGGACCTAAACTTCCGAACTCCCGAAATTATCCCGAATGACTCCCGATCGATTCGAACTCTAAAGATAACATGTTAATTAGACTGAAGGGATTAAATCTCATGTTGACCGTGATCAGAGATGACATCACACGCGCCGTCACGCACCGCCCAAAGTGGCTGCGCGTGAAGGCCACGCGCCTAGCTACAGTACCTTCTTCCCTACCCGAATAGGCTGATAAACGGGTCTGATACCCGCGGCTCAACCCGATCAGTCCACCCTCAATTCTCAATCAATTCCTCCCGTTTTCAATCCTATTATCTTCTCTAATCCATTAATTATAGGTCTGCATTAACGATTACTCTCGACTAACACCGAATCGATCCAACTCAAGCTCAAACAGTCGAACAAGTCGACGTCTGAAACTCACCCAACCTAGCTCCATTTCCAAATTAACTTCACCAGTAGCTTAAGGGGACTTAGACGAACACAATGGCACAATCAATTGAACTCGCCGTTACCTGGAAGTCGTCGTCCTCAACATTGGATTTCCTCTGAAACTGAAACTCAAGTTCCCGGCCAACCAGACCTCCTCCTCCTTCGATTTTTGCACGGTTGTGCTCGTAGTGACCCCAGAAGTCTAACACGGCCCTCGGTTTCGTTCAACAAGCCTCAGGAATTAAATTTGATTTTTCCCTCCAACTGGTTCTTCTCTGAACTGGAACTCAGGTTCTTGGGAAAACAAGGATCATTCTCCTTCAATTCTTGCACGGTCGTGATTCTGCCACTCCCAGAAGGCTCTCTCTGCGTCTGGATTGGTCCCAAAGCCCGTAGAAATTGAACTCTGAAATTTTCCCCCCAAAACCCGAAAATGGTTCTTCACTTTTTCTGTAACGACCCGTCCCGAATATCGGGATTTAATAATATTTAATTGTGATTTACTAATCTGGGATTAGTTGGGCGATTTCGGACGAATTGTGCAAAATGACCGTTTTGCCCCTGGGTGTGGGCAAAACGTTGACTTTTAAATCGGATGGTCAAATGGACTTTGACCGATGACCGTGACGTAGTTCGGGACGTCACGAGTTCATAGACAGGTGGCACGTTCGATTCCGACGTTCGTGGTGGAAGTTATGATGTACGGAAGTCCAGGGGCATTTTCGTAATTTGGACGATGTAGGGGCAAATGTTGACTTTTTGATCGGGATGCCCGATGGCCGAGGACCGAGGACCGTTAGGAAGGTCTCGATGCCCTGAGTTCGTAGACAGGCGGCACGCATCAATCGGAGTTCGTATGACCGAGTTACGGGTCAGGATGCGTGAGGGGCATTTTGGTAATTTACTGCACAAGGGCAGAATGGTAATTTCACGGGTGTTTGAACGGTTACTGTAGCACCGTGGAGGGAACATGGCCAGCGCACGGGTGGTGCATTTATGGAGCAAATTGATGGCCTCAAACTATTGTTTATAGGTTGTATGGATTGTTTAGTGGCATTGTGCGATGCCAGGCTGTGTGGGACGGTGGATTTGGCCATTAACTATGACTGGTGCACGATGAAAAGCTGAGTGCTTCCCACATGTGTTCAGCCTTTCCAGGGCCCAATTGAGCAGATTGCAGTAGGCAATGTAGTTATGGGACTGAGTGAAGTGTTCTGTGATTGAGAATGAGAGGAAAGGAGCAATTTTGGTGTGGAATTGTTCAAAAACCCGAAACTGGTTTTTGAAGAGTTCATTATCGAATTTCGGTTTTCAGGCCAGCCCAGGGCAAATTGATGATTCATTTTGTTCTCTGGGATCATTTCGAGTCGAACCAGATCAAATGGGGCAAGCTTGGGAGCTCCTAGGGCCGTGAACGGACTTGGTGGACGGCCGGAAAACTCGAGCTTGAGTTGTGACGATTGAGGTATTGTCGAGTTAAATTAATGATTCTAATTAGTTCGTTGTAGTCCTTATTAACTTCCTGTGAAGTTAATTTGATTTTGGTTAAGGATTGGAGGAGCTCTGGTGATCGACCCGTTTTGGGTGATCACGGGTTGTCGACAAGATTGATCGACGGTTGATGCTAATCATGGACACAGAACTGAAATTGGTGGATTGGTGATTGTTGTAGGATCAAGAACGGATGGAATTGATATCGAATTGAGGGTGTTTGAAACGGATCCTATCGCGGGTAATCTGACCCGTTTACCAGTCATTCGGGTGAAGAAGGAGCACTGTAGCAGGCGCGTGGCTTTCACGCGCAGCCACTCACGGCGGCGCGTGACGGCGCGTGGGCACGAATCTCGAGGTGAGGTCAACATGACTTTTATCCTATACATTGTAATGAACATTTTGGGATTGGTTTCGTGTCGATCGGACACCGTCTCGATATTGTTCGGGATGTCCGAAGGTTTTAAATCCAATTTAAAAATACTTAAAAATTCGGGAAAATTACGGGACTTGAATTGGATGTTAATGATGAGGTTAGTGATCCTCTAAATTGATTTGAACAGGATTGGGAGTCCCGGTGATAGTGAGGTGGCCCGGGAGGGCCTATGGCACGCGTATCGAGGCGCTCGGTTAAACGGTCTGTGAGTGGACATTGGTTTTATAAATTCGATGCATGCATAACTGTTTTATGATTGTTATAATTGGGATTATATGATTTATTTTGGATATCAGTGAATTTATATGTTTTCACGCTCTTCGAGGCGATTTACGTGTTTGCACGTGAATCGAGGTTTTCTGGATTTGCACTGATTTCCATAAATATGGATGGATATGATTTCATGAAACGGTCACGGATTTGATAATGTGAAATCGAGCCAGGGGCCCAGTTAATTTGTTGAATCGGGCCAGGGGCCCAATTGAATTATGAAATCGGGCCAGGGGCCCAGTTAACTTATGAATCGGGCCAGGAGCCCAGTTGACTTGTATATGTGATTTCGGGTCGGGGACCCTAAAATGGAATTGAATGAACTATTTCGGATTTGATTCAACTATTTGGACTTATGACGGTTTTATGGAAATTCGGGGCAGGGCCCTTGTGATATTTTGGAAATGAATAATAAAATGTGTTCCATAAAACCATCTCGATATGAGGATATTTATATCCTGGTCTCCTCCAAGTGTCGGGGACACTGGAGAAGTCACGGTGCATTGCCTGCGAGGGCTCATTGTACGGAGCTACCGGACCGTATAGTGATCCAGGAGCAGGATTGCTAGACGTCATGGACGTCAGACATCGGGGATGTCAGAGATATGGACCCGGTGAGACCCCGGGCAGCACGCGTTGCTTAATACCGTGAGATATGCCGTCTGGAACGTCAAGCGTCTAGGACGCTAGGCATCGGGGATGCCGGAGATGGAAAAATAATAAATGAATATTACTGGATTGATGAAATAACTCTTGGATTTACTTTTGGAAATTGAAAATATGCTTTGGTTTCCGGGCTAAGGCCTAATGGTTATTTCTAAATAAATATGGGATTATTGGTTTTGGTGCATGCATATGATTTTACTGAGGGGCATAAATGTCTTATAAATGTTTTAAGCAGACTTGTTTATTTTCGTCCACTCACAGCTTTTGGTTTTTAATGCCCTTCAGGTTGATTCCGGATACGACTGCAGCAGAGACTTGAGCATCGCACACCTCCTCCATCGATCCTTACGCACTCTGGAAGCCCGTTTGGGCAATGGCAATCGGTTATCCCTTGTCTGGCGCCTCTTGTCAGACGGGAGCACGTCACATTCCATGGTAATCCCGGGGGGATTGGGATGGGTCGTGTCATTTTCTCTCAATCTCAACCTTCACACTGATGCACAAAATGACCCCAAATGAATCCTCTCTCCACTCCCTTACACGGTTAGTCGATCAGTGTGGTCAGCAGCTCGTGGGAGACCAACTGCGGTCTCTGAAAAATGGTTTCCCGCAAACGCATAAACCATGGCCATTTTTAATCCCAGCCCGTGCTCTGAGCTCTGATCCAACACCCATGTGTGCTTCCCACTGCCTCAATTCACATAAACAAAGCACCTGATCAATCCACTAAGGCCATAAACAATTGCACGCACAAGACACCACGGCCGTGCACTCTGTTTTCCACGGTGGTGAACAGTAACCCATGTAAAAAGACCAAAATGCCCTCCAACTTCCGTGACCCGTAACTCGGTCATCCGATGTCCGGTTCACTCGTGCCGCCTGTCGTTGTACTCGGGACCTCGAGACGAACCTAACGGTCTTCGAGTCATGTGAAAACCAATTATCAAACAAAAAGTCAACTTTTTCCCTTATAACGTCCAAATTACGATAATGCCCCTGAACCTCCGACCATCATAACTTTTTCCATGACCGTCCTAATCGGACGTGCCACCTGTCTACGAACTCGTGACGTCCCGAAATACGTCACGGTCATCGTTCAACGTCCGTTCGACCTCCCAATCAAAAGTCAACAAATTGACCACACGAATCACAGGGGTAAAAACGTCATTTTATTCAATATTTTACAATATTACATTCTCCAAATGTCCGGGGCGTTACAGGAGGTATGTGATATCTCAGTATCTGCTACAGTCTACAACGTATCCAACCTGAAGGGTATTAAAAACAGAAAAACTGTAAGTGGACAAAAATAAAGAGTTTATAAAAACACATTTATAAAAGATCTTTATACCCTTCACTAAAAAGCATGCATGCATAGTAAAACCATTTATCCAATCACATATGTTTAAACAACCATATTTAGGGTCACAACCTCAAGTTCCATAAATACAAGTCCCACGGGCCCCTGCCCAAAACCATTTACAGAAAACAATAACATAGTAAACATATGTGGGATCTCAGCCCAAATCCATTTATCACCATACAACACAATTTCCCAAACCAATTGAAATCATGTTTATCCATTATATTTCATATCCAAGAACCTGTCACGGTAAAATAGAGCTACGCGCGTGCTAACTGGGGTCTCAAACCCAAGTCTCTCCAGGGTCCACCCATGTCATTGTCCGTAGATCAATGACCCTCCCTGGAGGTAATGAACCATGTCCATCCTGAGAGTAAGGAAACCAACAGGGGGGCAACTCCACTCAGTCAGTGCTCCGTGACTACTCTGGGGTCCACCCAAGCCAACGACCCTCCCCGAAGGAGACAATTATATATAAACGATGGCATATGAAAAACCTTTGAAATCATTCTTTAAACGTTTCAAGGATTCATGCCCGGCCCCCATAAGTCGTCATGCACCATAAAATCCTTTCCAAGGGTTCATGCTGGTTCCCATAAATCGCCATGACCCGTAAATCCATTTCAAGGGTTCATGTCGGTTCCCATAAACCGTCATGAACCATAAAATCCATTTGTAACACATAGCTGGGCCCTAGGCCCAAATCCACATACAAACTGGACCTCTGGTCTGAATCGTAAACCAACTGGGCCTCCGGCCCGATGCCTCGATAAATCAAATGGACCGTAGTCCGAGAGTTCGTAGATCAAATGGGTTTCGAACCCGAGTTTACCTTTTCAAACCCAAAATCATTTCATTAAACTATTTCCAAAACCAGAAGTACGGAAAATCAGTATAAAACTAGAAAATCTCGATTTATGTGCAATCACGTAAATCGCCTTGAAATACGTGAAATCATATAAATCACAATCATCCAAATCAACATCATAGAATTACATTCATAATCCATATAAAAAATTTATGCATGCATCACGGTTTAGAAATCAAGGTCCACTCACAGACCGTCCAAAGCCGCGTCTATACGCGTGCCATAAGCGTCTCCCGGGTCAGTAGTCGACATCGGGACTCCCAAACCTGTCCAAATTCATTTAGAGGGTTACTAATAGCCTCATTAACCTCTCATTGAAGTCCCATAATTTTCCCGATTTTCTAACTAATTTTAAATTCGATCCTAAACCTTCGGACACCCCGAAACCTATCGAAACGATGTCCGATCGACACGAAACCAGCCCCAAAATGTTCGCTACATCGAATAGAGTGTTTCATATGGTGAACACTTCTCCAAATAGTGGGACACGCGCCCCCATGTGCCCTAGACAGTCCCTGCGCGTGAGCCCACATGCCGGTTACTATAGACCGTCCCTAACCTTCAACCGAACGGTTCGACCGGTCTGGCCCGGTTTTACTGTAAATCCGGTCTGCCTGGACCGGGGTGACCGGTCCAAGCCCTTACAATCCTCGTTTTTTGTACGTTTGGTCTGTAATCAATCCCTAAATTCCTATTTCTTCATTTCCCATCTATTACAATCATCCAAATAAATTAAAACCCCCTAAATCCCATGGTTCCATTTTGAACCTCATGGTTCAAATATCCCAAAACTCACCCATGGCATCCTCGACGTCTAACCACCCTCTAAACCAACATAATAACTTCCTAATATCCTAACAAACTCATCATAATCGTTCAAAAGCAACCATGATGAGGAAATCGAATTAAAAATGGAAATTGGGCAAAGCGAGTTGCCTCTCAGTTTTCATGGCTCCACCGTCCACGGTGGCGTGCCCTTGGCTGTCCAGCAACCTCCTCAGTCTTCTCATCACTCCCTGGCCTCTCTGTCATGAACATAGGGTAAGGGTTGGATTGGTTTGGGTTACACAGAGAAGAGGAAATGAGATCGGGTGGGTTTGGGTTTGAAATGAAGAAAAATGATCGATGCATGAATGTATAAGGGTGGCATGTGGTTGGGTGACAAGTGGCACTCATCCATTGAGCCTCCATAAAATATCTGGGCCCCACTAGAGTCCAAAAGTTAGGTCGTTTCGTAAAACGTGCAATAGTTCTTTCACACTTCCTTGAAAAGTAACTTCGTCGTCGAACGTCCGAATTCGACGTGCCGCCTGTCTATGGATTCATATCGTCCCGATCTATGTAACGGTTCTCGGCCCTCGGCAATCGGACATCTCAGTCCAAAAGTCAACATTTTGCCCCTTTTAACTAAAATTACCAAATTGCCCCAAAACTTCCGAACGTCAAAACTTCCTCCTCGAATGCCGGAATTGAACGTGCTACCTGTCTATGAACTCGTGACGTCACCAACTACGGCACGGTCATCGGTCAAAGTCCATTTGACAGCCCGATCGAAAAGTCAATGTTTTACCCACGCAGGGGCAAAACGGTCATTTTTCATCGTTCGTCCGATTTTGCTTAACTAATCACCGATTAACCTCACTAATCATGATTAGTCATTAATCTAATCTAGGAATTTGGGACGGGTCATTACACCCTAGGCACATCTATCTTACTAGTCGCAATCTAAGCCCACATTGGCATTACATCACTTAGACACACACAATGTCATTCAGAACTGTCTGATCACTATTCGATTCCATCCAATACGTCTCTGGCATCTCCCACACTTCTCAGTGACCTTCACTGGGGTAGTGCAGCACACTCGTCCACACCCAAAGCTCAATATTTCCTTCTATGATCACACTCAGTCGTAACTGAGTCGAATCTAGAAATCACTCCTCGTAATGTGCGTCACTCACGCACCCTGTATCCTCGTCACGACTAACGAATCTCCATCGTCTCAGTCGTCACGATAACATGAGCCTGTCCACTCGATAAGACTCGACTACGTCCATCGATAGCAGCGCCCGCCACAACCGCGTGCAGACTAATCCCAGAAAGACTCCGCTATCGAGACTCCATATCCATGCGGTCAACTCACCGCAGATACCAACCACTCAATACGTAAAATCCACCGATCGGTCCACCTCAGGATCCGGTCCACAAGTACCACACTCCTGGTAACTTGTCCAATCAATCTCAAACTAGGGTTATCACAAACCCGGCTGCTCACTGCAACACAACCATCCTGACCAATCCATCGCTCTCAATTCCGAAAAGTCGGCACACTCAAGTACTAGTATCTTACTAGCTAGTAACCACAATCCGAGGACCTCGTCCTCTCGTAACTCTACGGCCTCTAGCCATTGGGTTCACAAGAACTTGGCAATGAGGAGGGCCATACCATACCTGCTTAACCACGACACGTCACACTCACGACATGCCATACCAAACCACTCAACATCTATACATTGGCATCCTCTACCAATCAAAACCCCCCCGGGATTCAACACGCTGAAACATGGCACCTCATGCCAAATGGGATCCAACGTTTCTATTCCCAACAGTCTCAACTAGGGTTGTCCACGACCTCCACTGATATCACTTTGACAAAATCCACTATCTGACATGACCTCTCAATGGTCCCGACTCTCAAGGCCGTCATACTGGGACAACTGGTCAACTAGGTATGTAACGACTCGTCCTGAATTTCGAGATTAGATTAGTGACTAATCACGATTAGTGAGGTTAATCCGTGATTAGTTGGACGAAATCGGACGAACGATGCAAAATGACCGTTTTGCCCTTGGGCGTGGGAAAAACGTTGACTTTTCATTCAGGCGGTCAAATGGACTTTAACCGATGACCGTGACATAGTTCGTGATGTCACGAGTTCATAGACAGGTGGCACGTTCAATTCCGACGTTCAAGGAAGAAGTTATGACGTTCGGAAGTTTAAGGGCATTTTGGTAATTTTGATTAAAAGGGGCAAATGTTGACTTTTGGACTGGGAGGTCCGATGGCCGAGAGCCAAGGACCGTTACGTAGATCGGGATGATACAAATCCATAGACAGGCGGCACGCTGAAATCAGACTTCGAACGGAAAAGTTATAGGTCACGGAAGTTCAATTTCACTATGCACGTACTTCAAGACGGTGATGATTTGGCATAATCTGATTGGCCAAGATATTTTAAGTGGACCTATGGATGAGTGACAAGTGTCACTCATCCCATTGGCTAAAATCCCTAAAAAGTAGATCTAACTAATTAATTATTATTATAATTATTATTTTATAATTAATCTTTCCAACATTAAATCCTAACGATCCATCTATTTTACTCTCTCAAATCCTCACCATCCATTTAATCTTCTCTTCTCTCATATGATCATCTTCATTTCCTTTCCCTTAAACCCGAAACCATATTCTTCATTTTTCCATTTCTCCATACAAACAAACACCTCACCACCACCATCACCGTGCAACAACATGACCGTGTGAAGAGTGAGGATGGACTGAGGAAGACAAGACGGTGGCGAGCCAGGGCGGCGGTCCACGACGGAGGATGAACCCGAGACAATGGGTTTTAGTTTAAAAATCCAAGTTTCGGTTTTATTGGGTTTTACTCGATTCCATTAATAAGGTTGACTTTCTGGTGGTATAAGGGGAAGGACTGGATTGTTTTCGAGTGTTTGGATGGCCTGTAACGACGGTGAATGGCGGAGGAAACCGCCACCACCATTGTCGAGCATGAAGGTACGGTTTTGTGGAGGTTTTTCGGTTTTTAATTAGTTAGGAAGTTAGGGTTTGATGTTAGGATCATATTAGAATTTAAAAGGAACAAAATGGAGTAGAAATGGACGGTTTTGAACGATGAACCGGTCCAGGCCGGTTCGGTCGATTCAGACCAGTCGAACCCGGTTCAGCTGCGGGTTGAAGACAATGAATAGTACCGCGTGTGGGCTTCACGCGCAGTACCTTCATTGGGAGCGTGGGGGCGCGTGAGTCACCTTTTGGGGAAGTGTTCAACACGTTAAATCTTCTATTCGATGTAACTAACATTTTAGAACTGGTTTTGTGTCGATCGGACACCGTCTCGATAATGTTTGGGGCATCGGAAGGTTTCGGATCGAGTTTAAAAATAGTTAAAAATTCGGGAAAATTATGGGGCTTTGGTGGGAGGTTAATTAAATAGTTAGTAACCTTCTATTACGATTTGGACAGGTTTGGGAGTCCTGGTGACGGTGAATGGCTCGGGAGAGCCGTATGGCACGCAAATCGAGGTGGCAGCTCGGACGGTCTGTGAGTGGACCTTGGTTTTCTAAATTGGTGCATGCATAAATGTTTATTATATATTTTATTACATGTTTGATGATGCCATGGGTGCATTCGTATGTGGTTACGTATTAGCACGTATTTTCAGGTTTCGGCCTTATACGGTGCCTATGCGGGTCCGTATTTCTTTAATGGTTTAAATGAAAAGGTTTTGGATTTCTAAAAGGATAAAATCAGGTATGAGACCCATTTGGTTGGTCTCGGGCATAGTATGTGGTTACGTATAGGCACATATTTCGAGGTTTCGGCCCTATACGGTGCTTATACGGGTCTGTATGTCTTTATTGGTTTAAATGATATGGTTTTGGATTTCAAATGGATAAAATCGGGTATGAGACCCATTTAGTTTGTCTCAGGCATATGACCCTATTGATGACCTACGGGTCCGAGTCGTGGTCGTGGCAGATGCTTGGTGCAAGGCGACGGACGACGTGACGCTCGCCTCCAGATTGGGATGTGTTCCTTCCGGAGAGGTCACGATGCATGATTCGTGGTCGGGCAGCCTGGGGAGGCTCGACTTCGGAGTGCTGACGGTTCAGGATAGCGATCGGTGATGAGTGCACTATGATCTTGTGGTGGTCGCGTCGGTTGATTCGTTCACGGCTACATACTAGTATTGAGGGCGGTCCTGGATGGATGGTTGCACACATCACTACGATCGGAGTCGTGACTATTGTCAGGACCCACCCCTAATCCCCCGGGATTAAGGGCTAAATCACGATCCCGTCCAAGTTAAGCATGACACGAAAGCTAAACGGACGTCCAACCTCCATGTGACACGTAAGTCAGACAAGGGATTTCCGATTTAGACCGTCCAAAAATTCCGAACATCCCAGAGTGCACAACGTCTACTGTGGATCGTACATATGATGTCTCTGTCTCTCTCGACTAACAGCCCGCACTACAACAACCTGGAGGGTATCGAAAACACGAAAAGACTGTGAGTGGACAAAAATAAAGTTCAAGTTCAAAAACATTTCATAAAACAATAACATTTATACCCTCTGTTTCAAAACCAATGCACGCATATCAATTTCATATCATAAAACCATGTAAGAACACCAAACACATTTTTCTTTTCTCAAATCCCGGGTCTCCGCCCAAAACTACCGAAAAATCGTTTTATCCGGGGCACTGCCCAAACCTCAGAAAACCATTATCATCACTTCTCAGTGAAATCCAAAACATTTTAAAACCACATTCTCATCCATCGGACCTGCTGGATCTATTCGAGTCTTTAAACTCCCGAGTCTTTAAACTCAATCCAGGCCTCAATAATATCCGAGTCTTTAAACTCCCGAGTCTTTAAACTCAACAGGCCTACGAGGGAAATATCAATATATCCGAATCTTTAAACTTCTGAGTCTTTAAACACAATCCGGGTCTTTAAAACCAATTCGGGCCCGTACCCCGTCAAATCACAATATCCGGGTCTTTAAACCCAATAACCAGATCCAGCAAATCCAATCAAAACCATTTGAAAACCATTTCTAAATCCATATCCAAACCATTTGAAAACCTTTTTCCATTTCCGAATCTGAATCCGCAATCTCATAAGTATCCCGAATCCAAACCCAGAACTCATATCCATCTCCTTTCCAGATCCGAGTCTGCAACCATCATTCCGTAAGCCGGCATCCGGAATAACCATTCCGAACCCAAACCCGGAATCCATTTTCAAATCCCGAATCGAATCCCGAATCGTCATCCGGAAATCCGATTCCAAAACCCGAAATCACATTTCTCCAAAACCACTTTTCTGAACTGGGCTTCAAGCCCGAAACCCTTTTTCCGAAAACACTTTTCCGAAATCCTTTACTTTCTTTGAAACCACTTCGTATTTCAATCCCGGAATCAATTCATTAAAATAGGTTTAAATCACGATATTTATCAAAACCTCGTGAAACGTGAAAACCGTAAACCATCAAATTCATAAATCAAATCATAGGATCAAGTATAGAAAACATATAAAAACATATATGCATGCATCAAGAGTTAGAAAGCAAAGTCTACTCACAGACCATTCGAAGTCGCCTCAATACGCGCGCACTTAAGCCGTTCCCGGCCAGTTTTCTATTCTCGGCTTCCCCGAACCTATCCAAATTCCATAACGAAGTTACTAACTACTTCACAAAAGTCCTATTCAAATCCAAAAACTTTCCCGAACTTCTAAGCGTACTTTAAACGGGACCCTAGACCTTCGCTCCAGCAAAACTAATCCGAAACAACGTCCGATAGGCCCGAAACCTAGTCCAATAGATTCGTTACAACGATTAGACCAACAACCTAGTTGACTACTTCCCCGGAAACCACCGCACGCGCCGCCCAAAGTGGCTGCGCGTGGGCCTCACGCTCCTGCACCAGTGCACTGTTCATCGTCGTATTCAATGGGTGAACCGGTTTGAACCGGCATACCCGGTTCTCTACCATTCCTCCATCATTTTCAACCATTCCAATCCTAAAAGTTTCGTCCAATTCCCAGCAATCATTTCCAGTCCTAAAATCTAGAAATCCTAGCCTCTAACCCGTCGTCCTTAACCTCGAAATAAAACAGCCCGAAACCCCTGTTTCGGTTCCCGGCCACCCAGACACTCCCCTGTCACGGCAACCACCTTAGACGACTCCTAGGAACCTCCTGAGTCTCACACCACTCACGAAATCCCTCGACTCAGTCCCAAAAGCCACTACTTTTGAAATGAGCAAAACGGGGAAAACAGGGGATTTTGAGCTTACCATTGATTTTTCCTCCGCCGCTCGCACCGCCGTGCATCTCGGTGTCCACTAGGTTTCCCCCAGCCGTCCTAGCTCCCTCTCTGCCTGGATTGGATCGACACACGGCACAACCACCACCAATTTCCACGGCCCTCTCTGTTTCCCTGAAAAATCGAACCTCACAACCACCCTGATTTCGTGCACGATTCCATTTCCAATCACTCACCAGTTTCTCCTTCTTCTCTCTGTCACTCTCACAAAGCACAAAAACCTCACACACTCACTGACTCGATCAAGAACCTTCACCGCCTCACCTCTCTGTTTCTCTCTTGTTCGAACACGGTTGCACACACACACACACACACACACCTGCACAACCCGTTTAATTGAACCGTGAAAAATCCTAGAACCCACTAGAGCTCTCCCACGTGTCACCATCCCCTCATCTTTCTCACAAAATATCCCAATCTCCCCTGTACACTTGTCCCAATCCGGTTGCACAATTCCCAATGTGCAAAAGACCAAACTGCCCCTCTTTTGAATCAAAATTTATGATTATGCCACTACCGGGTTAGGCCCGTAACTTGCCCGTCAAATGTCCGATAAATACGTGCCGCCTGTCGTTGAACTCAGGACGACGAGAGCTACCTAACGGTCCTAGGTCCACGTGAAAAAACCCGATCGTACGAAAAGTCAACTTTTCCTTCTATTTTAACCAAATTACGGTAATGCCCTCAACCTTCCGAACATCATAACTTGCTCCTCGGATGTCGAAATCGGGCGTGCCACCTGTCTACGGATTCGTGATGTCTCGAAATACGTCACGGTCATCGGTCAATACCCAATTGACCACCCAAACTCAAAATCAATTTTTTGCCCAAACTAGGGGAAAAATCGTCATTCTACACGTACGGCCCTATTGTAACCAACTAATCACCGATTAACTCACTAATCCACTACTAATCACTGTCTTAACCCTAATTGCTGAGACGGATCCTTACAACTGACCCTTAGATATCGAGCAGGGTGCCCAGCTGATGTCATATATTCGGGCATGAGACCCGGTTACTTTATGGTTATGTTTTCGGGTCAAGGACCCTAGATGGATTTCCAAGTACATGGCGGTTTATGGGAACCGGCATGAACCCTAGAAAGGTTATTGTGGTACATGAAGGTTTATGGGAACCGAACATGGAGGATGTTTTCTATATATATATATATATGAATGGAATGGATGTTTTGGATCATGACGGTTCAGGGGAACTGGGCATGAATGTGTATGTTATGTATATATATGTTCATATACCTTCCTTAACTTCTATTATCTCCTCTGGGGAGGGTCGTTGGCCTGGGTGGACCCCGGAGTAGTCACGGAGCACCGACTGAGTGGAGTCACCCCCCAGTTGGGTTCCTTACTCTCAGGAAGGCTATGGTTACTATAACCTCGGGTAGGATCAGTGGTCTGCGGACATTGACCTTGACTTTGAGAAGACTCGGATTGAGACTCGGGTAGGAAACCGTGACAGGATTAGTTGTGTGACTTATATATGATATATGATATGTGATATGTGGTGTGCACATGTGTGCACAGGATTTGAGCAGTGGCTCGTGTATTTGGTTTCAGTATGGTTATGGTTTTGGGCTGAGTCCCTTATTGGTTTTTTATAGATTTAGGCAGTGGCCCGTATGGTCTATTTCATTATGGTTTTGGGCTTAGTCTCACATATGGTTTCTTTCGGATAAATGGTTTTCGAATGCATGCATGCTTTTTAGTGAAGGGTACAAATGTCTCTTTATGGAAATGTTTTTATAAACTGGTTGTTTTGTCCACTCACAGCTTTTAATGTTTTGACTGCCCTTCAGGTTGACAGTGGATGTGGACTGTAGGAGAGATCGAGATATCACATACCTCCTCCGGATCCTGGCGTACTTTGATAGCCCGGGAGGGCAAAGGTCGGAAATATCCCTTGTCTGACACCTCGTGTCAAACGGGAGCAGGGTCATCCCCAATTAATCCCAGGGGGATTGGGATGGGTCCTTTCAAGGTAGATGAGATCTATCCATAACACTATAGCCCTAGGCCGTTAGTTTCCCACACAATGATCCTACTCGGGATCAAACCTCTCAAAAACACGACATCCTGCGCTAATCGAACCCTAAACCATCGGACCTCGTGCCAACATATCCTAACCAGGGTTCGATTCCATTGAATCCTTATACTCTCACCCTAACTCTTAGGTTGATGATAGGTTGTTACCACTACAGAGACATCACATCCAACACATGTGCGTCACACTAAGAGCAACTCATGCTCTGATACCAACTTGACAGGACTCGTCCCAATCCCCCTGAATTATCGTGGGATGTGTATGCTACCATCTGACACCGCGTGTTAGACCAAAGATAACTTGTCACCCGCTCGAGGTCCATTAGAGTACACCAGGATCGGTGGGGGCATGTGATGTCTCGATTCCTGCTACAGTTTGCATCCGCAATCAACCTGAAGGGTATTAAAACCATAAAAGCTGTGAGTGGATAAGAAAATAACCATTTTATAAAATCATTTCGTAAGAAAACATTTATACCCTTCACGTAAAAGCATGCATGCATCATAAAACCACATTACTTCAAATACTTTCTAAAAGCAAGACATAATGTTTTTCAAATCAAACACGGTGAAAAGTGCTTCTCAAACGAAGCCATTAACTCTGTAGGGTCTCAGGCCAAAATCAATTCAAAGAAACCAGAATGAAGTCTCAAATCCAATCATAGAACACGGGGTCTCAGCCCCAAACCAATCTCGGTGAAACATCATATACATATATATATATATATATATATAACCATCCTCGGCATCTCATATGCCCAATCAATAACTCGTCATGATATATCTACTGTAACAACCCGTCCCGAGAATCGGGATTAGTAGAGTGATTAAGGTGTGATTACTAAGGTTAACCGGTGGTTAGTTGGTCCCGATAAGGTCACTAGTGGAGAATGACGATTTTGCCCCTAGTTTGGGCAAAAATGTTGACTTTAGTTCGGGTGGTCGGATGGACTTTGACCGGTGACTAGGACGTAGTTTTGGACGTCACGAACCTGTAGACATGTGATACGTTCGATTTCGACATCCGAGGAGGAAGTTGTGATGATCGGAAGGTCGAGGGTATTATCGTAATTTTGGTAAAATAGGGGGAAAAGTTGACTTTTTGAATAATCGGGTTTTGGTATGTTGACCTAGGATGGTTAGGTAGATCTCGTCGTCCTGAGTTCGATGACAGGCGGCACGTATTCATCGGACTTACGAGGCGAGAGATACGGGTCTAGGAAGTTGTGGCAAAACCGTAAAAAATGAGTTAATTGGAGGGTATTTTGGTCTTTGGGGCACATTGGGATTTGTGCAGAGAGAGAAGAATGGAAGGCTGAGATTGAACCAGGTGGGAGAAGGGTTGAGTGATTGGTGACATGTGGCACAGGACTAGAGGATTCTGGTGGAATCCTGTACGTGCGCGGTCCCAATTCTTTGGGTGCAACTGTGTGTGCCCATGTGTTGTTCTTCGACACAGACAGAAACAGAGGGTGAGGAACTGGGAGCAATTGATCGACTCAGTGCAAGGGGGAGTGAAGAGTGCTTGTGAGAGTGACAGGGAGGAGTGTTTGTACTAGTGATCGTGTTTTGGTGGAGGAATTGTGCACGGCGGCACGGCGGTGGTGCGGCAAAGTTTTGGGGAAACAGGGAGACCGTGAGAGAGTTGGTGGTGGCTACGCCGTGTGGTGACTCAAACCACGACCGTGAGAAGTTCAGGAGGCTGCAGAGAGTCCAACGAACACCGTGGCACGCGGCGGTGCGCACGGCGGAGACGCAATCAAAAGGTGAGATCTCTTGCTCTGTTTTTCCCGTGATGTTCAATTTGAAAGTCGTGAGGTTAGGCTTAGAGTCGAGAGGAATGAAGGTCAGGGTGAGGTTCAGGAGGGTCCTAGGCATCAACTAGGATGGTCGCCGTGACGGGGGTGTACACGGCGGAGATCAGACGACGGCAGGCACTCTGGTGCTCTGTTTTGCCGTGATGTTCGAACCCAAAATCGTCGAGGTTGGGGCTGAGTCAAAGGTCTAGGAGTGTTGGTCTAGGATCAGTAAGGCCCTAGGAAGAGACTGGTGTTGCCATCGTGACGGGGGGTGACCGGAGCGGATGGATCGTGAAACAGGGGGAGTATGGCCGTCTGGTTCGAGCTTGAATCGACGATGATGGGGCCATGTCGAGGTTAGAGGAATAGGGGGATGAATTCATGGTGCCTGGACGAATCTATAGGAAAAGAGAGGAGATGAAATGGTGGCCGGACGGTAGAGATTGCTTCTCGCCGGTCCAGGTTGCAGCGCCGGTTCAACACAGTGAGTCGAGGTTGATGACGGTGCACTGTAGCAGCGCGTGAGGGCCACGCTTAGCCACTTTGGGCGGTGCGTAGGGGCGCGTGCGGCGGCGGTTGGAGAAGTAGTCAACATGGTTGTTGGTCTAGGAGTTATGGTGAGTTCAATGGAGTTGGTTTCGGGTCAATCGGACGTCGTTTGAGTTTAGTTCCGCGAGGGTGAAGGTTTAAGGTCCCGGGTTTTACGTTTTCGATTCGGGGAATTTTGAGGAAATTTAGGTGAACTTTCGTAGACGTATTAGTGACGTATTTTGACGGTGATAGACAGGATCGAGATTTCCCGAGGAAGTCGAGGAACGTACAGGACGTTCAGGACGCGAGTAGGGCTCAGTACTGTGAGTGGACCCCTTCTCTAAACTCGAGCATGCATAACTGTTTTCTATAATTGTTTTATGGTTTTAATCATTATTCTATGTTTATCGCATATGTTTTGGTTGGTTTTACATGATTGCACGTTTTTTGAGAAAGTTCGGTTTTTAGCACGTTTTACGAGAAAGTGATTGGTTTCTGAAATTGATGCTATGGTTTTGGGATTTCAATTGATAAGTGGTTTTCATTGATTATAAAGGGATTCTGGAACATGATTTCGATGATTAAAGGTTTTCGGTTTTAAAATCGGATTTCGGGAAATGAGATTTGGTTTTAAAGTTGAAAAGTGAATTTCCGGATTTGGGTTCAGAATGACGGTTCTGAACGCCGGAAGGGCTTCGAACCGGGGATTTCGAATTCGAATTTGGAGATAGAGTTTAAATTGGTTTTACACTGGATATGGATTGGATTTGCTGGATCTGGATATTGGGTTTAAAGACCCGGATTGATATTGACGGGGGACGGGCCCAGATTGAGTTTAAAGACTCGGGAGTTTAAAGACTCGGATATATTGATTTTCCCCCGTAGGCCTTTGAGTTTAAAGACTCGGGAGTTTAGAGACTCGGATATGATGAAGGCCTGGATTGAGTTTAAAGACTCGGGAGTTTAAAGACTCGGATAGGTCCAGCAGGTTTAATCGGGAAATGATGATTTGAGCATTATGGTTTATGATACGGGTTTTGATACTCATGCCATGATTTCCATACCTGTTTTATAGTGTTTCTGTTTCTTATGATGTTTTATGAGAATTGAGTTATAACTATGTTAATAACTGTTGGTTATGCATGTGGTTTTCAAAACGGAGGGTTAAACTCGGTTTTCTGATAAATGGTTTAGAACTTTTCTTTTATTAGTCAGACGGGAGCAGGATTTACCCCGGGTTTCAGGGTGAAACCGGGGTGGGTCCTGACATCTACAGTACGCGTACTACTCAGATCTCATCTTTGAGTCTACCCCCAGGATCTACAACGTCTAGGAGGACCTGTCTTTGGACCCTGTCCGAGACTAAATCATATTTCTCACTCCTGGGCATGTGCTCCCCCTCGGAGTCACTCATCCCAGACAGTGGATCGTGACACTCCAAGATCATCAACGTCTGGAGGAGACTATTCATACGGGAGGGTATATACATATAAGTGTGAAAACATTCATTTCTTTCAAATCATAGTTAAACTGGGTCTCATACCCAAATCAAAATCCAGGATTCCTCGAATTCGTTTCAATTCTCAATCTCATAGGCCTCAACCCAAATCCACATCTCAATAGGGTCTCAAACCCGAAATATCATTTCGTAAACCATAAATGGGACTCAAGCCCGATACCATAAATCAACTGGGACTCAAGCCTGATGCCATCAATCAACTGGGCCTCAAGCCAGATACCATAATCAAGTGGGCCTCAAGCCCCGATATCATAAACCAATTAGGCCTCAAGCCCGATATCATAAATCAATTGGGCCTCAAGCCCGATATCTCAAATCAACTGGGCCTCAAGCCCGATGTCATAAATCAACTGGGCTTTAAGCCCGAGATCATACTTTCAAATCCGAAATCCTTTTATCAATCAAATCATTTGATATCATAAGCATGTATAAAACCCAGCCTAAGCCTAAGGTATCACATAAAACAAGAAATCTTGAAATACATGCAATAACATCTTTTCCTCCGAAAAGGCCAAACAATCTATATTAAAATCACATGCACTCATGGAATCTCAAATCGTGTTCATAAACACATATAAAATATTTATGCAGGCATCAATTCATAAAACAAAGTCCACTCACAGACAGTCCATGATGTGCCCCGATACACGCGCCATAAGCCCTTATGGGCTAATCTGACCTATCTGGGTCATCTGAACGTGTCCAAATCATACCCCAAATGTTACTACTAACCTATACAAGTCCATATCAAGAATCCCCAACTTTCCCAGACAAGTCAACATGTCCTGAACACGCTTCTCGAGGCTAGAAACCTCGATTTTACCAACCTAACAATCTCTGATCGACTCGAAACCATCACCATTAGATTTGTTTCGAAGAAATCTTTAAAATGGTCTGAATCCCACCTCAAAACACGTGTCCACACGCCCCCACACATGGGTCAAAGGTCTGGTCAACGTTGACTAAAAAGTAAACACTAACGTCACCATGGTCAACATTGACGTCAGCATGAACAGTGAAAAGTCAACGGCTGACGCCAGCAGTGACGTCATCCCTAACCCTTGTTAGTCTGACATGTCAGACCTGACATGATGACATCATCTCACCATTTTCCTTTGTCGTGGTCGACCAGTTTGTACTATAGCGGGTCGCCCAAACCCGCGACCCGACTCGGGTTTTTCTCCCAACTTCGGCCACCGATTTTGATGACGTTGGTTCCAATGTGATCGTCTAGTCCTAAGGATCCGATCTATGACTTCAAAATCATAAAAACAAGTCTATAATTTACCTGTTTGAATTGAAGTTCACGGCCCAGTTTTTCCAGTTTCTATCCAGGCAGTTCCACCATCCATCGCCCCTATTTTTGATATCCACGTACTCGTACAAACCCCACAAACATCATCAAATCATCAGGAACATCCCCAACGTCCAAACCTCAAAAATTTGAATTTGAATTCAAAAAGGGTTACAGGTTTACCTCCCCCGTTGCTTCCTCGGTCGTCCACGGTGGTCCTGCCGTCCCTGGCCGTCTCCTGGTCTCTCATCCTCTCAGCCTCACTCAATCATCATAAGGTTAGGGGGAATGGGGTTTAGGTTTCATGGGTTTCGGGTTTTGGGATGATCGAATGAAAGAAAGGGGATGGATATGCATGTATGTAATATGATGGGCAATGGATGAGTGACACTTGTCACTCATACCTTAGCGTGCACAAAATATCGAGGTCCCACTCAAGATGAAAGTCCACCTGTTTTGTAAAACGTGCAATAGTACCTCGAAATTTTCGTGACTTGTAACTTTCCCGTCGAATGTTCGATTTCGACGTGCCGTCTGTCTACGAACTCGTATCGACTCGATCTACTTAACGGTTCTCGGTCCTCGTGCATTGGACCTCTCGGGTCAAAAGTCAACTTTTTACCCTCGTCTAGAGGAAAAATCGTAATTTCATCCTAAACGTCCGATAATACTCGACTAATCCCCGATTAGCCTTGATAATCCATAATTAATTCTTAATTAATCCAAGGAATTTGGGACGGGTCGTTACACTAACGTTTTCAAGGATAACATCAATGAGATGGTGAATGGTTGTGCTGGTGTAACCGTTCCTGGTGCACATTGAGGTAAATTGTAGTTCTTAGTGCATTTTGAAACAGAATGGTGTGTTTCTAGTGCATTTAGTCTAATAAATCTTAATAGAATGAGGGTTTATGAAGTACATTATTAACATTTGGCGTTAAGAAAGCGAATTGAGATTCGATGTCAAATTTGTGTAGCATTTTGAATAATAAGAACACCGGTCATATAAGCTAACACAATTAAAGATCACGGAAAAGACTCACCAGAGTTGGTCATTTCAAGGTGAACTCATCCCTGGAAATTGGAATCCTTCTGGTTAGTATATTTTGCACAAAAGGGCATTTCTGTAATTTTAACAGAAACTACCTCGAAGGATCGACCAGTACTTTCAAGTTTCAATTTAAATCCAACTTCTTTCTCACTTGCGAACTGCTTTGCCCCCTGCGATGTGCTCTCTCTCTCTCTACATTCTGAACCACAGTTAGGTTTCAATTCGAATTTATTTGGTTTTTCAAATTTCAATTTCATCTTTTTCAATCGCTCTCAGGGTTTCAAATTAGGGTTTTCGTTTTTTAAATGTCAATTTCCTTAGGGTTTCAATCCGAATTTAGGTTTTCAAATTCAGTCTTATCTCTCTTAATCATTGCTATGGTTTCAATTTAAAGTTTTCGGTTTTCGAATTTCAATCTCCATCTCTTTGAACCACCCTCATGGATTTGATTGGTGGGTTAGGGTTTTCAAATTTTTTCTAGATCTCTATTTGAAAATTTTGAAAATCAAATTGAATCTATAAGATGGAGTCATGAAGTCGATTGATGAAAGATGTCAAATTTGACGTGGATATCTCAAATTGATTCATTCAGTTGGATATTGGGTATTGGGTATTAGGAATTCAATTTTTATGGCTTCAGTCAGAAATTTTGGCCCACACACCAAGCTTTTATTGCTCTCCTTAATAGCACCATCCGCAAAATCAAGACCATTCCTTTTAATCTTTCTGTTTTGAAAGTTGAGAGAGGGTTGCATAATCCGAAATGGGTTTGCTTTCGTGGGCTATATGACGTGGCGTATCTGCTTAAGCCTTTGATCCAAAAGTGGGAAATGGGAATGGTCTTGACCAGTTCTTTTGAGGAGAGCAATGGAAGCTTGAACGTGAGGGCCAAATTTCTAACTGAAGCCACGGAAATTGAATTCCCAGTGCCCAATACCCAATTTAATCAATTTGAGTGTATCCACTTTAAATTTGCCATCTTTGTATCGCAGATCCGCAACTGCGTTCGGGGGAGTATTACGGAGAAAGCCCAGAAACTCTGTATCCAAAGAGATGATGGGAAATTGGTGCAAAAATCGTTTGAATTCTGGGTGCCGATGAAGATGCAGAAGTATTTAGAAATGATTGGCTTTGGCAAGGTATTATTTATTAGCACTGTAAGTACTCCAGTTTGAATATAATCAATTTGATATGTCATGCTTTATATGTCTGTTAATTTCATGATGAGAGTTTTACAAACTTGTCATGATTCTGTATGCACCATCATACATATTTTTTTTTTATAGATCAAGGATGTATATTATGAAACTTTACTTCAGACCAAAAGATTTATGAAACTTGCCATTAAACATTCAAGTAACTTATCTTCGGGTTCATCAAGTTGGAATCCAACTGGGGTCTCCTTTCTTAATGCCAATCAGAAAGACGGGAATTTTCAGTTCTACCTTCATTAGTCAACCACGGGATCACATGGGGAAAAAAAAATAACGAACGGTACCTTTCCTTACTGAAATTATACCTATGCGGATTCTTGCATAAAATCTTGATTGCACTACTCGATTTCTGTAACACAAAGATACGAGGCTAGATAGCTTATTGCTAGCGATGGGGTCTATTTATTTGGACTAGATATGATGCTACATTTTTTTTTATATGAAAACTTAGTTTTATGTTGAATTAATTTTTTCCTTAACATTTTTATTTAAATCATCTCTAATTTTTGTCTTAGATATTTTAACCTGAAATTATTCAAATTCCCAGGAGGTAAGATTTCATTTACATAGACCATTAAATCCGATTCTTTTATCTCAGTTTTTATCAGTTCGATTTTTATCTCTAATATCGACAAAATTCAAATTTGCCATGATTCGTCTCTCGACAACCGTCAAATCATACTCGGCATAAAGCCTCCTCTTATTTGATTGTTGAAGCAGAATTCGTCCTTTAAACTCAAAAGACTCAAGGATCCCTGCAAACAAGCAAACAATAAACTATTGTTCGTTCAATGATCGAGACCCGGGGGGTGTTCAACCAAGAACGCTCCAATGCTTAAGTCAGCTTCGAAAGAGAAATCTCAAGAGCTTAAGTAGCGTTGAACAGAATTACCTTTATTGAGAAATGTGTTCCCTTTATATAGGGGTAAGTGGGATGCTCAATTTCCATAGTTCTGATGTGGAACAAATACTCATTGATTTGTGCGCTAACACGTGTTATGCAGATCAAGAGTGAGAGGCTTCCACGTATCATCCCGATTTGGGCCCAATATTTGGGCTATGTAAGCATTGTGGGCTTGATCCATGTTCGGTGCTTGGGCTTTAAGTATTATTGCCAGGGGCAATTTGGTCATTTCGAGAATTATGGGCCACGGGGTAGCTCCACATTCTTCCGGTGATTTTGGGTTCCACAAATGCCCCCACATCATTTAGGAATTCAGGGAATCCTAAGGGATGTAATTTGTATTTTGGTCCCGATAAATTATATATAGGAGTAGGACTCTGCTTGATCTTCAATTTCATTGTACCTCTATCTGAGAGTCTCTGATGTCGCAGTAAGCTCCACGCTTGTTCGAGGAACTTTTGAATATTTCTTTAATTGTTGAGCTTTACATTTTTGCACATTCGGAGAGCTGTATGAGTCCAATTGTAGCAATTTAAGTGGTGTTAAGCTCTATTTTCAGAGACAGTCATTTCAATATGCGTCAAGGCGTGGTGAGACCCAGTAGGCTTGCATTGTGGGAGCACGGTGGCTCGCGTAGTCAGATTCCATTCTGAGGGAAGGACAAGGATTTTGAAGGACCCGAATATTTCCAGGCGTGGAAGATCCGCTACAAACATGTGTTTCTAGAAGGAGTACTTGCAGAGCTTTGCGACAGATGTTCCTCCTAGAAAGCTCCTAAGAATAGCAGAGGAAGAAATATGAAGTCCAACAGATGGACCAAATTCCACCCTTTGATCGTCAGCTGGGGATTCAAATTTCCATTTTCGAAATTTTTCTCCGGGATTCTTAGTCAGATGGGTTGCTCGCCTGCTCAGCTGGATGTTGACTCTTACAGACACGTCATGTGTTTTGAGAAGCTGAACCAGTTTTTCAAACTAGAGCTTACTGACGAGGAATTCTAGCACTGCTACACCATAGCGCACGATGGGCTCTCCGATGGAAGTCTCACGTAGGTCGTCCCCAAAGTTGAGTTGTTCGTGAACACTGTATTCACCGACAGGGCATACAGGTAGAGCTGCTTTGAGGTGGGTGGCATAGGGGATCGCAACTGCAGTGAAAATGTGAGGGTTGCATCCCGCTTCCGTACTCGTGATGAACTGTACTTAGATTTCGAGAGCCATCTTGTGCTTACGAAGATTGACAGAGCCCTGAAAGTTCCTTCCGAGTTTCGCGAGATAAGCTGGCTGCTTTGCCCATCCAAAGATGCTGATGACGGAAGACCTCCTGCTATCATAGTCAAGGAGTGGTTAAGTGATCTGCTACGTCTGCAGAGGGCTGTCATCCAGAAGAAGAACCATAGAGAAGGACTTGATGCACCCCCAAAAAGGAAATCAGGTCCTGAAATTCATTCACAAGATGTCCCGGACTCCAGACCTTATCAAGCTAGTCTAGCTGGATCATCCAGGAAATGTAGAGCCTCAGGTGATCCTTCAGAGCAAGCGGCGGATCCTTCCAAGAAGCTGAAGGTTGTCTCTACTTCCCCTGAAATGATTGAAGCTCTTCGGGATGATGGTTCAGAACGTCTAGTGGAAAGAGCACAACCAACTTCTAAGGCTGTGCATATAGAGGTTGCCCTTGAGATTGTAGAAATGGTGAAGGTTGTGCCAAAGGCTGCGTATGATAAAGTTGCTAGAGACCTCAAGATCTAAAGGCGAGGGCCCACAAGCTGGTTGACATACTTCGTGGACAAGCGAGCTGGAAGAGGAGAATAAACGAATGAAATCAGAGTGCATCCGCCTTCGAGAGGGTCGCGACCATTCTAGACGAAACAACAATGCCTTGGTGGGGAAAATTTGTTCATTAGAGAACAAAATGCTCGAGCTGGAGACAAGCCATGCAGAAAATTTGTTGGTGGAGAGTGAACGCGACACTGTCCTTAACGAGTCTGTTTTGCTACGTGGGAATTTGTATGAGTCAGTCAAACTCCTAGAAGTTGAAATAGAAAATCTGAAAGCTGATTGCTCGTTACCACCACATGCCCCCACAACTTTGTACTTCAAGGAAAGTGAAGTGCAAAAGTTGGGTACGAAGAGCCGGAATGGGATCACTACCAAAGAGCAAGAGCTTGAGCTAGAAGTGGAGCCAGAGGTTGAACCTGAGCCTGAGGACGAGGCTAAGAAAGTAGATGTTGCTGAAACCGACGAGTCACTTTTTGATGACATTTCCCTACTTTCCGCAGAAGAGTTGGCAGAGTTTCGAAGAACCATGGGCTGTGAAGACTTGCATCCATAGTGTCTTTACATGTGTATGTTGACTATTGCATTTTCATTTTTTTATTGAATAACTAGTTTGAGAAATCAAGATGTGATTTGCCAACCATTCTTCAAATGAATAAATGAAAACAATATTTATGAAGAATTTTGTTCTCCCGGTTCTTTGTCAAATTCTTCCAACTATTTGATGTATCCCAAACTTATTTGTTCATCAAATGCCCCCCGTTGTAGCCATGGGCGTTCAACGTTGGGGTTTAACTAACTTTGTTAGCATTTGCATTGGTGTTGCCTTCAAGGAAGGGCTTGTGCTTCTTAAGTGAAGGCTTGAAGTGCTTCCATGAGGAAGACTTGGGGTGCTTCCAAGAGGAAGGCTTAGGGTGCTTCCAAGAGGAAGGCTTGGGGCGCTTCCTGAAGGAAGGCTTCGGGTGCTTCCTAATGGAAGGCTTCAAGTGCTTCCTGGTGGAAGGCTTTGTGTGCTTCCTGGTGGAAGGCTTTGGGCACTTCCTGGTGGTAGGCTTCAAGTGCTTCCTGGTGGAAGGCTTTGTGTGCTTTCTGGAAGAATGCTTCAAGTGCTTCCCGGAGGAAGGCTTGGGTGCTTCTCGGAAGAAGGCTTTAGATGCTTCCTAGAGGAAGGCTTGAGTGCTTCTCAGAAGAAGGCTTTGGATGCTTCCCGGAGGAAGGCTTGAGTGTTTCTCAGAAGAAGGCTTTGGATGCTTCCCAGAGGAAGGCTTGAATGCTTCGCAAGGCGAAGGCTTAGATACTTCGCAGGGCGAAGACTTGGATGCTTCGCAAGCGAATGCATAGGTGCTTCGCATGGCGAAGGCTTGGATGCTTCGTAGGGAGAAGGCTTGGATGCTTTGCAAGCGAAGACATAGGTACTTTGCATGGCGAAAGCTTGGATGCTTCGCAGGGCGAAGGCTTGAATGCTAGAGGGAATAAGTTTTGAAAATTGTATATGTTGAACAAATATGTTTGTACGTATTAGAACAATTTTTCAATCTTATTGATAATTCAAATGTCTGGTACTTGAATTTTGAAGAAAACATAAAAAGCAAAATTGAAAGTTTCATAGGCTTCTATGCCCCTCTAATTTTGGCATGCAACTAGTTGATGCGGATCACCTTTGCTGCAGGTTCCTTTGGTCCTTTGTCAGCGGGTTGATCTGTGGCCTTCCATTTGTACGTACTCAGTGCAATGTCCTTCCTTGACGAGATTTCGGAGGTATCTCTCGAAGGATATGCATTTCCCGATGTTATGCCCATAGCACTCATGATAGGCACACCACTTCGTCTTATCGGCATTCTCTTGATCCCCTTTGACCGGCTCTGCTTCTTGAACCATGGTTTGTCCTTGATCTCATTATGAATCTGGTGGGCTGGCATTGAGAACTGTAGATTAGACTTTCCGATGGTTGAGTCGTTGGGAGTTTGGTTCGCCTTGCGTTTGTTGAACCCCCCATAGGAAAGTTTGTCACTTACATCCTCTTTGTGTGGTGATGTCGGTTTGAAGGCTTTCTCGCTCATCTCAGCATGATCTAGCACATGTGCAGCACTCTTTTCATCCTCCCAGCATGCATGATGCTCTGCTAGAGCGAGCACCTTGGTGAAACTTCGTGCATTGCCCATGACAATGTCTCCGTAGAGCTGGCTGTCCCGGGGAAGCCCTTGTTTGAACGCCATTTCCGCAACAAGGTCACTGCAGCTGAAAATTCAAGACTTCTCCTTGCAAAATCTCCGTATGTATTGTCGCAGAGTATCTTTTGCTCTCTTTTGGACAGAAAAAAGATGGTCATCCTTCATCTCGATTGTCCGTAGTTGTGCGTACTCCTTCACAAATGTCAGAGCCAACTCTTCAAAAGACGCAATCGACCTCCGAGGGAGATGATTGAACCAAGTCATGGCTTGGCCTTGAAGAGAAGCTTGAAAAACTTTGCACATAAGTGCATCGTTATGTCTGTGGGGGACCATGACTCCACGGTAGTAATCGATGTGCTTTACTGGGTCGGAAACACCTTTGAATGGAGTGAAGTTCGGCGTTGCGAACCTTTGAGGGAACAGATCCTCCTCAATATCCCTTACGAAAGGCGTGGATAGCCGAATCTAGCGACGTAGATCGTCCTCTAGATCGTCGTCTTGTTGAGAACGAAGGTGCCGATCCAACATCCTGTGTACATCGTTAGCTTGCAACGCGCCTCGTTGAAGTGGAGTGTCATTATAAGCCGATCGTCGGGAACCTCCTCGAGCCTCTCCCTTTGACCTCTGGGGTCGCGCAGTGGAGTAAGCTTCATCCTCCCCCTCACTGCCATGGGCAGATAGTCTTAGAGTTTTATGCGGAGTCTGGTGCTGCCCCATGCTCCCATGTGAGGGCTCCACCCGTGAAGTTGCCCTGATCCTACCTCCGAGCCGCTCATGTACCGATGGCCTTGGGCGTTGTGGACTCTTTGCTCAGCGAGTGTGACTTTCTTCATTAGAGTCACTTAGTGAAGTGTCTCGTGACATTGTTTGGCATTGGTCCTTTTCCTTCCCCAAACGTCTTGGAACACTCTCTTGCCCTCCACACGAAGTGGGATGTCTCTCTGGTTCTCGGGCTGTTCTTTCTTCCAGGAGTCGCTGCAAAAGCTCTGACTGGAGTTGAACTTGGCTGCTCAACCTTTCAACTTGCTGCGCCAAGTTGTTTTGGGGAGGTTGGTAGTGACTCCTTCTTGAGACGTCGTGGCGCCTATCCAAGAAGTCCCGCAAATCCATGCTTGTAATGGGCTGACCTTGCCTTGATGTTCCTCCCATCAACCTCCCGCTTGCTTGCTTCAAGGTTGAAGTTCCTTCCCCTAGCGCGGGTACTTGGGTTGTTGGAGATGGAAACGCTCCGAAGCTGAAGGTCGGCATCCTTCCTTACGTCTCCATGGGCGTTTCTATGGACACTCGACGGGGTCGAGTTGGGCGTTCCTCTGGAGTCTCAATGCGAGCTTCATTCCTCGTCTGGGCAGTTGAGGCAGAAACACCTTCTCCAGCTAAACGAACGGATTGTCGAACCCTGGCCATGCTTGATCAGCGAATCTTGAATGGAAATTTGTTGAACGATGAACACGTTAAAGATCTTCGAATCAACGTTAAGAACGATGAACGAAGTAGGATGAACGATGAACAATCGTGAGAGCTTCTTCTTGTAACGACCCGTCCCGAATTCCGGGATTAGTTTAGTGATTAATCTTGATTAGTGAGGTTGAACGGTGGTTAGTAGGGCGGAATCGGATAAATTGTGCAAAATGACCGTTTTGCCCCTGGTCGTGGGCAAAATGTTGACTTTTTGTTCGGGCGGTCAAATGGACTTTGACCGATGACCGTGACGTAGTTCGGGACGTCACGAGTTCATAGACAGGTGGCACGATCGATTCCGACATTCGTAGAGAAAGTTATGGTGTTCGGAAGTTGAGGGGTATTTTGGTAATTTGGCTTATTAGGGGTCAAATGTTGACTTTCTGACCGGGAGGTCCGATGGGCGAGGGCCAAGGACCGTTACGTAGGTATCGTCGATACGAATCCAACGACAGGCGGCATGTCGAAATCGGAGTTACGACGACGAAGTTATGGTCAAGGACGTGAAACACGATTAACCGAGACTCGGAATAAAATAATAATATTTAAATAGGTGAACAGTAACTGACGAAACTGGACCCTTGGATGTAGGCCACGTGTCACTCATCCCCACCTTCCCTAAAATCTGGATCCTTGTTGGCCATTGGATTATTTAATCCATTTCCTCCCCTTAAATCCTCACCATCCATTCAAACCTCAGATTAAATCTGGGCCTTTGATCTCATCTCTCCCTTTCCTTTATTTCTGATCACACTCATCTCTCTCTCTCACTCTATTTTCTCCCACCCGAAACACATGCACACACAACCCCTTCTGTTTTTGGAACCGTGAGAGAACACAGGGAGACTGAGAGGAGTTTTGTGTCGCACGTGGCGGCGTGACCGCCGTGGGTGGCGGTGGTGACCGGAAAACAGAACCGTGCACATGCACACCCGCACACGGCTCCCCCTTACGCATCCCCACCACATCTGTAACCATGAGGCTGTGCGGAGGAATGTGAATTGACTACGGTGAGGCTTGAGAGACGACGGGAGGCGACGGAGACGGCAGGGACGACGGCGGCAAAACAAAAACAGAGAGGTCCGAAAACTCAGAAATTGGAAAATCAGTGTGGACTGGTTTTGATCGTGTTTGAGGGGTGAAAGGAGTTCCTGGAGTCGAACTGGGCATGCTGGTGGCCACGGCGGTAGCCACGGCGGCGAGGTAAGCCTCGAACCCGTGAGTTTGTTTTCGGGTACAAAAATGGTAGGATGGGTTTTAACGTGTTTCGATCGATCTGGTGATTAGGATGATGATCTAGAAGGTGAGACGAGCTTCTGGGGATCGTTTTCGAAAGGAATGGTGGCCGGGATCGTGCAGGCACGACGGTTGCAGGTGGCCGGTCTGCACACCTCCTCGAACAGGTAGTCAAACGTATTGGTTTCTCAGTTTTTAAAGCATGGATCAACTGGAATTGATGAGACGATCTTGTAGGAACAAACGGAATTGAAAATGATCGAGTAATGGCTGAGAACCAGTCGGGTTGGGCCGCGGGTCACGGTGACCCGTTTATCAGACAACCGGGTCAGAACGGTGACACTGTTCACGGCGCGTGGGTTTCACGCGCAGCCACTCACGGCGGCACGTGGCGGCGCGTGGGCACGAATCTCGAGGTGAGGTCAACATGACTTTTAATCCATTCGATGTAACGGACATTTTGGGATTGGTTTCGTGTCGATCGGACACCGTCTCGATAGTGTTCGGGATGTCCGAAGGTTTTAAATTAAGTTTAAAAATAAGTAAAAATTCGGGAAAATTACGGGACTTTGATAGGATGTTAATGATGAGGTTAGTGACCCTCTAATGTGATTTGGACAGGATTGGGAGTCCCGGTGATAGTGGTGTGGTCCGGGAGGGCCGGTGGCACGCGTATCGAGGCACACGGTTAAAACGGTCTGTGAGTGGACTTTGGTTTTATAAATTCTATGCATGCTTAAATGTTTTATATGGATTATGGTTGTGATTGTGTGATGTTGATTTGGTTGTTGGTAAATTGTACGGTTTCACGTATTTCGAGGCGATTTACGTGCTTGCACGTAAATCGAGGTTTTCCAGTTTTACATGGATTTTCCATATTTATGACTTGGATATAATGTGATGAAATGGTTTTGAAATTGGAAAGATGAACTCGGGCTTGAGGCCCACTTGTTTTGGAAATTTCGGACTTGGAGTCCATTTGAGAATCGGGCTGGGGGCCCAGTTGGTTAATGAAATCGGGCCAGGGGCCCAGTTGGTATAAAATCGGGCTGAGACCCATTTGAGTTATGTTCTCGGGCCAGGGGCCCAGTTGATTTACGAATTCGGGTCGTGGGCCCAGTTGGTTTATAAGTCGGGCTGCGGGCCCAGTTGGTTTACAAATCGGGCCGTGGGCCCAGTGGTTCATAAAATCGGGCATGAGGCCCAGTTGGATAATAAATGTGATTTCGGATTAGGGACCCTATATTTTATAATGGTGATTTCGGGTCAAGGACCCTAAATGGAATTATATGGTTTTATGGAAATTTCGGGCAGGGCCCAATGGTAATGATGTGATAAAAGGATTTAATAAAACTGTTTTTCCATATACCATCTGGATACAAGGATATATGATGGTCTCCTCCAGATGTCTGGGACACTGGGGAAGTCACGGTGCATTGCCTGCGAGGGGTCATTATACGGAGCAGCCGGACCGTATGATGACTCAGGAGCAGGATTGCTATGATTGACGTCAGGGACGTCAGACATCAGGGATGTCAGATATATGGACCCGGAGAGACCCCGGGCAGCACGCGTAGCTTATGAAACCGTGAGATATGACGTCAGGGACGTCTAGCGTCTGGGACGCTAAGCATCTGGGATGCTGGTGATGGTAATGGTAAAATATGGATTAATGAATAAAATGGCTTATTGGTTGGATATGTGTTATGTGGTAAAAATGGATTATTGGTTATGAAATGGTATGTCGGGTCAGGGACCCTAAATGGTTTTGGATTTTTGAATTGATGTTCATCTATGGTCGTGGGTGGTGACCCACATGGTTTTAATATGTATGGTGGTGGTATTCCACGGTTTTGGGCTGAGTTCCCACACTTGGTTTTTGGTTAACTGTTTTCGGGCTAAGGCCCTAATGGCTCGGTTGAGCAAACGTTTTGGTTACTGGTTTTTGGTGGCATGCATACGTTTTTATTGGAGGGCATAAATGTCTTATAAATGTATTTGGTAAACTTATTGGTTTTTGTCCACTCACAGCTTTTGGTTTTAATGCCCTTCAGGTTGATTACGGATGCGATTGCAGCAGAGACTGTGACATTGCACACCTCCTCCATCGGTCCTTGCGCACTCTGGATGCCCCGTTGGGCAGTAGCTCTTGGTTATCCCTTGTCTGACACCCCTTGTTGGACGGGAGCAGGGCACATTCCATGGTAATCCCGGGGGGATTGGGATGGGTTCTGTCACTTCTTGAATATCTTCAAGCTCTCAATGAAAGCACTAATTGTTGAAGCATAATTCGTCCTTTAAACTCAAAAGACTCAAGGATCCCTGCAAACAAGCAAACGATAAGCTATCGCTCTTTCAATGATCGAGACTCGGGGGGTGTTCGACCAAGAACGCTTCAATGCTTAAGTCAGCTTCGAAAGAGAAATCTCAAGAGTTTAAGTAGCGTTGAACAGAATTACCTTTATTGAGAAATGTGTTCCCTTTATATAGGGGTGAGTGGGATGCTCAATTTCCATAGTTCCGATGTGGGACAAATACTCATTGATTTGTGCGCTAACACGTGTTATGCAGATCAAGGGTGAGAGGCTTCCACGTATCATCCCGGTTTGGGCCCAATATTTGGGCTATGTAAGCATTGTGGGCTTGAGCCATGTTCAGTGCTTGGGCTTTAAGTATTATTGACAGGGGCAATTTGGTCATTTCGAGAATTATGGGCCGCGGGGTAGCTCCACATTCTTCCGGTGATTTTGGGTTCCACATTGATAATATTATTTTTTTTGTAAGAATTCGTTGAAAACTGGTGGAAGAAACGGGAAATTAAAAAAAGTTTGAAAATACAAGCTTGATGAAATGGAAAAGATATTGAGAATGTTGTAGGTGTTGTGAAATTAAGATTGAAAAAAATTATATATATATATAGAAGAAAAACTAATGAGAATTTTATGTCTTGGTAAGTAAATTCCTAAGAAAGAAACTTAAATTCCAAGAAGACAAACTATATAGCCATGATTCTAAGCACTTCAATCTGCACTGCCAATTGGCAACTAACTAATTTATTAAACAGATCTTCAAATACACAAACTTAAACCACTCTCTCACTCTTTCTCTCTCTCTCTCTCTCTCTCTCTCAAATGTCTACTGCTCTGATGATAACTGTGATACTTGCTTTGCTCTGTCTCTCGATTGCTCCTGAAGTCAGGTGAACCAAAATTCATCATTACATAAATTTATCAGTCACCCTATATTATCATCGAAGATCAAAATTTCATACAAAATGTGCTCGTACTTGATACTATATCACTCTAGTGATTGATCCAATTTTAATGTGATTGTGGTGGATGCATTGCGATTGCATTTTTAGGCACGGAGTTTGAGCAATGGTGCGCAGCGGATGAACAGACCCCTGATGATGAGTTGCAGGCTGCAATGGATTGGGCTTGCGAATTGCCAGGGAGGAGGTGCAGAATGCAGCAAATTTCTGGTGAACCAAGCTTGCTATCTTCCCGATACTGTGAAAGACCACGCTTCTTATGCCTTCAACAGCTACTTCCAGAGACTTAAACACAAAGGTGGATCTTGCTACTTCAAGGGTGCTGCTCTCATTACAGAAGTTGATCCAAGTGAGATCCTCATCATCCTGGACGATAATTTACTTTAATCTATTATAAATTCAGAAGAAGGATGGGACATTGTGTGTATAGGTGATCACTTTCACTCCGTCAATGTCATTACTCCCACTTAAAAATTCCAGAATTCGGAATTGAGAATAGACACTTGCTGCAACTTTTATGGAAAAACTAATCTCGACTAATCCTCGCTTTTGTTACTTCAAAGAAATTAGGAGGAAAACATGTCCCATGTGCCTAGGAAAAAGTAGTAACTGGTGGGTTGAGTTGGCCATGTGAGACTCGGATTGCCATAACCTAGTTCTATTATTGGGTGGCTTTCAAGCACAGCTGGATAGTGTAAAAGGACAGAAAAGACCCACAGTTCAGGTGTCATCTACCGTAAGTTGTTGGCCTAGTTGAGGGTACAATTGTCATTTGATTTTCGACATGTTTGTCTGCAGGTCATGGCTCTTGCCAATATGATTTTATTCCATGATTCGGATTTCAGAGGAAATGCTTGATCTTCCAAGTTGCCTTGATCAGAGTTTGAAACAGGGGATGCAACTGTTATGGAAATTTTATTTCTTTTTCACCTCCAATTGTAACTCGCAGAATTAACCTTTGCCAAAGTAAGGTTAAAACTTGAAAGGATTCGTGTTAAGAATTATTCAGCTTCCATCATACGAGGTATTTCGTTATTTCAATTGTTATAACTGAGTAACTACACGTGTCTCTGCAATTGAATCCTTAACTATATGTGACTATACTAGGTATTCCTGCCCCTACTCTCTTTGCTCAAAACAGGCTTGGACTCAGCCTGACTGAAAAAGCAGGCTCTAGACCCTACCCCATCTCTGATGCCGGGGGACTGGGAAGGAGAAGGGTGTGAAAGGAAATTGGGGTGGGCTGATCCTGAATGACGTGGGCTTATCCAAGTGGGCTGAAGGTTTCCAAAGCCCAAATAATGTGCAGAGTGAAGTTGGAGGTTTCCAAAGCCCAAATAACATGCAGAATAAACCGATTTGAGCCGATTCTTTCCTCTATTTTGGAAAGCAATGTTTTCAAGGCTGGGCTAATTTGGGTGCCTGCTCTGTGGACCAGGGAATGGACGGCCTATTCTGTAAGGGGTCGGCTAGTGCAAAGGTGGATCAGGTGGAGGAGGCTATTATAGATAAGGGTGGCAATTTTTGACACGACCCGATACACGACTCGAAACCCGCACAAAATTTATGCGGGTCAACCCGCACGATTAAAATTTCGGGTCATTTTCGGGTCAACCCGTTATGACCCGTTTATTAAACGGGTGGGTTTCGGGTCAACCTGTTAACCCGTTTAATAACCTGTCAACCCGTTTAATAAATGGGTAGATTTCGGGTTAACAGGTTAACCCGTATATTGGCTTATATATTGACCCATTTAATAAATGTGTCATTACTAACTCATATATCTACCCATTTACTACATAAATATCTATTAAATTTTATAATTTAAATAGGTTAAACATGTTAAATGGGTTAAACGGGTCAAACGGGTCATAGGTTAATTGGGTTTTGAGTATGACCTGTTTATTAAATGGGTTAAACGGGTTAAACGGGTTACACGGGTCATTAACAGGTCGGGTTCGGGTTGGACATTCTTGACACGATTATTAAACGGGTCGGGTTCGGGTTGGGCATAAATGGGTAAAACAGAATTCATGACACGACACGAACCCGACACGACACGACCCATTGCCACCCCTAATTATAGATGAGGCTTTCGATTCTTTGGGGCTTAAAAGGGTATGTGAGAAGCCCAACTGTGATGCTGAATCCTCAAGCACAAGGCAGAAGCTGTTTTTTATTGAGGAGCAAATAGACCCGAGAGGGAAACATCCAAGAAGAATTTAAAAAAATAATAAAATAATTGAGAACCCCCTATCACAAAAGGAAGTCGCCAAGGGGAGAAAGTGGGTGCTTTGGGGCTCAACCTTTTCGAAGTGCAAATTCAGCAGGCGTATGATAAGGAAGGATAGGGGGCAACACAGGATGAAGATGAAGTGTATGGAGTTCGTACAAACCATGGCAGCGGTAGCACTGGAGGTGGTTGGCCAGTGTCAGCTACCGAGAAAAAAATGAAGCTTATGAGTTGGAAATGTCAAGGACTTGGGGCTGACTTGATAGGCAAATGTTTCCACCAGATGGTTCGGAAGCACAAGCCTTCGGTGGTGTTCTTGATGGAGACAAAAATGCAACGATGCAACCTAGTAAATTTTAGTCATTTGTCCGGTTTTGATAATTGTTGTGTGGATTCAGTTGGGTCTGCTAGGGGTTTGGGGTTATTATGGAATGAAGAAGTGAATGTTAGCATCTACTTGACTTTAAAAAAATTTAATCGACACCACAATCTGAGGGAAAAATTCTGATTTCGTTTTTCAAGCCCCATGGGTCTATGGAATGCCCTACAAGGAAAACAAAGTTGATATGTGGGAATGGTTGGGTTGTACCTTTACTCTCATGGATATCCCTTGGGTCTATCTTGGAGATTTTAATGAGTACCTTTGGGCTCATGGGAAATTGGGGGGTAGAACTGACCGAATTAATGTATGGAGATTTTTTCAGGAATTCATCGACAATGCTAGATTAATTGATTTGGGGTTCCAAGGGTAGCAATTCACCTGGAGGGGGGAAATGAGCTGAAAATGTTTTAGTTCAAGAAAGACAGGACATAGATCTTGTTAATTCCATTTGGCAAGTTCACTCGCCTTCGTGTGCACTATCGCATCTCTCGACTTTGTGGTCAGACCATTGCCCAATATTAATTGATTTAGCTCCTAACATAAGAAAGGGTAGGAAGTTGTTCAAGTTTGAAGGTGCAATGACCCGAAAATTAAGGAAATGTAAATTTGAAAATTCTGATCGTAAATTGACGTTTTTGCCCTTGTGTTATTAGTAGTCAAAGTTGTAACGACCCGGAAATTAAGGAAATTAAGGAAATGTAACACAACCTTCTTCCATCACTCTACAATCCAAATAAAGTGTCAAAACCTCATAACTTAATTGAAGATGCCTGATGTGAGCTGGGCCGAATGTGAAAGGGAGGTTAAACACACTGTGGATTCCCATTTCATGTAGTTATTCACAAGTTTAGGGCCTAGGGATTTCTGCATTCAAAATAGGTAATTTTAAATCAATTAATCCAGCATTAAGGTAATTTCAAAGGTTCTCTCAAATCGGTTGAAACCTTTCCTTGTTGAACTCATTACTCCGCAACAAAGTGCCTTCATCGCTGGTAGAAAAATCCAAGATAATATTTGTATTGCACATGAGGCATTTCATGCTTTGATGCTCAAGAAATCCACAAAGAAGATTGAATTGGGGCTGAAATTAGACATGAATAAAGTCTATGATAGAATTGAATGGGACTTTCTTTAAGCGGTTTTACTGAGAATGGGTTTTGCAGTTCGGTGGGTGGCTTGGGTTATGGAGTGTGAAATCTGTGAAGCATGTTGTGCTTATAAATGGACAATCGAGAAGGAAATGTGTGCCTACTAGGGGACTTCTACAAGGTTACCCTATCTCTCCCTACCTTTTTATTATGGTTTGTGATGTGCTACCTATAATGTTAAATCAGGCGGTTAATCGGTGCTTGCTGGAGAGGATAAGATTCAGTGATGATGTGCTATCTCTTTCATATTTATTCTTTGCTGACGACTCCCTCCTCATCATGAAAGCTATTACTGACACTTTGGATACCTATTGCCTTTCCTCGGGCCAGATGGTTAACTATCACAAATCCAATTTGTTCTGTAGTTCCAATACACCTCTCGACCTTTGCTCCTATATGGGTGACATTCTTGGTGTGCAGTTAGCTGAGGATCCTGGTTTGTACTTAACATTACCAACACTTTGGGAAAGTTTAAAGAAGGAAGTCTTAGTCTTTATGAAGGAGAGGATTCTAAAGAAAGTCCATGGCTGGAAATAGAATATGTTATCTAAAGGTAGAAGAGAAGTCCTAATAAAATATGTTGCCCACGCTATCCAAACCTACCCCATGTCTGTTTTCCATTTTTCCAAATCCATTTACAAAGAGGTGGATGCGATCTTGAAAAAATTTTGGTGGGGGCAGAATAATGACCGAAACAAGCTACATTGTATCAGCTGGAGTGAGTTGGGGCTACCTAAGGCTCAAGGAGGGATGGTGTTCCGGAGGGTGATTTAATGTTGCCTTCCTAGCAAAACGCCGGAGGCTGATTTGTGAGTTGAATTTCGTCTGGACTAAAATGATGAAGAGCAGATACTACCCTAATGAGTGCTTTCTGAAGGCAAAATGGGGATCTCATGCTTCATGGGCTTGGAATAGTATCTTGGATGGGAAGGATGCAATACTAAAAGGGGTGAGATGACAGGTTGGGGATGGAAATTGCATCATGTTCTGGTATGATAATTAGGTTCTTAGATTACCTAAAACTCATCCAAAGCTCTCGGCTCCTACTGGGGCAGATGTGTGGGATATGGTTGCTACGTATATTGATGCCCAGAGTGCAACTTGGAACTTGGGAGATTTGGAAGTTGTCCTACCTACGGTGAAGGTTAGCATGATAAAGGCCATTCATGTGGGGCATAACCAGGGGGCTGACAGGCTCGTCTGGCCTTCTGCCAATGATGAGAGCTATTTGGTTAAGTTTGGATACCATTAATCGCGATCGTGTGTCCCGTGTCATACCCTTAATCGGCCATTCTCTTCACATATAACAACGGGAGTGATTTGGAAGATGATCTAGAACATGGACATTCTTCCAAAAGTCAAGAACTTTATTTGGAAGGCAATTAAAGGGTGTGTCCCAACAAAGGCTAATCTCTTCCTACGCCATTTTGGGTCATCCCCCATTTCCCTATTTGCTCTACTGCTTCTGAAACTATTAAACATCTCCTACTACAATGTGAGGGAGCAAGATGCATTTGGTTTGGAAGTGCCTTGGGTCTTGATGTTTGGTAGCATTTTACTACCTCTTTTGAATCATGTCTCTCAAGTACCCTTTCTTTCGACCCTGTTGAATTTGTTGGGTCTGGGCGTATCCTGGATCAAATTGCGACTTTGTCTTGGGCAATTTGGAAAGGGGGAAACCAAGTGACTTTTGAGAGAGGGGCCTTTAAAGCCAGAAAGGCAATTGAGGCTGGTCCATGTCTGACCATGGAAGTTTGGGTAGCTACTAATCACTTAATTCTGGGGTGTGAGCAAATGGATGTATGTGTTTAGCATTGTGTTCCGCCGACAAACTAGCTTCTCAAAACTAACTCGGATGCATCCTGTCTTCCTAGCATGACGAGGGTTGGTCTTAACGTGGTAGTTCGTAATTCTAGTAGGGGTTTTGTGGCCGGATGCTGCTTTGAACGCCCTGCAGGATCTGTGATCGAAGGTGAGGCCTTTCTTGAAGGAATGAATTTGGCGGTGGCTAAAGGTTATCAAGATGTAATTTTTGAGTCGGATTTCAAGGAGATCATTAATACGGTTAGGGTCGATATTCGACATGGGAGATGGGAGAATAAACCAATTCTGTCTAGAGTTAAGGTGACTTCCATTTAGTTCCACTCAGTGAATTTCGTCTAGGCTCTGAGATCTTCTAATATAGCATCTAATGCCTTAGCATCATAGGCACGATGATTGATGTGAATGGAGATTTGGATTGACCGCCCCCTATCATCCCTAGTGCACGTGCTTTTTAGTGATGGTCTACCTTGCCCCCCGATGGACGATGCCCCGTTTCGACAGGGTTCTAGTTTGTTTTTGTATCATTTTAATTTCCAGTTTTTTCTTTGCTATTTTTCCTGCTCTTTTGAGCTTTGATAAAAAATTAAAAAAAAAATTGCACCTCTATCTAGTCTCGTAATTTGTGGATTTTGTAACTACTGAGTAGCAAATCATGCATTTTAGTATTCAACTTGAATCTCATTCAATTCAGCTCAAATTTCACCTGTCTTTACTCAAATTTTACCCAATTTCACTCTAATTTTTCCTAATTCAACTCAAACTCTCCCTTGACTCAATTCATGTTTTAGTCTTGCTCGACGTATGGTTTTTGGGGCGACTTGAGGGAATTCCACCCGAATTTGCTCAAACTGTGCCCACTACGTAACGACCCGTCCCGAAATCCGGGATTAGATTAGTGACTTATGGAGGATTAGTGAGTTAAATCGATGATTAGTTGAGCGAAATCGGACGGACGGTGCAAAATGACCGTTTTACCCCTAATCGTGGGTAAAATGTTGAATTTTGACTCGGGGAGTCAAACGTATGAGGGTCGATGAACATGTTGTATTTCGGGACGTCACGAGTCCGTAAACAGGCAGCACGTCGAAATCGGACGTCGGACGAAAAATTTATGGTCACGGAATGGAAATCGGAGATTTACGGCTCACGATTGGATTAAAATAATATTAAAATCTGATTGTGGATAAATTAATTGTGGGGCCCTTGGATGAGTGACAAGTGTCACTCATCCCAATGGTGGCTTCTCTAAAAAGTGGATCTATTGGTGGATTGGGTGATTAATTAGGATTAAAATATTAATTAATTATTATAATATTATTTTTTAATTTCCCTCCACATCTCTCTCTCATTTCCAGCCATCCATTTCCCTCAGATCACTCATCCTCACCGTCTACTTCATCTCATCTGACCAACACCACCAAACCTCACCTTCTTTCCTTCAACCCGTGCACATATCTTCATCTTCTTCACTCTGTTCCTTCTTCAACCGAGAAAGAAACACACATACCCCTTACCACCATACCTTCTCTGTGCTCGTATGTGAGGCTAAAGGAATGAGTATGTAACGACCCGTCCCGAATTCCTGGATTAGATTAGTGACTAATTATGATTTGTGAGGTTAATCGGTGATTAGTTGAGCGAAATCGGACGAACGATGTAAAATGACCGTTTTACCCCTAGAATGGGTAAAACATTGACTTTTCATTCTGGCTGTCAAATGGACTTGGACCGAGGACTGTGACGTAGTTCAGGACGTCACGAGTTCATAGACAGGTGACACGTTCAATTCCGTCGTTCGAGGAAAAAGTTATGATGTTTGGAAGTTTAAGGGCATTTTGGTAATTTTGGTTAAAAGAGGCAAATAGTTGACTTTTTGACCGGGGTGTCCGATGGTCGAGGGCCGAGGACCGTTACGTAGATTGGGATCTTACGAATCCATAGGCAGGCGGCATGCTGAAATCGGACTTCGAACGGGAGAGTTATAGGTCACAGAAGTTAGGGTCAAGATTCACTATTCTGATTGGCTGTAACGACCCGCCCCAGAAATTAGGGTCAAGATTGTAATTCAGATGGGATTAGTGCGTTTAATCGGTGGTTAGTTGGTTACGATAGGTTTGTTAGTGTAGAATGACGATTTTGCCCTTAGTCTAGGCCAATAGTTGACTTTTAGTTCGAACGGTCAATTGGGTATTGACCGATGACCGTGACATAGTTCGGGACGTCACGAGTCCATAGACAGGTGGCACACCCGATTCCGACATCCGATGAGGAAGTTATGATGTTCGGAAGGTTGAGGGCATTGCCGTAATTTGGTTAAACTTAGGGGGAATAGTTGACTTTTTGTACGATCGGGTTTTGATACGTTGACCTAGGACAGTTAGGTAGATTTTGTCGTCCTGAATTCAACGACAGGCGACACGTGTTCATCGGAGTTAGGATGTGTAAGTTATGGGTCTAAAATGGTAAGGTCAAAATGGTAATATTTGATTTAAATGAAGGGCATTTTAGTCCTTTTCACTTTGGGTTTGGTGCAGCTGGATTGAGACAAGTGGACAGGGGAGATTGAGATTTTTGTGTGAGGCTTGAAGGGATGGTGACACGTGGGAGAGCTCTAGTGGGTTCTAGGGTGCACAGTCCAATTATTTGGCTGTGTGTCGTGTGTGTGCCCGTGTGTGTGTGAGTTTGAACAAGAGAGAACAGAGACTGAGGAATTGAGAGGAGTTGGACGTTGATCGTGAGTGTTGGTGTGTTCTGGTGAGTGAGGAGTGACTAGAGATCGAGAAGGAGACAGTGAGTGAGTTGGGGATTGCAGCCCGTGTGAGTCGAGTGTGTGAGGAGGGTGTGAGGTTCCAGAAAACAGAAAGGAGTTTGAGTGGTGGTGCTGCTGTGTAAGGGACCAATCGAGGCTGGTGGAGGTGTCCAGAGGACGGAGGTGGACTGGAGGAGTCGTGTCCTCACGACTGAGCTCACGGTGGTGGTCAGTGTACAGGTAATTCCTCATCTTCTTTCAATTGCCCTGTTTTGCCGTCGAACTTCAAACGGTGAGTCGTGGGTTTTGAGTGCGAGTCGAGATTGTTGGTGAGTTGTGTGAGACTTAGGAGGGTCCTAGGAGTCGTCTAGGGTGGTTGTCGTGACGGGGGGTTACCTGGTTGGTCGAATTGGAAAATAGGGGATGGTTCGGGTTTGGCTTCGAGTTTGGGACGATGATCCAGGGGTTGTGTCAAAGTGTTTGAGTGAGGGGAATGGGTTGCTTAGGACTGGACGAAGAGGCTGGTGAAGAGAGGGAAGAAAATAGTGCAAGCACGGCGGAGAACCGGGAACGCCGGTTCAGACCAGTTCGCCCAAGGTAGACGATGACACTGTAGCAGCGCGTGAGGCACACGCGCAGCCACTTTGGGCGGCTCGTGGGGGCGCGTGCGGCGGTGGTTAGGAAAAGGGTCAACTGAGTTTTTGTTCTAAATGTCATAACGAATCCATTGGAATTGGTTTCGGGGTGTTCGGACGTCGTTTGAGGTTAGTTCTGCGAGGTTGAAGGTTTAGGGTTACAGTTCGTTACGTTTAGGACTCGGGGATTTTTGGGGAAAGTGAGGAGAACCTTAGTAGTTTGTTAGTAACATACTTTGGTGATTGTTAACAGGATCGGGATTTCCCGAGGAAGCTGAAGAACGTACGGGGCGTACGGGGCGCGAGTGACGTGCCGGTGACTGTGAGTGGACCCCTTCTCTATAACTAAGCATGCATAACTTCTTTTAATTACTTATTTTATGGTTTTATATGTGATTTCATGATTCTTGAACGCTTTATAACTGCTTTACTTAATGGCACGATTTTCGAGAAATTACATATTTGGCACGTTTTACGAGAAAGGCTTGATTTCTGATTATGCTGCGATGGTTTGGGATTTCAAATGCTAAATAGTTTTCAATGGTTATAAAGGGATTTTGGAACGTGATTTGATGATTAAAGTTTTCGGTTTTAGAATCGGATTTCAAGAAACGAAATTTGGTTTTCAAATTGAAAAGTGGAATTCCGAATTTGGGTTCGGAATGACGGTTCTGGATGCCGAATGGCGTCAGACCAGTGGTTTCAGATTCGGGTTTGGATATGGCTTTAGAATGGTTTTCAAATGGTTTTGGATTGGATTTTCTGGATCTGGTTATTGGGTTTAAAGACCCGGATATTGTGATTGACCGGGGATGGGCCCGGATTGGGTTTAAAGACCCGGATTGAGTTTAAAGACTCGGGAGTTTAAAGACTCGGATATATTGATATTTCCCCCGTAGGCCTGTTGAGTTTAAAGACTCGGATATTATTAAGGCCTGGATTGAATTTAAAGAATCCGGAGTTTAAAGACTCGGATAGGTCTAGCAGGTTTGATCGGAAAATGCTTTGTTGGTGGTGATTTCGGATATAGTTTTTATGATGCTTATGACATGATTTCTATAACTGTTTTTATGATAATTCTGTAAATGTTTTGTGACGATCTTTATGTGAATTATAATTGTTTACAGTATCTGGGTTATGCATGTGTGATTTCAAAACGGAGGGCCAAACCCTGTTTTATTATAAAATGGTTTTTGGAAACTTTTATTCGTTATGGTCCACTCACACCTTCTGGTTTTAACTTGCCCTCCAGGTCGTGGAACTAGCGCGGGGTTTTGACGTCAAGGGAGTGTCAGAGGCATAGAATTTACGAGAGTGACCCCATTGTGCTTTAAATTTTCCGTTGTGCATGTATCTGGTGTATCGGTTTTCTTTCTTTTGTATTTGGGTACTATGCTCTGTATATACGGTTGACTTCGGGATGTTTAAATTTTCTCCTGCGTCTGGCTTGTATTTGGTGGTTTTTCGTGAGTTTACTTTGGTTTTAGTGCGGGGTGTCAGACGGGAGAAGGATTTACCTCGGTTTTCGGGGTGGAACCGGGGTGGGTCCTGACATTGGCCAAGATATTTTAAGTGGACCTATGGATGAGTGACAAGTGTCACTCATCCTATTGGCTAAATCCCCTAATTTGTGGATATATGTTAATTAAATAATATTATATTTATTATTTTATAATTAAACCACCCAACACTCAATCTTGGCCCTTTATTCCATTTAATCCCTCAGATCCTCACCATCCATTAAAGCATCTCCTCTCTCATCAGATATTATCAATCCTCTCTTCTCTTCCACGACACCATCACCATTTTATTTCATTTCTTCTTATTCCTTCAAAAACCGTAGAACACACACCTCACCACCATGAACCTCTATGTATGTGTATGACCGTGAGTGAGTGAGGAATGAGGAGTGGGATGAGACGTGGACAGTGGCATTGACGGCGTGAGTCGACACGCACGGTGGCTGGAGAACCGAGGAGGTAGGTTTTTAGTTTAAAATTCGAAACTTAGTTTTTATTGAGTTTTAATCAAACCTAAGGATTGGGAAATGTTTCTGGTGGTCTTAGGAGAAGTTTAAGATTGGTTTCAAGGCTTAGGATGGCCGGGAAGGGCCGAGAACGGCGGAGGGAAGGCACAACCGCCATGGCCGAGCTTGGAAGGTACAGTTTTGGTGGTTTGTGTTCCGTTTTAATAGCTAAAAATATTAGAAATGACATTAGGAACGTTTAGGAATTAAAATGGGTTAAAAAGGACCGAAAATGGACGGGTTTAAGGGTTGAACCGGTCGAGCCGGTTCGGCCGGTCCAGAACCAGTCGAACCCGGTTCGGCTGGAGGTTAGGGATAATGAACAGTGCGCACGTGGGCTCACACGCAGGACCTTCCCTGGGGGCGTGGGGGCGCGTGGTAGGTTCAATGGGGAAGTGTTCAACATGTGAAATCTTCTATTAGATGTAACGAACATTTTGGGACTGGTTTCGTGTCGATCGGACACCGTCTCGATAATGTTCAGGGCATCGGAAGGTTTCGGATCGGGATTAAAAATAGTTAAAAATTCCAGAAAATTACGGGACTTTAGTGGGAGGTTAATTAAGTAGTTATTAACCTTCTATTACGATTTGGACAGGTTTGGGAGTCTCGGTGACGGTGATTGGCTCGGGAGAGTCGTATGGCACGTAAATCGAGGCGGCAGCTCGGACGGTCTGTGAGTGGACCTTGTTTTCTAAATTGGTGCATGGATAAATGTTTATTATATGTTTTAAATACTTGGTTGTGATGCCATGAGTGCATTTGGATGTATGGTTACGTATAGGCCCGTATTTCGAGGTTTCGACTTTATACGGTGCCTATACGAGTCTGTATTTCTTTGATGGTCTAAATGAAATGGATTTGGATTTCCAAAAGGATAAACTCGGGTATAAGACCCATTTGGTTTTGTCTCGGGCATATGATCCTATTGATGACCTACGGGTCCGAGTCGTGGTCGCGGCAGGTGCTTGGTGCACGACGACGGACGACATGACGCTCACCTCCGGATTGGGATGTGTTCCTTCCGGAGAGGTCACGATGCACGATTCGTGGTCTGGCAGCCTGGGGAGGCTCGACTTCGGAGTGCTGACGGTTCAGGATAGCGATCGGTGATGAGTGCACCATGATCTTGTGGTGGTCGCGTCGGTTGATTCGTTCACGGCGACATATCAGGATTGAGGGCGGTCCTGGATGGATGGTTTCACGCATCACTATGATCGGAGTCGTGACTCACTCTTAGATATCGGGCACGATGCCCAGCTGATGTCATATGTTCGGGCACGAGACCCAGTTACCTTACGGTTTATGATTTCGGGTCAGGGACCCTAGATGGATTTCCAAGTTCATGGCGGTTTATGGGAACCGACATGAACCCTTAAATGGATGTTATAGATCATGACGGTTGAGGGGGACCGGGCATGAATGTTTATGTTATGTATATATATGTATTCATATACCTTCCTTTACTTCTATTATCTCCTCCGGGGAGGGTCGTTGGCCTGGGTGGACCTCGGAGTAGTCACGGAGCACTGACTGAGTGGGAGTCGTCGTTGGGTTCCTTACTTTCAAGAAGGCTATGGTTACTATAACCTCAGGTAAGGTTAGTAGTCTGCGGACATTGACCTTGACTTTGAGAAAACTTGGGTTGAGACCCCGGGTAGCACGCGCGTAGCTTTGGAAACCGTGACAGGATTGGTTGTGTGAATTATATGTATATGATATATATGTTATGTGATATGTGATGTGCACAGGATTTGGGCAGTGGCCCGTGTACTTAGTTTCTTTATGATTTGGGCTGAGTCCCATATGGATTTGGGCAGTGGCCCGTATGATTGGTTCTTATTGGTTCTTTCATTATGGTTTTGGGCTTAGTTCCCACATGTGGTTCATTTGGTTAAATGGTTTTCGAATGCATGCAGGGTTTTTAGTGAAGGGTACAAATGTCTTTCTTATGAAATGTTTTTATAAACTCTTGTTTTGTCCACTCACAACTTTTAATATTTTGACTGCCCTTCAGGTTGACATCGGATGTGAACTGTAGCAGAGACCAAGATATTACATACCTCCTCAGGATCCTGGCGTACTCTGATAGCCCGATAGGGTAAAGGTCGAAAATATCCCTTATCTGACACTTCGTGGCAGATGGGAGCAGGGTCATCCCGTGTTAATCCCGGAAGGATTGGGATGGGTCTTGTCAGAGTATGTGATGTGCGAAGAAAATGGTGTTCGGTGAAGGCTAACTAAAGGAGTGTTAAATAGAGTGTGGCGTGAGATCATGAACCCAAATCTCTCAAACCTCACCTATTGTTCATAATATATGAATAAGAAAGGAATGGGAGGCTGAGACGAGTTCAACGGTGGCGACGACGGTGGCCAACGATGGAGTTGAGAGGTAAGAAACCGCGAGGATCGGTTTTGATTCAAATATGGCATTTTTTATTCTAGATTTTGTTGAACGTTTCTAACGATGGAAACATACTCTGGAGGTTTCCAGGAGACGTTAAGGACTAGTTTCATAGCCTGAGGTGACCTGTGGTAGCCGGACGCAGTGGAGGAAGTTGGTGTTTATTCTCCGATCGAAAAGGTAAGGTTTTGGCCGTTTTTTGTTGTTTTAGTCACATGAATAGGTTCCTAGGATTAAGACAAAATTATGGGGATTAAAAGGGATGAAAAGGGGACTGAACAACAAGGGAGGAAATCGTGTGAACCGACCTCGCTGGTTCGGGCTGGACCGGGTTGCAGAACCGGTTTGAACCTACCGGCCTACGGAGGTTGAAGACAAACAGTGTTTGGCGCGTGGGCTTCAGGCGCAGCCCTTTTGGGCAGTGCGTGCGAGCGCGTGGGGGGTAGTTTGGGAAAGTGTTCAACATGACTTTTAATCTATTCGATGTAACAAACATTTTTGGGACTGATTTCGTGTCGATCGGATATCATTTCGATATAGTTCGGGATGTCCGAACGTTTAGGATTGAGTTTAAAAATAGTTAAAAATTCGAGAAAATTACGGGGTTTTAATGAGAGGTTAATGAAGTAGTTAGTAACCCTCTATATGATTTGGACAGGTTTGGGAGTCTCGGTGACGGTGATTGGCCCAGGGAGGCTTATGGCAGGCAAATCGAGGCGACGACGTAGAACGGTCAGTGAGTGGACCTCAATTTCTAAACTGTGATGCATGCATAAATGTTTTATATGTTTTATGGATATGATTTCTATCATGATGATTATGGATTGGTGATTCACATGTTTACATGTATTTCGAGGCGATTTACGTATTTACACGTATATCAAGGTTTGTGATTTTACACTAATTATACGTGCTTATGGTTTTGATAATGGTTTAATGAAATGGTTTTAAATTTGAAAAGGTAAACTCGAGCATGAGACCCATTTGTTTTGGAAACGCCCGGACTGGAAGTTTAATTAGTTACGTTATCGGGCTATAGGCCCAATTGGTTCGTGAATTGATTTCGGATTTGGAAATATGGAATCGGGCATGAGACCCATTTGATTTACGAACTATCGAACTTCGAGTCCATTTGATTTAATAAGGCATCGGCCCGGAGGCCCAGTTAGTTTACGAAATCGGGCTTGAGGCCCAGTTAGTTTACATAATCGGGCTTGAGGCCCAGTTAGTTTACATAATCGGGCACGAGGCCCAGTTGGTTTACGAAGTCGGGCACGAGGCCCAGTTGGTTTATGAAATCGGGCACAAGACCCAGTTGGTTTACGAAATCGGGCACGAGACCCAATTGGTTACGAAATCGGGCACGAGGCCCAGTTGGTTTACGAATTCGAGCTTGGGGCCCAGTTATGGTTTACGATTGTGATTTCGGGTTGGAGACCCATAAATGGATTTCTGGTTTCATGACTATTTATGGGGACCGGGCATGGATCCTTTGAAAGGTTTGAAAGGTTTTAAGAATGATTTCGAAATGGATTTTCATATACCATCCTTTATATATGGATTGTCTCCTCTGAGGAGGGTCGTTTGCTTGGGTGGACTCTGGAGTAGTCACGGAGCACTAACTGAGTGGAGTCGCCCCCGTTGGATACCTTACTCTTAGGATAGCTTATGGATTATAACCCCCAAGGAAGGTCATTGATCTATAGATATTGACCTGGGTGGACCCTGGGGAGACTTGGGATTTGAGACCCCGGGTATCATGCGCGTAGCTTTGGAAATCGTGACAGGAATGGTTATATGTTATATGATATATTGGTAAATGGATTTTGATGAAATGATGTTTTGTGGATAGTAAATGGATTTGGGCAATGACCCACATACTCGGATTTACGGTTTTTGGCTGAGTTCCCACATATGGTTGAATTGAATTATGGATTTGTGTAAATGGATTTGGGCAGGGACCGACATGATTTAGATTACGGAATTTGGGCTGAGACCCTAATAATGATTATTTGAACATATGATTCGATAAATGGTTTTCGTATGCATGCATACTTTTTAATGAAGGGTATAAGGGTCTTTTATGAAATGTGTTTTATGAACTTATTGCTTTTCATCCGCTCATAGTTTTTAATGGTTTTTAATACCCTTTTGATCACGGATGCGGACTGTGGTAGAGACCGAGACATCACGCTCTTCCACCGAATCCGGTCGTGCTATGGAAGTCGGTCGGGCTGAAGGTTTGAATTATCCCTTGTCTGACACTTCGTATTAGGCGAGATCATGACACATCTCGTGTTAATCCCGAGGGGATTGGGATGGGTCGTGACACACTCGAGTTTTAATCCGAGTTGGCTTATGATCTTTGGGTCTTGAACAATAATTCTAGGGGTACCACTTAAAGTCCCACATTTTGTATCTCATTTTATGTGGCATCTGATGTGGCATACCACATCATCATTTTCAATTACCTATTTCATTATTCTTAATTATATAGCTAAAAATTAAAATAAAATCAAATATACAAAAAAAAAATTTTAAATACAAATAAACAAAATAAAAATGAAAAACAGAATTAGTACGCTCCAGAACTACCTGTGACCAGCGGCAGAATGCCCTAGAATTACCTACAGCCAGCGACTCTCATCTCTCCTAACAACTCGAGATCAGATTCCCCTGCCCTAGCTACTCGCGATCTCGCCTCCCCCAGCGACTAGCGATCTCGCCTCCCCCAGCGACGATCGTGTACCACCTACGACCAACACCAGGCCGTTTTCTTCACTCCCATTCAATTCGAACTCTAGTAAGAGTGCTTCATTCCCCTCTTTAGATTTTGAATTGAAATTAGTTTATATTTTGATGAAATTGAATGATGCCCATTGGGTTTTGGTTTTTGTTTGAGGTACAGTTCACATCCTCATAGTTATCTTTGCAAAATTGCTTTATTGATTGAATGCTAATACACATTGGGTTTTGTTGAAATCAGTTTCTATTTAGATGAAATTGAAGGATGCCCATTGGGTTTTCTTGTTTATTTGAGGTTCAGTTCACATCCTCATGGTTATCTTTACAAGATTTCTTTATTGATTGAATACTGATACACATTGGGTTTTGTTGAAATCTGTTTATATTTAGATGAATTGAAGGATGCCCATTGGGTTTTGTTTTTTGTTTGAGGTTCAGTTCACATCCCCATAGTTATCTTTGCAAAATTGCTTTATTGATTGAATGCTGATACACCAATAAAAGCGGTGGAGAAACTGACATCTATAATTGTATAAATTTAGCCATATGCGTGCTCATATTTATTATTAATAACCAATTGGTAGGTGCTATGCTGTTGGACATCGCAAATGGGTCATGTACGAGCTGATTATGTTGTGCTTCTTGTTGCTCAAAAGGGTTGTCCAAGCTTGTCGAGCCATGACCATACCCTGCGTACTGGAGTTGCAATTGCCTCCTTGCACCTTCATCTTCATACAAGCTATTAAGTAATAGATTGTCAAAGCCACCAGCTTGACCTAAAGCACAGACCATCAACGCAGCTCATGAATAAGAAAGGAATAATAATAATACTAACATTAGCCTTTAAATATGTAAATTAGACATTAACATACTAACAAAACCCAATGTGTATCAGTACTCCATTAAAAAAAGCAATTTTGAGAAACTAATATGTATAATTTTTGTTTGATGATCTTCTTCTCTTGTTGATTCGCGCCCTTTATTCTCAGATGTGACATTCCCAACCGAGTCCGAGTTTTTTTTATTTTGATTTTAAATTTTAGTTTAGTTCCTCTCTGTGGAGCTCAAAATCATCTAAAAATTGTGGAGTTACCACGTGACCTATAATTCCCAAAATGACCAAATTGCCCCTGATAATAACGCTAGACATTTGAAAACACCCACACATTAAATAATCTATTTACCAGCTAAATACGTTATTTAATCGGGTTAAAATCTCCGTAATATTAATATTCTTCCCGAGAGTTAATTGTCATTATTCTTAGTAACGGACAATTAATATTAATATTAAAACACAATAATTATCATTATTATCATAATGAGTTATTATTATAATTATTAAATAATATATTTAATTAATATATTATTATTAATTACAAATTCAGCCGACCAATCAGAACGCTCCGAGACTTCTAAGATTTTCCTATAAATAGCGGAACATATTTCATTTCCAAGGTACGTCGATTCTTCGCTTCGAAGTATATCCTTTTCCTCTCTCAAAGCTAACTTAGGCATCGGAGTGTTCTTGGTCGAACAACCCCCCGGGTAGATCGATCGAGGCAACGATAGCTAATTGTTTGCTGTTTGCAGGAATTGTGAGGACTTTTCGCGGCGGGTTCGATTTTTGATTCAACAATTGGTGCTTTCATTGAGAGCTATTGAGTTATACTCAGAAGAAGCTCTCTCATTTGTTCATCGTTCATCTTTCTTCGTTCGTCGTTCATCGACATTATTCGAAGATTTTGAACGTTGTTCATCACTCATCAAGAATTCGTTCATTGTTCATCTTTCTTCGTTCGTCGTTTATCGACATTGTTCGAAGATTTTGAACATTGTTCATCGTTCGTCGTTCATCGACATTGTTCGAAGATTTTGAACGTTGTTCAAATCATCCATCAACAAACTTTTCAGCTCAAGATTCTTTGTTTCGACATGGCTAGGGTTCGTCGATCCGCTCGCTCAACTGGAGAAGGTGTTTCCGCCTCAACTGCTCAGACCAGGAATGAGGCTCGCATAGAGACTCCGGAGGAGCGGCCAATTCGACCCAGGCGTGTGTCTATAGAAGCGCCCATGGAAACGCTCAGAGGGAGGCCAACCTTCAGCTTTGGAGCATTCCCCTCTCCAGCTAACCAAGTGCATGCACTAGGGGAAGGAACTTCGGCTTTGCAACAAGCAGGCGGGCGGATGATGGGAAGTGCATCACGGCATGATCATCCCACGACAAACATGGACCTAAGGGAATTTCTGGATGGGCGTCACGACATCTCAGGGAGAAGTCACTATCAACCTCTCCAGGACAACTTGGCGCATCAAGTTGAAAGGTTGAGCAGCCAAGTTCAACTCCATTCGGAACTCTTGCAGCGACTTCTGGCGGAAAGACCGGTCCAAGAGCCAGACAGACATTCCGCATCACGTGGGAGACAAGAGAATGCTCCAAGGCGTCCTGAGAAAGAGACAGTCCGCTGCCGAACGATGTCACGAGACACTTCACTAAGTGACTCTGGCGAAGGAAGTCACGCTCGTCGAGCAAAAAGCCCACAATTCCTAAGGCCATCAGTACATGAGCGGCTAGGAAGTAGGATTGGGGCTACTTCACAAGTGGAGCGCTCATAGCACTCACATGGGAGTAGGGGGCAACCTCAGGCTCTACGCAAAGACCCAAAACGATCTGCCCATGGCAGTGAGAGGGAAGATGAAGTCTACTCTCCTGCACGATCCCAGAGATCAATGGGAGAAGCTCAAGGAGGTTTTCGGCGATTAGCACGGAATGACTCACCCCCCCAGCAAGGTGCGTTGCGGGCTGATGATGTTCAAAAAATGCTGGGCAGGCACCTTCGTGCTCAACGAGATGGCGATCTAGAGGACGATCTACGTCGCCAGATACAGCTCTCAACTCCTTTCGTAAGGGATATTGAGGAAGAGCCATTCCCCCAAAGGTTTGCGACGCCAAACTTCACTCCGTTCAAAGGAGCCTCTGACCCGGTAAAACACATAGATTATTACCGGGGAGTCATGGTCCCCCACAGGCATAACGATCTCATGTGCAAAGTTTTTCAAGCTTCTCTTCAAGGCCAAGCCATGACTTGGTTCAATCATCTCCCCCGGAGGTCGATTGCATCCTTTGAAGAGTTGGCTCTAGCATTTGTGAAGGAGTACGCACAACTTCAGACAATCGAGGTGAAGGATGACCATCTTTTCTCTGTCCGAAAGAGATCAAAAGAAACTCTGCGTCAATACATACGAAGATTTTGCGAAGAGAAGTCTCGGATTGTCGGCTGTAGCGACCTTGTTGCGGTAATGGCATTTAAACAAGGACTTCCCCGGGACAGCCAGCTTTACGGGGACATTGTCATGAGTAATGCGCGAAGTCTCACCAAAATGATTTCGCTAGCAGAGCGACATGCAAGCTGGGAGGACGAGAAGAACGCCACTCATACCCAGGACCATGCTGGGGCTGGTGAAAAAACCTCCATTAAAGATGAGCCCCATGGAAAGTTTGCAGCTGGAAAGTCCAACAAGCGCAAAGCGGGACAACCCTCCCAAACACAAGCTATGGGGAAGCCTAACTTGCAGCTATCTTTTCCGGTCCATCAGATCCACAATGAAATTAAGGACAAGCCATGGTTCAAGAAGCCGGAGCGAGTCAAAGGTGATCAAGAGAAGGCTGATAAGACGAAGTGGTGTGTCTTCCACGAATGCTATGGGCATAACATCGGCAAATGCATATCTTTCGAGAGATATCTCCGGAATCTCATCAAGGAAGGACATTGCACTGAGTACGTCAAAGGGAAGGTTGTGGATCGACCCATTGACAAAGGACTAAAGGAACCTGCAGCAAAGATGATTCGCATCAATACCATCATAGCAGAATCGGAGTTATTAGGAACCACCTCCAAGCAAAAGAAAAGAAAGATCCGGGATGCACTAGCCGTCTCTCAAGTCTCCCATGTTTCCACCCCCGGGGTGGCCAACGACCTTGTCGTTGGTTTCTCTTTGAAGGACAAGGTAGGACTTGACTGGCCGCATGACGATGCATTAGTCGTGTCCATCCAAATCGCTCATGCTCAAGTTGATCGGATTCACGTTGATGAAAGGAGTGCAGCAAATATCCTCAGCTTGGATGCAGTGCACAAGATGGGGTTAGAAAGCCTCACAACAAAAAGGGTTGTCCTGCTCCGAGGTTTCAATGGGTCGACCAGCATGACCGTAGGCACTCTCCAGCTGGATGTACATTCTGATCCTGTAGTCACGTCCCAGACTTTCTACATCATGGATGAATACTCTCCATACAATGGAATTTTGGGAAAGCCATGGCTTCACAAGATCCTCGCAACCACGTCACGCCTTTACCAGAAAATTCGGTTCCCTATTCCCGGTGGTGGAATCGGGGAGATTAAAGGCGATCAGGCGATGGCTCGGCGGTGCCTTACTGAAGGGCTAAAGGAGGTCAAGGAGGCAGAGTTTGTTCCACAAACAGGATCATCCACTGGGGGCAAGCTTTCTTCTTCGTCTCCCAAATAGCAACTAATCACGGGTCAAGATCCAGACATTCATGAGGAACCACCAACTCCAGAAGGATGGCAGCCGGAGGATGACGTCACCCTCATCCAACTTGACCCTCAATATCCTGAGCGAGAGGCCCGCATAGGTGCTCGGTTGGGTGACACAGAAAAAGAAGAACTCATAGCTTTCTTGCGTGAGGAGAGAGAAGTTTTTGCTTGGTCTCCGTCTGACATGCCGGGGATTGATCCCACCATCGCTTGCCACAAGCTGCACGTCAATCCCAACCACAAGCCGGTCAATCAGAAAATACGTAATTTTTCCCCCGAGAAAATTGCTATCATTCAGGAGGAGATTGACAAGTTACTCGTTGCTGGATCCATTGAAGAAGTTCCGCACTCTGAATGGCTAGCAAACGTCGTACTTGTCAAGAAAAAGGAGGCAGGACGATGGAGAGTTTGTGTTGATTACACCGATCTCAATCTTGCGTGCCCAAAGGATAACTATCCTCTACCCAGGATCGATCTCTTAGTGGACTCAACTGCAGGAAATGAGCTCCTAAGCTTCCTGGATGCATACTCGGGCTATAATCAAATTTCCATGTATGAAAAAGACAAGGACAAAACTGCCTTCGTCTTTGATCGAGGTGTGTACTGCTACAAGGTCATGCCATTTGGCCTCAAAAATGCGGGTGCAACGTACCAGAGACTCGTTAATCGGATGTTCAAAGATCTCATTGGCAAAACCATGGAGGTCTACGTGGATGACATCATGGTCAAAGGAGAAAGACGAGGGGATCATATCACCAACTTGCGAGAGACCTTCAACTTGCTAAAGAAGTACAAAATGAAGCTCAACCCTCTAAAGTGTACATTCGGGGTATCAGCAGGGAAGTTCTTGGGATACCTTGTGACTCAACGTGGGATCGAGGCAAATCCAAAGCAAATCAAGGCAATTCTCGAGATGAAGTCCCCATCAAGTCTAAAGGAGATTCAAAGTCTCACTGGACGAGCAGCAGCATTGAACAGGTTCCTGTCCAAGTCAACCGACCGGTGTCGACCTTTCTTCCAAGCGGTAAAGAAAGCATCCAGAGATAAATGGGATGAAGGTTGTGAGAAAGCATTTCAAGATCTCAAGGCCTACTTGACATCTCCACCGCTGCTATCAAAACCCAAAGATAACGAGGACCTGTTCCTGTATCTGGGGGTCTCTAATGTTGCTGTAAGCTCTGCACTTGTCCGGGAAGAGAATGGGATTCAACTGCCTGTGTTCTACACTTCCAAAGCCCTACTTGATGCGGAGACACGATATCCAAAATTTGAAAAGCTGATTCTCGCATTACTGGTTACCACAAAGAAGTTGAGGCCTTACTTTCAAGCTCATGGGGTAATCGTCATGACAGAATATCCACTCCGTTCATTACTTCATGCACCTGATGCATCGACACGGGTAATGAAATGGGCTATAGAGTTGAGTCAGCATGATCTGCTCTATCGTCCCCGAACAGCTGTCAAAGGCCAAGCCTTAGCGGATTTTGTTGTGGAGTTCACACCAGCATCATTGGAAGGAAGCAATGACAATAAGTTCGGCAGTGCCCCCAGGGCCGTCGACACTTCCTTGTCACGAGCTCATGGCGACAGTTCCTCTTCTCTGCAACCCTCAACTTCCAATCATCTATGGAAGCTCTTTGTTGATGGTTCCTCGAACAAGCGAATGAAGAGCGAATGAAAACGCATTCCCAACCAACTTGCGAGCCCCAGCTTTTGCAATCCTAAGGTCTCGGACTACCTTGTCGTAAGCTCCTTGTGGAACCGTCTTTTCAGTTTCCTTTGCTAGAGAGGGAGCACCTATCACATCAGGAGTCTTGGATGACGAACGTGTCTCTTCCACTAATCGGACTGGGCCTTCATCTCTCAACGCCTCAATTACTTCAGGGGAGGTGGGAATCGCCTTCAGCTTCTTAAGTTGTATGGCTGCATCTTCGCAAGGCCCGTCTGAGGTTTTGCGCTTGCTAGATGACTCTGCAGGACTGGAACAGTTGGGCTTGGAAGGACCTTGAGGATCATGCTTTCTCTCCAAAGAGTCACTGGGCCCTTGCTTGTTGTTTTTCTTCTGGGTAACGGGTTTTTTCAAGCGCAGTGGAGCGTTCAACCACTCTTTAATTAGGGTGTCCGAAGGCCTCCCGCCATTCATGTCTCTGAGAGGAGAGAGTAGCCAGCTCATGTCTCGAAACTCTGGAGGAATTTTTAGGGCCATGTCAATCTTTTTGAGATCAGGATGACCTTTAAACCCGCTGTATAGCTCATCAAACATGCGGAAGTGCGAGGCAATCCTCAAGTCCGGGGAGGCATGTTTGTCCCATGCGCCACCAATTTCGATGCAGTTGAATCTGTACGAGGTGTCATCAAACTCCGTCCTCAAAAATAGCTCCCTCTTGGGTTCGACTCCGGAAAGCCGACCGCCGGTAATTCCGTTGTGCGACACGGAATAGCAATGCCAGAATTCATCTTCAGTGAGTCCCAAGCCAAAAAATTTGTTCAGCTTCTCGAAGCACATGATGTGTCGATAAGCATCGACGTCCAATTGAGCAGGGCTGCATCCCATCCGGCCAATAATCTTGGAGAAGAACTTCGAGAACGGCAACCTAAAACCCCACCCAATGATCAAAGGGTGGAATTTAGTCCATCGACCGCCGACGGGGTTTTTTCCTCTTCCATGCTTAAGAGCCTTCATGGAAGAACATCTATCGCCAAGCTCCACGAAGACGTCATCCGGAAAAGCAATCTGATTACGAGCTTTCCACTCCATGAAATCTTCAGGTTTCTCAAATTCCATGTCCTTCCCTCGGAATGGATTTTGGCTACGAGAACCGCCACGCTCCCACAATACAAGCCTGCTGGGTCTCTCCAAAAGTGCACCTTGACGCATCTTGAAATTACTGTTTTGAACAAATCAAAAGTGGATGCCGGTTGAATCGTAGCCAATGGACATCCTGAACTTCCGAAATGAGCAAAAGTGTTCACCTACATTAAAGGAACAAAAATTATTTAGTTCCTAAAATATATTCCAAGTATATACACATATGGAAATTCAAAATACATATGTTATTATCAAATACGTATTAATAGCATTAATATATTAAATACACATTTAATATATTAATGCATATATTAAATATATTAATATGTATATGTATATATACATATATGTTAATAACGTTAATTATATATAAAGTCATCAAATAACGTTATATATATATATATATATTAATAACGTTAATGTCAAGTCAAAACATTTGAATTAACATATAAATGCATGGGACTCGCCATCTGCAGCAAAGGAAAGCCAAATCGGATGAAAGGCTAGGTGGCGGGGTGTAGTTGGACGGCTGGGAACCTCAATGGAGCCCTCACAGCGTGACCCAGCGGTCAAGTGGAGCAAATGACGGGCAAGTTGGAACACGACACGTGGAGCTTTAATTTGACACTAACAGAGCCGCACATGGTTGCGGGCCCCGCCTGTCAATCCATGCCTACGAGCCACGCAGCACGTTCACCTCACACGGATCAAACCTCGTTGCTAGTCTCTCCGGCCCATTTTGACAGAAGCCCACTTTGCGCCTTCGCATCACAGACAGGCACAGGTCCCGCCATCAGCTCAACCTTTTGGCGCCCGCCATGTGGCCCAAGCTGCACAGTCAATCCAACCAACTCCACAGCTCCACCAATTGATGCCTGACACGTAGTGAGCAGTTTGTGGCACTAGCAGAGCCGCATAGAATGCAAACCCGCCTACCAAAGCTCACTAATCAATCATGTCCTTCATTTTGCTCCAGCATAGTGCACCACGTGTTCAGCCTCCCTCAAACCAGCAAGCAACAGACAATCACCCTGTCTTCGTATTTGGAGTCCACGCGTGGCGCAGACGCGCCGAACGCAGCCATCCATCTGTCAGCCCATAGTGCTCCACTTACTTGGCCAACCTCTTTTGATCCTCAAGCCAAACGGCTCATGTACAACTTCAAAACAATTAAATATAAAAAGTAAACAAACAGCAAGTTTCAACCTTACCCTCAAATATATTGGAGAATTGACTTGCAGCTTTTCTTTTCTTCTCTCCAACAGCCAGACTCTGCTTCACACTTTCCTCTTTTTCACTCAAACGGGCAGTGTAGCTAGGGTTTGATTTTCTCATTGCTTTTTTCCCTTCTCAAAACTCCTTTAAATAAGACAAAAAATTTGTAACCTCTTAAAACGTTAAAATGGCCATAATTTCATGAATTAAACACCATTAAGGGAGTTTTAAAGGGTTTGAAGTGAAGTAAGGTAAAAAAAAAAAAAAAAAAACTCCTTAAAATCTTTCAAATTAACTCTAATTACTTTCTTATTAAACTTAATTACCATTAAGGGGAATTTTTTACTTTAAATGGTTGGGACAACAAAAACTCTTTTGACACTCTTGAAGTGAACAAACAAACACTGACTTGATTTTTTAAACCCAACAATACCGGCAAACCCGGCAATATAAAATTCCAAAAAATGTACATCCCTTCGGATTCCCTGAATTCTGAAGCGATGTGGGGGCATTTGTGGAGCCCAAAATCATCTAAAAATTGTGGAGCTACCACGTGACCCATAATTCCCAAAATGACCAAATTGCCCCTGGCAATAACGCTAGACATTTGAAAACACCCACACATTAAATAATCTATTTACCAGCTAAATACGTTATTTAATTCGGTTAAAATCTCCGTAATATTAATATTCTCCCCGAGAGTTAATTGTCATTATTCTTAGTAACGGACAATTAATATTAATATTAAAACACAATAATTATCATTATTATCATAATGAGTTATTATTATAATTATTAAATAATATATTTAATTAATATATTATTATTAATTACAAATTCAGCCGACCAATCAGAACGCTCCGAGGCTTCCAAGATTTTCCTATAAATAGCGGAACATATTTCATTTCCAAGGTACGTCGATTCTTCGCTTCGAAGTATATCCTTTTCCTCTCTCAAAGCTAACTTAGGCATCAGAGTGTTCTTGGTCGAACAACCCCCCGGGTAGATCGATCGAGGCAACGATAGCTAATTGTTTGCTGTTTGCAGGAATTGTGAGGACTTTTCGCGGCGGGTTCGATTTTTGATTCAACACTCTCCTTAGTTTAGATACTCGTAGGAACTAATGATAAAACCACAAATATAACAACTATAGCCCACTTGGGCTATATCTACTATTTTAATTTGGTCTTTTTTTTTTAATTGGGAAAATGTTGGCTATATATTTGGTCTTCTTTCTCAGTTATTTGGTCCTCTTAGGTTTTTATTGCAGTCAGTCTGCTATGAATTTGCCTTGAAACTCCTTTGATGCTAAGCTCTTCGGTGAGTTTTGCTCCATCGACTGAAACTAGTGGTGTTGGAAAGAGCTCAAGTAAGATCAAGAAAGATATCAACCAAAAGTATAATCAGAAGATGGAGGAAAGTAATTGTAAGGTTGAATTGAATACTTCCATGCGTATTACTGTATTAATTGTTCTTGGTGTAAATATTAATGATTATGTTTGATATGATTTATTAGTCACATGTAATATGCGTATACTGTTGAAGGTATGAATAATATTGGTAAAGAAATTGATAATCTTAAGAAAATAATTCATTCAAGTTCACGAGGAACACTATTTTCTCTTGAACATTGTATATATTTTTTGATTTTTAGAATGTATATTAAAACTTGTGAATATATTGTAGTTTTTATGTTTGTTTCTTCATATTTAGGTTTTTGTTTATCTTTTATTCATTTATTGTATATTTATGGTGGTTTTATTTTTAGTATTTTGAAATTATTTAGAAATATAATATAAATAAAATGGATAAATACAACAGGTTTAAAAGATAATTTCAGAGAAAAAAAATGAAATAGAAGAAGATAAAATAAATTTGGAAGAGAGTTCAAATGATTTGAATCATAAGGAAGACAAAATATATTTGAATGACACAGTTGATGACCTAGTAATTGGAAACATATTTCATCCAAAAGATTATTTAGTGGAATATTACAGAAATTATGGGAACCAAAAAGGGATTCAAGTGTGTAGATGAACTTCCAAAAAAGGAGACGATGTGAAAGTGAAATATTTGACTTTGGCATGTTCACGTTCTAGAATATCAAAGTGTAATTCAACCAAACCCTTCAAGTTTAATCCAGTATTAAAAACAGATTGTAAGGAAAAACTTAGAGCAATTATATGGCCTGATGGAAAATGCAAGGTAAGCTTTCTTGTGCTTGCGCATAATAATGAGCTGAGTACTCTAAGTAAGACTCGATTTTTCAGAACTAATAGAACAATCAAGCCATATATGAAAAGAAAGATAAATATAAGTGAATGATCGAGCTGGTATACGACCGAATAAAAATTAAAAATATTTTGTTATTGAGGCAGGAGGGCATGAGAAATTGCCCTTTTTGGAGAAAGATTGTAGAAATTATATTCAAAAGATGAAGCTATTACGATTGGGGGAGGAAAATACTAATGCAGTCCAACAATATTTCATGAAGATGCAAAGTAACAACTCCAACTTTTTTTATACCATTGATATGGACAAAGATGGTCGATTAAAGAATGTATTCTAGGCAGATGTAAGAAGTAGAGCTGCATACAATGAGTTTGGTGATGTTGTGACGTTTGACACTACGTACTTAACAAATAAGTACGACATGCCATTCACTCCATTTGTGGGGGTAAATCATCATGGACAATCAATATTATTAGGATGTGCATTAATCTCTAATGAGGATACTTATACATTCACATGGTTATTTCATTTTTGGCTCACATGTATGCCTCATTGTGCTCCTAATGCAATCATCATTGATCAAGATAGGCCTATGCCAAATGCAATTGCAATTTTTTTCCTAATGCTCGACACAAATGGTGCTTATGGCATATAATGAAAAAGATACCTGATAAATTCAAAAGCTACACAGAGTATGAGTCTATCAAGTCTTCCTTTAAGCATGTTGTTTAAGATTCCTTAACGTGTGATGAATTTGAAGAACGTTAGAATGAATTCACCAAAAAAATATAACCTTAGGCCACATGAATGGTTAGATGGATGGTATGATGAGAGACAACGTTGGGTTCCTGCATTTGTTAAGGATTCTTTTTGGGCAGGAATGTCTACTACGCAACAAAGTGAGAGCATGAATGCATTCTTTGATGGATATGTCAATGCTATGACAAATTTGAAGCAATTTTTTGAACAATATGAAAATGATTTGCAGGATAAAATGCAAAAGGAGACTCAAGCTGATTATAATTCATTTAATTCATTGGTTCGTTGTACTACATACTACGTATTTGAAAAGCAATTTCGAGATGCATATACAGGGAAACTTTGAGATTTAAGCATATCAGGTACATGAGGATATTAAAGTTGAGGAAAACGATACAAGGGTTTTTTTCAAGGTAAACTTGGATGGAGAAGGAAATGAAGTGAAATGCAATTTCGATTTTTTGACTTTAGAAGAATATTATGTCGACATATAATTGTGATACTAATTGAAAGGAAAATTTTTTGTACTACAAAAAAGTATATTTTAAGGCGATGGAGGAAAAATATAATCAGGTGTCATACCAAACTGAAAATAAGGTACGATAATTTGACTTCCAATCCTGAAGCACAACGTTTTGATAAGAAGTGCAACTCTTTTTACAAAGTAGCTGACTTGGAAACAACGAGGGATGATAAATACAAAATGGTGATGGGGATCTGGCATGATTTGAAGTTGAATTTGACTACGAATGATGTTGTTTGTGAAATTAATCAACACGAGACGAATGTGGTTGATAGGACTACACAAGTTGAGGAGCGTAAAGATACTCCAAATGAGAGTTCTAAAATTTTGGACCCCAAAGCAGTTCGAGGTGAAGAACGTCCTCCAACCAATAGAATGCAATCAAAGACTGAGAAAAACTTTTAAAATAAGAAAATAACATAAAAGAAGAGAAAAATGAAGTCTAATGAGAAAATACAGAAAAGGTTGGTAACTATCTTATTCCTGTTATTTTTTTAAGCATTCTTTCTCATGTTATTGCTGTTGCTGATGATTTTTTTTGAATGCTATAGAATTTTAGGACAACAAAACTTGTAGCTGATCTTCCAGGAACTCAAGGAGCATTAATAAGGTATAGTATTTTATATCGCTTTACTGTTGTTTGATGATTATATATTTGTATGTGTTACTTACTAGTTACATATTGCAGGATTTTGAAAACAAATGTAGTTTTGGTGAGCCTGATGTCGGAGTACAAGAGAGCATTGTTCCTACGGTACTCATATATATATATATATATATATATATATATATATTAATTTTAATTCTAAAATAATTGAAATACAACTCTGTGTTTATTGTTCATGATTTTATAACTTCTAATATTTTTCTTTGTACTTTCCTTTTTTTCACATGTTATTGATTTATAGGTCTCCTAATTTTCTAATTCCATGTATGATGGTGGACTTAATACTTTTCCAATGATTCCTTATCCTAATGTAAGTATATAAATAACTAGCAAACATTTAATTTTTATCAAGAATTAAGTAGCTATACTTTTCTTTTCAGTCAAATATTAAAGTTAGAAGTTATATGTCATTTACCTTGAGACTGTCCCACGGCTCTAGTTTGTGCCATCAAAACTCCTTGTAAATTTCCTTTACCTTTTGATCTTTATATAGGGTCACAATTTCCAACTTAGAGTCGTTATATGCCAAATAGCCTATTTCCAGCTCCATTCTGGAGATTAGAAGATAATATTGTTGACAACATGTATGAATCTCAATCAGTTTCATTCTTATTATATTAGCACACTTAGTGACTTTTTAAATAACATTCTTTCTCTTATTGTATAGAATCCAAATTTGCACAGAAATGATAGAAATAATTTACAGATATGCAATTTGAATCCTGATAGAACAAAATACAAGTATTTCAAGAGAATATGTAGCATGACTACAAATTTTTAGGAGTTCCAGTTTGCCAATTAAGTATGATATTCTTGAAGTATATTAACAAATTTTTTTATCATCGTAAATTGAGTATGTATTCCATTTTTTATTTTTTTTCTCCTGTAAAAGGTACACTTCCTTATTGTTAATGAATGATTATTATTTATCGTTTTTTTTGCTACTATAAAACATCAAAGTTAGGTTCCTCATTATAAATCAGATATGTCTTCTAACTGCTATATTCCCTTAATAAAAAGTCTTGACACAAAATATATGTTATGATAACATATGCAAATCATACAACAAGCATAGGAATTTTGTAGAAGTTCCATCACCATACATTTTGATCCTATTGATTATCCACTATTGCTTTATTCACTCCTTCAAGATAAGGGAATCTTGTGGGTCAAATTATCCATAATTCACATGATCAACACATAAGTCATCAGGAGAGGGGTAGGGGGGGGGGGGGGGGGGGGGGGGGGGGGGGGGGGGGGGGGGGGGGGGGTGGGCGGGGCTTGTGCGAGTCCACAAGTAGCGCCCATCAGCTTTAGCAATGCATCCTCATTAAAACCAACAACCGCTTCCTTTATCCAAGTCACAGCAAGAACTCGAACCATCATCAGGAAATGGAAGAAAATTAAAACTTGTGCTTCAAGTATGCCAAGTAAGATGATTACCCTGTGCCGGAATCGATTAGCAACCAGTTCAATACAAATAATCCTTGTTTATTTTTCATGCTCCTAAACATAACCCTAGTGCTATTAGTAAACAATTATATAAATTTGCATACACATAAGGGTAAGTATAGTTTTTTTCCCAAACATTACATTTCAACACAATATGTAATACGAGTCTTAAACCAAGATAATATACTTGGAATTTCGAAATATTTATAGATAAAATAGTAAATCTAAAGCAGGCACACCCAAAAGCATGTTGAACTCACCTAAACAACTCACGCAAATATTTCTAAAAGGGATTCCAAATGTGCCCAAATTGAATTAAAAAAATCTTTTACATCACATATTAAGCACCTTTTGGTATATAAAGATTAAAAAATACAAAACTGAAATGTGTTCTGATACATCCCGTACCGAAAAAATACGAATCATAATTTAGAAATTTACCGTCGATACCCTTATTTAATTATGAGGGACTCGGTAGGTCACATATTGGTCGGTCCAACTTGGTTTGCCCTTGTGAAAAAGTACTTTGGTAGAGCCCAAAACCCGCTAACCGAAAGCTTGTTATACCAAGACCCTTGATGCACCGACTAATCTAGCCCGAGTAAGCCCAGTCCCTATTAGAAGCCCTAAACTCTAAGTTGGAACTTGCTAAGTTAGTTCTAGCTATTTGACCAAATTCAAGTATGGTGACCCAAATTAGGAATAACACTAGCGCATGTTGTATCCTTGGCCCAACTTTGTATTCCCTCAATCAAGATTGTTGGCCCTTGTCTGAAAGCCCAAGCCTTCATGTAGCATTGGTTTAATGAACAAGCTGGCCCAGGCCCAAGACTCGCCAGATTAATACCAAACTTTCACCATGTCACTAGCACCTTCTAGCTCTCTCTCTCTCTTCCTCGTGAACTGTGAGAGAACTCGATGAACCCTAACCAAAAAGGCGATGGCTGCTATCAATCCATCTTCCACCTCCATTCAAGCCACCACGACCTATACATCAGACCATTTTAGACCCCCTATCGACCTGTTCTGGACTCAAGGATTGCAACACATCACATCCCGTCTTTGGTAAACCAAGAGCCCACGGTCGAGCTTCTGTCCATAGGAGATTGCTGGTACATTCGACCAAGGGCGTGGCCCTCAACCAAGTTGTGAGAACCTCCTCGACCAAGCTGTGAGAACCTCCTGGGTAACTAAGACACTTCAGTGGGATTGGACGTCGACCCGAGTAAGATCAGCTCTGGACCCGACGACAACCAAAAGCTCGTGAGCTTGAACGAGGTAGAGTTTCACAAAACTAATTCCATATTCATCTTTTTCTTTGCGTTTTGATACTAATGGGTGGATTGCATGTGGTTTTCCGATCGACGGCGGGACGGAGGCGGTGGCAGGGGCAGACTACCGGAGTTAAGTCTTTCGCAGTCCTCGCCCTGTTTTTAGGCCCTGCAAATTGACAAGGACAAACATTGAAACCCTTGATTCGATAACGAGACTCCTAGCCTAGTTAGGGCCTCGACCCATTTCATACTCGCAAGACCCGACCTGGGGATTTTAGGTTCCATATCAAGGTAATCTTGATTATTTTTGTACCGAATTGATTTTTGAGTATCTGAGCAACACTCTATGCTAATTTAATGTTCTTTTGGTTGAGGTTTTGGTCCTAATCGGAGATGGTGTACCCTTCACGGGTCTTGGATCTATCGAGGACTTCGAGCTCACTATGAGCTTTCGCAGGTACAAGTAGCGCCAACCCTAGAGCTCATTTCGAGCCTTTTAGAAAACTTCTAATTGAAAGAGGTGTATTTTTCGATTTCAACCAGCCATGAACGACGGCGACGACGACGGTCTGGTTGTCGTCTCTGCCGAGTTTCTAACGACTAGATCGGCAGTTAAGTTTAATGGTCACCGTTAGTTTATAATGGAATATTCTAACGGCATTAGCATATTCCATTAGAAACTAACAGATTTAGGAAAGTGATTACGAGGGAATATTCCCATATTCCACACACGTGCACTGTGCTGCTTGTGCGGCACGTGCGACACGTGTGGGCACTATAGCACACGCGCAGAAACCTCAGACGCACGCGTGGGGGCACGTGGCTGCTAGTGGCCAGCACGTGGTGACGCTTGGGCCAAATTTCCTAGCCCAGATCGGCACCATGTGGCTCGTGGGGGCCTTTGTGTAGCCTACAGCAGCTCATGGGCATTGTTTTAGATCGTTTTAGGTCGTTCTAGTTGGATTTTTGGCCCTAAAAACCATATTGGAATTCTTAAATGTATATAGGACCTTGTCAAGTTTTCTAAGAACCATATTGGACTACCCTTAAGGGGGTTTAACCTATAGATTTAACTTTTAGGTGATTTTAACCCATACAATTAGTCTCTTTAGGGAGGGACTGAGTTTGGAGCTTTTAGATTACTTGATTTGTTGGGTGATCTAACTCCCCAACTATTCTGAATGGACCCCCTTACCTAAACTAATTTTATAATATTTTACTCGCACATTTTACTATGATTTCTTTATGATATCTTGAGCATGCATGACTTATTATGCGCTATTGTGGTATATGGATTTAGATGACTAGTATATGATGTTTATATTGATATGCTATAACATGATGCTGTGATATAATGTTATGCATGATTGTGTGTATATGAGTCACATGTGCATTGCATATTAGTCATCGGGCATTGATGAGATAGTGTTAGGATCCACTTAGGAGTCACTGGTATCTAGTACCTGTCTGTAGGCCACAGACCAGTCCTCCAAATGATTGTTCACCTGCGCAGCTCGGTATACTAGTTTAAAAGTGCTGGTCCTGTCCCCAAGCTCCAGGGGACTCGTGGTGATGGTGCATTGCACGTAGTCCTTCATATGGTCATGGTACGTGAGCAGGATACCTATTGTATGTTCCGAGTTTGAGACTCGAGGCGACTCAAGAGCAATTTTATGTGTTAGGACCCACCTCGGTTTCACCCCGAAACCCGAGATAAATCCTGCTCCCGTCTGACTCCCCGACACAACACGCAAGTACAATGCACGCAAAAACACCCAAACTCAGTCAGACGCAGGAGAAACTATATAAAATATCCTGAAGTTAAAGTTTACAGATCATAGTACATAGTACAACAATTAAAAACCGATTATTTTTACACGCACGCGGAAGAAATGTAAACACTCCGGGAACCCTCACGAAAATGTCTATGCCTCAGACGCTGCCTCGACGTCAAGACCCCGCGCTATCTCCACAACCTGGAGGGCAATTTAAAACAGAAGATGTGAGTGGACCGTAAAATAAAAGTTCTAAAACCATTTATCCGAAAATCGAATTTAACCCTCCGTTTTGAAAACCACATGCATAACCCAGTTATTAAAACAGTTAGAAACCAAAGTACCATAAACCACATCATAAGAAACAGAAACACTATAAACAGTTATAGAAATCACAGCATATGTATCATAAAACTGTATCAGAAACCATAAACATCAATTCATTATTTTCCGATCAAACCTGTTGGACCTATCCGAGTCTTTAAACTCCCGAGTCTTTAAACTCAATCCAGGCCTTAATAATATCCGCGTCTTTAAACTCCCGAGTCTTTAAACTCAAAGGCCTACGGGGGAAAATCAATATATCCGAGTCTTTAAACTCCCGAGTCTTTAAACTCAATCCGGGCCCGTCCCCCGTCAATCAGTATCCGGGTCTTTAAACCCAATAACCAGATCCAGCAAATTCAATCCAAAACCATTTGTAAAACTAGTTTCCGTATGCACATCCAAACCCGAATCCGAAATCCCCGGTCTGAAGCCCTTCCGGCGTTCAGAACCGTCATTCCGAACCCAAATCCGGAATCCACTTTCCAACTTGGAAACCATCCCTTTTTCTGAAATCCGTTTCTAAAACCGAAAACATTTAATCATCGAAATCATGTTCCAAAATCCCTTTATAATCATTGAAAACCACTTATCATTTGAAATCCCAAAACCATAGCATCAATTTCAGAAACCAACCATTCCTCGTAAAACGTGCTAAAAACCGATTTCCTCGAAAAACGTGTAATAATGTAAAACCAACCGAAACATATTCGATAAACATAGAATTATGATTAAAACCACAAAACAATTATAGAAAACAGTTATGCATGCTCGAGTTTAAGGAAAGGGTCCACTCACAGTACCAAGCCCTACTCGCGTCCTGAACGTTCTGCACGTTCCTCGGCTTCCTCAGGAAACCCCGATCTTGTCAACCACTGTCAAAATACATCACTAACACGTCCAAAAGTAACCACCTAAATTCCCTCAAAAATCCCCGGGTCCTAATCGAAATAAACCGAGACCCTAAACCGTCATCCTCGTGGAACTAACCTCAAACAACGTCCGAACAACCCGAAACCAATTCCAATAGACTCGTTAGAACACCTAGACCAAAAACCATGTTGACCACTTTCCCCATCGCCGCCGCACGCACCCCCACGCGCCGCCCAAAGTGGCTGCGCGTGGCCCTCACGCGCTGCTACAGTGCACCGTCTTCCTCAATCGAACCCGGTTCGGCACAGTGGTCTGCAACTCAGACCGCCGAGCATGGTTCTCCTTCTTCCGTCCACCAAAACGGCTCCTTTCTTCACCAACAGCATCGTCCAGACCAACCCTATTGATTCCCCAACGCCGTTCACCTCGACACTGTCCCTAGCCCGTCGACTGAACTCGAAATCAGACAGCCCCAAACTCCCCTGTTTTGCGATCCAGCCACTCCGGTCACCCCCCGTCACGGTGACCGTCCCGGACTCTTCCTAGGGCCTTACTAAACCTAAACCAACCTTCCTAGACCTTCGAATCAGCCCCAATCGTCACGACTTGCCGTTTAAACCCACGACCAAAACAGAGCATCTAAGGTCCCTCCGTCGTGCCATCCACCACAGTGCACCACCCATCACAGCAGCACACACAGTCGACTCTTGGGATCTCCAGGAGTCTCACCCTAGCCTCCAAATCCCTCGACTCTACACCCAACCCCACAACTTCCGAATTTAAACTCACGGGAAAAACAAAGTAATTGTACAGGGATGAGGGATTACCTATCTCCAGTCGCCGCTGTGAGCTCCTCCGGGGCTGGTCGACTCCACGCTGCCCTCACGACACCACCGCGGTCTCAATTGCACCGTACACGGCCACCGCACCACCACAAGTTCACAAAATCTCTGCCTGCCTTCCTGTTTTCCCCCGATCTTCCCGTGGTTCACAACTCACACACACACACCCGCTGCACCCCTCAACCACCTCACGAGCTTCCTTCCAATCCCCCGTCCCTCACTCCCTCCCCAGATCTTACCCACACCCTCGATCAACCTTCAATTTTCCCTCAAAATCTCCCTCTGTTTTCTGTTTGGTTCCCGAAACAACCACGAACACTGCACGGGTGCACCCCAAAATAATTGGACCGTGCACGTACAGGATTCGCTCAGAACCCTCTAGTCCTGTGCCACATGTCACCAATCCTCTCACTCCTTTCCCACCTGGTTCAATCCCAACCGTCCACTTCCTTCTTTCTGCTCAAATCCCAATGTGCAGAAAGACCAAATTACCCTTCTTTTTAACTCATATTTACGGTTTTGCCCCTTACTTCCTAGACCCGTAACGCCCACACCGTAAGTCCAATGCATACGTGCCGCCTGTCATCGAACTCAGGACGGCGAGATCTATCTAACCATCCTAGGTCAACATCTCAAACCCCGATTCTACAAAAAGTCAACTATTCCCCTTAATTTATCCAAATTACGGTTATGCCCTCAACCTTCCGAACATCACCACTTCCTCCTCGGATGTCGGAATCGGGCGTGCCACCTGCCTACGGATTCGTGACGTCCTAAACTACGTCCTGGTCACCGGTCAATACCCAATTGACCACCCGAACTAAAAGTTAACTTTTGCCCAAACTAGGGCCAAAATCGTCATTCTACACATACAGACCTATCGGGACCACCTAACCACCAATAAACCTCACTAATCCCACCTTAATCACACTACTAAGCCCGGCTCTCGGGACGGGTTGTTACATTATGTGGGTCGATGATGTGATGTATTTATGATTTCTGCTTGTCTTATCCGATTGCATCTTTTGAATTTTTATTGAATTGATGTTATAGTTATTTCTCGAATTACGTGCAAGTACATTGTGAATGTTTTTCAGGATTTTTATGAAAAAACGAAGGGTTAAAGGTTATTTATTGAAAATGATTTTACACTGAAAAAGCAACTGGGTCCAATCACCCTTTGTGTTTTAAACCCCTCAGATTTTTGTGGCACGCACGCAATTCGAGGAGTTCGGATGCTACTTTGACACTCAATCCTAGGTGTGGAGTGAACCTGATGGTACAATTAGGTATCTACATGTAAAAAGGTTTGGTATGATCATCAACTAGTTTCATCATTGCTTTACGCTTTCGCTGTTATGTTAAATGTACTCGGTTTTTACTGGGTAGGTTCCATCCGACACTCTAAAACGCATCATTCTAACCTAAATGGCTTTGTTGTAACAGCCCGTCCTGGAAATCGGGATTAGATTAGTGGTTAATGACGGATTAGTAAAATTAATCAGTCATTAGTTGGACGACTTCAGACGGACGGTGCGAAATGATGATTTTACCCTTGGAATTGGGGAACATGTTGACTTTTCATTTGGGTGGTCAAATGGACATTTGACCGATGACTTGGACGTAGTTCGGGACGTCACGAGTTCATAGACAGGTGGCACGTCCGATTCCGATATTCGAGGGAAAAGTTATGACGTTTGGAAGATGAGGGGTATTTTGGTAATTTGATTGAATAGGGGCAAAAGGTTAACCTTTCAAACGATATAGACTTTTCACACACTAACGGTCTCGATCTCCTAAGTATAACGACAGGAGGCATGCGTTCATTGGAGTTCGGATGGTAACGATATGGGTCTACGAACAAGAAGGGCAAAATGGTAAATTGTCATGTATGGGTATTATGGTCATTTGCTGCATTGGGAATTATACCCAGAGGATTGGTGACACTTGGATTGTATGGGAATCTGTGTCCACCAGGTTTAGGACACATGTCCTTCACTAGAAGGTTGTGGAACTCCCCATCACCGCCTCAAAATTGTACACGGGGGTTTAAATCGTTTTACACGGTTTTGAGATGAAATCAGAAAACAGAGAAACAAGGGAAATGGGTTGGTAGGTCGTGCACTAGGTTCAGGTGTAACGACCCATCCCGAATTCCGGGATTAGATTAGTGACTAATCATGATTAGTGAGGTTAATCCGTGATTAGTTGGGCGAAATCGGACGAACGATGCAAAATGATCGTTTTGCCCCTAGAATGGGTAAAACGTTGACTTTTCATTCTGACTGTCAAATGGACTTTGACCGATGACCGTAATGTAGTTCGTGACGTCACGAGTTCATAGACAGGTGGCACATTCAGTTCCGACATTCGAGGAAAAAGTTATGACATTCGGAAGTTTAAGGGCAATTTGGTAATTTTGGTTAAAAGGGGCAAATAGTTGACTTTTGACCTGGGATGTCTGATGGCCGAGGGTCGAGGACCGTTACGTAGATCGGGACAATACAAATTCGCAGATAGGCGGCACGTCGAATTCGGACGTTCGACGACGAAGTTGCGGTTCACGGAAGTACAAAAGTACTATTGTTCGAATTACGAGACAAGTGACTTTTGGATTCTAGTGGGCCCCAGATATTTAGTTCCTGCCCAATGGATGAGTGACAAGTGTCACCCATCGACTGGCCATTCCTTTCCTTCATGCATACCCCATTCCTTCATCGATCATCCATTTTGTTCATATCTAAACCAAAAACCCGATCTCACCTCTCTTGAACCAATCCAAACCCATAACCCATATGATCAACCGTGAGGACCAGCGAGTGATGGGAGGACGTTTGGATGCTAGTAGCCGGCCAGAACGGCGCCACCGTGCACGGTTGAAGCCCAAACCCGAACAGGTACCCGATTAGACCCAAATCTTTCCTTTTGTCGATTTTTACATTTTGGATAGTTTTGGTTGATTAGGGAACGTTTGTTATGTTGGTTAGGGAGTATAGAGATAATTTTGGATGGTGGTTGACGGCTGTGAAGCCCAAGGGGGATTTTGAAAGATTGAACCGTGAAGGGGAGTTGGACATGGGTCGGTTTAAGAGGTTTTGCTTAGTTTCGATGATTGGAATAGATGGGAAATGAGAAAATAGGAATTTAGGGATTGGATTGGAAGAAAACGGATGAAAAATAGGGATTGGAGAGGCCTGGACCGGTCACAACGGTCCAGTTGCAGAACAGAACCGAACCGGCCGGTCTGAACCGACCAGAGGAAGAAGATGGTCTACAGTGCACCGGCGCGTGAGCCCACGCGCAGGACCTTTTGGATGGCACGTGGCAGTGCATGGTGGGGAATTTGGGGAAGTTTTCAACATGTGAAATCTTCTATTCGATGTAACGAACATTTTGGGACTAGTTTCGTGTCGAACGGACACCGTCTTGATAATGTTCGGGCATCAGAAGGTTTAGGTTCGAGATTTAAAATAGTTAAAAATTCCAGAAAATTACGGGGCTTTAGTGGGAGGTTAATAAGGTAGTTAGTAACCCTCTAGATTGATTTGGACAGGTTTGGGAGTCCCGGTGAAGACGATTTGCCCAGTGAGGCTTACGACACGCAAATCGAGGCGGTAGCATATGACGGTCTGTGAGTGGACCTTGATTTCTAAACTGTGATGCATGCATAATGTTTTATATGGATTATGATTGTGACTATATCATATTGATTTGGTTATTGGTAAATTATATGATTTCACGCATTTCGAGGCAATTTACGTGTTTGCACGTAAATTGAGATTTTCTGGTTTTATACTGATTTTCCGTACTTGTGGTTTTGGATATGATTTCATGAAATGGTTTTAGATTTGATAAAGTAAACTCGGGTTCGAGACCCACTTGTTTGGAAACCCTCGGACTCGAAGTCCTTTTAGTGACATTATTGGGCCAGAGGCCCAATTGGTTCTTAAATTGATTTCGGATTTGGAAATATGGAATTGGGTATGAGACCCATTTGATTTACGAAATCAGGCATGAGGCCCAGTTGGTTTACGAATCGGGCCTTGGGTCCATTTTGTATGTGGATTCGGGCCTAGGGCCCAGTTATGTGTTACGATGGTGATTTCGGGTTAGGGACCTACAAATGGTTTTTATGATTCATGACGGTTTATGAGAACCGGCATGAACTCTTGAAATGGCTTTATGGTTCATGACGGTTTATGGGAACAGGCATGAACCCTCAAAATGGATTTATGGTTCATGACGGCTTTATGGGGGCGGGCCATGAATCCTTGAAAGGTTTAAAGAATGATTTCAAAAGGTTTTTCATATGCCATCCTTTATATATGATTGTCTCCTCCGGGGAGGGTCGTTGACCTGGGTGTACCTCGGAGTCGCCCCCCAGTTGGGTTCCTTACTCTCAGGATGGGCATGGTTCGTTACCTCCAGGGAGGTTCATTGATCTACGAACATTGACCTGGGTGGACCCTGGAGAGACTTGGGTTTGAGATCCCAGTTAGCACGCGCGTAGCTCTATATACCATGACAGGTTTGGTGATATGAAATATATTGGATAAACATGATTTCAATTGGTTTGGAAATTGTGTTTTATGATGGAAAATGGATTTGGGCTGAGATCCCGCATATGTTTACCATGTTATGGTTTTCTGTAAATGGTTTTGGACAGAAGCCTGTATGATTATGGTTGTTTAAACATATGTGATTGGATAAATGGTTTTACTATGCATGCATGCTTTTTAGTGAAGGGTGTAAAGGTCTTTTATAAACGTGTTTTATGAAACTTATTACTTTTTGTCCACTCACAGTCTTTTCGTGTTTTCAATACCCTTCAGGTTGGATACGGTACGGACTGTAGCAGAGACGGAGATATCACATACCTCCTTTGGATCCTGGCATACTCTGATAGCCCGAGAGGGCAAAGGTTGAAAATTTCCCTTGTCTGACACTTCGTGTCAGACGGGATTAGAGTCATCCCTCGTTAATCCCGGGGGGATTGAGGACGGGTCCTCACATCAGGTGAGTGAAGAGCTTAAGATGGTTGTGTGAGAGAAGAGACAAGTGAGTCGTGTGTGTGTGAGGTGAAGTAAGTGGAGTGATTAGTGTGTGAGTGAGGAAAACAGAGACAAAAGAGGAGGAATTGTGAAACAATTACCTTCGATTCCTCATCAATTGAGGCTAGCTGGTGATTGGAGGGAAGAGAGTGCCAGCTGAAGAATTGGCACCACCACAGAGGGCAGTCGTGCACGGTGGAGGTAAGAACCGTGATCATTGGTTTTAAACCCCATTTTGATTAGCTTGTTTTAGTGGTAAATAAGCTATTTAATGTAACGACCCGTCCCGAATTTCGGGATTAGATTAGTCACTAATCTTGATTAGTGAGGTTGAACGGTGGTTAGTAGGGCGGAATCGGACAAATTGTGCAAAATGACCGTTTTGCCCCTGGTCGTTGGCAAAATGTTAACTTTTTGATCGGGCGGTCAAACGGACTTTGACCGATGACCGTGGCGTAGTTCGGGACGTCACGAGTTCATAGACAGGTGGCACGTTCAATTCCGATATTCGTAGAGAAAGTCATGGTGTTCGGAAGTTGAGGGGTATTTTGGTAATTTGGCATGTTTGGGGCCAAATGTTGACTTTTTGACCGGGAAGTCTGATGGGCGAGGGCCAAGGACCGTTACGTAGGTATCGTCGATACGAATCCAATGACAGGCGGCATACCGAAATTGGAGATTCGACGACGACGTTATGGTCAAGGAAACGAACTAACGAACCGAGGCTCGGATTAAAATAATAATATAATAATGAATAGTGACCGTTGACTGTGCACATCCGGATGAGTGACAAGTGTCACCTATCCCTTGTTTCCAGCTCCATGTTTCCCTCCCAACACCATCATTACAACATCATCATTCCTTCTCCATCTTTTCCTCCATTTTCTCCCCCATTTCCTCTTCTTTGTTCCTAAACCGTGCACAAAATTGGGGGAATCAGATTGGGAGAATTGGCTCCCTTTCTCTGCCGTTCCTGAGAGAAAACTGAGAGACTAAGATGATTGAATTAACGGGGAAACACAAGGGATTGAGTGTGGGTTGAATTTTGGATTTTGGATTTCGGGAAAATTGGGGGGAAAATTCGAATACTGGGAATTAGGCCGTGAGGATCGCAATTGAGCTCACATTCAGCTTCCTGGGATCACAACGATCAGAATTGTCGAAGAAACGAGATGAATTGGTGCCGTTTTGGCTCTGAACGAGCTTGGTGACAGAGGAGAAATTTCGAGGTTGAGTCGTGATCGTGGAGTGTTTAGACGACGGAATTGAGGTGGGGAAACTGCTTCTCATGATCCCACGATGCTTCTGGGTTCGTCAATTGAAAGGAAACGGTCGTGGTTGACGAAACTCCATGGTTGAATAGTGACGGTGTTCGAGCTTGAGTTCATTGGGTTAGAGGTGAGATTGTATGAAATTAATCTTGTAGAAATGATCCTTACACTCTCACGATACTCACTGTGTTAATTAATTTGAAAAACAGGGTCGAAATCTATGAACCCGAATCGGAGACCCGTCGAGGATCGATCGAGAGTCGTGAGGATTTAGACCACGATTCGAGAAATTGAACTTGCAGAACTTACTTAGAGTTGGATTGGAAGGGATCAGTTGAAAGAACGGATCGAATTGAGGTTAAATTGAATGAGATTGAATCGGGTCTGTTCGCGTGTTTTTCAACCCGTTTACCAGACAAACGGGCGAAGGGGATGACTGTGCTGGTACTGTAGCTGGCGCGTGGCTTCCACACGCAGCTGCTTGCGGCTGCGCGTGGGGGTGCGTGAGTGGGAATCTTGAGGTGAGGTCAACATGACTTCTGTCCTATTTAATGTAACGGACATTTTGGAATTAGTTTCGTGTCGATCGGACACCGTCTCGATAGTGTTCGGGATGTCCGAAGGTTTTAAATTAAGTTTAAAAATAAGTAAAAATTCGGGAAAATTACGGAACTTTGATAGGATGTTAATGATGAGGTTAGTGACCCTCTAATGTGATTTGGACAGGATTGGGAGTCCCGGTGATAGTGGTGTGGCCCGGGAGGGCCGGTGGCACGCGTATCGAGGCATACCGTTAAAACGGTCTGTGAGTGGACTTTGGTTTTATAAATTCTATGCATGCTTAAATGTTTTATATGGATTATGGTTGTGATTGTGTGATGTTGATTTGGTTGTTGGTAAATTGTACGGTTTCACGTATTTCGAGGCGATTTACGTGCTTGCACGTAAATCGAGGTTTCCGGTTTTACACGGATTTTCCATATTTATGACTTGGATATAATATGATGAAATGGTTTTGAAATTGGAAATATGAACTCGGGCTTGAGGCCCAATTTTGTTGGAAATTTCGGACTTGGAGTCCATTTGAAAATCGGGCCGGGGGCCCAGTTGGTTAATGAAATCAGGCCAGGGGCCTAGTTGGTATGAAATCGAGCTGAGACCCATTTGAGTTATGTTATCGGGCCAGGGGCCCAGTTGATTTATGAATTCGGGCCGTGGGCCCAGTGGGTTTATAAGTCGGGCTGTGGGCCCAATTGGTTTACAAATCGGGTCGTGGGCCCAGTGGTTCATAAAATCGGGCATGAGGCCCAGTTGGATAATAAATGTGATTTCGGGTCAGGGACCCTATATTTAATAATTGTGATTTTGGGTCAGGGACCCTAAATGGAATTACATGGTTTTATGGAAATTTCGAGCAGGGCCCAATGATAATGATGTGATAAAAGGATTTAATAAAACTGTTTTCCATATACCATCTGGATACAAGGATATATGATGGTCTCCTCCAGATGTCTGGGACACTGGGGAAGTCACGGTGCATTGCCTGCGAGGGGTCATTATACGGAGCAGCCGGACCGTATGATGACTCAGGAGCAGGATTGCTATGATTGACGTCAGGGACGTCAGACATCAAGGATGTCAGATATATGGACCCGGAGAGACCCCGGGCAGCACGCGTAGCTTATGAAACCGTGAGATATGACGTCAGGGACGTCTAGCGTCTGGGACGCTAAGCATCTGGGATGCTGGTGATGGTAATGGTAAAATATGGATTAATGGATCTATGAAATGGCTTTTCGGTTGGATATGTGTTATGTGGTAAAAATGGATTATTGGTTATGAAATGGTATGTCGGGTCAGAAACCCAAAATGGTTTTGGATTTATGGATTTATATTTATGGCTTTGGGCGGTGGCCCACATGGTTTTAATATGTATGGTTGTGGTATTCCACTGTTTTGGGCTGAGTTCCCACACTTGGTTTTTGGTTAACGGTTTTTGGGCAAATGCCCTAATGGCTCGGTTGAGCAAACGTTTTGGTTACTGGTTTTCGTGGCATGCATACGTTTTTATTGGAGGGCATAAATGTCTTATAAATGTATTTGGTAAACTTATTGGTTTTTGACCACTCACAGCTTTTGGTTTTAATGCCCTTCAGGTTGATTACGGATGCGATTGCAGCAGAGACTGGGACATTGCACACCTCCTCCATCGATCCTTGCGCACTCTGGATGCCCCGTTTGGGCAGTGGCTCTTGGTCATCCCTTGTCTGACACCCCTGGTTGGACGGGAGCAGGGCACATTCCATGGTAATCTCGGGGGGATTGGGATGGGTCCTGTCAACTTGGTATCAGAGCACGGTTGCTCTATTTGTGCGCGCAGGTCGAGGGTGTGATGTCTCTTTGGGCTGCAATTCGTTATCAACCTGATAGATAGTTTTTGGGTTTGGATAGTGGATGGAGTGTGATTGGCCCGATACGCCGTGCGTTAATGTGATTCGACCCAAGTGGGGTTGATTGTGATGAACTGATATTGTGGGACCGTCGGTTCGGTCATGTAATATTAAATTTTTGTGCTGCTAGGTGCAGCTAGGTTCGGGGAACCTCATGTGAGTAATGGTTTAAAAATGTGAACCATTGTGGTGGTTTCTAGTGTGAGGGATGTTGATTCATCGGAGTTGGCCGATGACCTAGTGGTGGAACCCACGTTGATGGGATGGTAGGATTGGATTTGACGTCTATTCGATGTCAGGACCGCGGGGTCGGTCAGGTTGTGGATTTTATTTTACGGAAAGCTGTTTGGTTCGGTTGAACCATAGGGTGTGATTTTGGAACCCTAGTGGATGATGGATTAAAAATGTAAACCTTAATTGTGGCTAGTGGATGAGAACTTGTGCTGCGACGAGCGGTTGAGGTCATGGACGACCATGTGGATGGCTCTGGTGAGTCTAGTCAGAACTATAGGATTCGATCTACGGATACGGTTCTGAGATAAATTATGGAATCCCGTGTTGGATCGGGTATTGGTGTGATGTGTGGATGCGGATCTCGATAGCAATGACAGTTAGTCGGAAGTCATATGGAGATGACTGGCTATCGAGGGTATTTAGTGTGGTTATAATACTTGGGGATCAGGGGACGTTCGGGGAACGTTCATTTTCCTGATGTGGATTATCAGAATAGTGGTACCCATAGTCGTGAGGTACGGGATCGTCGTTCGGTATGAACGGAGATCCAGGGTTGTCGTATTTGCACACGGTGTGTAGTATGGATGTTTGCGGGTTGGTACTTTTGTGCTGATGCTAGCATGGATGCCTGTGTGCTGATACTCGTGTTGTTGATAGTATGTTGGTGCTGGTACTAGCGCTGGTGCTAGTGTCGGTGATGGTGTTGACGATGAGCCACAAGTTGGGGTGTGACTCCGTCATGATGAACATATGTTCGGTCTTTGAGATTCGGTAGTGGTTGAGTGATGGACTAGATGGGATCCAGTTAAGATTGTGATGTGTTGGGATAAGTCCCAATGGTGGTGAGATAACCAGTGATGAGTGGATTAAAAGGGTATAATTGAGACTTGAGTAATCTTGGGATGACGTCCCCTACGTCATGATAATTGGTGGATTTGGGGGAGTTGTTGGCAACTCCATAATTTGTGTGATTTTATGTTTTTAAATATCCCTAAAATGTACATGGAAATGATTAAAACTGGAAAAGACAAAGAAAACCATTAGCGGTATAGATGTGGGATTTTGTATTTGAGAACGTGGAAAACCGAGTGTTGAACCTGTAAAGGTTGGGATGTGCGAATGAAACAATAACGGATTGATTGTGGACACGTGGTTGTCCAAGTGAATTGAGGAGGTAGGAAGTCTGGTGGTTGGAACCTTAGTTTTGAGGAAAGTTGTGATTGGGGAACGAGAGTGGTGCTCGTTTTTGGTGATTGGTATTCCGAAGTCATTGGGGTTGACTTCTTGCTTTCTGCCCTGGCAGACATTGACTGTAGTTACCAGTACGTTGAGCGTGTATTGGTTGGTGGGCCCAAGTGTGTTTTTGGGTCAGTAGGAGGAGCTACGTATTCGAAATTAGGTAAACGAGATTTTTCATTTTCTGCTTGGTGGCAGACAATGTTGGATTACATGGCGTGGTGAGTGCAGTGAGTTTTGTTGCATCCACGTAGGATGAGTATTGGAGTCATCATTTTGGATCATCCCTGGTTTTCCTAGGTGGAATGACAAGGATCGATACGAACTTGGGTGTGTGAGTCGTAAATGACGGGATTGAACTTCTTTTCGAAGTGGGGCCCATCTAGTATCTTACTCGAGTGAGTAGGTTTTCAAGGTAGTTGAATTTTGTCAACCTTAGACGTGTGAAGGTTGGATTGGCTTCCCTATGAAGTCAATCAAGTGTATTGAACGGGTAACCAATAGGTTCGGTTTTGGGTGTGTCTTGGTAATTGTGAACGAGATTTCGGGATTTGGAATCGAATTTCTGGGTGACGATTCAGGATTCGATTTTGAAACTTGAAAGTATATTTCCAGATTTGGGTACGGAACGATTATTCCAAATGCTAGCTTACGGAATAATGATTTCGGATTCGGATTTGGATATGAATTAAAATTTGATGTCTGGGTTTGGATCCGGGATTTCTTACGAAATTGCGGATTCGGATTTGGAATTAGAAATAGATGATGGGTGGAGTTTCATTTTGTCTCATGCTGGATTGGGCAAATGGTGCTCCATTGTTGAAACGTGTTTGGCTATGACCTAGGTGGTTGTAGTCTGGTCATTAGATAGATGTGTGTACTCCGTACATGGTTCGAGGTACAATAGCTTGTAGACTTGTGATGTCTAGTTACGGTATACGGGATATACCCGAGGTGTGTCGGTGAACGTGTTGGTAGTCAGATTGGTTCCGATACCATGGGATTGGTTGTGGACCGGACATTACTATGCAATGGGTCATGGTAATTCCGATGTGTTTAATTACAAACAGATCGTGTGAAAGGTCGGTAAATGTTTACTAAGTCCAGTACGTTGGTGGCATGTGTAGCCACGAGTGAGTCTAGTGTCAGTTTTCGACTGACAACAACTGTGTGGTGACAGATTGTCAGGATGTGTTAGCATAGATTGTTGAGTGGGGTCAGCTGACTCCTAGTGGGAGTGGGAAAGGAACCTTCGAGTTGTTGCGTCGACGAGAGGGTAGTTTGGACAAGTGGTGCCAAATTCGAAACAAGTAGTTTCAGTCATTCGACGGGGTCGAATGTAGTCATTGCGTTTAGAGTATTAGTGGTACGTAGAGTGCAGATAAGTTTTGTCTGGTTAATTGGTGTACGGGTGTACACGTGTTGCGTGGTCGATTCCACTTTCCACGGGGTGTTTGTGGAATCAGGGTAGTCGAGTTTCGAGAGCGAAACTAATTAAGGAAGGAAGTACGTTGAGATTAGAGCGGTTGGAATTTCGAGGACGAAATTTATTAAGGAGGGAAGATTGTAACGACCCGTCCCGAATTCCGGGATTAGATTAGTCACTAATCTTGATTAGTGAGGTTGAACGGTGGTTAGTAGGGCGGAATCGGACAAATTGTGCAAAATGACCGTTTTGCCCCTGGTCGTGGGCAAAATGTTGACTTTTTGATCGGGCGGTCAAACGGACTTTGACCGATGACCGTGACGTAGTTTGGGACGTCACGAGTTCATAGACAGGTGGCACGTTCGATTCCGATATTCGTAGAGAAAGTTATGGTGTTCGGAAGTTGAGGGGTATTTTGGTAATTTGGCATGTTTGGGGCCAAATGTTGACTTTTTGACCGGGAGGTCCGATGGGCTAGGGCCAAGGACCGTTACTTAGGTATCGTCGATACGAATCCAATGACAGGCGGCATGCCGAAATTGGAGATTCGACGACGACGTTATGGTCAAGGAAACGAACTAACGAACCGAGGCTCAGATTAAAATAATAATATAATAATGAATAGTGACTATTGACTGTGCACATCCGGATGAGTGACAAGTGTCACCTATCCCTTGTTTCCAGCTCCATGTTTCCCTCCCAACACCATCATTACAACATCATCATTCCTTCTCCATCTTTTCCTCCATTTTCTCCCTCATTTCCTCTTCTTTGTTCCTAAACCGTGCACAAAATTGGGGGAATCAGATTGGGAGAATTGGCTCCCTCTCTCTGCCATTCCTGAGAGAAAACTGAGAGACTAAGATGATTGAATTAACGGGGAAACACGAGGGATTGAGTGTGGGTTGAATTTTGGATTTTGGATTTCGGGAAAATTGGGGGGAAAATTCGAATACTGGGAATTAGGCCGTGAGGATCGCAATTGAGCTCACATTCAGCTTCCTGAGATCACAACGATCAGAATTGTCGAAGAAACGAGATGAATTGGTGCCGTTTTGGCTCTGAACGAGCTTGAGGCCCAATTATGTTGGAAATTTCGGACTTGGAGTCCATTTGAAAATCGGGCCGGGGGCCCAGTTGGTTAATGAAATCGGGCCAGGGGCCCAGTTGGTATGAAATCGGGCTGAGACCCATTTGAGTTATGTTATCGGGCCAGGGGTCCAGTTGATTTACGAATTCGGACCGTGGGCCCAGTGGGTTTATAAGTCGGGCTGCGGGCCCAATTGGTTTACAAATCGGGCCGTGGGCCCAGTGGTTCATAAAATCGGGCATGAGGCCCAGTTGGATAATAAATGTGATTTCGGGTCAGGGACCCTATATTTCATAATTGTGATTTTGGGTCAGGGACCCTAAATGGAATTACATGGTTTTATGGAAATTTCGGGCAGGGCCCAATTGTAATGATGTGATAAAAGGATTTAATAAAACTGTTTTCCATATACCATCTGGATACAAGGATATATGATGGTCTCCTCCAGATGTCTGGGACACTGGGGAAGTCACGGTGCATTGCCTGCGAGGGGTCATTATACGGAGCAGCCGGACCGTATGATGACTCAGGAGCAGGATTGCTATGATTGACGTCAGGGACGTCAGACATCAGGGATGTTAGATATATGGACCCGGAGAGACCCCGGGCAGCACGCGTAGCTTATGAAACCGTGAGATATGACGTCAGGGACGTCTAGCGTCTGGGACGCTAAGCATCTGGGATGCTGGTGATGGTAATGGTAAAATATGGATTAATGGATCTATGAAATGGCTTTTCGGTTGGATATGTGTTATGTGGTAAAAATGGATTATTGGTTATGAAATGGTATGTCGGGTCAGAGACCCTAAATGTTTTTGGATTTATGGATTTATATTTATGGCTTTGGGAGGTGGCCCACATGGTTTTAATATGTATGGTTGTGGTATTCCACTGTTTTGGGCTGAGTTCCCACACTTGGTTTTTGGTTAACGGTTTTTGGGCAAAGGCCCTAATGGCTCGGTTAAGCAAACGTTTTGGTTACTGGTTTTCGTGGCATGCATACGTTTTTATTGAAGGGCATAAATGTCTTATAAATGTATTTGGTAAACTTATTGGTTTTTGTCCACTCACAGCTTTTGGTTTTAATGCCCTTCAGGTTGATTACGAATGCGATTGCAGCAGAGATTGGGACATTGCACACCTCCTCCATCGATCCTTGCGCACTCTGGATGCCCCGTTTGGGCAGTGGCTCTTGGTCATCCCTTGTCTGACACCCCTGGTTGGACGGGAGCAGGGCACATTCCATGGTAATCCCGGGGGGATTGGGATGGGTCCTGTCATTTAATTAGTTGGATGACGTTTTGGAGATTGTTATGAGTGGATCAAACCTGGTTTTGGAGCTTGCCATGGCTGGTAACCGTGAAACCCGAAAAAGGGGGAGTTGTACTTCGAAAATGGCAATTCACGTTTGGCTGGTTTTCATTGAAATTGTTTAATCTTGAAAGGTTTTGGATACTGTAGAGAACTTGTTAAGCCTAGAAGGAAGGCCTAAGACGGCCGGAGGTGCAAGAACACAGAGGATGAACATTGAAGGAAGTTCTTCGATTTTGGGAGGTATGATTTGGATAGAAAGTTTAGTTTTGATCATGTAGAACAACAATAAACACTTAGAGGAGGAAATTATAGGATCAATTAGGATTGAAAACGGCTCAAAAATGAACGAATTGAACGGTTGAACCGCTCACGCCGGTTCAGCCTGGACCGGACTGGCCTAAACCGGGTCGAAGCAAAGTTGAAGATGACTGTGCTGGGCGCGTGGCTCCTACGCGCAGCCCATTTTGGCGGTGCGTGTAGGCGCGTGGACAGTGTTTGAGAATGGTTCCAACATGACTTTTAAAGTATTCGATGTAACGAACATTTTAAGACTGGTTTCGAGTCGATCGGACATCGTTTCGATATATTTTGGGATGTCCGAAGGTTTTAGGGCTAGGTTAAAAATAGTTGAAAATTCGGAAAAAATACGGGACTTTAGTAGAAGCATTATGAACTAGTTAGTGACCTTATTATGGGATTTGGACAGGTTCAAGAAAGCCGGTGATAGCGGATTAGCCGAGAACGGCGTAAGTGCGCGAGTATCGAGGCAACAGCGAAATGGTCTGTGAGTGGACTTTGCTTTCTAACCTATGATGCATGCATATATGTTTTTATATGTTTTCTATACGTGATTCTATGATCTGATTATGCTCTTGATGATTTATGGTTTTGCACGGTTTTCGAGTTTTTACGGAATTGGCGTTTTACGAGGTTTCTCTTTATATCGTGATTTGAACATGATTTTGATGATTGGATTTCGGGATTTGAAATATATTTTATAATGAATTTTGGAAAGTGATTTCGGGCTTGGAGCCCTGTTCATGTGATTTCGATAAACGAGATTTCGGTTTTGGAATTGGATTTCGGAAACGATGTTTTGGATTCAGTTTTGAAACTTGAAAGGGAAAGTCTGGATTTAGGTTTGAGATGATGGTTCCGGATGCCGGCTTACGGAATCATTATTGCGAATTCAGATATGGATTTTCTGTGGTTTTCACTGTTGATTGAAAAATGGTTTTGGGTTTAAAGACCCGGAAAAATAAAAAGATCGCTGGATCTGGTTTTGAGTTTAAAGACTCGGTTGATTGATGGGGGGAGGGCCCTGGATTGATATGTTTTGAGTTTAAAGACTCGGTATATGTTTTGAGTTTAAAGACTCGGTTATGATACCCCCCGAGGCATGTTGATTGTGTTTTGAGTTTAAAGACTCGTTGATATCCCGGGAAGGCCTGATTATGCACATGGTTTTGAGTTTAAAGACTCGGGCGCACTTGAGATCCAGCAACTCGCATGATTGATGTTTTTCACTAGTTTTTCACTGGTTTTCATATGTTTTTGGCAATAACCTAGACGATTTGGATTGATGAGTTTTGGGGCTGATTTCCCGTATTTTGAGATTGATTTGTGATTTTGGGCTGAGGCCTGGATTTGAATGACGAATTTGATTTGGGTTTTCAATAATGGTTTTCATTGATGGTTTTGATATGGAATGGTTTCATGACATGGATCTATATGCATGCATTGGTTTTTGCGTGGAGGGTATAAATTGTGTTTTCTGATAACCGATTTTTCTGAAATTACTATTTATTTTTTTCCACTCACAGTCTTTTATGTTTTTTATACCCTCCAGGTTGTTGCATTGCGGGCTGTTGGTCGAGAAAGACTGAGACACCACATACGCGAACCACAGTAGAGTCTGTGCGCTCTGGGAAGTCTGAGAGTTGGAACGATGCGTTGAAAAATCCCTTGTCTGACTTACATGTCACGTGGAGGTTGAATATCGGTTTAGCCTTTGTGTCATGCGTAAGTTAGACGGGAGCAGGACTTAGCCCTTAATCCCGGGGAATTGAGGGTGGGTCCTGTCATTTGTCATCTAGATGTCATCGTCCAGGTGTCGACCAGGACGTCCCAATCTTTGTGCTATAAAAGGTACTTTCCGAGTCAGGGTGCGTCAGTTTGGTATCAGAGCATGGTTCTAGGAAGCGTCATTAGTTTTGGATGTCTGATGATCGTACGAGCCCATTTACAGTGTCAGAGCCACGCCTCGAGTAGTTAGTTACACCTTTTTACCGTTAGTTGATAATGGTTTATGGTATGATTGCGCATTTCCACGAATTGAATGAGGTTGGACTTACCTTTTGTTACCCATAGCTACACGATTCGTAAGATAGTTTTCCCGTCGAATTTCGTGTTTGGGTGGTGCCTACGAGCTTGGGGCTCGTAATGGGCGGTGTGAGTGAGTTATTCGATGATGATTGTGCTGAACTAGCAGTTATTGGATGAACTCTTGTGATGGTTTGCCTATTGGAAAAACTTCTTGCATCGTTTTGCGCGCTTGAGTCGACTTTGTTGACCAAGACTTTCGGGAACTATGACGTTATGACCGACTAATGAGGTCGTCCTTTTAGGATATGGGAACCTCCTTTGGGAATTTCTGTGAAGGTTTCACAAGTATTTCTTATGAAATTGTGATGCCTTAAGGGCTACGAGATGAAATATTTCTCGATTATCGTGTCTGGGAGACTTCTATTTCAGATTGAGAGCATGTAACCCATCATGGGTCTTTTATTGGGAATCTTCCGGAAGTCTGGGAACCCTATCATTTTTCTGTAGTTGTGTGGCCCAAACTCTCTTAGTACGAACTCTAGAAACTTTCCCATTTATTGGTTTCTAAAGTTCTTTGCTTGTTACTCCTTTTCTTTGAGAAATGTTCTTTTAAACCTAGTCATTGTATCTCTAAACTCTTGACAATAAAATGGGATTCGTTGAGAACCCAGGGTTGCGTGGATGATTGGATCTTTCTCCCTACTCCTATCCTGAGATTTAAAGATCCTACTCATAGGGACTAGTGCTTTGAATTGAGTCGCTTTTGGGGGATCTTATCGAACACGTTCCACCAAGTTGGCTTGCTTCAAAATTCTATACACTTTCGTTTACTCCAAGTCAAATAGATTATGGTGACGTACACAACTCCATTTTAATTCTGAGTACGAGCACAATATTTTTATTTCGTGAACCGAAGTGATGGTTATCTACCCTTGGAGTCATCTTCCCATGAGACGATCATAAGTCGAGCGTTGTACATCGATCTTTGTTTAGTAGTGTAAGAACCTACCTGGACTCGTACCCTCTTTGTGGAAGGTAAATTTTTACTGGTGTTTCGTGATGACGAAGTTTACTGCTAGACCGGTCAAACTAGTCTTTGACAAGAGAACTTTCTCTGACCGAGAGACTTCTGTGAGGTTAGTAACCGAACGAGTAGACTTGGTGAACCTACTACAATGGTAAGCTTGTACATAGCACATGTACAGACTTTGCTACAGATTTACAACTAAACATTCAGTTAAGCCAGGGTCGGGTTATGGGAACTCTATCAAGAAGTTGGACTAACCGACTGAAACTCACCTCCTTGTGAAGATAGGCTCTAGTATGCCGACTCTTAGTTACTACTCAGGCTTGTTTCTTGAACCGGATATAGTTGCATCATTAATGGCTCGTTAGAGGAGAATTTTGTTCCCTGATTAGGCTACTAATCTTTACTCGGGAACGTTTGTCCACACTTGGACCCTGTGTCGTAGGGCATCATCTCATCACTCTATCCTCTCTCAATAATGTATGAGCTCTCTCTTTCTTGGATTACCTCATTCTTTTATTCTGTTTCCAGATTCCACTCGAGTTGTGGCATGATGTACTAACCCCTTGGAGTATTCTTTTCCCCTCTTGTTCAGATTTGTTGGAGGTCGAACCTTAGATGTTCTTGAATTTTGTCGAACGAAGATTTAGACACCTCTGCAATGGAAGCCATCAGGTTTTACAAGGTAAGGTAAGGGTTTTATCTTGGCATCATGGCTCCACTCAATCCCTTCTGCGAGTTTACCATATTCTGGGTGGTGGTAGATTGGGGAGATTGCGCCAATTGAACTTATCAGTTACACGAGACATTATTAGTTATCGATACCTTCTCGTTGAAGTGACAATCTTGGATTGTTGAGTGTTGAGAGAATTAGAGGGACCATGAATTAAGAATTCTCTACCTGAGGCATATTGCATTGCCTTTTCTCCTTCTGAAGATCAAGTCAAATTAGGCATGTACTTGGTGTCTTTCGTATCCTTTTTTGGACCATTAGATTAGAAGGACTCTTTAACTATGTTAACTATTCGAAGTAACTCTATACTTGTGTTGGATGCGTTCCTATACCGTTACCGATCGGGATCGGTTGTGGTTACTGATTCTTATTCCCCAACTTAGACCATTGTTTCTACGAAGAACAGTACCAGGTGTCCTTGAACCTTAAGGCCGATCGAGATTAGCCACCCTATTACGTGTTGGACATCGTAAACCATAGTTTGGGAGATTTTTTACAAAGATCACATTAGCTGGTAGGTTAGCTGAACCCTATCGAACCCTTAGTGCTAAGAGTCACTACTATCATCAGGACGTTCGAGAGGAATCGCCTCATTAAAGGAATTGTCTAAACCATTAACTCGACTGACTCGAAACTAGTTGGGATACGAGATGGTTAGAATATTGGAGTTTCTGTGGACTTTATCTACGCAGGTTATTGGTGACGAGGGAAGGATCAACCTAACTAGGCGTGTATGTTGTTTTTCCCACAACGAGACTAAACGATTGATTCAGGAACCCTTACTAGAAATTCAAGGAGCACTTTTGGAAGTATCTAATTTTTTGCTTCATTTGAGAGAAATGTTGAAAGTTACTTGTGGTGAATGAGCTGACACATGTATAACTTGATGTTAGAGACGGAACGAATTCTGTGACGAACCCCTTGGTGGAATACTATTCTATTAGACCCCGCAGGAAGTCAAGTCCTAATTGGGATGGTAGCAGACAATTTTAGAATCCCTTTTGGAATCGTATCTCTGATCGACATTGATCAAATTTCGAGGACGAAATTTCCTTAAGGGGTTAGGCTGATACATCCCGTATAAAAAAATACGAATCAGAATTTAGAAATGTACCCTTGATACCCTTATTTAATTTCGAGGCACTCGGTGGGTCACGTATTTGTCGGTCCAAATTGGCTGGGCCTTGTGAAAAATACTTTGGAAGAGCCCAAAACACGTTACCTGAAAGCTTGTTGTACCAAGAACCTTGATGCACCGACTAATCTAGCCTGAGTAAGCCTAGGCCCAATTAGAAGCCCTAAACTCTAAAATGGAACTTTCTAAGTTGGTTCTAGATTTCTTACCAAATTCAAGTATGGTGACCCAAATTAGGAATAACACTAGCCCTTGTTGTATCCTTGGCTTAACTTGGCATTCTCTCAATCAAGATTGTTGGCCCTTGTCTAAAAGCCCAAGCCTTCACTTAACATTGGTTTAATGAACAAGCTGGGCCAGGCCCATAACTCACTAGATTGATACCAAACTTGCACTACGTCACTAGCACCTTCTAGCAGTCTCTCCCTTCGTCTCGAACTCTAAGAGAACTCAATGAACCCTCATCGAAACGACGAGGGCTGCTGTCAATCCATCTTCCACCTTCGTTCAAGCCACCAAGACCCATCCATCAGACCATTTTAGACCCTCTATCGACATTAGTCACGCTCTAGACGCAAGGACTACAACCTATCACGTCCTCTCCTTGGTACGTTCGACCAAAGGCGTGGCCCTAAACCGAGCTGTGAGAACCTCATGGACTGAATGGCGAGGTAGGAAGGTAGGTAACTGCGACACTTCAGTGCGATTGGATGTCAACCCGAGTACAACCCGCTCTGGACTTGATGACGACCCAAAGCTCCTGAGCTCGAACGAGGTCGAGTTTCATAGAACTAATTCCACATTCGTCTTTATCTATGTATTTTGATACTAATGGGTGGACATCATGTGGTTTTCTAGTCGACGGCGCGGCGGGGGAGGACAACCAAAGTTGAGTCTTCACGGTCCTCGCTCTTATGTTAGGCCCTTCAAATTGACAAGAACGGACATCGAAACCCTTGGCTTGACAAGGACACCCCCAGCCCAGTTAGGGCCTCGACCCGTTCCAGACCCACAAGACCTGACCTAGGGATTTTAGGCTCCATATGAAAGTAATCTCAATTCCTTTTGCACCCAATTGATTTGTGAGGATCTAAGCAAAACCCTAGGCTAATTGCATGTTCTTTTGGTTGAGGTTTTGGCCCTATTCAGAGATGGTGTAATCTTCATGGGTCTTGGGTTTATCGAAGACTTTGAGCTCACTATGAGCTTTCGCAAGTAAAAAGTTGAACCCCAGAGCTCAATTCGAGTCTTTTGGCAAAATTCTGATTGAAAGTGGTGTATTTTCCAATTTTAGGCCGCCGTGAACGATGACACCGGTCTGGTCGTCGTCTCCGAGGAGTTTCTGACGACTAAATCGGAAGTTAAGTTTAACAGTCACCGTTAGAAACTAACGGAGTTGGGAAGGTGATTAAAAGGGAATATTCCCTAGGAATATTCCACACGTGTGGACTGTGTTGCGCGTGTGGCACGTCCGACACGTGTGGGCACTGTAGCACAATCACAGAAACCTTAGATGCACGGGTGGAGGCGCGTGGCTGCCCATGGCTAGTGCGTGGCGGTGCTCGGACCACCTTCCCGAGCCTAGATAGGCCGGTCGTGGCGTTTGGTGCGTTTGTACGGCCCACGACAGCGTATTGGCATTGTTTAAGATCGTTTTAGGCTGTTCTGGTTGGTTTTAAAGCCCTAAAACCAAATTTCACATTCTTAAACATATATAGGACGTTGTCAAGTATTTCTAAGAACCATATTGGACTACCCTTAAGGGGGTTTAACCTATAGATTGAACTTTGAGGTGATTTAACCCTGGTGATTGGTGTCCTTAGGGATGGACTGATTTTGGAGCTTATGGATTACCTCATTTTTCAGGTGATTCAACTCCCCGACTAGTGTGAGTGGACCCTCTTCCCTAAACTATTTTTATAATATTTTACTCGCATATTTTATGATGATTGCATTATGATATCTTGAGCATGCATGATTTATTATGCGCTATTGTGGTATGTGGATTGAGATAACCAGTATATGATGTTTATATTGATATTCTATCACATGATGCTATGATATAATGCTCTGCATGGGTGTGTGTATACAAGTCACATGTACATTGCACAATATTCCCCAGGGTATGGATGAGATAGTTTTCGGACCCACTTAGGAGTCTCTGGTATCTAGTACCTATCTGTACTAGTTAAAAAGCACCAGTCAGTCCCTGAGCTCTAGGGGACTCGTGGTAATTATGCATTGCACCCAGTCCTTCACGTGGTCGTGGTACACGAGCATGATACCTAGTGTATGTTTCGAGTATGAGACTCGAGGCGACTCAAGAGTAATTTGATTGCATCTTTTGAATTATTATTAAATTGCTATTATGGTTATTTCTCATATTACGTGCAAGTACACTGCATGTTTTTAGGATTTTTATGAAAAATGAGGGGTTAAAGGTTATTTATTGAAAATGATTTTACACTGAAATAACAACTGGGTCCATTCACCTTTTGTGTTTTAAATCCCAGGTTTTTGTGGCCTGCACGTATTTGGAGGAGTTCGGATGTTGCTCTGACACTCGTTCCCGGGCACGGAGTGAAGCTAATGGTACAATTGGGTATCAACAGGTAAAAAGGTATGGTATGATCTTCAACTAGTTTCGTCCATGCTCTAAGTTCCATTGTTAGGTGAAATGTACGCGGTTTTTACTAGATAGGTTCCACCTGACACTCTAAAATGCATCGGTCTAACCTAAATGGCTTCTTCATCTAGACGTAATCGTCTAGGTGTCGGCTAGCATGCCTCGACCTTCGGGCCATAAAAAGGACTTTCTGGGTCGGAGTGTGCCATTTTGTAGCAGGAAATATGGGTAGTTAACACATGACCAAACAAACCTTCACTCATTATTCAATAAGCTGGAAGTTTGCAAAGCTTCCCATTGCCACCAACATATGTTTCCAATGTCCATTCAATGTCGATTTAAGGGGAAAACAACATTGATTAAATGACCACGAAACACAGAAACACAATCTTGAAGTTCTGATTATTCTTAAAGGCCAAAATTCACTCTACTAGAACCAAACAAAAGAGATGATCATTAAGGTTGTCAATGTTAGATGATGCCAAAAAGATGCCAACTACAATTACAACACAGAATTTTAAGTACAACAACTTGATGCTAATTAGAATATAACTAGCATACATGACACAATAAGCAGTCTCAAAGTTCCATTTCATGCAGACCGGAAGAAAAATGTACTCAAATTGAATTAAAAAATATTTTACTTCATAGAGTAGACATCTGTCAATTCAAAAAGATATTTGTAGGCAAATGTCTTACATATTTATAGGCTAATGTTAGTGTTATTATTATTCCCTTCTTATTCATGAGCCGCGTTGATGGTTTTTGCTTTTGGGCCAAGCTGGTGGCTTTGACAATCTATTACTTAATATCTTGTATGAAGATGAAGGTGCAAGGAGGCAGTTGAAACTCCAGTATGCAGGGTATGGTCATGGCAAGCACAACATAATCACCTCATACATGACCCATTTGCAATGTCCAACAGCATAGCACCTACCAAATGGTTATTAATAATAAATATGAGCACATGTATGACCAAATTTATAAAATTATACATATAAGTTTCTCCACCGCTTTCATTGGTGTATCAGTATTCAATCTATAAAGCAATTCAGGAAAGATAACTATGAGGATGTGAACTGAGCCTCAAACAAACAACAAAACCCAATGGGCATCCTTCAATTTCATCCAAATATAAAATGATTCCAACAAAACCCATTGTGTATTAGTACTCAATCAATAAAGAAATTTTTGTAAAGATAACTTTGAGGATGTGAATTGAACCTCAAATAAACAAGAAAATCCAATGGGCATTCACTTTCATCTAAATATAAACTAATTTCAACAAAACCCAATGTGTATTAGTATTCAATCATTAAAGCAATTTTGCAAAGATAATTATGTGGATGTGAACTGAACCTCAAATAAACAACAAACCCAATGGGCATCATTCAATTTCATCTAAATATAAACTGATTTCAATTTGAAATCTGAAAAGGGGAATGAAGCACTTTTACCAAAGTTCAAATTGAAAGGGAGTGAAAAAAAATAGCCCGTTGTTGGTCGCAAGTGGTGCTTGATGGTCGCTGGAGAGGCGAGATCGCAGGTTGCTGGGAGGGGGGGAATCTGATTGCGAGTTGCTGGGAGAGGCATGGGTCGCTAGCCGAAGGTAGTTCTGGGGCGTACTAATTCTATTTTTCATTTTTATTATTTTTATTTGTAATTTAATTTAAGTTTTTTGTATATTTGATTTGATTTTTATTTTTAGATATATAATTATGGATAATGAAATATGTAACTGAAAATGATGATGTGGTATGCCACGTCAAGTGCCATATAGAGTGAGATCCAAAATGTGGGATTTTAACTGGTACTTTAACATCAGTGATTTCATAGTCAATCAAGACATTAAAGCGTAGATCAAGAGCAGCAAGTAGGGGTGGCAATGAGTCGTGTCGTGTCGGGTTCGTGTCGTGTCATGAATTCTGTTTTACCCATTTATGCCCAACCCGAACCCGACCCGTTTAATAATCGTGTCAAGAATGTCCAACCCGAACCCGACCTGTTAATGACCCGTGTAACCCGTTTAACCCGTTTAACCCATTTAATAAACAGGTCATACTCAAAACCCAATTAACCTATGACCCGTTTGACCCGTTTAACCCATTTAACATGTTTAACCTATTTAAATTATAAAATTTAATAGATATTTATGTAGTAAATGGGTAGATATATGAGTTAGTAATGACACATTTATTAAATGGGTCAATATATAAGCCAATATACGGGTTAACCTGTTAACCCGAAATCTACCCATTTATTAAACGGGTTGACAGGTTATTAAACGGGTTAACAGGTTGACCCGAAACCCACCCGTTTAATAAACGGGTCATAACGGGTTGACCCGAAAATGACCCGAAATTTTAATCGTGCGGGTTGACCCGCATAAATTTCGTGCGGGTTTCGAGTCGTGTATCGGGTCGTGTCAAAAATTGTCACCCTTAGCAGCAAGGGGAATTAATTATTTGGGACGTTTTAAAATATAAACCAATTTCTAAGAAAATTCCAAACTAGGAACCAACATCAGCTTGATTGAGAGCAATCAAGACGGGAATGAGGCGTTTACATGCGCTCTAACCAATGCTATTAAGCTTATGTACAGAACTCAAAAGTGTATAGTTTCTCTCGTTTAATTAAATTATTGGGAATAAGGCATCTAGTGTATAGGGAAATAAATTCGCTCTAATCAATGCTACGACGTTCACATAGGAATTTTAAAATTATAGATTAGTTTTTTTTTTAAATTGGAAATTACAGAAACTAATATCCTCTAATTTTCTAGTTATATACTTCAAAGAAAATTCCACTTTACACCCTATGCTTTTTATCAGTGGAAAGGACACCATGAGATGTCCGAGTATAGGAAAACATGTCATTTTATGTCATTTCTATCAAATGGACGTGATATATCTGATGTGGCACTGACATGGATGACCAGGAGAAGATTCAGATAAGGGAAAAAATGGAATTTGATCCATAAATCCCTAAATCACCAAATACCTAAATCGATTCCTAAATCCCCAAATACCTAAATCGATCCCTAAATCCCCAAATACCTAAATAAAATCCCTAAATCCCCAAATACATAATCCCTAAATCTACAGTCTTCTTCGTTCTTCTCGTCTTCATCTTCGTTCTTCAATCTGGGCAACCGTCAAAAACCCACAATCCTCTTCGTTCTTCTCTTCTTTATCTTCATACTTCTCGTCTTCATTTTTGTTTCTCAATCGAGGCAACCTAGAAGTCTTGAAGCCATAATCATCAAAAACTCAGAATCATCATCATTCTTCTAATCTCTAAAGTGATGAATAACCTTGAAGCCAAGATGTGATTTTGTGGACAAATCTACAAAGTGAGGACTTTTTGGACTAATAGACATCCTGGCAGAAGATTCCAAGTTTGTCCAAGAAGTAGGGTAAGGATTGATTCGGTATCTGTGTTGATTTTAGGGTGTTTTGTTGATTTTAGTACTTATGGTATGGATATTGATTGGGTTTGAGTGAGTGTTGAATTTAGGGTTTTTGTTTTGAATGTTGAATTTAGGTGAGAAGATCCCTCCCAAAAATATTATGATACATGTGCTTGGTCCTGCTGCCATCTAACAAGTCAACTAAAGTTCCTAAAACACACCTAAAACTTGTCATATTAGGGATAATTGTACTGATTTCCACCCATTCCTCCGCCTCTCGATCATCCCCGATCTTTGTGTAACGACCTGAAGGGTCATCAAAACATCAAAGATGTGAGTGGACAAAAATAAATATTTAAAAATTTCTTTCAATAAAAATAAACCTCTTTGCCCTCTAGTTATGAAAACATGCATGCATACAGTGCAATATAAGCAACCGAACTTCAGATTAAATCACATCATAAACCTTTGGACCCATAAATCATCAAAATCTTGTGTCCCATATTTTTCGAAATCCATATCCATTAAATCACGTGATAAAAACCATATCGACACAATATCCTATATCAATACAACCGAATACTCAACGCTCATGAATTACTCATCTGAGGCCTACTCGGGAATTACCCATTCTAGGTCAACTTGGGAATTACACATTCGAGATTAACTCGGGAATTACGTGCCTGAGGCCTCCAAGGAATTACGCAACCGAGACATCCTGGGAATTATATATCTGAGACTTACTGAGTAAGAATCCAAAATATTAGTTTCAAAACAATTCCTCGGCTCCGAATCTAAGTCAAAACCATTCCCAAACTAGGCCTGAACTCGAAATACAGTTTCCAAAAATATCAACATAAAACCATGTCCATTTAATACATTCGAAAGTCATCAAATAATCATATCAAATCATTACAACTCAAGTGCATGCATCAAAGTTATAAAACAAATGTCCACTTACACACCGTTCATGCAGTTTGATTCTGAGCCGTACGCTCCTCCGTAAATTCCAGAAATTATCTGTCTTATCAAAATCTACCACCAAAGTTTACTAACGTCCCAAGTAATCTCATATTAAATCCCCTAATTTTTTGTCATAAAATATGTATTAAAAACGTAAATATAACACTTCGGATACACGAAACTGCCCCCAAAAAGATGTTCGATCATCTCGAAACCTATGCCAAAATATTTGTTACATCGAAAATATGAAAATAAATGTCGACCAAAAATTATGATGACGTGGCACACACCCCCACGTGCTACCAAAATCCTCTGTGCATGGGCCTAACGCACCCTGCACAGGTCATCCCAAACCTCTTGTCGAGTCGACCTGTGAGTCTGCTCACAAGACCTGGCCCAATGAGCCAACCCGGTTCAAAATCGGTCTAAAGTCAACCAACATCCATGTTTTAACTTTCCATATAGTCCTAATCGATCCCATTAGTAAGGCTATGATCATAAAACAAGAGAATTTAACCTCAAAATTGCAGCCGAATTCCACGACACTTGACCAAACTTTAGGCTTCCAATTCTAGTGTTTTTTATATCCAAACCTCCAAGGTTTTAGCTCAATAGGATCGTATGAACCCGTAAAAGATGCCAGTAAGCTTGGTTTCAAACTTCTAGGTCCATAAATTGAAATTCAAACTTAGGGGTTCATAAGTATCCATTTTGGATCACGGGTCTAGGTGTTCTGGGTCGTTCTCAAGTCCGTTTCCTGTCCCACTTTTCTTTCTTTTCCTCTTTGTTCTTATGTGTTTCTCTCTTTCCCTATCTTTCTTTCATACTTCTCAAGTGAAGATCGAAGTTTGATGGGTTTCCCATTTTTGAACATACAATGCACACATCACATGTATACCAACACACACACGGTGCATTCCGTCCAAGGGTGACAAGTTTCCCTCAATAAGTGGGCTACAACTGCTGACTCAAAATATATTCCAAAAAACCAAAATACTCTTAATGTCCAATTTACCAACTACCCCTGGTCATTTTATACTCGCTAAAATTTTTTCCGTACTCCAATTTCAACATATCGCTTGTCTACGGATTCAAGACTCCAAGACCTACGCAACGGTACTCACTAAAAGTCTATAAAAAGTACCTCGAGGAAAAAGTCGACTTTTGGCCACGTAAACCAAGAGTAAAAATGTCTGTCCCTTTTTCAAATTCTCGAAATTAAGTTTTGCGAATTTTCAAATCTTTACATTAGGGTTGTTACATTCATTGATTTTAATACAATATAATAACATTGTATCCTGGATTGAATTTAGGGTTGTTACATTGATTGAATTTAGGATTTTCGGTTTTAATGTTGAATGTTTGAATGTTTGTTGATTTCAGTTTCTAGGATTTGTTACATTGATTGCAGGGAGGTAATTGTGGGTTCTGAGAATGGTACGATCCTGATAATTGTCATGGATGCTAGTCAATTATACATGGGCTAGTGAGGAAGAATAGGATAATGGAAGAGGAAATCAAGAAGAGCAGAGCTAGGACAAGGAAGGTATGGGTAGCTCTCATTGTATCCTAGATTCTGATGATTGTGATGAAGGCTTGAGGAAGAAGTATTTTGTGTTATGCCTAACATTCCCATTTTGTATTACATTCTAGGTTGTTAGGTAGTGTTGGTGGAATCTGTTGTTATAAGGAATGGCATATGTAAAGGAACGAATGAAACTATTTTCAATTACTTTGCTATGTTACTCTTTTTTGTTACTTTACTAAATTGAGTCTAAAAGAAACAAAGCTTAATTGAGTCAAAAAGTAACAAAGTTAAATTGAGTTTAAAAGCAACAATGCTACATTGATTCCAAAGTGACAAAGCTACAATGTTTCCAAAAGCAAGAAACCTATATTAACTAAAAAAAAAACATACCTACATAAACTCCACTGCCTACATTAGGCCAAACTAAATGTCCCTAAAATTAGAAGTAAGGCCAAAATGCACTACATGGGAAAAATGCACAAAACATGACCAACTACACAAGGCCATTGTTAGTAGACCAATAGATAACCCTCTAATTGTTTCTCTTTGCTTGGGATTTAAACCTTTCTTTCTTTGGTGGAGAAACTTGAGTTAAGGGAGTTGGTGGTGGTAAGGGTTCTGAGTGACAGTGTTGAGTTGCTAGCGGACTTTCCAAGTTAATTTGGGCTCTAGGCGATTAGGACAAGGATGGTGCAAGTGCTGGAGCTCGTTCTGCTACAGGTGCTGGAGTAGGTTCTGTCGCAGGTGCTTGTGTTGGCTCTGCTGCAGGTGCTGGAGCTAGTTCTACTACAGGTGCTTGTGCTGGAGATGGAGCTTTTGTGGCTCTTGACTATCGGCTAGTTAAGGTAGCTTTTGTTTTCATCCGGTATTTTTCCTCTTTTCTTTCTTTCTAAAAGCCTTAGCCTTCTCTGTAATAGGGACCTGCATCGCATATATTCAATGAGAAGTAAACACAATTTCCACCCTGAACTCAACTTAATTGTAACGACCCGTCCCGAATATCGGGATTTAATAATATTTAACTGTGATTTACTAATCTGGGATTAGTTGGGCGATTTTGGACGAATGGTGCAAAATGATCGTTTTGCCCCTGGGTGTGGGCAAAACGTTGACTTTTATTTCGGATGGTCAAATGGACTTTGACCGATGACCGTGACGTAGTTCGGGACGTCACGAGTTCATAGACAGGTGGCACGTTCGATTCCGACGTTCGTGGTGAAAGTTATGATGTACGGAAGTCCAGGGGCATTTTCGTAATTTGGACGAAAGAAGGGGAAATGTTGACTTTTTGACCGGGAGGTCCGATGGCCGAGGACCGAGGACCGTTAGGAAGGTCTCGATGCCCTGAGTTCGTAGACAGGCGGCACGCATCAATCGGAGTCCGTATGACCGAGTTACGGGTCAGGATGCGTGAGGGGCATTTTGGTAATTTTCTGCACAAGGGCAGAATTGTAATTTTCTTCACAGGGGCACTGTTCCATTGCACTGGCCGTGTAGGTGGATGCTTTGTGCGATCGATCCCTTGATTTGTTTATGAATTAATTGATTGAATTGGGCCAGTTTGAGGTTGAATTGCACATGGGGTTGTGTTGGCATCGATCACTGAACGTGGGCACTGGGTTTTTCTATGATTTTCGGGTCAGTGCGGGAACCTTTACACAGTGGATTGAGGACGGTTTTGGACGCCTTTAACGGCTAAATTGAATTAAAAGAATGAAGAGTGTGTCGAGGGCAGTTCACTGAGATTGAGAGATGGAAAAATGGAGTGGAAATGGTGGAGGAATACTCAAAAACCCGAAACTGGGTTCTGGGGAATTCAAATTCGAATTTCCAGTTTCAGGCCAGCCCAAGCCTAATTGATGAGTGATTGAGCTTCCTGGAACTTCAACGAGTCGAACCAGATCAAATGGGGCAAGCTTGGGAGCTCCTAGGGCCGTGAACGGACATGGTGGACGGCCGGAAAACTCGAGCTTGAGTTGTGACGATTGAGGTATTGTCGAGTTAAATTAATTATGCTAATTAGTTCGTATTAGTCCTTATTAACTTCCTGTGAAGTTAATTTGATTATGGTTAAGGATTGGAGGAGCTCTGGTGATCGACCCGTTTTGGGTGATCACGGGTTGTCGACAAGATTGATCGACGATTGATGCTAATCATGGACACAGAACTGAAATTGGTGGATTGATGATTGTTGTAGGATCAAGAACGGATGGAATTGATATCGAATTGAGGGTGTTCGAAACGGATCCTATCGCGGGTATTCAGACCCGTTTACCAGTCATTCGGGTGAAGAAGGAGCACTGTAGCAGGCGCGTGGCTTTCACGCGCAGCCACTCACGGCGGCGCGTGACGGCGCGTGGGCACGAATCTCGAGGTGAGGTCAACATGACTTTTATCCTATACATTGTAACGAACATTTTGGGATTGGTTTCGTGTCGATCGGACACCGTCTCGATATTGTTCGGGATGTCCGAAGGCTTTAAATCCAATTTAAAAATACTTAAAAATTCGGGAAAATTACGGGACTTGAATAGGATGTTAATGATGAGGTTAGTGATCCTCTAAATTGATTTGAACAGGATTGGGAGTCCCTGTGATAGTGAGGTGGCCCGGGAGGGCCTATGGCACGCGTATCGAGGCGCTCGGTTAAACGGTCTGTGAGTGGACATTGGTTTTATAAATTCGATGCATGCATAACTGTTTCATGATTGTTATAATTGGGATTATATGATTTATTTTGGATATCAGTGAATTTATATGTTTTCACGCTTTTCGAGGCGATTTACGTGTTTGCACGTGAATCGAGATTTTCTGGATTTGTACTGATTTCCATAAATATGGATGGATATGATTTCATGAAACGGTTACGGATTTGATAAAGTGAAATCGGGCCAGGGGCCCAGTTAATTTGTTGAATCGGGCCAGGGGCCCAATCGAATTATGAAATCGGGCCAGGGGCCCAGTTAACTTATGAATCGGGCCAGGAGCCCAGTTGACTTGTATATGTGATTTCGGGTCGGGGACCCTAAAATGGAATTGAATAAACTATTTCGGATTTGATTCAACTATTTGGACTTACGACGGTTTTATGGAAATTCGTGGCCGGGCCCTTGTGATATGTTGGAAATGAATAATTGAATGTGTTCCATAAAACCATCTCGATATGAGGATATTTATATCCTGGTCTCCTCCAAGTGTCGGGGACACTGGAGAAGTCACGGTGCATTGCCTGCGAGGGCTCATTGTACGGAGCTACCGGACCGTATAGTGATCCAGGAGCAGGATTGCTAGACGTCATGGACGTCAGACATCGGGGATGTCAGAGATATGGACCCGGTGAGACCCCGGGCAGCACGCGTTGCTTAATACCGTGAGATATGACGTCTGGAACGTCAAGCGTCTAGGACGCTAGGCATCGGGGATGCCGGAGATGGAAAAATAATAAATGAATATTACTAAATTGATGAAATAACTCTTGGATTTACTTTTGGAAATTGAAACTATGCTTTGGTTTCCGGGCTAAGGCCCTAATGGTTATTTCTAAATAATTATGGAATTATTGGTTTTGGTGCATGCATATGATTTTACTGAGGGGCATAAATGTCTTATAAATGTTTTAAACAGACTTGTTTATTTTTCGTCCACTCACAGCTTTTGTTTTCAATGCCCTTCAGGTTGATTCCGGATACGACTGCAGCAGAGACTTGAGCATCGCACACCTCCTCCATCGATCCTTACGCACTCTGGAAGCCCGTTTGGGCAATGGTAATCGATTATCCCTTGTCTGGCACCTCTTGTCAGACGGGAGCACGTCACATTCCATGGTAATCCCGGGGGGATTGGGATGGGTCGTGTCAAGTGGAGCACGTCACATTCCATGGTAATCCCCGGGGGGATTGGGATGGGTCGTTTCAAGTGGTATCAGAGCAGGTTTTGCTCTTTTGTGCGCGAAGGACGAGGGTGTGATGTCTCGTTGGGCTGCAGTTCCGTTGTCAACCTGATAGATAGTTTTGGGTTTGTATGGTGAATTGGGTGTGTTTGGCCCGATACGCCGTGCATTGATGCGATTCAACCCAGGTGGGGTTGTATACGATTAACTGGTAATGTGGGACCGTCGGTTCGGTCATGAGATGATGGATTGTTGTGCCACTGGGCACAGCTAGGTTCAGGGAACCCCATTTGTTTGGAAATGTGAAACTCGGTTGAGTATTGGTCTATGTTTTGGACCCTGGTAGTGTTGGCTAATGTTCGGGGTGTTGGTGCATCGGAGTTAGCCGATGACCTTCGTGGTGGAACCCACGTGGAGTTGACGATTGGATTGGATTGGACGTCTATATGATGTCAGGACCGCGGGGTCGGTCAGGTTGTGGATTTTACTGCAAAAGGCAGTTGGGTTCGGTGGAACCCTAGGGTGTGACCTTGGACCCCTAATTTATAATTGATGGACCGAAAGGTGAACCTTAAGTGAGAACTTGTGCTGCGACGAGCGGCTGAGGTCATGAATGACCATGTGGATGACTGTAGTGAGTCTAGTCTGGATTATGGGATTCGATCCACGGATGCGGTTATGAGATAAAATATGGAATCCCGTGTTGGATCGAATATGAATGTGAGGTGTGGTTACGGATCTTGACAACGATGACTGTTGGTCGACAGTTGTGTCGAGATAACTGGCTATCGAGAGTATTTAGTGTGGCTTTCACACTTGTGGATCAGGGGATGTTCAGGGAACGTCCATTATCCTGATGTGCCAGTGGTCAAATTGGAGGTACCCATAGTCCTGGGGTACGAGTGGTGTTACGGGATCGTCGTTCGGAATGAACGGAGATCCAGGGTAACAACTTTGCACACTGTGTGCTAGCATGGATGTTCGTGTGCTGGCATGGGTGTTCGTGTGCTATGTATGGATGTTGGTATGGTGATACCTTTATGCCAATACTGGTATGGATGCCTGTGTGCTGATACTAGTGTTGATGATGGTGCGTTGGTGCTGGTACTAGCGCTGGTGCTGGTGACAGTATTTGTGATGACGATGAGCCACCAGTTGGGGTGTGACTCTGTCATGATGAACAGACGATTGGTATCGGCGACTCAGTGGTGGTTGAGTCTTGGACTGGATGGGATCCAGTGGAGGTCGTGATGTGTTGGGATAAGTCCTAACAGGTATATGATGACAGGTGATGAATGGATCAAATGGTATGATTGAAACTTGGGGAATCTAGGGACGATGTTCCCTATGTCATGCGAGTTGGTGGACTTGGGGAGTTGTGGTCAACTCCGAGATTGGTAAGTTTGTGTACTGCTTATATCCCCAGGAAGTACAAGGAAATTATTGAAATTGGAAAAGTCGGGGAAACCATTCGTAGTATTTTGTGATTGTGAATCACTTGGAACCTGAGGATTGAACCTGTTTAGGTTGAGATGTGAGACGGAGGCAGTATGGTATGCACATTCAGGCAAAATTGTGGATATTCCGTTCGGAATCGGGGTGTGTGCATACATGAGTATTGACGGACGTGAGGTTCGAGTAATGAATCGATCTTGGACACGTGGTGGTCCAAGTAAGGTATGGACATGGGCAGTCCAGTGGTTGGACTTGACATCTCATTGGGAGCATGTCTGTTTCCAACATGGTTGGAACTCCCGTGTCGGGGAGAGTTGTGATTGGGAGACGAGAGGAGTGCTCGTTTCCACACCGGTGATTGGTATTCCGAAGTCTTTGGGGTTGACTTCTTATTTCCTGCCGTGGCAGATGATGATTGTTGCTACCAGTACGTTGAGTGTGTATTGGTTGGTGGACCCATGTTTGGCTTGGGGTCATTGGACACAAGAAGTTGAGTATGATTTTGGATTTGGTGGTGGTATGCGTGGCCATCTTTCCACCAAGGGAAATTTGGCGAAGGATTCAATTGAGGGTGTAAGACCCTACGATCAGCTTTCGGATGGACTGTTAGTTATGTGAGCATGTGTGAATCCTAGGTGGATCTGATTTGCGATGTTGTCGACTTTGGTCGATGTGACGATCTAGGATCGTGATATTACTTGTCGGGTGACGTAGCGATGGATATGGTTTGTGATCTTGATGATCCAGATGGATGGAGAGTTTATCACTCTTACCTTGGTATGTGAATCGTAAATGACGGGACTGAACTTCTTTTCGGAGTGAAGTCCATATGGTTTGTGACATGGTTGAGTAGGTTTCCGATGTGGTCGGATTTTGTCAACCTTTGACGTGTGGATATTGGGATGGGCTTCCCTATGAAGTCAATCGAGTGTTTTGGAGAGGCAACCGATAGATTCGGTTACGTTACGTCCTGATGGACGTAAACGAGATTTTGGGTTTTGGAATCGAATTTCTGGGTGACGATTCAGGATTCGATTGCGAAGCTCGAAAATGGATTACTGGATTTGGGTACGGAATGGTTATTCCAATGCTAGCTTACGGAATAATGATTTCGGATTCGGATTTGGAAATGGGTTAAAAACATGATGTCTGGGTTCGGATTCGGGATTTCTTACGAAATTGCGAATTCGGATTCGGAGTTGGGACTAAATGACGGGTGGAGTTCGTTTTGTCTCATGTTGGTTTGGGCAAATGTACTCCATTACTAGAACGCGTTTGGCTATAACCTGGGTGGCTATAGTCAGATTGATGGATTGAGGTACGTACAGGGTACGTTGTACGATGATTGATACTGGTTAGGCTGAGTGGTGCCTAATGGCGGTACATGGGATGTACCAGTGGTGTGTAACTAATGTGTTGGTAATCGGATTGGTTCTGATATCATTTGTTTGGCTATATTGTGGACTGGACATTGGATACTGTGCGCTGGGCATAGTGATTTGTCAGGGTTCAGTGATTGTATGAGCAGGTGCTCTTAGCCATGGTTGGCTTATGGAACCCTAGTATTGAGATGTGTGTCACTGCTGGGCTGGTATTCAATGTGTTCCAGTTACACCACTTGATTGAGTAAGTTGGCGGTATACGTACACTCAGGATGAGTGAGTTGGTGGTCAGAGTAACCACGAGTAGCCTTGCGTGATGCTACTACGCCGTTATATTTTCCAGCGTCTTGGTTCGCTGAGGGAGTCGGCGATTATGGACATTGAGATTATTTATGTCACAGGATGGGCTTGCCCTGCGAATTGAGATCATGTGGTTGATCTTGCGCTACATCGAGAGTGATGTAGTACATGGTGTTGTCACGGATAGACAGATGGTTGGGGCTTTATCAGGGTGGTAAAGTTTTGTGATGACAGTTTGACTGGTGGTGTCAGCGGGGACTGACAAATGAGATTTGGTGACTCCCAACGGGAGCAAATGTAAGGATTTATTGATAATGGAAAGGAACCATCTAGCTGAAGGAGTCAGCTAAATGGTTAGGCGATTTTATCGCGGATCAGGTGATCATTTTTACTCGAGGTGGTCGAGTGTTGTTGCTATTATGACGTATGACTGAGATGGTATGTCTGGGTACAGACGAGGCTGGTGTTGACCCAGTATGTGGGTGTACAAGTGTACACAGATGTGTGGTCGAACTGTTTTCCACAAGGTGGTTGTGGAATAAGGTTATTGGAAATTTCGAGGACGAAATTCTTTAAGGAGGGAAGGTTGTAACGACCCGTCCCGAATATCGGGATTTAATAATATTTAACTGTGATTTACTAATCTGGGATTAGTTGGGCGATTTTGGACGAATGGTGCAAAATGATCGTTTTGCCCCTGGGTGTGGGCAAAACGTTGACTTTTATTTCGGATGGTCAAATGGACTTTGACCGATGACCGTGACGTAGTTCGGGACGTCACGAGTTCATAGACAGGTGGCACGTTCGATTCCGACGTTCGTGGTGAAAGTTATGATGTACGGAAGACCAGGGGCATTTTCGTAATTTGGACGAAAGAAGGGGAAATGTTGACTTTTTGACCGGGAGGTCCGATGGCCGAGGACCGAGGACCGTTAGGAAGGTCTCGATGCCCTGAGTTCGTAGACAGGCGGCACGCATCAATCGGAGTCCGTATGACCGAGTTACGGGTCAGGATGCGTGAGGGGCATTTTGGTAATTTTCTGCACAAGGGCAGAATTGTAATTTTCTTCACAGGGGCACTGTTCCATTGCACTGGCCGTGTAGGTGGATGCTTTGTGCGATCGATCCCTTGATTTGTTTATGAATTAATTGATTGAATTGGGCCAGTTTGAGGTTGAATTGCACATGGGGTTGTGTTGGCATCGATCACTGAACGTGGGCACTGGGTTTTTCTATGATTTTCGGGTCAGTGCGGGAACCTTTACACAGTGGATTGAGGACGGTTTTGGACGCCTTTAACGGCTAAATTGAATTAAAAGAATGAAGAGTGTGTCGAGGGCAGTTCACTAAGATTGAGAGATGGAAAAATGGAGTGGAAATGGTGGAGGAATACTCAAAAACCCGAAACTGGGTTCTGGGGAATTCAAATTCGAATTTCCAGTTTCAGGCCAGCCCAAGCCTAATTGATGAGTGATTGAGCTTCCTGGAACTTCAACGAGTCGAACCAGATCAAATGGGGCAAGCTTGGGAGCTCCTAGGGCCGTGAACGGACATGGTGGACGGCCGGAAAACTCGAGCTTGAGTTGTGACGATTGAGGTATTGTCGAGTTAAATTAATTATGCTAATTAGTTCGTATTAGTCCTTATTAACTTCCTGTGAAGTTAATTTGATTATGGTTAAGGATTGGAGGAGCTCTGGTGATCGACCCGTTTTGGGTGATCACGGGTTGTCGACAAGATTGATCGACGATTGATGCTAATCATGGACACAGAACTGAAATTGGTGGATTGATGATTGTTGTAGGATCAAGAACGGATGGAATTGATATCGAATTGAGGGTGTTTGAAACGGATCCTATCGCGGGTATTCAGACCCGTTTACCAGTCATTCGGGTGAAGAAGGAGCACTGTAGCAGGCGCGTGGCTTTCACGCGCAGCCACTCACGGCGGCGCGTGACGGCGCGTGGGCACGAATCTCGAGGTGAGGTCAACATGACTTTTATCCTATACATTGTAACGAACATTTTGGGATTGGTTTCGTGTCGATCGGACACCGTCTCGATATTGTTCGGGATGTCCGAAGGCTTTAAATCCAATTTAAAAATACTTAAAAATTCGGGAAAATTACGGGACTTGAATAGGATGTTAATGATGAAACGGGTTTGTGTTCATCATTAAAAATTCGGGAAATTCTGAGCTTCGGGTTTGTGTTCATCATTAACATCCTATTCAAGTCCCGTAATTTTCCCGAATTTTTAAGTATTTTTAAACTGGATTTAAAACCTTCGGACATCCCGAACAATAACGAAACGGGATCCGATCGACACGAAACCAACGCTAAAATGTTCGTTACATTGTATAGGACAAAAGTCATGTTGGAAGTTTCCCAAAATTACCTCACACGCGCCCCCACGCGCCGGTTGAACTCCCTGCGCGTGAAACCCACGCGCCGGGTACTGTTCACCGTCGTTCAACCCGAACGACTGGTAAACGGGTCGCCGTGACCCGCGCGCCAACCCGACCGGTTCTCCGTCGATACTGGATCATTTTGGACGGGGTTTTCACCTGCAAGACCGTCTGAGTTCAACCAATAGTTCTGTGGAATCAAAAACCAAAAGTAACGTCACGAATCATACCTCTGAACACAAACCCGAAGCTCAGAATTTCCGATCGTCCTTCCTCCCGATTCCGGCCGCCTCGAGCCCCAAATTCACGTCCACAAGATTCGTTTATGCTCAGAGAACACCGTAGGATCAAATCCAACGTCCAAAACCCATCCAAAACCCGTTCACCATTTTTGGTTTCGAACCGGGTTACGGGCACCGCCGCCCCCCGCCGTGCCCAGCTCACTTCGAGCTTCGAAAACCAGTCCCCCGTGTCTGTTTCTGACCCCAAGTCCCAAAGGAGTCGAGAAGGAGCTCAGAAACACGACGGATCGTCGATTTCCAAAAACCTGGGCAAAACTTCCTCCCGGGTTAACACGGCCGCCATGGACCACCGCTGCCGCCGCCGACGTCCTGCCGCCTCCCGCTGGTTCTCACAATCTCAGTGACCCACACATGTGCACAGAGGAGATGTGTGAAGGTTTTGGGTGCACGGTTCGAATGGTTGTGCAGGTAAGCAAATATAATATGGGAAGGGAGATGATAAGGAAAAATGGATGGTCCAGATTCAATCTCACCATTGAGATTAAGGGTCCAGATCAAAAGATGCAATAAGTGGGAATACTTTATATTTTTTAATCCAATAATTTAATCAATCTGACCAATCCAGATCTGATCCCAATAATTAAAGGTTAGTGGTCCACGTGTCCCACTCAGAAATTCAGACCAATCAGAGAACGCCACGTGTCCACGCCTCGTAATGCGTGCATAACGAAACCAAACTTCCGTGACCCATAACTTCGTCGTCGAATCTCCGATTTCGGCGTGCCGCCTGTCGTTGGATTCGCATCGACGAAACCTACGTAACGGTCCTTGGCCCTCGGCCATCGGACATCCTGGTCAAAAAGTCAACATTTGCCCCTATATCGTCCAAATTACGAAAATGCCCCTGGACTTCCGTACATCATAACTTTCACCACGAACGTCGGAATCGAACGTGCCACCTGTCTATGAACTCGTGACGTCCCGAACTACGTCACGGTCATCGGTCAAAGTCCATTTGACCATCCGAAATAAAAGTCAACGTTTTGCCCACACTCAGGGGCAAAACGGTCATTTTGCACAATTCGTCCGAAATCGCCCAACTAATCCCAGATTAGTAAATCACAATTAAATATTATTAAATCCCGATATTCGGGACGGGTCGTTACAACCTTCCCTCCTAAAAGAATTTCGTCCTCGAAATTACCAACAATCTTATTCCACAACCACCTTGTGGAAAACAATTCGACCACACATCTGTGTACACTTGTACACGCACATACTGGGACAACACCAGTCTCGTTTGTACCCAGACATCCCATCACAGTCATACGTCACAACAACAACACTCGACCACCTCGAGTGGACATAAGCACCTGATCCGCGATAAGATCGCTTAACCATTTAGCTGACTCCTTCAGCTAGATGGTTCCTTTCCATTATCAATAAATCCTTACATTTGCTCCCGTTGGGAGTCACCAAATCTCATTTGTCAGTCCATGCTGACACCATCAGTCAAACTGTCACCACTAAGCTTTACCACCCTAGTAAAGCCCCAACCATCTGTCTGTCCGTGACAACACCACGTACTACATCACTCTCGATGTAGCGCAAGATCAACCACACGATCACCATTCGCAGGGCAAGCCCAATCCTGCGACACAAAATACTCTCAATGTCCATAATTGCCGACTCCCTCAGCGAACCAAGACGCTGGGAAATCACGGTGTGATCAAGTCACACAAGGCTACTCGTGGTTACTCAGACCACCAATTTACTCATCCTGAGTGTACGTATACCGTCAACTTACTCCATCAAGTGGTGTAACTGGAACACATTGAATACCAGCCCAGCAGTGAACACACATACAATACCGGGGTTCCACTAGCCAACCGTGGCCAAGAGCACCTGCTCATACAATCACTGAACCCGACAAAATCACTCTGCTCGGCGCACAGTATCCAATGTCCAGTCCACAATACAGCCAACCAAATGATATCAGAACCAATCCGATTACCAACACATTAGTTACACACCACTGGTACATTCCATGTACCGCCATTAGGCACCACTCAGCCTAACCAGTATCAATCATCGTACAACGTACCCTGTACGTACCTCAATCCATCAATCCGACTATAGCCACCCAGGTCATAGCCAAACACGTTCTAGTAATGGAGTACATTTGCCCAAACCAACATGAGACAAAACGAACTCCACCCGTCATCTAGTTCCAATTCCGAATCCGAATCCGCAATTTCGTAAGAAATCCCGAAACCGAACCCAACATCATATTTTTAATCCATTTCCAAATCCGAATCCGAAATCATTATTCCGTAAGCTAGCATTGGAATAATCATTCCACACCCAAATCTAGTAATCCATTTTCGAGCTTTGCAATCGAATCCTGAATCGTCACCCAGAAATTCGATTCCAAAACCCAAAATCTCGTTTACGTCCATCAAGACGTAACATAACCGAACCTATCGATTGCCTGTCAAAAACACTCGATTGACTTCATAGGGAAGCAAATCCCAATATTCACACGTCAAAGATTGACAAAATCCGACCACATCGGAAACCTACTCAACCGAGTAACAAGCCATATGGACTTCACTCCGAAAAGAAGTTCAGTCCCGTCATCTACGACTCACATACCAAGGTAAGAGTGATAAACTCTCTACCCATCTGGATCATCAAGATCACAATCCATATCCATCGCTACGTCACCCGACAAGTAATATCACGATCCTAGATCGTCACATCGACCAAAGTCGACAACATCGCAAATCAGATCCACCTAGGATCCACACATGCTCACATAGCTAACAATCCATCTGAAAGCTGATCGTAGGGTCTTACACCCTCAATTGAATCCTTCGCCAAATTTCCCTTGGTGGAAAGATGACCACGCATAACACCACCAAATCCAAAATCATACAAAACTTCTTGTGTCCAATGACCCAAGGCCAAACCTGGGTCCACCTACCAATGCACGCTCAACGTACTGGTAGCAACAATCATCATCTGCCACGGCAGGAAAATATGAAGTCAACCCTAATGACTTCGGAATACCAATCACTGATTCGGAAACGAGCACTCCTCTCGTCTCCCAATCACAACTCTCCCCGAAACGGGAGTTCCAACCACGTTGGAAACTGACATGCTCCCAATGAGATGTCAAGTCCAACCACTGGACTGCCCACGTCCATACCTCACTTGGACCACCACGTGTCCAAAATCAATTCATTACTCGGACCTCACGTCCGTCAAAAATCATGTATGCACACACCCCGATTCCGAACGGAATATCCACAATTTTGCCTGAATGTGCATACCGCACTGCTTCCGTCTCACATCTCAACCTAAACAGGTTCAATACTCAGGTTCCAAGTGATTCACAATCACAAAATCCCACATCCATACCACGAATGGTTTTCCCCGACTTTTCCAATTTCAATAATTTCCTTGTACTTCCTGGGGATATAAGAAATAAACAATCTTACCAATCTCGGAGTTGACAAAAACTCCCCAAATCCACCAATACACATGACCTAGGGGACAGCATCCCAAAATTCCCCCAAATTTTCAATCATACCTTTGATCCATTCATCACTTGTCATCATAAATCTGTTGGGACTTATCCCAACACATCACAACCTCCACTGGATTCCATCCAGTCCAAGACTCAACCACCACTGAGTCGCAGATACCGATCATATGTTCATCATGACAGAGTCACACCCCAAATGGTGGCTCATCGTCATCACAACTACTGACACCAGCACCAACGCACCATCATCAATACCAGTATCAGCACACAGGCATCCATACTAGTATTGGCATATAGGTGTCACCATACCAACATCCATACATAGCACACGAACACCCATGCTAGCACACAGTGTGCAAAGTTGTTACCCTGGATCTCCGTCCATTCCGAACGACGATCCCGTAACACCACTCGTACCCCACGACCATGGGTACCCCCAATTTGGCCACCCACACGTTAGGATAATGAACGTTCCCTGAACGTCCCCAAGTATTAAAACCACGCTAAATACCCTCGATAGCCAGTTATCTCGACACAACTGTCGACCAACAGTCATCGTTGTCAAGATCCATATCCACACATCACACTAATATTCGATCCAACCCGAGATTCCATATTTCCTCATAACCGCATCCGTGGATCGAACCCATAAGACTCACTAGAGTCATCCACATGGTCATCCATGACCTCAGCCGCTCGTCGCAGCACAAGTTCTCACTTAAGGTTCACCTTCCGGTCCATCAATTATAAATTAGGGTTCCAAAATCACACCCTAGGGTTCCACCGAACCCAACTGCCTTTTGCAGTAAAATCCACAACCTGACCGACCCCGCGGTCCTGACATCGTATAGACGTCCAATCCAATCCAATCGTCAATTCAACGTGGGTTCCATCGTGGGTTCCACCACGAAGGTCATCGGCTAACTCCGATGCACCAACCCCCGTACACTAGCCAACACTACTAGGGTCCAAAACTTAGACCAATACTCAACTGAGTTTCACATTTCCAATCAAATGGGGTTCCCTGAACCTAGCTGTGCCCAGTGGCACAACAATCCATCATCACATGACCGAACCGACGGTCCCACTTTACCAGTTAATCGTATACAACCCCACTTGGGTTGAATCGCAACAATGCACGGCGTATCGGGCCACACACGCCCAATCCACCATACAAACCCAAACTATCTATCAGGTTGACAACGGAACAGCAGCCCAAAGAGACATTACACCCTCGTCCTTCGCGCACAAAAGAGCAAAACCTGCTCTGATACCACTTGACACGACCCATCCCAATCCCCCCGGGATTACCATGGAATGTGACGTGCTCCAGTCTGACAAGAGGCGCCAGACAAGGGATAACCGATTGCCATTGCCCAAAAGGACTTCCAGAGTGCGTAAGGATCGATGGAGGAGGTGTACGATGCTCAAGTCTCTGCTGCAGTCGTATCCGGAATCAACCTGAAGGGCATTGGAAACAAAAGCTGTGAGTGGATGAAAATAAACAAGTCTGTTTAAAACATTTATAAGACATTTATGCCCCTCAGTAAAATCATATGCATGCACCAAAACCAATAATCCCATATTTATTTAGAAATAACCATTAGGGCCTTAGGCCGGAAACCAAAGCATAGTTTCAATTTCCAAAAGTAAATCCAAGAGTTATTTCATAAATCCAGTAATATGAACCATAAGGCATATAATATAAACCATAACCATTATTTTAGCCACTGCACTATACACTCCAATCCGACATCCCTGATGTCTGACGTCCCTGACGTCAATAAGGTCACAATCACAAGGCTACGCGTGCCACTCGGGTCTCAATTTCCGAGTTCAATCCCCGAACCCCGTTCGGGTACAGCATCCCCGATGCTTAGCGTCATAGACGCTGGACGTACTAGACGTCCGTGACCTCTCCGGGGTACCTCATCCGGAGGAGACAATATAATATGGAAGGATCTATACAGTGCAGTACCAATTACATTTTATAGATATCCACATGCAAAACATATAGGTATACATAGGTAAAATCCGAACCATTCGTTACGTTTCATCAAACAGGTCTCATGCCCAAATACCGTTAAACGTGCCATAACCGAAAAATCATCAAAACCATTTATTGATTCCAGCATGTGAACATTTATAAAATGTAAACCAGAAAACATTTATTCAATTCCAATTTAGGGTCCCCGACCCGCAATCACATGTAGAAATCAACTGGGCCCCTGGCCCGATTCCACAAGTTAACTGGGCCCCTGGCCCGATCCACATGTTAACTGGGCCCCTGGCCCGATTTCATAAATCAACTGGGCCCCTGGCCCGATTTCATAGTTCAACTGGGCCCCTGGCTCGATTTTACATTATTCAAGTTCGTAACCATTTCATGAAATCATATCCAACCACATTTATGGAAATTGGTGAAAATCCAGAAAATCTCGGTTTACGTGCAAATACGTAATTCACCTCGAAATACGTGAAATCATTTTCAATTCACCGATATCCAAAGTAAATCATTTAATCATAATTATAAAAATCATAAAACAGTTATGCATGCATCGAATTTATGAAACCAATGTCCACTCACAGACCGTTTAACCGAGCGCCTCGATACGCGTGCCATAGGCCTTCCCGGGCCACATCACTATCACCGGGACTCCCAATCCTGTTCAAATCAATTTAGAGGATCACTAACCTCATCATTAACATCCTATTCAAGTCCCGTAATTTTCCCGAATTTTTAAGTATTTTTAAACTGGATTTAAAACCTTCGGACATCCCGAACAATAACGAAACGGGATCCGATCGACACGAAACCAACGCTAAAATGTTCGTTACATTGTATAGGACAAAAGTCATGTTGGAAGTTTCCCAAAATTACCTCACACGCGCCCCCACGCGCCGGTTGAACTCCCTGCGCGTGAAACCCACGCGCCGGGTACTGTTCACCGTCGTTCAACCCGAACGACTGGTAAACGGGTCGCCGTGACCCGCGGGCCAACCCGACCGGTTCTCCGTCGATACTGGATCATTTTGGACGGGGTTTTCACCTGCAAGACCGTCTGAGTTCAACCAATAGTTCTGTGGAATCAAAAACCAAAAGTAACGTCACGAATCATACCTCTGAACACAAACCCGAAGCTCAGAATTTCCGATCGTCCTTCCTCCCGATTCCGGCCGCCTCGAGCCCCAAATTCACGTCCACAAGATTCGTTTATGCTCAGAGAACACCGTAGGATCAAATCCAACGTCCAAAACCCATCCAAAACCCGTTCACCATTTTTGGTTTCGAACCGGGTTACGGGCACCGCCGCCCCCCGCCGTGCCCAGCTCACTTCGAGCTTCGAAAACCAGTCCCCCGTGTCTGTTTCTGACCCCAAGTCCCAAAGGAGTCGAGAAGGAGCTCAGAAACACGACGGATCGTCGATTTCCAAAAACCTGGGCAAAACTTCCTCCCGGGTTAACACGGCCGCCGTGGACCACCGCTGCCGCCGCCGACGTCCTGCCGCCTCCCGCTGGTTCTCACAATCTCAGTGACCCACACATGTGCACAGAGGAGATGTGTGAAGGTTTTGGGTGCACGGTTCGAATGGTTGTGCAGGTAAGCAAATATAATATGGGAAGGGAGATGATAAGGAAAAATGGATGGTCCAGATTCAATCTCACCATTGAGATTAAGGGTCCAGATCAAAAGATGCAATAAGTGGGAATACTTTATATTTTTTAATCCAATAATTTAATCAATCTGACCAATCCAGATCTGATCCCAATAATTAAAGGTTAGTGGTCCACGTGTCCCACTCAGAAATTCAGACCAATCAGAGAACGCCACGTGTCCACGCCTCGTAATGCGTGCATAACGAAACCAAACTTCCGTGACCCATAACTTCGTCGTCGAATCTCCGATTTCGGCGTGCCGCCTGTCGTTGGATTCGCATCGACGAAACCTACGTAACGGTCCTTGGCCCTCGGCCATCGGACATCCTGGTCAAAAAGTCAACATTTGCCCCTATATCGTCCAAATTACGAAAATGCCCCTGGACTTCCGTACATCATAACTTTCACCACGAACGTCGGAATCGAACGTGCCACCTGTCTATGAACTCGTGACGTCCCGAACTACGTCACGGTCATCGGTCAAAGTCCATTTGACCATCCGAAATAAAAGTCAACGTTTTGCCCACACTCAGGGGCAAAACGGTCATTTTGCACAATTCGTCCGAAATCGCCCAACTAATCCCAGATTAGTAAATCACAATTAAATATTATTAAATCCCGATATTCGGGACGGGTCGTTACACCAGACGCAGGAGAAAATTTAAACATTCTGAAGTCAAAGTTTTACAGAGCATAGTACCAAATACAAAGGAAAGAAAACCGATAAAAAAGGTACACGCACAATGGAAAATGTAAAGCACTCCGGAGTCACTCTCGAGTATTCTTTGCCTCCGACGCTGCCTCAACGTCAACCCCCGCGCTAGCTCCACGACCTGGAGGGTAATTTAAAATAGAAGGTGTGAGTGGACCATAAATAAAAGAAGAGTTTCCAAAAAAACATTTCATAGGAAAACCAGGGTTTTAGCCCTCCGTTTTGAAATCACACATGCATAACCCATTTACTGAAATCAGTTATAAATCACATAAAGATCGTCATAAAAACAGAATTGAAAGCAGTTGCAAAAATCACGTCATAAACACCATAAAACCATATCATAAAACATAAGTCTCAAACAATCATTATCCGATCAAACCTGCTGGACCTATCCGAGTCTTTAAACTCCCGAGTCTTTAAACTCAATCCAGGCCTCAATAATATCTGAGTCTTTAAACTCCCGAGTCTTTAAACTCAATCCGGGTCTTTAAACCCAATCTGTGCCTGTCCCCCGTCAATCATAATATCCGCGGTCTTTAAACCCAATAACCAGATCCAGCAAATCCAATCCAAAACCAGTTGAAAACCGTTTCTAAATCCACATCCAAACCCGAATTCGAAATCACCTGTATGATGCCCTTCCGGCGTCCAGAACCGTCATTCCGAACCCAAATACGGAATTCCACTTTTCAACTTTAAAACCAATCTCGATTCTCGAAATTCGATTCTAAAACCGAAAACTTCAATTATCAAATCACATCTCAAAATCCATTTATAATCATTGAAAATCACTTATCGTTTGAAATCCCAAAATAATGGCATCGAAATCAGAATCCAAACTTTTCTCGTAAAACGTACTAAAAACCGTATTTTCTCTAAAAACGTGCAATTATGTAAAACCGACATAGCATATTCAAAAGTCATGAAGTCACATGTAAAACAGTAAAACAAGTAATTAAAAGAAGTTATGCATGCTCAGTTATAGAGAAGGGGTCCACTCACAGATACCGGGCACGTCACTCGCGTCCCGTACGTCCCGTACGTTCCTCAGCTTCCTCGGGAAGTCCCGATCCTGTCACAAGTCACCAAAGAACATCACTAACACGTCTACCAAGGCTCTTCTAATTTTTCCCAAAAATCCCCGGGTCCTAAACGTAACGAACCGGGACCCTAAACCTTCAACCTCGCGAAACTAACCTCACACGACGTCCGATTAACCCGAAACTTATTCCACTAGACTCGTTACAACCTCTAGACCAAAAACCTAGTTGGAAGTTTCCCCAAAACCCACCGCACGCGCCCCCACGCGCCGCCCAAAGTGGCTGCGTGTGGGCCTCACGCGCCTGCACACAGTCACTGTTCATCGTCGTCTTCAACGGGTGAACCGGTCTGAACCGGTGTACTCGGTTCTCTTGCAAACCTTCACCGTTTTCCTCCCTTTCTTCACCAATCTCACCGTCTATTTCTAAGCAACCTATTCCCCTACTCCAAACACGTCGACACGACCTACAAATCACTTCCCCAAGCTCGAACCCAAACTGCCCGAACTCCCCTGTTTCACAATCTGGCCACCCAGTCACTCCCCCGTCGCGGCAACCACCTTAGACGACTCTTAGGAACCTACTGAACCTAACAGGACTCACCAAACGCCTCGACTCAGCCCCTAAGTCCACGACTTTCGATTTGAAATTTACTGAAAAATAGGGCATATTCACGGGGAAAAGGGATTACCTCCAGTCGTCCACCACCGTGCTCGCCGCCCCGTTCCCTGGAGTCGACAGAGCCGTCTTGACCTCCCTTTGAGCCCAACTGGATCAACACACAGCATCACCACCTCCAACTCCCTCTCTGTTCTCTGCTTCTCCCGTGAACTCACCCACTTCTCACACCAGTTTCCCTCACACACGCTGTCCTCACAACTCAATCCTCTCACTCCCAGCCTTCCTTAATCACTCACACACTCAACAATTCACACAAACGCACACGGCCACCTCTCAATTTTCTCTCAATCTCACCCTCTGTTTTCTCTCTTGTTCAAACACACACGGGCACACACGCCACAAACCGTTTAATTTGAACCGTGAAAAATCCTAGAATCTACTAGACCCCTAGCACGTATCACCATCCCCTCAGCCCTCTCACAAAAATCTCAATCTCTCCTGTACACTTCTCCCAATCCGGTTGCACAATTCCCAATGTTCAAAAGACCAAAATATCCCTCTTTTGAACCAAAATTACGATTATGCCGTTACCGTTTTAGACCCGTATCTTATGCATCCTAGGTCCGACGAACACGTGTCGCCTGTCGTTGAACTCAAGACGACGAGATCTACCTAACGGTCCTAGGTCAATGTGTCAAAACCCGATCGTACGAAAAGTCAACTCTTTCCCCCTATTTTAGCCAAATTACGGTAATTCCCTCAACCTTCCGAACATCATAACTTCCTCCTCGGATGTCGGAATCGGGCGTGCCACCTGTCTACGGATTCGTGACGTCCCGAACTACTTCACGGTCACCGGTCAATACCCAATTGACCATCCGAACTAAAAGTCAACTATTTGCCCAACCTAGGGGCAAAATCGTCATTCTACGCTAACGGACCTTTTGTAACCAACTAATCACCGATTAAGCTCACTAATCCTTCACTAATCACCATCTTAACCCTAATTTCCGGGACGGGTCCTTACAATGGTGGTGTGCCTTAAAGGTGTAGGTACACACCTATCTAGCACTCGGCTTTTCGGGAGCTCATAGTGCAACTTCCCAAGGGGTCACCCATCATGGAATTGCACCAGCCTCAACTCTCTTAACTTTGGGGTTCCAATCCCCCCCAAAGCCACTTGATCATGAACACTCTATTCGATGTAACGAAACTAATTAAGGAGGGAAGAACGGTTGAAATTAGGTCAGTTGGAATTTTGAGGATGAAATTAATTAAGGAGGGAAGGTTGTAACGACCCGTCCCGAATTCCAGGATTAAATTAGTGACTAATCACGATTAATGAGGTTAATCGGTGATTTGTTGCGCGAAATCGGACAAACGATGCAAAATGACTATTTTGCCCCTAGACGTGCGCAAAACGTTGACTTTTCATTCTGGCGGTCAAATGGACTTTGACCGACGATCGTGAGGTAGCTTAGGACGTCACGAGTTCTTAGACAGGTGGTACGTTCAATTCCGACGTTCGAGGAAGAAGTTATGACGTTCGGAAGTTTAAGGGCATTTTGGTAATTTTGGTTAAAAGGGGCAAATAGTTGACTTTTTGACCGGGAGGTCCGATGGCCTAGGGCCGAGGACCATTATGTAGATCAGGACAATACGAATTCGTAGACAGGCGGCACGTCGAATTCGGACGTTCGACGATGAAGTTACGGTTCACGGAAGTTCGAAAGTACTATTTCACAAATTACGAAACGAGTTAACTTTTGGATTCTAGTGGGGCCCAGATATTTAGTTTCTGCCTTATGGATGAGTGATAAGTGTCACCCATCCACAGGCCACCTTCCTACATACATGCATGGATCATCTTCTTGCTTTCCATTCATCCAAACAAAACCGTTAGGGCGAGGACCAAAGCGGACAATATGGTGCTAGATGAGTCGGGTCCTGACCGAGGAGGGTCGGGTCTTGATGACAGGACCACGTCCCAACTGGACGTCAAAAACCGTACCCAGTCCTGCTCCCGTCTGACAAGTCAACTAAAGGCCCGAAACTACCCTTCAGTGCTTGCCAAACAAGGGATATTTGCAATGATTTCTGCTGCTACCTCCGCCTCTCGATCAGCCCCGAACGTCGTACCACGGCCTAGAGGGTCAATAAAACAGAAAGGTGTGAGTGGACAAAAATGACCTTTTATAAAAACGATTACCAAAACACATGATTACCCTCTAGTTTTCACAAACATGCATGCATATCGTAAAACATGAGTAATAGTATGAAATTAATCAAGTATGATCAGTGGACTGATAAAATCAAAACATGTTTCTAAATTCCACGTCCACATTTTCTTTTAAACCCATGTTTATCAAAATCATTTCATCTTTCCATAAGACCACATTTTCCTCAAAATTACTTTCCATAAAACCACGCGACTTATTTTCGTATCCAATCTCATATATATATAGTCACGTTTATCCCTGCAACGCGGGCAAATCAAATAGGCTCAAGGACCGCTCAAAATCCAAGCATCCGCTGCTGTGATGACAGGACCGCCTCCGAAAGGGGCATCGATAATCGTGCCCGGCCCTGCTCCCGTCTGGCAAGATGACCGAAAACCCCAAGTTACCCTCAGTACTTGCCAAACCAGGGATAGCCACACGTACTTACTCATGCCTCCGCCTCGCGTACAGCCTCGAGAAACGCGCCACGACCTGGAGGGTCAATAAAAACCAAAAGGTGTGAGTGGACAAAAATAAATCAGTTTGGCAAAACAGTTATGACCAACGCTTTTACCCTCCGCGTAAAAACGAATGCATGCCTACAAAAATCATTTCGCAATCGGTTAATATTTTCCACATAAGAAAAACTGTGTATCAAAATCCAACATAAGGAACAACTCGTATGAACCTCAAAATCATTTTTCCCCTTCTCAACCATCGGGTCTTAACCCGCAATCACAATCACCGGGCCGCAGCCCAAAACCACGAATCAAAACCAAATGCACAACATGATCCAAAACCAACAACCATATATCGGGCCACTGCCCAACTCAACTGAAACATCAGAAATCATCAATAAATCACAAGTCAATCATCTTGCTGGATATCAAGTGCGCCCGAGTCTTTAAACTCAAAACCATGCGCATAATCAGGCCTTCCCGGGATATCAACGAGTCTTTAAACTCAAAACATAATCAATAGGCCTCGGGGGTATCTCAGTAACCGAGTCTTTAAACTCACGAGTCTTTAAACTCATTAAGGGCCCTCCCCCGTCATCAATTAACCGAGTCTTTAAACTCAAAACGTGCTCCAGCAATAGCACCGGGTTTTTAAACCAAAAACAGTTTTTAAACACAACAACGGGTCTTTAAACCCAAAGCAGTTTATCAATCACGACAACGTGGGATCCATCCCAAAATCACATTTTTCACAACAGGACCCATGGTCCGAATTTCCACATTCATTTTCCCCAAATCATACTTTACAAACATAATCAAATCATCATGAAACACGGGGCATGCAAAATCAGACCAAATCGCTTAATTAAATCCTTTTTCATTCCCGAATTCGAATTCGAAATAATGATTCCGTAAGCCGGCATCCGGAAGCATCATCCCGAACCCAAACCAAGAATCCACATTAAATTTCCGAAAACTGAAAACTCGTTAATCCAAGTTACTTTTATGCCCCAAGCGCCAATCCAGAAATCGTCTTCTTTTTTTTTTTTTTTCAAAATCTATTTTAATTCCTTGAAATCACTTCATTTTCCAATTCACATTATCCGGGCATCAAAACCACGACCATAATCACAAAAATCCCGGTCTAGTCAAGCATACTCAAATCCAATTTAAAATCCTCGAAATCGCAAACCTCAATTCACATTCCAAAATCAAACATCAAACAGTGATCAAATCACAATAACCTCAAATCTCGTAAAACGTGTAAAACCGCAAAAGCCTCGAAAACCGTGAAAACACCGTGAATTGCCCTCATACTGATAAAGAAAATTCTTAAATCATCATACGCCCATTTCATATAAACTCTTTCATTAAACCATTTTTAAGCAAAAAAGTAACCATAGTCTCGAAATACGTGTAATTTCACATATATAGTAAAACTACGTATAAATACGGAAATCGAATACGGATAAATACGGGAATCGGGATCAATCACAACTTATAATCATAATCATAAAAATCATAGAAATAATTTATGCATGCATTAAATCTTGAAAGAAACGTCCACTCACACACCGTTCTTAAGGCTCGGTTTCGCGCCGCCCGCGGTCCTGTAATTTCCGATATTATCCAGAAACCCGAATCCTGTCCGAAATTACATTCCAGGGTCATTAAAGTGTCAAACAACAACATACTAATTTCTCATAATTTTCCGGGAATTATTCGTTAATTAAAAACGTAACCTAAACCTTCGGACCCCCGGAATAACATCGAGACGGTGCACGAAAAATCCGAAACCAACGTTAAAATGTTCGTTACATTGTATAGGACAAAAGTCGTGTTGAACTCACCTTGAAAAACCATCCCACGCGCCGTCACGCGCCGCCGTGAGTGGCTGCGCGTGAAACCCACGCGCCAACTACAGTGCTGTCTCCCTCACCCGTTTTCACTGTAAAACGGGTCCGGTGGCCCGCGCTATAACCCGTTCCGATTCCTGCCAAAACAACCTCCATCCCTTCAATTGAGTATCCAAACATCTTCGGTGTAAGCCTAATTGTTGTTCTGTAACGTTAGATTTGTAGGAACTTACCTAAAATCCCACGACTTGACGATGGACATCGAAGAATGGACGAACACTGATCGTTCATCAATCTCGACCATTTTCGTTTGCTACCTTGAAATTGATCTACTCAGAGGCTTCATAGGGTCTGTATAAGTTTGCTTCTCAGGCCAATTTCTCCCTCAAACCCCTCCAACTCCACGACTCAAACTCAATTTTTCCCCTCCGTCGCCAAGTCCGTTCGAAGCCAAAACAGCAGCAATTGACTTCCCTCTTGCACTGGATCGACTGGGAATGATCCCAGAAGACTCAATGAAGCCTTAATTTTCCATGGGCTGGCCTACATTTTGAAATTGGATTCTCCCTCCCTCAAGAACCCGTTTCGGATTTTGGACTCTCCTTTCACCATTTCCATCCCTATCTTCCCTCTCTCAGTCTCAACACTCTGCTCTCCCCTCCTGGATCCCCATCTCGCTCATAATTTCACTCCGTTTCGTTTAGGAGAGGTCGATCATGGCCTGATCAATGTCTCTGTTTTCTCAGCTCCCATGGCACCAACCCAGCATTTTGCTCCCCGCACAGACACCACTCAACCTCTGCTCAACCCACTTCAAGTCACCCGTGGCCTCAAATTCCACACAATCACTCGCACACACCCTGAACACACACCAGCACGATCCCCGTGCTTCCTCAAAAACCAACACGGCATGGTGCCCGTGCACTGCCCAAAACACCTCACTGCCTAAACAATATCCACCACCCTAGCACTAAGTCTTCAGTGCTAACAATCTGCTCCCAATGCCACTAACCGTTTAAAAAATTCGTTGGGACAGATTAAACAATTCTCAGCCCATGCTCTGTTCCTGCAAGGAACCCACGCCGCACACGGCTGTCCCAAAAACAGTGGCCAATTTACCATTTTACCCTCAATTGATAATTTACCAAAATGCCCTCAAGCAATCTAGACCCGCAACTTGGTCATTCGAACTCCGATTGACGCGTGCCGCCCGTCTACGGACTCAGGGCATCAAGACCATCCTAACGGTCCTCGGTCCTCGGCCATCGGACCCCCCGATCAAAAAGTCAACATTTTCCCCTATTTCGTTCAAATTACGAAAATGCCCTTGGGCTTCCGAACGTCATAACTTTCACCCCGAACGTCGGAATCGAATGTGCCACCCGTCTATGAACTCGTGACGTCCCAGACTACGTCACGGTCATCGATCAAAGTCCGTTTGACTGCCAGAATTAAAAGTCAACGTTTTACCCACGACCAGGGGCAAAACGATCATTTTGCACCGTTCGTCCGAATTCGCCCAACTAATCACCGATTAACCCCGCTAATCATGATTAGTTAGTAATCTAATCCCGAATTCTGGAATGGGTCGTTACAATCTTCCCCCCTTAAAGAATTTCATCCTCGAAATTACCAATATCCTTATTCTATATCCACCTCGTGGAAAGATGTCGATCTCGCGCCTGTGTACCCCTGAACACCCACCAGACTTGTCTGTACTCAGACGTCCCATCACGGTCTCACGCCGTACAGATCGCGCTCGACCACCAGGAGTGAAATTGATCATCTGATCCGTGTTAATACCGCTTGTTAAATTCCACCACTTAGCTGACTCCTTCAGCTAGTCGATTCCTCACCACCACTAACATACTTGACATCTGCTCCCCCTATGAGTCACCAAGGCCGACTCGTCAGTCCCTGCTGACGCCGCCAGGTATACCGTCACCACTAAGCCTTACCACCCAGGTAAAGCGGCGATCCACAACCAATGGGTGTCGCTCAAGTAGCGTAAGATTAATAACACGATCTCAGCTCGTAGGACAAACCCAATCCTGCGTCATATATCACGCTCAAGTCCAGTTCACAACAAATTCCAAACGGGTCGAAACTGAGCCGAATACCCACGCGTGTAACCAAACCACTGGTACCTCCCACGTACCGTCACTAAATACCACTCGGCCTGTTCAGTACCAATCTTCGTACACCGTACAGGGTACGTATATCCATTTCCCACAAATCCACCACAAGGTTCACAGTCAATCACAATCTGACACTGAGGTTTCTTGTCCAATCTCATACTGGACAAATCCATCATTCCAACTCATCATCCATTCTAGATCCCATGGTCACCCGACCAGTAACGCAATCATCGACTCCCCCAAACACGTCATCCGAGATGTACAAACCCATGCACGCTCACCAAGGCATGAACAGTCATGCCGAATGGGCATCTAATCTCATTCACAAATACCGAGGCGCACCAACCCTGAATCTATCGGGTACCCGCTCAATCAGTTACCTCATCACATTCGATTGACTTCGAAAAGAAGTCAATCCCAATCCCACATGTCTCCGACTGACCAATCAGACCCTGTTGGATATCCGCTCATCCACAAGTCAAGCCTTGAGTCAAAACACTTATGACTTCGAAGAGAAGTCCGGTTAAACTATTCCCGTATCTAAACATTTATGACAGAGCGATAAGCTCCACCCCCGGCCTGATCAAGGAAATCACAATTCGCGTCCGTTGCCACGTCACCCAACTGGTGACACCACGATTCCGAGATCGTCACCCCACCTAAGGCCCACAACATCACAATCCAGATCCACCCATGCTCACAGCTAGCAATCCACCTGGAACATGACCGTAGGGTCTTACACCCATTAGATTTCCTGTTAACCACCCGACACTCCCCAACAATTTTCCTCTTCAATCGGTCACTCAACAATGTAATACATCCACTCAGTGGATCCCCTCTATCTACCTCGTGTCGATCCCTGCCACTCCACCCAGGAGAGACCAAGGATGATCCAATACGATGTCATCAACATCCATCCTATGTGAGCGCAACACAACTCCCTGCACCCACGGTACCAAACATCCAACCTTGCCTGCCACCAAGCAGAAAATGGGAGTCCCGTTTACCCCAACCTCGAGAAATGCAACTCCACCCGATGACCCCAAACTCACATGGGTCCACCACCTAATACCCGCTCATCGGTCTGGTATCCGCGGTCAACATCTGCCAGGGCAGAGAATAAGAAGTCAACCCCGATGACTTCCGAATACCAACCACCAATGATTTTCCTCACGTCCCAGATATACCGCTTATCCACTAATCTTTTATCACTTCAACACTGTTGGGACTTATCCCAACGCCTCACCATCTCCGCTGGATTCAATCCAGTCCGTGACTCAACCCCTACTGAATTTCAAGTACCAACGTACGTTCCTCTAGACAGGGTCACCTCCCACTCGTGACCCAACACACTCTCCATTACTGACACCAGCACCAACGCAAGTACCAGTACCATCATACCACATCCACACAACCCACAGGGTGTACGGTTGATGGCCCTGGATCTCCGCTCATAACGAGCGACGATCCCGCATCACTACTCGTACTCTGCAACTAGGGGTACCACCATTATGGCAATCCACCCAATGGACGTTCCCTGAACGCCCCGGAATTCCCAACCACTACCACTACACCAAGTATCCACGACACTCAGCAATTTCCATAAGATCCAGCCCGAATTTCCTAACTCATTCAATACCTGACCAATGACCGGTCCTTGGCATCCTAAGTGCCAATCGTTCCATCAGCCTTCCGGCTCGTCTCAAGTCTTGGTACCTTACCATGACTCAACTCCCGTTCCTAACCCAAAATCCTGACTCCTCGTGAGTCCAACCTCACGCCAAACCAACCATGTCATCACTGACATATCCCGTCCCCTAGCAATTCCCAATGCTCAACCACATTCTGTCCGACCAATAGGGCCTAAGAGGTAGTACCGGTAGCCCAATCATGCGGCCTTCCAGCCAACGGTCTCGTCCGTCCCTGCGACCCACACAATTCTATGTCTAGCAAGTCGGGCAAATCACAGTTCACAGTGTACACTACCCGACATCTGACCCTCAAACCAGGGTCAATCTCATCCGGGGTTTAACACGAGGTCCCAAACACCCTCGCCTACTCGTCTCACTATAAGGTCGCGCACGAGGCTTACGCTTCAGAGGCATGATGTGGCAACAGAATTAGCAACCTAGCGCTCTGATACCAAATTGACAGGACCGCCTCCGAAAGGGGCATCGATAACCGTGCACGGCCCTGCTCTCGTCTGGCAAGATGACCAAAAACCCCAAGTTACCCTCAGTACTTGCCAAACCAGGGATAGCCACACGTACTTACTCATGCCTCCGCCTCGCATACAGCCTCGAACAACGCGCCACGACCTGGAGGGTCAATAAAAACCAAAAGGTGTGAGTGGAAAAAAATAAATCAGTTTGGCAAAACAGTTACGACCAACGTTTTTACCCTCCGCGTAAAAACGAATGCATGCCTACAAAAATCATTTCGCAATCGGTTAATATTTTCCACATAAGAAAAACTGTGTATCAAAATCCAACATAAAGAACAACTCGTATGAACCTCAAAATCATTTATCCCCTTCTCAACCATCGGGTCTTAACCCGCAATCACAATCACCGGGCCGCAGCCCAAAACCACGAATCAAAACCAAATGCACAACATGATCCAAAACCAACAACCACATATCGGGCCACTGCCCAACTCAACTGAAACATCAGAAATCATCAATAAATCACAAGTCAATCATCTTGCTGGATATCAAGTGCGCCCGAGTCTTTAAACTCAAAACCATGCGCATAATCAGGCCTTCCCGGGATATCAACGAGTCTTTAAACTCAAAACATAATCAATAGGCCTCGGGGGTATCTCAGTAACCGAGTCTTTAAACTCACGAGTCTTTAAACTAATTAAGGGCTCTCCCCCGTCATCAATTAACCGAGTCTTTAAACTCAAAACGTGCTCCAGCAATAGCACCGGGTTTTTAAACCCAAAACAGTTTTTAAACACAACAACGGGTCTTTAAACCCAAAGCAGTTTATCAATCACGACAACGTGGGATCCATCCCAAAATCACATTTTTCACAACAAGACCCATGGTCCGAATTTCCACATTCATTTTCCCCAAATCATACTTTACAAACATAATCAAATCATCATGAAACACGGGGCATGCAAAATCAGACCAAATCGCTTAATTAAATCCTTTTTCATTCCCGAATTCGAATTCGAAATAATGATTCCGTAAGCCGGCATCCGGAAGCATCATCCCGAACCCAAACCAAGAATCCACATTAAATTTCCGAAAACTGAAAACTCGTTAATCCAAGTTACTTTTATGCCCCAAGCGCCAATCCAGAAATCGTCTTCTTTTTTTTTTTTTTTTCAAAATCTATTTTAATTCCTTGAAATCACTTCATTTTCCAATTCACATTATCCGGGCATCAAAACCACGACCATAATCACAAAAATCCCGGTCTAGTCAAGCATACTCAAATCCAATTTAAAATCCTCGAAATCGCAAACCTCAATTCACATTCCAAAATCAAACATCAAACAGTGATCAAATCACAATAACCTCAAATCTCGTAAAACGTGTAAAACCGCAAAAGCCTCGAAAACCGTGAAAACACCGTGAATTGCCCTCATACTGATAAAGAAAATTCTTAAATCATCATACGCCCATTTCATATAAACTCTTTCATTAAACCATTTTTAAGCACAAAAGTAACCATAGTTTCGAAATACGTGTAATTTCACATATATAGTAAAACTACGTATAAATACGGAAATCGAATACGGATAAATACGGGAATCGGGATCAATCACAACTTATAATCATAATCATAAAAATCATAGAAATAATTTATGCATGCATTAAATCTTGAAAGAAACGTCCACTCACACACCGTTCTTAAGGCTCGGTTTCGCGCCGCCCGCGGTCCTGTAATTTCCGATATTATCCAGAAACCCGAATCCTGTCCGAAATTACATTCCAGGGTCATTAAAGTGTCAAACAACAACATACTAATTTCTCATAATTTTCCGGGAATTATTCGTTAATTAAAAACGTAACCTAAACCTTCGGACCCCCGGAATAACATCGAGACGGTGCACGAAAAATCCGAAACCAACGTTAAAATGTTCGTTACATTGTATAGGACAAAAGTCGTGTTGAACTCACCTTGAAAAACCATCCCACGCGCCGTCACGCGCCGCCGTGAGTGGCTGCGCGTGAAACCCACGCGCCAACTACAGTGCTGTCTCCCTCACCCGTTTTCACTGTAAAACGGGTCCGGTGGCCCGCGCTATAACCCGTTCCGATTCCTGCCAAAACAACCTCCATCCCTTCAATTGAGTATCCAAACATCTTCGGTGTAAGCCTAATTGTTGTTCTGTAACGTTAGATTTGTAGGAACTTACCTAAAATCCCACGACTTGACGATGGACATCGAAGAATGGACGAACACTGATCGTTCATCAATCTCGACCATTTTCGTTTGCTACCTTGAAATTGATCTACTCAGAGGCTTCATAGGGTCTGTATAAGTTTGCTTCTCAGGCCAATTTCTCCCTCAAACCCCTCCAACTCCACGACTCAAACTCAATTTTTCCCCTCCGTCGCCAAGTCCGTTCGAAGCCAAAACAGCAGCAATTGACTTCCCTCTTGCACTGGATCGACTGGGAATGATCCCAGAAGACTCAATGAAGCCTTAATTTTCCATGGGCTGGCCTACATTTTGAAATTGGATTCTCCCTCCCTCAAGAACCCGTTTCGGATTTTGGACTCTCCTTTCACCATTTCCATCCCTATCTTCCCTCTCTCAGTCTCAACACTCTGCTCTCCCCTCCTGGATCCCCATCTCGCTCATAATTTCACTCCGTTTCGTTTAGGAGAGGTCGATCATGGCCTGATCAATGTCTCTGTTTTCTCAGCTCCCATGGCACCAACCCAGCATTTTGCTCCCCGCACAGACACCACTCAACCTCTGCTCAACCCACTTCAAGTCACCCGTGGCCTCAAATTCCACACAATCACTCGCACACACCCTGAACACACACCAGCACGATCCCCGTGCTTCCTCAAAAACCAACACGGCATGGTGCCCGTGCACTGCCCAAAACACCTCACTGCCTAAACAATATCCACCACCCTAGCACTAAGTCTTCAGTGCTAACAATCTGCTCCCAATGCCACTAACCGTTTAAAAAATTCGTTGGGACAGATTAAACAATTCTCAGCCCATGCTCTGTTCCTGCAAGGAACCCACGCCGCACACGGCTGTCCCAAAAACAGTGGCCAATTTACCATTTTACCCTCAATTGATAATTTACCAAAATGCCCTCAAGCAATCTAGACCCGCAACTTGGTCATTCGAACTCCGATTGACGCGTGCCGCCCGTCTACGGACTCAGGGCATCAAGACCATCCTAACGGTCCTCGGTCCTCGGCCATCGGAACCCCCGATCAAAAAGTCAACATTTTCCCCTATTTCGTTCAAATTACGAAAATGCCCTTGGGCTTCCGAACGTCATAACTTTCACCCCGAACGTCGGAATCGAATGTGCCACCCGTCTATTAACTCGTGACGTCCCAGACTACGTCACGGTCATCGATCAAAGTCCGTTTGACTGCCAGAATTAAAAGTCAACGTTTTACCCACGACCAGGGGCAAAACGATCATTTTGCACCGTTCGTCCGAATTCGCCCAACTAATCACCGATTAACCCCGCTAATCATGATTAGTTAGTAATCTAATCCCGAATTCTGGAATGGGTCGTTACAATCTTCCCCCCTTAAAGAATTTCATCCTCGAAATTACCAATATCCTTATTCTATATCCACCTCGTGGAAAGATGTCGATCTCGCGCCTGTGTACCCCTGAACACCCACCAGACTTGTCTGTACTCAGACGTCCCATCACGGTCTCACGCCGTACAGATCGCGCTCGACCACCACGAGTGAAATTGATCATCTGATCCGTGTTAATACCGCTTGTTAAATTCCACCACTTAGCTGACTCCTTCAGCTAGTCGATTCCTCACCACCACTAACATACTTGACATCTGCTCCCCCTATGAGTCACCAAGGCCGACTCGTCAGTCCCTGCTGACGCCGCCAGGTATACCGTCACCACTAAGCCTTACCACCCAGGTAAAGCGGCGATCCACAACCAATGGGTGTCGCTGAAGTAGCGTAAGATTAATAACACGATCTCAGCTCGTAGGACAAACCCAATCCTGCGTCATATATCACGCTCAAGTCCAGTTCACAACAAATTCCAAACGGGTCGAAACTGAGCCGAATACTCACGCGTGTAACCAAACCACTGGTACCTCCCACGTACCGTCACTAAATACCACTCGGCCTGTTCAGTACCAATCTTCGTACACCGTACAGGGTACGTATATCCATTTCCCACAAATCCACCACAAGGTTCACAGTCAATCACAATCTGACACTGAGGTTTCTTGTCCAATCTCATACTGGACAAATCCATCATTCCAACTCATCATCCATTCTAGATCCCATGGTCACCCGACCAGTAACGCAATCATCGACTCCCCCAAACACGTCATCCGAGATGTACAAACCCATGCACGCTCACCAAGGCATGAACAGTCATGCCGAATGGGCATCTAATCTCATTCACAAATACCGAGGCACACCAACCCTGAATCTATCGGGTACCCGCTCAATCAGTTACCTCATCACATTCGATTGACTTCGAAAAGAAGTCAATCCCAATCCCACATGTCTCCGACTGACCAATCAGACCCTGTTGGATATCCGCTCATCCACAAGTCAAGCCTTGAGTCAAAACACTTATGACTTCGAAGAGAAGTCCGGTTAAACTATTCCCGTATCTAAACATTTATGACAGAGCGATAAGCTCCACCCCCGGCCTGATCAAGGAAATCACAATTCGCGTCCGTTGCCACGTCACCCAACTGGTGACACCACGATTCCGAGATCGTCACCCCACCTAAGGCCCACAACATCACAATCCAGATCCACCCATGCTCACAGCTAGCAATCCACCTGGAACATGACCGTAGGGTCTTACACCCATTAGATTTCCTGTTAACCACCCGACACTCCCCAACAATTTTCCTCTTCAATCGGTCACTCAACAATGTAATACATCCACTCAGTGGATCCCCTCTATCTACCTCGTGTCGATCCCTGCCACTCCACCCAGGAGAGACCAAGGATGATCCAATACGATGTCATCAACATCCATCCTATGTGAGCGCAACACAACTCCCTGCACCCACGGTACCAAACATCCAACCTTGCCTGCCACCAAGCAGAAAATGGGAGTCCCGTTTACCCCAACCTCGAGAAATGCAACTCCACCCGATGACCCCAAACTCACATGGGTCCACCACCTAATACTCGCTCATCGTTCTGGTATCCGCGGTCAACATCTGCCAGGGCAGAGAATAAGAAGTCAACCCCGATGACTTCCGAATACCAACCACCAATGATTTTCCTCACGTCCCAGATATACCGCTTATCCACTAATCTTTTATCACTTCAACACTGTTGGGACTTATCCCAACGCCTCACCATCTCCGCTGGATTCAATCCAGTCCGTGACTCAACCCCTACTGAATTTCAAGTACCAACGTACGTTCCTCTAGACAGGGTCACCTCCCACTCGTGACCCAACACACTCTCCATTACTGACACCAGCACCAACGCAAGTACCAGTACCATCATACCACATCCACACAACCCACAGGGTGTACGGTTGATGGCCCTGGATCTCCGCTCATAACGAGCGACGATCCCGCATCACTACTCGTACTCTGCAACTAGGGGTACCACCATTATGGCAATCCACCCAATGGACGTTCCCTGAACGCCCCGGAATTCCCAACCACTACCACTACACCAAGTATCCACGACACTCAGCAATTTCCATAAGATCCAGCCCGAATTTCCTAACTCATTCAATACCTGACCAATGACCGGTCCTTGGCATCCTAAGTGCCAATCGTTCCATCAGCCTTCCGGCTCGTCTCAAGTCTTGGTACCTTACCATGACTCAACTCCCGTTCCTAACCCAAAATCCTGACTCCTCGTGAGTCCAACCTCACGCCAAACCAACCATGTCATCACTGACATATCCCGTCCCCTAGCAATTCCCAATGCTCAACCACATTCTGTCCGACCAATAGGGCCTAAGAGGTAGTACCGGTAGCCCAATCATGCGGCCTTCCAGCCAACGGTCTCGTCCGTCCCTGCGACCCACACAATTCTATGTCTAGCAAGTCGGGCAAATCACAGTTCACAGTGTACACTACCCGACATCTAACCCTCAAACCAGGGTCAATCTCATCCGGGGTTTGACACGAGGTCCCAAACACCCTCGCCTACTCGTCTCACTATAAGGTCGCGCACGAGGCTTACGCTTCAGAGGCATGATGTGGCAACAGAATTAGCAACCTAGCGCTCTGATACCAAATTGACAGGACCGCCTCCGAAAGGGGCATCGATAACCGTGCCCGGCCCTGCTCTCGTCTGGCAAGATGACCGAAAACCCCAAGTTACCCTCAGTACTTGCCAACCAGGGATAGCCACACGTACTTACTCATGCCTCCGCCTCGCATACAGCCTCGAACAACGCGCCACGACCTGGAGGGTCAATAAAAACCAAAAGGTGTGAGTGGAAAAAAATAAATCAGTTTGGCAAAACAGTTACGACCAACGTTTTTACCCTCCGCGTAAAAACGAATGCATGCCTACAAAAATCATTTCGCAATCGGTTAATATTTTCCACATAAGAACAACTGTGTATCAAAATCCAACATAAGGAACAACTCGTATGAACCTCAAAATCATTTATCCCCTTCTCAACCATCGGGTCTTAACCCGCAATCACAATCACCGGGCCGCAGCCCAAAACCACGAATCAAAACCAAATGCACAACATGATCCAAAACCAACAACCACATATCGGGCCACTGCCCAACTCAACTGAAACATCAGAAATCATCAATAAATCACAAGTCAATCATCTTGCTGGATATCAAGTGCGCCCGAGTCTTTAAACTCAAAACCATGCGCATAATCAGGCCTTCCCGGGATATCAACGAGTCTTTAAACTCAAAACATAATCAATAGGCCTCGGGGGTATCTCAGTAACCGAGTCTTTAAACTCACGAGTCTTTAAACTAATTAAGGGCTCTCCCCCGTCATCAATTAACCGAGTCTTTAAACTCAAAACGTGCTCCAGCAATAGCACCGGGTTTTTAAACCCAAAACAGTTTTTAAACACAACAACGGGTCTTTAAACCCAAAGCAGTTTATCAATCACGACAACGTGGGATCCATCCCAAAATCACATTTTTCACAACAGGACCCATGGTCCGAATTTCCACATTCATTTTCCCCAAATCATACTTTACAAACATAATCAAATCATCATGAAACACGGGGCATGCAAAATCAGACCAAATCGCTTAATTAAATCCTTTTTCATTCCCGAATTCGAATTCGCAATAATGATTCTGTAAGCCGGCATCCGGAAGCATCATCCCGAACCCAAACCAAGAATCCACATTAAATTTCCGAAAACTGAAAACTCGTTAATCCAAGTTACTTTTATGCCCCAAGCGCCAATCCAGAAATCATCTTCTTTTTTTTTTTTTTCAAAATCTATTTTAATTCCTTGAAATCACTTCATTTCCCAATTCACATTATCCGGGCATCAAAACCACGACCATAATCACAAAAATCCCGGTCTAGTCAAGCATACTCAAATCCAATTTAAAATCCTCGAAATCGCAAACCTCAATTCACATTCCAAAATCAAACATCAAACAGTGATCAAATCACAATAACCTCAAATCTCGTAAAACGTGTAAAACCGCAAAAGCCTCGAAAACCGTGAAAACACCGTGAATTGCCCTCATACTCATAAAGAAAATTCTTAAATCATCATACGCCCATTTCATATAAACTCTTTCATTAAACCATTTTTAAGCACAAAAGTAACCATAGTCTCGAAATACGTGTAATTTCACATATATAGTAAAACTACGTATAAATACGGAAATCGAATACGGATAAATACGGGAATCGGGATCAATCACAAATTATAATCATAATCATAAAAATCATAGAAATAATTTATGCATGCATTAAATCTTGAAAGAAACGTCCACTCACACACCGTTGTTAAGGCTCGGTTTCGCGCCGCCCGCGGTTCTGTAATTTCCGATATTATCCAGAAACCCGAATCCTGTCCGAAATTACATTCCAGGGTCATTAAAGTGTCAAACAACAACATACTAATTTCTCATAATTTTCCGGGAATTATTCGTTAATTAAAAACGTAACCTAAACCTTCGGACCCCCGGAATAACATCGAGACGGTGCACGAAAAATCCGAAACCAACGTTAAAATGTTCGTTACATTGTATAGGACAAAAGTCGTGTTGAACTCACCTTGAAAAACCATCCCACGCGCCGTCACGAGCCGCCGTGAGTGGCTGCGCGTGAAACCCACGCGCCAGCTACAGTGCTGTCTCCCTCACCCGTTTTCACTGTAAAACGGGTCCGGTGGCCCGCGCTATAACCCGTTCCGATTCCTGCCAAAACAACCTCCATCCCTTCAATTGAGTATCCAAACATCTTCGGTGTAAGCCCAATTGCTGTTCTGTAACGTTAGATTTGTAGGAACTTACCTAAAATCCCACGACTCGACGATGGACATCGAAGAATAGACGAACACTGATCGTTCATCAATCTCGACCATTTTCGTTTGCTACCTTGAAATTGATCTACTCAGAGGCTTCATAGGGTCTGTATAAGTTTGCTTCTCAGGCCAATTTCTCCCTCAAACCCCTCCAACTCCACGACTCAAACTCAATTTTTCCCCTCCGTCGCCAAGTCCGTTCGAAGCCAAAACAGCAGAAATTGACTTCCCTCTTGCACTGGATCGACTGGGAATGATCCCAGAAGACTCAATGAAGCCTGAATTTTCCATGGGCTGGCCTACATTTCGAAATTGGATTCTCCCTCCCTCAAGAACCCGTTTCGGATTTTGGACTCTCCTCTCACCATTTCCATCCCTATCTTCCCTCTCTCAGTCTCAACACTCTGCTCTCCCCTCCTGGATCCCCATCTCGCTCATAATTTCACTCCGTTTCGTTTAGGAGAGGTCGATCATGGCCTGATCAATGTCTCTGTTTTCTCAGCTCCCATGGCACCAACCCAGCATTTTGCTCCCCGCACAGACACCACTCAACCTCTGCTCAACCCACTTCAAGTCACCCGTGGCCTCAAATTCCACACAATCACTCGCACACACCCTGAACACACACCAGCACGATCCCCGTGCTTCCTCAAAAACCAACACGGCATGGTGCCCGTGCACTGCCCAAAACACCTCACTGCCTAAACAATATCCACCACCCTAGCACTAAGTCTTCAGTGCTAACAATCTCCTCCCAATGCCACTAACCGTTTAAACAATTCGTTGGGACAGATTAAACAATTCTCAGCCCATGCTCTGTTCCTGCAAGGAACCCACGCCGCACACGGTGTCCCAAAAACAGTGGCCAATTTACCATTTTACCCTCAATTGATAATTTACCAAAATGCCCTCAAGCAATCTAGACCCGCAACTTGGTCATTCGAACTCCGATTGACGCGTGCCGCCCGTCTACGGACTCAAGGCATCAAGACCATCCTAACGGTCCTCGGTCCTCGGCCATCGGACCCCCCGATCAAAAAGTCAACATTTTCCCCTATTTCGTTCAAATTACGAAAATGCCCTTGGGCTTCCGAACGTCATAACTTTCACCCCGAACGTCGGAATCGAATGTGCCACCCGTCTATGAACTCGTGACGTCCCAGACTACGACACGGTCATCGATCAAAGTCCGTTTGACTGCCAGAATTAAAAGTCAACGTTTTACCCACGACCAGGGGCAAAACGGTCATTTTGCACCGTTCGTCCGAATTCGCCCAACTAATCACCGATTAACCCCGCTAATCATGATTAGTTAGTAATCTAATCCTGAATTCTGGAATGGGTCGTTACATGTGAACACATCACCAGCCAGCAATCCGTCGCTGTGAACACATCATCAGCCGACAATCCAGATCATCGTGAACACATCACCGACCGATCTCCAGATAATCCAGCACATCTGATCTGAGTCGAGCCTCCCTCGGTTACACGACAACAGACCGTGCTACGCGACCTCTTCGGGGTAAACACTTCCATCCCGAAGGCGAGTGTTATCTCTAGTGTTCATTCTGGGGAAACACATTCCCACCGGAAGCCCTAATATCTAGGGTGCACTTCGGGAGAAACATATTCCACCCTGAAAGCCCTAATATCCACAACATCTCATCATCAAAAACTTAAAATAATTGTATTTGAAATTAAAATCATTTTCAATATAGGGTCTCAGCCTAAAACATAATCCGTAAAACCAGAGTCCCGATTATTTCATAAATCTGAAAACCATCAATCTCATCATGTAATCGCATGGAAATAAAAATCCAATCAAAATTACAATTCCATTGGGTCTCAAGCCCAAAATCTCATTTTCACGTAAATTCGTGCAACCGTAAACCCGAGTTGCCACTTTCACGTAAATCAATGAAATCAATCCCTGACTCATAATCCGAGTCCAAATATCATTTTCAATTCCTGACTCATAACCCGAGTCAAAACATCATGTTCAATCCCGGGCCTACGCCCCAAATATCAATTTCACAATTTCTCAAAAATCGTGCCAAAAATAATATAATAATCCATAAAATCGAGAAATCACCGGATTGAAACATCAATCATGCCAAAGCATATCAAATCATATAATAAACCATTTAAATCATATATGAATGCCTCACGGTTAGAAAACAAAATCCACTCACACACACTGCCCAGATTGTTCAACCTCGAGCTGTTCGTTTTCTTCCGACGTCCCGGGAATATTCCTGCCTGCCAAACAAAGTGATTTAAGGTTACTAGACTATCATATAATCCTCATATATGAATTCCCTAATAGGAGAAATTTTATAATATTATTTAAATATAAATTATACGCATTGGGTACTCAAAACTACTCCGAATCCATATCTGATTGACCCGAAACCAACGCGGATAGGTTCGTATCATTGAGAACATCAAAACTCATGTTGACCACTTCCCCGGATTCCCATCCACGCGCCCTCACGCGCCGCCGCAAGCGGCTGCGCGTGAAAGCCACGCGCGTAGCACAGTAATGCTACAGTGCTTCGTCTTCGCCCGTTTGTCTTATAAATGGGTTGGAAAACCCGCTACAGAACCCCACTCATTCTCACTTAATTCGGCCTCAATTCGACCTCAATTCTTCCCATTATTTCTGACAGGACCCGCCCCGATCCCACAGGGACCACAAGGGGACGTGCCCTGCTCCCGTCTGACACCCAATAATTCATACCGATTTTAACCTCAAAACATTTAAAAGCATAAATAACCAAATTAAGGTCATACATAAAATCCGAATTAAACGAATGTCAGACAAGGGATATAATCCAAAATTACAAATTTGCGAGCACGACTCTAAAGTAATCCTGCGGGTACACCGCCCAGCAGGGGTTCAGGTACGCAGAAGTAGATCTATGCCTCAGCCTCTGGTTCCTCCTCTACCTCAGTTTCCCGACCTGGAGGGGTTATCAAAAGAGTAAGGGTGAGTGGACCGAAACACAAGTTTATGAAATCGTTTGATAAGTAAAACATATAATTTACCCCTCCGTTTTCCAAACATGCGTGCACCATAATTCCAAAATCATAACCATATAATATGAACCATAAGGCATATAGCAAAACCATAACCATAATTTTAGTTGCTGCACTATACACTCCAATCCCGACATCCCTGATGTCTGACGTCCCTGACGTCCAATAAGGTCACAATCACAAGGCTACGCGTGCCACTCGGGTCTCAATTTCCAAGTTCAATCCCCGAACCCCGTTCGGGTACAGCATCCCCGATGCTTAGCGTCATAGACGCTGGACGTACTAGACGTCCGTGACCTCTCCGGGGTACCTCATCCGGAGGAGACAATATAATATGGAAGGATCTATACAGTGCAGTACTAAATACATTTTATTGATATCCACATACAAAACATATATATACCGAATCAATCATTAAGTTTCATCAAACGGGTCTCAAGCCCAAATACCGTGAAACGTGCCATAACCACATTTTCCATATCATCAAAACCATCATTGTTTTAGCATGTGAATAAGTATAATAAAACCAGAAAACATTTATGCACACAAGGGTTTAAGAAAATGGCCCACTCACAGTACAATCCTGCTAGAAACCGAACGTATACCCTCGTCCTGGTACAAATGTACAATCCCTGTCAAATCCAAGTATTCGTAAAGGTCAAATTAAACCCCCAACATTCAACCATGAAAGCCTAGGTCGAAACCGACCCGGGAAAGCCGCCCGAACGCGCTTCCTCAGGCAATAAACCTTATTTTGACCAACTTAATGATCTCCGATCGACCCGAAACCACCGCCATTGGATCCGGATCGTCGAAACCTAAAGAATGGTGGTGGTCCCACCAGAAACACTGTTCACACGCGCCCCCACGCGCCGGTCAACGCGGCGGTCAACGGTGGAACAGTCCTGCTGACGTCATCGCTGACGTCACTGCTGACGTCAGCATGACGTCATGCTGACGTCATCTGACAGCTGTCAGGTCTGACATGTCAGACTCTGACAGGTGCCACGTGTCAACATCTGATTGGTCCACCTCACTGATCTGTCAGACCACGTGTCAGATCTGACATGTGCCACGTGTCAGCACGGCACTGGTCCACGTCACTGACATGTCAGTGACACGTGGCAGTCCCTGACTGGTCCACGTCACTGACATGTCAGTGCTGACTGTGCACTGACATGTGACACGTGTCGGCTCACGGTTGGCCCACGTCATCTGACAGACTGACAGGGTGCCACGTCAGCACCACTGTCATCAGACGGGTTGACCCGTTTTCCTGCAACTCGGGTCGATCAGACCCGCGATCGAGACCCGGTTGCCATTCCACCATTTCTGGGTCATTTTCAGTCCTTTCAATTCCTAAGTACTCGTCTTAGTTCCAGAAAGTGTTCTATGGAATCAAAAACAAGAGAACAATATTAGATCCTTACCTGCAAACAAAACCCGAAGCTTCAGATTTTCCGGTTATCCTCCCCGTCAATTCCGGCCACCTCGAGCCTTGAAGTCAAGCCAACAGGTCTGTTTCAGTCCCTAGGTCTCATGAGAAGCAAGAAAAGGGAACAAAACTCGACTACACGTTGACTTCCAAATTTTGAAAGTACAAAGCTCACGGGTTACTCACCTGCCGTGAACCACCGTGCCTCCACCGCCGTTCCTGCCGCCCTCCCGTCGTCTCTCAGTCCTAGTCACACTCACACGCACACAGAGAAAGGTTGTAATGCGGAGGTGTGAGGGTTGAAATGGGCAGAAGGTGGGTGTCGGGTAGAAGAATATATAGAGATGGAGGGAAAATAATGGACGGCCCAGATTTGATCTCCAGATTAGATCAAGGGCTGAGATTAGATCTGGAGGTTTTCAATCCAAAGGCTGAAATTTAAAGCTGGTACAATTGTTTAATTAATCCAATAGTGGATCAGATCCAATCTAGCCAATGGGTGAGTGACACTTGTCACTCCCCAGGTGTCCTTCAATCAGAATTTCTGAATATAATATACGACACGAAAACCGAGAGACGAACTTCCCGAATTCACGTTTCTGACCATAACTTCCTCGTACGAAGTCCGATTTCGGCGTGCCGCCTGTCTACGGACTCAGGACGTCGAGGCCTACCCAACGGTCCTTGAGTCAACTGAAAATTAGTTGTCGAAAGAAAAGTCAACATTTTCCCCCGGAAGTCCAAATTACGGTAATGCCCCTGAACTTCCGATAGCCATAACTTTCACCCTGATCGTCCGAATCGGACGTGCCACCTGTCTATGAACTCGTGACGTCCCGAACTACGTCACGGTCATAGGTCAAAGTCCATTTAGTTCATCAATCAAAAAGTCAATAATTTGACCATACCATTCACAAGGGTAAAATCGTCAAATCACACATTAAATTACAAAATGAGAATCCTCGAATTTCCGGGGTGTTACAACCTTCCCCCCTTAAGAAATTTCGTCCCGAAATTTCAAAGAAACAAATGAGGAAATTGTTCTCGCATCTGAGCCTCAGGCTCCCATGTGGCTTCTTCCACATCCTGGTTTCTCCAGAGAATTTTCACGAGAGGGATCGTCTTTCGACGTAGTACCTTGTCCTTCCGATCCAAGATCTGTACTGGTTGTTCTTCAAAGCTCAAATCCTCCCGTAGTTCGACAGGTTGTTCCCTAAGTACATGAGAAGCATCACGTACGTACATCCGCAACATCGATACGTGGAAAACATCGTGAACTCTTGATAGTTCTGGGGGTAGTGCCAATCTGTATGCAACTCTGCCAATTCTCTCCACGATTTCATAAGGTCCGATAAAACGCGGACTCAGTTTCCCCCGTCGGCCAAAACGGATAATCCCTTTCCACGGAGTCAACTTCAGGAAGACAAAATCTCCCACTTCAAACTCCAAGTCTCGAATCCGTCGGTCGGCATAACTCTTCTGGCGATCCTGTGCCACCTTCAATCTTTCCTTGATCACGCGAACAGTTTCCATGGTTAAGTCCATTATCTCCGGCCCTACAGCCGCTCGCTCTCCTACCTCCGTCCAGCAGATAGGTGTCCTGCACTGTCGGCCATACAGTGCCTCATAAGGTGCCATCCCGATGCTTGCCTGATAGCTGTTGTTGTAAGCGAATTCCATCAATGGCAAATGAGTATCCCAAGATTCTTGAAACTGTAGTACACATGACCTCATCATGTCCTCCAGGGTTTGAATGGTTCTCTCAGACTGTCCATCGGTCTGTGGATGGAAAGCAGTACTGAAACGTAGGTTTGTTCCCAAAGTAGCTTGCAAACTCCGCCAGAACCTGGAAGTGAAACGCGGATCACGATCGGACACGATCGATTCCGGCGTACCATGAAGTCGTATGATTTCCTTCACAAACAACTGAGCCAGTCGGTTAGGTTTATAGGTTTCCTGAACTGGCAGAAAATGGGCTGATTTGGTTAACCGATCCACGATCACCCATACTCCGTCCACTCCACTCTGAGTCCTCGGTAATTTAAAGACGAAGTCCATGGTGATGTGATCCCACTTCCACTCAGGAATCGGAAGTGGCTGCATAGCCCCATACGGTCTCTGCCGTTCCGCCTTAACCTGCTGACAGGTTAAGCATTTGCTCACGAACTCAGCAATATCCTTCTTCATTCCTGGCCACCAATAATGGTTCCGGAGGGTACGGTACATCTTTGTACCTCCCGGATGCATAGCATAGGCCGAACTGTGGGCCTGCTCAAGTATCTCGGCCCGTAACTCTGCCACTGCAGGTACGCACAAACGGCCCAATTTCACCAGTGCTCCATCGTCCCGGATGGTAAAATCCTGTCTCCCATCCGCATCGACCTCAATTCTGTAAATACAGAGTATCGGATCCTGCAGTTTTGCTTCGATGATCCGATCAATCAGTACTGGTCGCACATGGAAGCTGGCCAACAAAGCTCCATGCGCATCCGTACCCAAAATAACTCCCGTCTTCCAGAGTTCCACTAACAAGGGAAGATACACCATCCCTAGGTGTGCAATAGTTCCCGCAGATTTCCTGCTGAGTGCATCCGCCACCACATTGGCCTTACCCGGATGGTACTCGATCGTACAGTCATAGTCCTTCAGTAGCTCCAACCATCTCCGTTGTCTCATGTTGAGCTCCTTCTGAGTGAATAAGTATTTAAGACTCTGGTGGTCGGTGTATATTCGACACGTTGCGCCGAACAGATAATGTCTCCAGATCTTGAGAGCATGAACCACCGCCGCCAACTCCAAATCATGGGTAGGGTAGTTCAACTCATGAGTCTTCAGCTGCCGGGATGCATAGGCGATAACCTTGCCAGTTTGCATCAACACGCAGCCCAACCCTTGCAGTGAAGCATCACTGAAAACTACAAACTCTCCACTGTCGTCTGGCAATGCAAGGACAGGTGCAGTGGTCAATCGATCCTTCAACTCTTGAAAGCTCCGATCGCACTGCTCGTCCCAGATAAACTTTACTCCTTTCTGAGTCAGACGAGTCAATGGTGCAGCAATTTTGGAGAAACCCTCCACGAATCTCCGGTAGTAGCCTGCTAATCCGACGAAACTCCGCACCTCGGTCACCGTTGTCGGTCTAGCCCAGTTGGTCACCGCTTCTGTTTTCTGGGGATCCACGCAAATCCCATCCGTCGATATCACGTGTCCCAGAAAACCAATACTGCTCAGCCAAAACTGACACTTGCTCAGCTTGGCATACAATTGTTCTTGTCTCAGTTTCTCCAAGACCAACCGTAGATGTTCTTCATGTGCACGGGCACTCCTCGAGTATACCAAAATATCATCGATGAACACAATCACGAACTTATCCAGGTAGGGTCGGAAGACCCGGTTCATCAGATCCATGAATGCTGCTGGAGCATTCGTCAAACCAAATGGCATAACAAGGAACTCGTAGTGCCCGTAACGGGTTCGAAAAGCAGTTTTCGGAATATCCTCCTCCGAAATCCTCAGTTGGTGATACCCAGACCGCAAATCAATTTTCGAGAAGCACTGAGCTCCCCGCAACTGGTCGAAAAGGTCATCAATCCTGGGTAGAGGATACTGGTTCCTCAATGTCACCTTGTTGAGTTGTCGATAATCAATACATAAACGGAGACTTCCTTCCTTCTTCTTCACGAACAACACCGGTGCTCCCCACGGTGAAGTGCTCGGTCGGACATATCCCAAATCTACCAACTCCTGCAATTGAGTCTTGAGTTCCCGTAACTCGGCCGGCGCCATCCGGTATGGTGCCTGGGATATAGGTCGGGTACCCGGGAGTAGTTCAATAGTAAACTCAATCTCCCGCGATGGTGGCAATCCAGGTAAGTCTTCCGGGAATACGTCCGGAAACTCACAGACCACCGGTATTTCGTCGATAACCGGAGTATCGACCCGTTCCGACACGACATGCGCCAGATAGCCCTGGCATCCCTTCCGTAGAAGTTTGGTAGCAGTAAGTGACGAAATCACTTCAGGAGGCGAACCATCACGTTCCCCCTGAAAGATAACTTCCGGCAAACCCGGGCTCCGCAAAATTACTTGCTTGCTACAGCAGTCGATGAGCGATCCGTGCTCCGACAGCCAATCCATCCCTAGGATTATATCGAAGTCGTGGATATCCAGAATAATTAAGTCTGCTGGTAAATCCACATCCTCAATTCTTACCGGGCACCTCCGAATCACCTGATTCACAAGGTACACGGTACCCATCGGGGTGCCAACACCCATTTCGCAATCTAAGGCTGATACCACACAATCAAGCAAACCAGCACAACTCTTCGAAATAAAAGAATGTGTAGCCCCCGCATCCATTAATACACGTACAAGAAAATTAAAGATATGTAGTGTACCTGTGACCACGCCTGGAGCAGTCCTCGCCTGCTGCTGGGTCATTGCAAACACTTGGGCCCTCGGCCCTCCGTTCCGTCCGCGCCCGCGCGCGCCACGTCCAGCACCACGGTCACCTCCCTGACCGCGACCTCCGTTAGTGTGGGACGCCGTGCTCTGCACCACACTCGAGCCCCCAGCGTCGTTGTTTTTGGACAACTGCGGACAATCGCAGGCATAGTGGCCTTCCTCTCCGCAAGCAAAACAAGTTACTGGCCTTGGCCTGCCCGAATGCCCACCAGATGCACCACTCCAAGATGAGTGCTGCCCAGAGTTGTGTCCAGATCCTCTGCCCTGAGAGCCTCCACGTCGACCCGACCAGCCACGACCCTTGAAGGATGAGGGTGCTCCTCTGTAGCTCCCTCCCCTGTTGTTCTTCCGGCCCGATGGCCCATGATGTGGGCGATCCTGACGTCGCCCCTCCCCCGAAGGTTGTCGTGATTGGTGTGCCGCCAGACTGGCCTCGACACGCACCGCTGCGTCGACCATATCCCTCAGAGAAGCATGAGTGGTAGCAGTCACACTGGCCCGGATCTCCCCTCGGAGTCCAAGCTCAAACCGCTGGCATTTGTCCTCCTCCGTGCTTACGAATGAGGCAGCGAACCGGGAAAGTCTCCCGAATGTTTGCTAGTAGTCTGAAACAGACATGTCACCCTGCTCCAGCCGCAGGAATTCCGCCTCCCGCGCCGCGCGAAAGGATCGCGGGTAGTACTGGTCCAGAAACCTGGAACGAAAAGCTTCCCAGGTAGTGGTATGGACAGACCACCCGGACATTTCGAGTCCATGCCACCACTGGTAGGCTCCTCCCTCCAGTAAGAAGGCCGCCAGAGTCACTCGTTCGCCCGGAGGGCAGTGCATCACCGAGAAGATCCTCTCCCACTTGGTGATCCAGTCGTGAGCATCCTCGGGGTTTGATCCCCCGCAGAAAGGAGTGGCTCCCAAACGTTGAGCCCTTTCGATGCTCGCGCATTCCATCTCTCTTTCTAGATCCTCGTCCGTTCGAGTATGCGGAATTCTCCTAGGAGGCATAACCAACTGTCAAGAGGCATAGATCAGAAAACAATATTCTTAAAAGTCGAAAAGTAACTAGTACTAATCGCTAGTCTAGCATGCAGACCAATACCCTAGTACTGACCACAACCTAGTGCTCTGATACCAAGCTGACAGGACCCGCCCCGATCCCACAGGGACCACAAGGGGACGTGCCCTGCTCCCGTCTGACACCCAATAATTCATACCAATTTTAACCTCAAAACATTTAAAAGCATAAATAACCAAATTAAGGTCATACATAAAATCCGAATTAAACGAATGTCAGACAAGGGATATAATCCAAAATTACAAATTTGCGAGCACGACTCTAAAGTAATCCTGCGGGTACACCGCCCAGCAGGGGTTCAGGTACGCAGAAGTAGATCTATGCCTCAGCCTCTGGTTCCTCCTCTACCTCAGTTTCCCGACTTGGAGGGGTTATCAAAACAGTAAGGGTGAGTGGACCGAAACACAAGTTTATGAAATCGTTTGATAAGTAAAACATATAATTTACCCCTCCGTTTTCCAAACATGCGTGCACCATAATTCCAAAATCATAAACCATATAATATGAACCATAAGGCATATAGCAAAACCATAACCATAATTTTAGTTGCTGCACTATACACTCCAATCCCGACATCCCTGATGTCTGACGTCCCTGACGTCCAATAAGGTCACAATCACAAGGCTACGCGTGCCACTCGGGTCTCAATTTCCGAGTTCAATCCCCGAACCCCGTTCGGGTACAGCATCCCCGATGCTTAGCGTCATAGACGCTGGACGTACTAGACGTCCGTGACCTCTCCGGGGTACCTCATCCGGAGGAGACAATATAATATGGAAGGATCTATACAGTGCAGTACTAAATACATTTTATTGATATCCACATACAAAACATATATATACCGAATCAATCATTAAGTTTCATCAAACGGGTCTCAAGCCCAAATACCGTGAAACGTGCCATAACCACATTTTCCATATCATCAAAACCATCATTGTTTTAGCATGTGAATAAGTATAATAAAACCAGAAAACATTTATGCACACAAGGGTTTAAGAAAATGGCCCACTCACAGTACAATCCTGCTAGAAACCGAACGTATACCCTCGTCCTGGTACAAATGTACAATCCCTGTCAAATCCAAGTATTCGTAAAGGTCAAATTAAACCCCCAACATTCAACCATGAAAGCCTAGGTCGAAACCGACCCGGGAAAGCCGCCCGAACGCGCTTCCTCAGGCAATAAACCTTATTTTGACCAACTTAATGATCTCCGATCGACCCGAAACCACCGCCATTGGATCCGGATCGTCGAAACCTAAAGAATGGTGGTGGTCCCACCAGAAACACTGTTCACACGCGCCCCACGCGCCGGTCAACGCGGCGGTCAACGGTGGAACAGTCCTGCTGACGTCATCGCTGACGTCACTGCTGACGTCAGCATGACGTCATGCTGACGTCATCTGACAGCTGTCAGGTCTGACATGTCAGACTCTGACAGGTGCCACGTGTCAACATCTGATTGGTCCACCTCACTGATCTGTCAGACCACGTGTCAGATCTGACATGTGCCACGTGTCAGCACGGCACTGGTCCACGTCACTGACATGTCAGTGACACGTGGCAGTCCCTGACTGGTCCACGTCACTGACATGTTAGTGCTGACTGTGCACTGACATGTGACACGTGTCGGCTCACGGTTGGCCCACGTCATCTGACAGACTGACAGGGTGCCACGTCAGCACCACTGTCATCAGACGGGTTGACCCGTTTTCCTGCAACTCGGGTCGATCAGACCCGCGATCGAGACCCGGTTGCCATTCCACCATTTCTGGGTCATTTTCAGTCCTTTCAATTCCTAAGTACTCGTCTTAGTTCCAGAAAGTGTTCTATGGAATCAAAAACAAGAGAACAATATTAGATCCTTACCTGCAAACAAAACCCGAAGCTTCAGATTTTCCGGTTATCCTCCCCGTCAATTCCGGCCACCTCGAGCCTTGAAGTCAAGCCTACAGGTCTGTTTCAGTCCCTAGGTCTCATGAGAAGCAAGAAAAGGGAACAAAACTCGACTACACGTTGACTTCCAAATTTTGAAAGTACAAAGCTCACGGGTTACTCACCTGCCGTGAACCACCGTGCCTCCACCGCCGTTCCTGCCGCCCTCCCGTCGTCTCTCAGTCCTAGTCACACTCACACGCACACAGAGAAAGGTTGTAATGCGGAGGTGTGAGGGTTGAAATGGGCAGAAGGTGGGTGTCGGGTAGAAGAATATATAGAGATGGAGGGAAAATAATGGACGGCCCAGATTTGATCTCCAGATTAGATCAAGGGCTGAGATTAGATCTGGAGGTTTTCAATCCAAAGGCTGAAATTTAAAGCTGGTACAATTGTTTAATTAATCCAATAGTGGATCAGATCCAATCTAGCCAATGGGTGAGTGACACTTGTCACTCCCCAGGTGTCCTTCAATCAGAATTTCTGAATATAATATTCGACACGAAAACCGAGACACGAACTTCCCGAATTCACGTTTCTGACCATAACTTCCTCGTACGAAGTCCGATTTCGGCGTGCCGCCTGTCTACGGACTCAGGACGTCGAGGCCTACCCAACGGTCCTTGAGTCAACTGAAAATTAGTTGTCGAAAGAAAAGTCAACATTTTCCCCCGGAAGTCCAAATTACGGTAATGCCCCTGAACTTCCGATAGCCATAACTTTCACCCTGATCGTCCGAATCGGACGTGCCACCTGTCTATGAACTCGTGACGTCCCGAACTACGTCACGGTCATAGGTCAAAGTCCATTTAGTTCATCAATCAAAAAGTCAATAATTTGACCATACCATTCACAAGGGTAAAATCGTCAAATCACACATTAAATTACAAAATGAGAATCCTCGAATTTCCGGGGTGTTACAATTTCACTTGATCCCTTCTAATACATCTAAATTCCAAATCTGTAACTTCAATTACTTAAATTAGGGTCTAAATCTTCACAACTCACGATCAACCTTCGACGGGTTTTCTATTCGGGTTCACTCTAATAGTCCCTGTTTTCCAAATTAATTCATACCAGAAGCATCGTGAGAGTGTAAGGAACGGTTTTACAAAATCAATTTCATAATTGCTTACCTCTAGCTAGTTGAACCCAAGCTCGATTTTGAGCAGCAATGGAAGCTTCTGTTCTTCCTCAATTTGACACCATTTCTCTTCGTTCTTATTGCATAATGGTTAGTATTGATCCCAGAAATCTAAATCAGTCCTCAATTGTGATCCTCACTGCTCACAATTTCGAATTCGAATTTCCCTCAATTTTCTGAATTTTTCGAATTCTGTACAACCAGTTACTCTCTGTCCCTCGTGTTCTTTTCTCTCCACTCTTCACTCAGTCTCCTCAATTTCTCATTCACAGATTTGTAGCTGAAGCAATCAATTTATCAGATTGTAAATTGAACAACGATCAGGACAATCCTTAATTAAGGGGTTAATGTCCAAAGTAATCATCATTATGTTTCCATAATTCCCGTTTCCATGTTATCTGGGGCAAGAAGAAGACAAAGTGACAGATGTCACTGTCTGGTAGCATGATTCATGGTTAAAAGACCATTTTACCCTTGGTTCGACAAATTACCATTTTGCCCCTAGACTTTCGTGACCCGTAACTTGGTCACCCGATGTCCGTTTGACGCTTGCTGCCTGTCATTGTACTCAGGGCCTCAAGACCTACCTATTGGTCCTCGAATCGTGTGAAAATTAGTTGTCAATCCAAAAAGTCAACATTTTCCCCCTTTTCGTCCAAATTACGAAAATGCCCTTGAGCTTCCCAGCGTCATAACTTTTTCCTCCAATGTCGAAATCGAACGTGCCACCTGTCTATGAACTCGTGACGTCCAGAACTACGTCACAGTCATCGGTCAAAGTCCATTTGACCGCCCGAACTAAAAGCAACATTTTACCCACGTCTAGGGGCAAAACGGTCATTTTGCACATTTCGTTCGATTTCACTCAACTAATCCCAGATTAGTCATTCTAAACCATATTTAATTAATATTTAATTCCGGTATTCGGGACGGGTCATTACAGCCCTCCCCCCTTAAGGAATTTCGTCCCCGAAATTCCAACTATCCTTATTCCACATCTACCTCGTGGAAAACAAATTGGTTTCACAACACGTGTACACTTGTACACCCACTGACCAACAAAAAAACTCGTCTGCAGTCAGACATCTCATCACAGACTCACGTCATACTGATTACACTTGACCACCTCGAGTGAAACTAGTCACCTAAAATTGACAATGTCATCATTAAGCTGACTCTTTCAGCTTGACGATTCCTTTTAATCATTAATATGTCCTGACCTCCGCTCCCATTGGGTGTCACCAAATCTCACTTGTCAGTCCAAGGTGACACTACTAGCCAAACTGTCAACACCAAGCTTTACCACCTCCCTAGTAAAGCTCTAATCATCAACCAATCAGTGACATCACATCGTGCTACAACGTCCTCAATGTAGCGTAAGATCAACAACATGATCTCACCTCGTAGGGCAGGCTCAATCCTGCGACAAATACCAACCTCAGTATCCACAACTATCACCTCCTCAGCGATCCAAGATGCTGGTAAGGTCACGACATGATAACATCTCGCAAAGCAACTGGTGGTCGTACTAACCACCAACTCACTCATCCTGAGTATACGCATACTATCATCTCGCTCAATCAGACAGTGTAACTGGAACACATTGAACATCAGCCTAGTAGTGATCACACAAATCAAAACTAGAGTTACACTAGCCATCCCTGGCTAAGAGCACCTGCTCAAACAATCACTGAATGCATCAAAATCACTCAGCCCCAATGCATCGTGTTCAATGTCCAGTTCACGTTCACAACCTAAACCAATGGTATCGGAACTAAGCCAATTACCAACATGTTCACCAACGTACTACTAGTATACTCAATATACCGTCTCTAGGCACCACCAGTCTACCTGTTATCATACGTCACTCCTAATCACGTAGTCCCATACGTACCATTCCGACTCGCGCCTACCAAGGCGTACCTACTCATGCCAACTGGCATCAAATCTCACCCACGTCTACCAAGACGAAGCAGCTTTGAACCTCTCGGTTACCAGCTCAATCGAGATGAAGCCAATCCCATCATTCACAACTCTAAGGTTGACCAAATTCGACCCCTAAGGAAACCTACTCGCTCGAGGAGTACACTAAACGGGATTTACCTCGAAAGCAAGTTCAGTCCCATTATCCTTAACTCAAATAGTCAAATAAGAGTGATCAACTCTCTACCCATCTGGATCAACAAGATCACGGTCCAGATCCATCACGATGTCACCCGACCATGAACGTCAGGATCCCTGATCGTCACGACGCCCCTAGTCCTCAACATCGCAATCCAGATCCACCTAGGATCCACACACCACTGGTACCTCTCATGTACCGTCACTAGGTATCAAGTACCATCATCCATACGATACTGCAAATCGTACACCAAGCATGACCCTATAATTGGACCCCAGTAGTCCAAATGATCAAAGAGCAAGTATTACTCCAATCCCATGGAGTTCCATTAATAAAAGGATTCCACTTATACTTACGTTATCCCAAATTTTAACTCTCAGCATAGTATATCGGCTACCTCACAAGCCGTACCGAAATAATACTCGACCCGACTCTAAGGTCGTAATCTCAAAGTCTCCTGACTATCACCTTTACACACAATATGCCTTTCTATTTATCATCCTTTACCATTCCTGATAGTCGTCCTTTCCAGAAGTATGACCTCCGCATACTTGACCCATAGATCAATATGGTCGATCCCAAACCACGTAGAGGAAAGCAAAACTCTTGAGGGGTTAGCTAGCATCAACAATCCTGGTCCTATGCTACCCAAAAATACTTCACCAAATCACAAATCTCACAATGACACATCAATGTGTCCACAGGAAAGAACGTCTACGACTTCCGGGATTCACACTAACCCCAGCTACTACTAACACTTATGTCACAAGTCCACTTTGGTCGACTAAACCTAACACCACTAATTTTTCTCTTAGGATAGTCAACACATTCATCAAACACCTCACATGCCCATCCTTAGATATAGGCACACCAACATGTTATCAAAGCCAATCCAACTGTGGTCAGAATACCTGCCTCATCATCTCACAGTCATAACCGGCTCATCCGGAGCCCTCATAACGCATCAGGACTAATCCCGAGTCCCAAACCAACTCCCAACTCCGACTGAGTCCAAGTCTAATGTCTCGACTCCTCTCGAGTCTGAATTCAATCTTGACCAACGTCAGTGCCACCTCTGGCATATCTGGTCACCTAGAAAAATACCCCTAGGTAAACCACAACCTTTCTAAAATCTCTCAGCACCTATTAGACCATTTCCGGATTCCCTCTGAGTTCAATTCGATATCCAAATTCCAAAGGTCACATATCTGATTACCCATCCTCGGGTCAAGTATATTCTGGGCCCAACATGCCCATCCACAAACCGCACCGTTATAAAAAACAACCATCTGGACCAACACTAGTCCGACACAACCAAAACACATGATACAATATTACAATACAAGTAATACAAACTATTTACAAGGTATCGCGAAAACAAGTATCAATACAATTTCTTTGAACTACTTCCAAGTCGATAGGGGCAGTTCCGTCACAAATGCCTACGTTCCCCACAAAAGTGACAGCGGGCAGTTCTAAGGCGACTTGCTCCACCACGCCGCTTACCTGTCGACTGGGTTGAAGTTCCACTCGAATGAACACCCACCGAGGGTCACGACACAAGGGAGTGAAGACTAACACGCTTCGATGTTTCCTGACTTATCTGTTCAGTATCTTGACGCTCTCGGCGTCGTCCAGAGCTCAAAGATTGTTCTTGCACAGGTAAAATAGTAGCCTCCACTCGAAAAGCAGCATCCGATAATTCTCTCAAGGTAGAATATGAGTCTACTGCCAAGGCACCTCGTATCACGTTCCTCAAACCTTGCTCAAACCTTTGACACGTATCCTCCTCAGTAGCCACATACAGAGGAGCGAAACTAGATAAGTACAAAAAATTTTGTTCATAATCGACCACTGACAGATTCCCTTGCTGCAATTGGAGGAACTCAACCTCTTTAGCGTTCCGAAATGAGCGAGGGTAAAACTGATCTAAAAATCACTCTCGGAATGCATCCCATTCCAACGTACGGGCATCCCATCCAGTCAACTGTAAACTATGCCACCACCTGTAGGCATTGCCATCCAAAAGAAAAGTGGCTAATGACACCATGTCCTCCTGGGGACATCTTATGACTTCAAAAATACTTTCCAAACGAGTAATCCAAACATCGGCACCATCCGGGCCCGAATCACCACGAAACACAGTGGCTCTTAACCGCCGAGCTCTCTCAATATCTGGACCTGCTCTAACACTATCTTCGTCCCACTCATCTTCTGGCCGTGCAAGGGGCACACGTCTCGGAGGCATGACGTAACAACAAAAATTGAAAACCAAATGCTCTGATACCACTTTGACAAGACCACATCCCAACTGGACGTCAAAAACTGTACCCGGTCCTGCTCCCGTCTGACAAGTCAACTAAAGGCCCGAAACTACCCTTCAGTGCTTGCTAGACAAGGGATATTTGCACTGATTTCTGTTGCTACCTCCGCCTCTCGATCAGCCCCGAACGTCGTATCACGACCTGGAGGGTCAATAAAACAGAAAAGGTGTGAGTGGACAAAAATGACCTTTTATAAAAACGTTTACCAAAACACATGATTACCCTCCAGTTTTCACAAACATGCATGCATATCGTAAAACATGAGTAATAGTATGAAATCAATCAAGTATGATCAGTGGACTGATAAAATCAAAACATGTTTCTAAATTCCACGTCCACATTTTCTTTTAAACCCATGTTTATCAAAATCATTTCATCTTTCCATAAGACCACATTTTCCTCAAAATTACTTTCCATAAAACCACGGGACTTATTTCCATATCCGATCTCATATATATATAGTCACGTTTATCCCTGCAACGCGTCCAAATCAAATAGGCTCAAGGACCGCTCAAAATCCGAGCATCCGCTGCTGTGAACACATCACCAAACAGGAATCCGTCGCTGTGAACACATCATCAGCCGACAATCCAGATCGTCGTGAACACGTCACCGACCGATCTCCATATAATCCAGCACATCTAATTTGAGTCGAGCCTCCCTCGGCTGCACGACAACATACCGTGCTACGTGACCTCTTCGGGGTAAATACTTCCATCCCGAAGGCAAGCGTTATCTCCAGGGTTCATTCCACGGAAACACATCCCCAAACGGAAGCCCTAATATCCAGGGTGCACTTCGGGAGAAACATATTCCACCCCGAAAGCCCAAATATCCACAACATCTCATCATCAAAAACCAGTGAAAACAGTTGTATTTGAAATCAAAATCATTTTCAATACAGGGTCTCAGCCCAAAACATAATCCATAAAACTTGAGTCCCGATTATTTCATAAATCTGAAAACCATCAATCTCATCATGTAATCACATGGAAATAAAAATCCAATCAAAATTACAATTCCATTGGGTCTCAAGCCCAAAATCTCATTTTTCACGCAAATCCGTGCAACCGTAAACCCGAGTTGTCACTTTCATGTAAATCCATGAAATCAATCCCTGACTCATAATCCGAGTCCAAATATCATTTTCAATTCCTGACACATAACCCGAGTCAAAACATCATGTTCAATCCCGGGCCTACGCCCCTAACATCAATTTCACAATTTCTTGAAAATCGTGCCAAAAATAATATAATAATCCACAAAATCAAGAAATCACCGGATTGAAACATCAATCATGGCAAAGCATATCAAATCATATAATAAACCATTTAAATCATATATGCATGCATCACGGTTAGAAAACAAAGTCCACTCACACACACCGCCCAGATTGTTCAACCTTGAGCTGTTCGTTTTCTTCCGACGTCCCGGGAATATTCCTGCCTGCCAAACAAAGTGATTTAAGGTTACTAGACTATCATATAGTCCTCATATATGAATTCCCTAATCGTCGGAATTTTATAATATTATTTAAATATAAATTATACGCATTGGTTACTCGAAACTACTCCGAATCCATATCTGATTCACCCGAAACCAACGCGGATAGGTTCGTATCATCGAGAACATCAAAACTCATGTTGACCACTTCCCCGGATTCCCATCCACGCGCCCTCACGCGCCGCCGCAAGCGGCTGCGCGTGAAAGCCACGCGCTTAGCACAGTAATGCTACAGTGCTTCGTCTTCGCCCGTTTGTCTGATAAACAGGTTGGAAAACCCGCGACAGAACCTGACTCATTCTCACTCAATTCGACCTCAATTCTTCCCATTATTTCACTTGATCCCTTCTAATACATATAAATTCCAAATCTGTAACTTCAATTACTTAAATTAGGGTCTAAATCTTCACAACTCACGATCAACCTTCGATGGGTTTTCTATTTGGGTTCACTCTAATAGTCCCTGTTTTCCAAATTAATTCATACCAGAAGCATCGTGAGAGTGTAAGGAACAGTTTTACAAAATCAATTTCATAAATGCTTACCTCTAGCTAGTTGAACCCAAGCTCGATTTTGAGCAGCAATGGAAGCTTCTGTTCTTCCTCAATTCGACACCATTTCTCTTTGTTCTTGTTGCAGAATGCTTAGTATTGATCCCAGAAATCTAAATCAGGCCTCAATTGTGATCCTCACTGCTCACAATTTCGAATTCGAATTTCCCTCAATTTTCTGAATTTTTTGAATTCTGTACAACCATTTACTCTCAGTCCCTCGTGTTCTTTTCTCTCCACTCTCCACTCAGTCTCCTAAATTTCTCATTCACAGATTTGTAGCTGAAGCAATCGATTTATCAGATTGTAAATTGAACAATGATGAGGACAATCCTTAATTAAGGGGTTAATGTCCAAAGTAATCATCATTATGTGTCCATAATTCCCGTTTCCATGTTATCTGGGGCAAGAAGAAGACAAAGTGACAGATGTCACTGTCTGGTAGCATGATTCATGGTTAAAAGACCATTTTACCCTTGGTTCGACAAATTACCATTTTGCCCCTAGACTTTCGTGACCCGTAACTTGGTCACCCGATGTCCGTTTGACGCGTGCCGCCTGTCGTTGTACTCAGGGCCTCGAGACCTACCTAATGGTCCTCGAATCGTGTGAAAATTAGTTGTCAATCCAAAAAGTCAACATTTTCCCCTTTTCGTCCAAATTACGAAAATGCCCTTGAACTTCCGAACGTCATAACTTTTTTTCTCGAATGTCGGAATCGAACGTGCCACCTATCTATGAACTCGTGCCGTCCATAACTACGTCACAGTCATCGGTCAAAGTCCGTTTGACCGCCCGAACTAAAAGTCAACATTTTGCCCACGCTAGGGGCAAAATGGTCATTTTGCACATTTCGTCCGATTTCACTCAACTAATCCCAGATTAGTCATTCTAAACCATAATTAATTAATATTTAATTCCGGTATTCGGGACAGGTCATTACACTTGACAATTTGGTATCAGAGCTAGACCTCGACCGGGAAGTGTGCTAACGTGGACGCTGGGCCCTAAGTGGGGTGGATTGTAAGACCCGTGCTTCAAAGGAGGTAACCTAATGGATGCCCATTAATCTTGACTTGTCATAGGCTCAATAATCCTCTCATAGCACTTCAAGTAGGCCGCTTCAATGTAGCATTCATGTATATACTGTTTTGCTTTCCTATTCAACCCACTGATTACTAAGCAAGCATGTGGACTTGGGATTCCATTAAGATCCCATTCCCTACATGAACTTTTTTTTGGCCTTCAAACCCACCTTAAATTGCCTCCCACTTTGGTGAGTCACTTCAAAGACCTCATTCCTTACATATCTTGGAATATACCACTTCCCCTCTTTCGTCTTCTTCTCTAAAATAGACATTATCATTGGTTCAAATTCTCCATTCCAATTAATAGGTGCCAACTTCCTTTGTTGAGAAAAATAACATCATATACGTTCAGATTCACTCCAGCATAGTTATGATTGGCTTGTCCCTAGTAGGCAAGATTGACTTATTGAATGCCTCATTCAGGTTGTTGACTAGAATATCCCCTTTGTAGCCTGTGTTGAAATAAGACCTTGTCCATTGCCTTGAATCCATCTTAGTTAACCAATCATGGGCTGCAGACTCAATTCTGCCATTGCCCTTATCTCTTCTTTGTACTATGCAATAATAGTTGACCTTGAGATTTTCTCTAACTGTAACTTCAGTGCTACCCCTTGTGTCATGCACTGAAGTAATGCATTGAAGCTCTCGTACATATGTCTGTCGAGTGCCTATGATCAACCCTTGGAAAAAATTCATTGAGAGCCTCAATTAATCCCTTCTGTTTATTAGTCATGAACATGGGTCCTCTTTTCTTTTCAAGCTTCAAGTTCACAACCAACAACTTAAGGAGCCATTTCCATGTAGAGTAGCTTTCTACCTCCACAATGGCATAAGCTACTAGGAACATGCCATTGTTAGCATCAACACCAACAACTGTCAAAATCTGGTATGTGCAGGGTTTCTTGATGTGAGGACCATCCAATCTAATAAATGGCCTTCATCCTTTCTGCCAACTCTCTTTACACACACCAAAGCACATATAAAGCCTTTGGAATCTTGGGTCACCATCACCCTTCATCTTAGATTTGATCTTCATTGTGCTGCCAATTTTTACCCTCATAAGCTTTTCACAATAATCTCTCAACTTCCCATATTGGCTCAAGTATCTCCCCTACAAACTTACAAAGGCCATACTCTTTGCCCTATAGCATGCTATCTTATTAGGCCTATAACTTGTTTCTTGATCTATCATTTCTTGGAATTCACCAAGATCCCACTTCTTGTTTGTAAGGTGCCTCAGGTATTTCACCTCCATACACATGGAATTAGAATGATAATTGGTAGTTCTCTCCCACAACTATGTTCTCCGTGGAAAGTCCTTACTTGAAAGTAATCCCTCTTATTTACCTTAGAGGCATATATCAAGAAAGGATAGCCTTCAGCTTCAGCTTAGACACATACAACTCTGATTTTGATTAATCAATTCTTCTTGAAAACAAGTTCCCTCTTAGAATTCACTGAATAGTTTCTCAAAGCCTCTCGGAAGATGGCGCCACCGGAAAACTTCATTCTTAGCTTAAATTGGTGATTTTTCATAATAGTTTCAGTTCATTAGGCTTTATTTTATATCGTTTTATACCCTTTATGCTTATCTTTTAATATTAAAATATCAAACAAATGGAGAAAATAATATTTTTTGTGGGAAATTTTCAAAAATAAATAAAGCTTGAAATTCTGAGCATTTTGGTGAAGGAATCGTCCCAATTAGAGTTAGAATGAAGAAATTATGGACGAAATTTAGAGGGAAGCTACTAACTTAGCCCAAACTCACATTTATTTGTAGCCCAACCCATTTTGTTCAAGGCCCAGAAACCCAATTGCGCCCCAGAATAGCACCAGCTCGCTCGCAGGCCCATCTAACCAAAATCCAAGCCCAACAAAGCCCAAAACGTGTGGCCCAAATAGCACCTGCCCATCCCTCAGCCCAAGTTCTACTTCGAAGTGCGCTGGTCGAGCTCTTCGTCTTCCATAAGGTGTGCATGCGTCAAGAGTCTCTTCCTTCTGTGAGTGCCATTCACGTGATGTCACATCCCCTTTTCAGTGCCTAACGAGCTGGTTCTGTTTCCCGTGTTAGCCAGCGCCTGCCGAACCCAACTACTCATTCTCAATGCACGCCTGCTGAAGCCCACGCCTTCTGCCCCGCCTGAGCCGTTGATTTCCTTCGTCCTTGTCAGCTAGACCTCACCAAAATTATTACCTGCAAATCTATAGGTCCTTGTCGACCCATGCCCTACTCCCAGCCATTGATGAAAATATCGACACTATCACCGATATATCGGTAAATTTGGCTGGTAGCATGTAAGAGGGGGACAGGGGGAGAGAGAGGGGAGGAGGGGGGGGGGGGTGAAATGGAGCAAAATTTCGACATTTTGCCTTGTTTTATGCCCATAGATCTCATTATTTGATTAAAACGATTTCCAGTCGGATCATGCTGCCGGGTCGAAACACCCGAATCGCAGACTCGCGGGAGGAAGAAAATGACAGTTAAGAGTGTTAGTTTGTATACTTTATATATATTATACGATGCTTATATTTTCAATTAGGCTGGGCCAGCCGAGTTGGTTGCTGGGTTCAACCCCAGGCACATCCATTTGCTGAGTTTTTTTTTTCGTTTTTTTCCAAATTTTCAACTTTATTTATCCTTTTTTTTTCCAATTTTAAATATATCAATTCTTTCCAATTTTTTAACAAAGATTGACTCTATTTTTTCATCCTTTTTTTTCCAATTTTAAATATATTTACTCATTTTATAATTTTTCTTCCATTGAATTTTTTTATGCTTATTTTTATATTTTTAATTATATTAACATTCAATTATAGTAATTCACTTCAATTTATGTTTATGTTTAAAATTTTATATTATTAGTCATCGGCAGAACCCTATTATATCATATTATTCATCATATATTTATTATATCAAAGTCATTTTTATAGTTTTTATTAGTCCTATATAACCATCATTTGGTACTTAAGTTTTTCCCAAAGTTTAATTCTAAATTTCCAACTTTTAGACCGAATTTCCTTCATTTTTGTTGACTGTAAATGATATCGATATCGATATTTGGGACGAAATATCCATAAATTTGACTAGTGATATATCCTTTGATATCGATATTTTCATCCTTGCTCCCAACCACTCCATCCTGCTCCTAACTGCCATATTTTGCACAGAAAATGAACCTAAAAATCAGAATGAAACCATCATTTCTCCATTTAATTTTTATTGTAATTTTCATGTTATTTTTATTTTATTTCTTAGTTTTTTTTTTTTGCACTCCCTCTATAAATAGGGAGGCCATTTCATTATTTAAGGATCCCTTTTTGCTTCTCTTTTAGTCCATTTTTAGTCCATTTTTCTCTCTTTTGTAGTTCCATGTTTAGTTTTTTTTTTTCTCTTTTTAGATTTATTTTGGGACCATTTGTAACTTCTTTCAATTTTCTTCTTAGTTTTCTTTTAAATTTTGTCTTAGATTTGTGTTTACATTTTGTTTCTTAATTTCATTTTCTTTACTTTGTTCTTAGATTTTCTAAAACTTCTCTTTGTACACATTTTTATGCTTTCCTTAAGCAAAACCTAAGGCTAGGTAATTCTAAGGCAATTCGAAAGTTTTTAAGACAAAATTTCTCTTATTTCTTCCTCCATCCTCACAAATTTCCTGCCGATATTTGGTGATTCTTGTGAAGAAACCATCTTTTTCTACTTATACTCTTGTTATTGTTATTAGCTTTACTTATAATTCAATATATGTGTTGATATTTTCTTTCTAACATTTGTAAGTATGAATACAATTTCCATGTATTTTACTTTCTAAATTCATTTACTTAATAAGTTTTAGTGCTTAAAATTCAATTCAACGCTAAGTGTTGATCCGCTGTTCGGGGTATTTAGAATAGGATTGAAGAGATTTAATGTTTGACCGATGTTCGGCGTATTAAATCATAAACTTAAGGTGGATCATATTGTAAGTAATAATCTGATGTTCAGTGCATTTATAATATGAAAAATGTATGCATGTAATTGAGATGATGAAGGTAGACTTTCGTGATTGTTTCAATATAAGCATAATGTTAGAGTATTGGTAAAAAATGTCTTTGAAGGAAGTCTATTTTAGGAGTAGTTTAAATAATGTGTTTGTTAATTTAAATTTAATTTTTAGTTTGTTAAAATGTAGTTTCGGCTATTAAACCCTTCCATCATTTAATCCTTTTATTCTTAATTCTTTAATTTTTTTAATTTTTTAATTCATTTAATTTTTTAATTCATTAATTTTTTAGTTCTTTAATTCATTAATTCATTTATTCTTTTATTATTTATTATTCTTTTTCACTAACCATTACTAATGTTCTCTAATTTCCCCAGTTAAGAATGATCTCTATTTACCAATACTACATCTACACAAAAATGGCTTAAATTATAAATACTCGAATTTCATGTTTATTTAAATGCGTAGTTTGAGCGTCATCATCATCTTCCTTACATTCTTCTGAGGAGGCTCATCTTTCCCATCGTCTTCTTACTAATCTTCCCCACCATTTGGTTCTGAATCAAATGAATCCAACCTTGGAAAGCTTGGACTTTCACCTGCTTGCTCATCCTTACCACTGCCAACCCTAGAAGATGGACAATCAACAACATCAAGGTCCACATAGGCCTCAAACACGTTGTCATCATATTCTTCCAAAGTAACCTCCTGTATTTGTGCATAATTTTCATTAGCATACTTTAGGATCATCATCATCTTCTTCTTCACTCTCACTTGTACTAGCACTAACATAAACCTGGCTCTGTAAATCCCCTTCTTGCAGCAATACGCTTCACCACTTTCGTACTAGACTGCTCAATAGTGTAAGACCCGTGTCCTGGAGGGAATGGTGAACAATCCCACATTCCTGCGAAGGGGAATGGTCTGGGAGAGGATAGTGGTGTGCCTTAAAGGTGTAGGCACACACCTATCTAGCATGAGGCCTTTTGGGAGCTCAGTGGCTTTGGGGGGGATTGGAACCCTAAAGTTAAGCGAGTTGAGGCTGGTGCAATTCCAGATGGGTGACCCCTTGGGAAGTTGCACCGTGAGCTCCCGAAAACAAAACCGTGAGGGCAAGGGCAAGGAGGCCCAAAGCGGACAATATGGTGCTAGATGGGTTAGGTCCTGACCAAGGAGGGTCGGATCCTGACAATTTGGTATCAGAGCCAGACCCCGATCGGGAAGTGTGCCAGCGAGGACGCTGGGCCCTAAGGGGGGTGGATTGTAAGACCCGTGTCCTGGAGGGAATGGTGAACAATCCCACATTCCTGCGAAGGGGAATGGTCTGGGAGAGGATAGTGGTGTGTCTTAAAGGTGTAGGCACACACCTATCTAGCATGAGGCCTTTTGGGAGCTCAGTGGCTTTGGGGGGGATTGGAACCCCAAAGTTAAGCGAGTTGAGGCTGGTGCAATTCCAGATGGGTGACCCCCTGGGAAGTTGCACCGTGAGCTCCCGAAAATAAAACCGTGAGGGCAAGGGCAAGGAGGCCCAAAGCGGACAATATCGTGCTAGATGAATCGGGACCTGACAGAAGAAGGCCGGGTCCTGACAAATAGCCTTACCCTTACCCTTCACCACTTCAGCATTAGGCTCCTCTTCTACCTCCACATGTTGTAGTAGTTTAATCCCATCACCACCTCCATATTTCAAATAAATAGGTACACATGTATGACTCTTTGCATACTTGACACAAAGTCTGAATACGTCTACATCCAAGTGCACTTTCATCAATTTACCACTATCCAAATCCATAGAATATGACAGGACCCGCCCCGATCCTCTCTGGGACCATATGGGGACGTGCCCTGCTCCCGTCTGACACCCAAAAATTCATGCCAATTTTGACCTCAAAACTTCAAATGCATAAATAATCAAATTAAAGTCATACATCAAATCCGAATCAAACAGATGTCAGACAAGGGATGAAATCCAAAATTACAAGTTGCGAGCACGACTCTAACATAAACCTGCGGGTACACCACCCAACAGGGGTTCAGGTACGCAGAAGTAGATCTATGCCTCAGCCTCAGGTTCCTCCTCTACCTCAGTATCACGACCTGGAGGGGTTACCAAAAACATTAAGGGTGAGTGGACCGAAACTCAAGTTTATAAAATCATTTGATAAGTAAAACATATAATTTACCCCTCCGTTTTCCAAACATGCATGCAACCGTATTTAAAATCATAAGTCATATAATATGAACCATAAGGCATGTAATAAAACCATAAGTATAATTTTAGTTGCTGCACTTTACACTCTAATCCCGACATCCCTGATGTCTGACGTCCCTGACGTCCAATAAGGTCACTATCACAAGGCTACGCGTGCCACTCGGGTCTCAATTCCGAGTTCAATCCCCGAACCCTGTTCGGTTATAGCATCCCCGATGCTTAGCGTCATAGTCGCTGGACGTTCTAGACGTCCGTGACCACTCCGGGGTACCTCATCCGGAGGAGACAGTATAGTATGAATGGATCTATACAGTGCAGTACCAAATACATTTTATTGATATCCACATGCAAAGCATATTTATATACATAGATAAAATCCGAACCAATCATTAAGTTTCATCAGACGGGTCTCAAGCCCAAATACCGTGAAACGTGCCATAACCGTGATTTTCGTATCATCAAAATCCATTATTTGTTTTTTAGCATGTGAATATGTATAATAAACCAGAAAACATTTATGCACGCAAGGGTTTAAGAAAATGGCCCACTCACAGTACGATCCCGCGGTGAACTTGCGGGTACGAACTTGCACCGGGATTATCGTACAATTCCTGTCAGTCCAAATCACATGTAAGTGTCACTACAAGTCTTAAACGTTTAACCACAAAGTCCGAAATAGAAACCGGCTCGGGGAAGCCGTCCAACACGTTTCCCGAGGCAACCGGCCCTAAACTGACCCATCAAAACTATCTCAGATCAACATGGTTATTTCACCAAAAATGTTCAGAATGATGAGAGGAATAAAAGTCATGTTGATCGTGATCGGAGATAAGCCCCAACGCGCCCTCACGCGCCGCCCAAAGTGGCTGCGCGTGAAAGTCACGCGCCTGACACTGTAGCTACAGTGTCAGCACCTTCACCCGTTTGTTTGTAATTCGGGCCTGCCACCCGCTGCTTGACCCGATTAATTACCCATCAATTCCTACTCGATTTCAATCCAATTTGAACCTAACATGTTATTTAAACATCTAATTTAAGTTCTGAGTTATTAATTAGCCAAATCAAATCCTTAAATGGCCCCTCGACCCGTGATCATCCAAACGGGTTGATCACCCCAACTCACTGGTTTCTAAACCAAAATCAAATTAACCTTACATGAAGCATCATAGTATCACAACGAACTGGAAAACACACTCAATTGAACCAACACTCGCCTGGAAGTAGTCGTCCAAACCTCTGAAATTCTTCTGAACACGGCAGTCACCGTCCCAGCTCACCCGTGGCTGATTGCCCTCGATTTTGATATGGTTGTGTTCTAAACACTCCCAGAAAGCTTACTCTGCGATTAGATTGGCCCAACACAACGTATAAATCAAAAACCCGATTTCCCTCCAAAAATTCTCGAAATGGTTTCTCTTTGGTTCCACTCTTATTTTCAGTCCTTTCAATACCAGAGTGAAGCTCACACACTATATAATCAGTTTTAATTAATTTCAAGCCGTCCCAGAAGCTCGTGGGTGTCCAATTGTCCACTGAAAAATGTCCCCCGAAAAGCTTCGAACTTGAATTAATAATGGGGTCGTGCACGGTGGATACAACAGACCACGTTCTAAAGCACCAGACACTCCCAACTTTCCAGCACACAATTGCACAACCAATTGCACGATTAAACCACCGCACATGGAGGTGCCGCCCAAGTCCCCCGCGGTCTGCTACAGTAACTAGGGCAAAAAGACCAAAATGCCCCTGGTTCAATAATTACCAAAATACCCCTCACTTCCTAGACCCGTAACTCAGCCATACGAAGTCCGATTTCGGCGTGCCGCCTGTCTACGGACTCAGGACATCGAGACCTACCTATCGGTCCTTGAGTCGCGTGAAAATTAATTGTCAAACGAAAAGTCAACATTTTCGCCCATGAAGTCCAACTTACGGTAATGCCCCTGAACTTCCGATAGTCATAAATTTTTCCCTGATCGTCCGAAATGGACGTGCCACCTGTCTATGAACTCGTGACGTCTCGAACTACGTCACGGTCATAGGTCAAAGTCCATTTAATTCATAAATCAAAAAGTCAACAATTGGTCATACCAATCACAAGGATAAAAGCGTCAATTCACACATTACATCACAATATTAAAATCCTCGAATGTCCGGGGTGTTACAGAATAAATAGATAAGTTACTATGGGTATAACCAAGCTCACCACCTAAGATCTTGAGTTCCAATATGGATATGAACTCAACTGTGCACCAATCTATGTAGACAAATTCACCTCTGTTGTAAGACCAATCGACTCATCTATACAACGTGTCCTGCCATAATGAATCTTCAAAGTGAATAAGTTTACATCATCTGCAAAACATATACTAAACTATATAGGAAAAATTCATCAACTAAGCACATCTAAACTCAAGAACATACAATTTCACCAATTCCAGTCCAAATGTAGTAGCACTAAGAATATACAATTCCACTAATTCCAATCTTAACGTACTAGTACTAAGAAGATACAATTCCAATCCCAACGAATTCAACAATCAACAATCAATAATCTATAAATAAGTTCCTCTTTGTAAACAACAATCGAACTCAATTTAAACTAGTAATTTCTAACTAAAATTGAAGCCTTATTGTACACGGGCTACTTATCTCCTTTCTTGCGCTGAATCATCCTCGCAGGTGCCTTCCCACTTCTGTGAATCTTAAAATGTAAAATATAGACTATCAAATTCCCTAATTTCGCGATATCCCCAATTCTGAAATCCCCAAATTTCAAATTCCCTAAGCCCTAAAATTCCCTAAATCGCGTAATCCCAACATCATGAAGTCAAAATTAGGTCGTGAGGGAGGGAGAGAGTTTGATTCGCCCTTTCTACTTTGTGTTCCCATCTCACCTCCACGTCGATTTCACGTCGGCCATGTCAATTGGGTCTTTTGTACCATTGTGGATGAAGTCTCTATTTTGCCCCTGTTTTTTTACGTCTATTTGATAGAAATGATAAAAAATGATCTATTGGCCCAAACTTGGACTTCTAAATTACTTTCCACTGATAATGAACATAGTGTGCAAAGTGGAAGTTCATTCAAGAATAATATGCATTTAAAGTAAAAAGTCAAAAAAAAAAAACATGTCCAAGTGCATAAGAAATGTGGTGGGTTGGGTTGGGTTGCCATGTAACTATTTTTCTTTATAACCTTCAATGTATGGAGCGTAGTAGCTTTCAAACAGGTAGGAAGAACTTTAAAAAGACAAAAGTGAACCATAATTCACGTGGGATCTACTATAACTTGTTTGCGTAGTTGAGGGTACAATAGTCATTTGTTTTCAAAATCTTTGCCTGCAGATCATGCCTCTTGCTGCTTAGGGGTGGGCATATTGTCCCAAAATATCAAAACCATCTTGTCTCGTATCTTACCAAACCGGAAAAAAAATGAATAGTTAAACAGAATTGATGATCGATAAGGTACTGGTTTAAATCGGTACGTGATCGATTTCGATGTTAAGGAATACCTTCCCATACCGAAACCGAAATGATTTTAAAAATTTTAAAAAATTAAAAATTAAATTAAATCCAACAATAAAAAAAATACAAAATAAAAACCCTAATAGTCTAATAGCGAATGGTGGATTTAATTATATATTAATTTTATTTGATAGATTTAATTGTATGTTAAGAGTTTTTTAGTTGATGGATTTAATTGTAAGTTAGGATTTTTTAGTTGATGGAGTTAATTTTAGTTGATGTATTGAGATTGGTTGGTTATGAATTTTCTATACATTTTGAGCAATATTTGTTACCCAAGAGTCCTAATTTCTCAACTTTATCAAAATGTTACTTTTAGACATTTAATCAAGTAATCCAGAAATGAAATTATGAATTTGGGTTCAAAGCTGAAACCATACCGAAATCGTACCGAACATAATTGGTACGGTATGGTATGAATCAATTTTATATTTTGAAAATATTGTACCGTACCGAACCGATTACAGTTATTTGGTACGGTTTTGATATCACCTCCATACTAGTTAAAATTGAGTTCGATTGTTGTTTACAGTACCTCGTCTTTCCATTCAAGTTCCTTATCCACATCTGACTCGCACTAAAGTCTTCTTACAGTACCTCGTCTCACCCAGCGACCAACGCAGTGATCCTGACTCCTCTCGAGTCTCAAACTGGCATTTCTATCATCCTGAGTGTACCTTGACCCCATCAAATACTTTCTTTAGCCGAGATAATCACAAAAACGTTTTTATAGGGTTCCTCTGGCCAACCATGGCCCTAAGTTCCAAGCTCTTACAATAACTGAATCCTCTAAAGCCACTATGCGCTAGTGCACAGTATTCGATTCCCGGCCCTAGTTCTCAATGAACAATCAACATCGGATCCAATCCGATTACCATACCACGTAAACCTTCAATCCAACTATCATATGGCTACCATGCCAATCATGGCCCAACATTGGGACATGTCTATCTTATCTCTGCGCTGGATAGATCGTACATTACAACTCAACGTCCTCTTCGAGTTCTTCTGGTCACCCGACCAACACTTGAGATGTGTCCAACACATACTCATCAAGAACTCTAAAGACCAACCGACTTATGCCTACCAAGATGTACCAATCCAAACCTCGACCCCCATCCTGATGATGGGAAGGGTCGGATCCTGAAGCTGTGTTGTAAACCTCTAATCTAGCAATATGGGTCTCATGGGAACACTGCCCAACAATGCTCCACAGTTATTTACCTCCAGCAATGACAGGACCCATCCCTAATCCCTAAGGATTAACGTGGGATGTCCTCCTCCCGTCTAATACTGTGTGTCAGACCAGGGATATTACTTTGACCCACTTGGGGTTTCCAAAGTACGCAGCTTCATGTGATGCCTCGGTCTTTGTTAAAGCCCGCATCCACGATCAATCTGGAGGGTGTCAAAACCAAATAAAACGTGTGAGTAGACAAAAATAATCAATTGGAAAACAATTTACCAAAATTAATATTTTTAACCCTCCATTTTACAAGGCATGCATGCATATCAATTTAAAACCTTTATTTCAAGTAAAACAGTAATATAAGAAAACTGCTGCAATCATTGCAAAACCAACATATGTGAAAATATTTGGACACAAAGCTGTAAATAAAAAACGTGACCCATTCTCATATCCCACCTCTATCCCACATCATCATATCATCATCCATACAATCAATCCATAACCAACATCAGCACATAACTCACATATAGTAAACTCATCAACAATACATAAGCACAAAATAAATCAACACATCATAAGGCACTACCGGTAGGCTATCACCTACTCACTCCGGATTCGGAGCCCCTAGCTTGACGTCCGAGTGAGATTCGACTAAGGATCGAAACCCCTGACTTGAAATCCGATTGAAATCTGACTCAAGATCAGAGCCCCTGACTCAACGTCCGAGTGATATCTGACTCAAGATCGGAACCCGTAGCTCGACGTCCGAATGATATTCAACTCAAGATCGGAGCCCCTGGCTCGACGTCCGAATGATATTCACCACACATTATCATAATGGTCACAATTCCGACGAATCACATACCCATATTAATCTCACATCATATCATATATCAAGTATTCATAACTAGCTTACCACATGTATCCAACGATCACATAACCATGAGCCAAACCAAGTTCAACATTCAAGATCAGACTCAAAACTTGGGCCTACGCCCCAGATCACAAATACATCCATAGACTTTGTAAAACAAGTGATTAAATAAACATAAACTCATGTACAAACCTATTTTACCAAACACTGTCAAAATTATATAAACATGTTATAATGGGGTAAAACCATCTCCCAAAAACTCAATAAGGATCATGGGTATAATAAACCTAATTTCCTCGCAAAATGCGTTATTTAGATAATTCTTAAACCCTCGTAACATTATGAAAATCCATATACATAGTACGTAAGGGATCATCAAGAAATTTTCATTATAAATCACATGAAAACCATACAAAAACCATATAAAAATGCATGCATAGGGTTAGGAAAACAAAGTTCAGTCACACACGGTCCACGCTGCGCACTCAAAACCAGCGCCTTAAGCCAATCCAAAGTCTCCGGAACGTTCAGGCCTGTCCAAATCACATCCAAGGGTTACTATCAACCTATACAAGTCCATACAATAAACCCTAAAAAACCCAGGAACCGAAAACTCATCCTGAACATGCTTCCCGAAGAGAAAAATCTCCAAATGACCTATCAAACGATCTTCGATCGACCTGAAACCACCACCATTTGATTCAGATCCTCAAAACCTTTTGAACAAGACCATTTTGACCTCGAAATTCATTCCCACGTACCCACACGCACTTGTCAAAGTCTGGTCAACGAAAGTCGACAATGGTCAACGCTGATGTCACGCCAGTTAATGTTAATGTTAGCTGCTAATGTCATCTGCTGACATCAGCCTAACAACTCTGACACCTTATAGCTCTGAAAGCTTGCCACGTGGCACCTATTGGTTGGTGCCACATGTCACCTTCTGACACGTACCATGTGGCACATGATGACATCATGTTGACATCAATACTGACGTCAGCCCTGCCATGTCATCTGCCACGTCACCTAACACATCAACCTAACAACCTGACACTCTCCGACACACTGCCACGTGGCACCTCCTCACAGATCCATGTGGACGGTCAACGCTGACGTGGAATTGCCACGTCGACACTGACTCGACTTGACAATCTACGATATGTCACCCTCTGGTTGGCCACGTCGCCTTACAGTGACCCTACAATCAAGTCGTTCGACCTGAATACCAAACTCGACTCTAAAACCACCATTTCAAACCCTTTCTTCGATCTGATTCCACTCATTTTTTCCTAGCCTCCCCAGAAACAGTTCTATGGCCAAAAAATCTCCAAACCATGCATGTAGAGCCTACATCCATGATCGACTCTCGGGGCCAACTTCAAACTCGAACCCAGGCCCATCCAGTTGTCTAATCTCTTTGTTTCTTACTCCTATATGGCCTCAAAGAACAAGAACAGAGCCTAAAATTGGGGTTCCATCATCTAAAATTAAAAACACCAATTTCAAGCTCACGGGTTACTTGTTTTTCTGAGTTCCCCAAAAATTCGCGGGGCCTCAGCCTCTCACCACCATCCTTCACTGACTCTCCTGCCTCTCAACCTCACTCTCTCCCTCTCACAGAGAAGTGATAAGTGAAGAAGTTGATTAAGGAGGTAGGGGTGGGTTTTCGGGTGGATGAAAACAAAGAAGAAGGATATTTGTGCAAGGGATAAAGATCAGTGGGTGAGTGATAAGTGATACTCATCCATTAATCCTAGAGACAAATATTTGGGTCCACCAATGAAAGTCAAATTTCCTTGTAAAATGTGTAACTGTAAATTTAGGCTAAACCTTCCTTGACCCGTAAATCATTCGTACGACGTCCAAATTTGATGTGTCGCTTGTGATGACATGGTTGAGGACCATTGTGAGTTCCATTGATGGATGACGTAAGGAAATGGAAAATAAGTGACTATAACTGATCGATATGAGGATATTGAAGAGAACCCACAATCTATACGTGTGGTAATAAGAGTGGTATGGATGAGAAGTGGGGTCCACTTAGGAGTGAGTGGGTCCGGGTTGGAACGCTTCTAGAATAAGTTGTTGCGGATCAGGAAATTTGTATGCAAGACAGAGTTTTGGACATGGCAGAAGTCAATACTGACATAAGCTGGATGCTCTGAGCCATGAGTGGTTGATAAGACCCTGATATTGAGATATGTACGCACGGTTAACCAGATCTGTGATAGGGTCTGGTTACAGACAGGTAGTTTGGGATGTAGATGGTGTTCCCATAGGTTGACAGAGTTAGTGGTCAGTGGAGCCACTGGTGAGATGATGGCGGACTCACAAGATGTGATGGGACAATGGTATGAGGTACGCTCGACCCGAAGGGAGTTGGGAGTGTTGAACCTGATAATAGTGGCGCGTACCTAGTGATAGTTGAGCCATGAGTGTCGGCTAGAGTGGTGATTGAAATATCGCGGGAACAGGATGGATTCGCGATGACCCCAGTGCGATCAGGACGAACCCCGATGAACTAACAGTTGGTTGAGTTGATTCACCGGGTGAGATGTTGTGACAGTTTGGGAACTGTCAGGATACTTTGGATTGGCAGGTGCTGGACACCGGGTAGGAGACCCAGGTGTGAGACCAGTTTAGTGACGGAAGTACGAGATTCGGAATTTCGGGGACGAAATTCTTTAAGGGGGGTGGATTGTAACAACTCATCCCGGAAACCGAGATTAGGTTAGTGGTTAATGATAGATTAGTGAAGTTAATCGGTGATTAGTTGGATACTTTCGGACGGCCGGTGCGAAATGACGATTTTGCCCATAGAATGGGCAAAAATATTGACTTTTCGTTCGGACAGTCAAATGGACTTTGACCGATGACTGTGACATAGTTAGGGACGTCACGAGTTCATAGACAGGTGTCACGTCCGATTCTGACGTCCAAGGAGTAAGTTATGACGTTCGGAAGTTAAAGGGTAATTTGGTAATTTAGTTAAAAAGGGGCAATTTGGTGACTTTTCAAACGACGTGGACTTTTCACGTAATTCGAGAACCGTTAGGTAGGTCTCGATTCCTTGAGTACAAGGACAGGCGGCACGCAGCTATTGGGCGTCAGACGGTTTAGTTACGGGTCTAAACGTACCAAGGGCAAAATGGTAATTTGTCCTTTTGGTCAATTATGTGCCTAGGAATCTTTGTCCACTGAGAAGTGCACACTTTACTGTTATTTGGAGATGATGCCATAGAGATGTGACGCGTGGCTGGGTCTGGATGGTGGGTGAACCCTCAGCCACCGTCTTAACTTGGTTTAAATGGTCGTGGGTCGTGTGTGTGTCAATGAAGAACAGAAAACAGAGACCCAAATTATGAGGATCCAAACTTACCCCTCCGCTAGCCTTAATTGGTCATGTTGTGTGAACAAAAATGAGAAGATATATGATGTGGATTGTGGAGGTGATGTTGTGGCTAGCCGTCGAGCACGGTGGCGACGAACAGAGGAAGAAACCGTAAGTTTTGTGTTTGAATTCGAAATTGGATTTTCAGCTTAGGTCACTACCGAAGGTTCTATTTGATCAGAAAGTGATCAGGAAGGTGAGACGATGCAGTTGGTACCCATGGTGGGGCTCGATGGCGGAGGTATTGCTACAAACCCGTAATTGCCCTGTTTTGATAAAAAAAAATGGTAAGACGAAATTCGGGGGTTGTTGTGAGGTCCTGATCAGCTTGCTATGTTTCTAAGAATGCCAGAAGGCGTTTAAATAAAAAAACGAGGAAGTTGGAGGCCGGAATCGTGGCAACTTGAGGAAGACAGGGACTGGTATACTCATCAGTGTGGGAGGTAATCTCTAGCTCTAGTTTTCACGAATTAACTATATGGAATTATTGGAAATGAAGGGACGAACGTATTAGATTAATTAGGAATGAAAAACAGATTGAAATTGCTAAAAATCGCTCACGCCGGTTCAACAGTTGGACTGGATTTGCAGACCGGTTCAAACCGTTCGACTGAGGAAGACGATAAACAGTAACTTAGGCGCGTGAAGCCCACGCGCAGTCACTTCAGGCGGCACGTGTGGGCGCGTGGCACACCTTTTGAGGAACGTTCCAACTCGACTTTTTAAGTATTCGATGTAACAAACATTTTGGCATTGGTTTCAAGTCAATCGGACATCGTCTCGGTATGTTTCGGGATGTCCAAAGGTTTTAGGGCTCGGTTAAAAATTTGGGACAATTACGGGGGTTTAGTAGAAGCTTAATATAGTAGTTAGTGACCTTATAATGGAATTTGGACAAGTTCAGGAAAGCCGGTGATAGTGGATTAGCCAGGAACGGCATAAGTGCACGTGTATCAAGGCAGCGGCGAAACGGTCTATGAGTGGACTTTGCTTTCTAACTTATGATGCATTCATATATGTTTTTATATGTTTTCTATACCTGATTATATGATTTGATTGATGATCTTGATGGTTTATGGTTTTGCACGATTTTCGAGATATTTACAGAATTGCGCGTTTTCCGAGGTTTCATTTTATATCGTGATTTGATCATGATTTTAATGAGTGATTTCGGGATTTGAAATATGCTATGATTTCGATGATTTGAAATGGATTTTGGAACAGTGATTTCGGGCTTGGAGCCCTATTTCTCAGACTTCGATAAACAAGCTTTTGGTTTTGAGACTGGATTTCGGAAATGAGATTTCGGATTTGGTTTTGAGACATGGAAAGGAAATCTGGATTTGGGTTCGGGACAGTGGTTCCGGATGCCGGCTTACGAAATCATTGTTGCGAATTCGGGTGAGGATTTTCTATGGTTTTCACTGTTGAATGAATAATGGTTTTGGGTTTAAAGACTCGGAAAAAGAAATGAAAAACCGCTGGATCTGGTTTTGAGTTTAAAGACTCGGTTGATTGACGGGGAGAGAGCCCTGGATTGATATATTTTGAGTTTAAAGACTTGGTATATGTTTTGAGTTTAAAGACTCGGTTATGATACCCCCCGAGGCCTGTGATTGTGTTTTGAGTTTAAAGACTTGTTGATATCCCGGGAAGGCTTGATTATTGCGCATGGTTTTGAGTTTAAAGACTCGGGCGCACTTGAGATCCAGCAAACTCGCATGATTGATGTTTTTCACTGGTTTTCAGATGTTTTGGGTAGTGGCCCGGATGATATGGATTTGATGAGTTTTGGGACTGAGTTCCCGTACTTTGAGAACGATATGTGATTTGAGGCTGAGGCTTGGAATGGAATAACGGATTTGATTCAGGTTTTCAAAGGGTTTTCATTGATGGTTTTGAAATAAATGGTTTCATAACATGTATTGATATGCATGCATTGGTTTTTGCGTGGAGGGTATAAATGTAATTTCTCTGAACTATTTTCTATGTTATTATTTATTTTTGTCCACTCACAGTCTTTTCATGTTTTCGATACCCTCTAGATTGTTGCGGTGCGGGCTATTAGTCAAGAGAGACGGAGACATCACACGTACGATCCACAGTAGATTCTGTGCACTCTGGGAAATCCGGATGCTGTTGGACGGTCGAATCGAGAATCCCTTGTACGACTTACGTGTCACATGGAGGTTGGACGTCGGTTTAACCATCTTGTCATGCGTAAGTTAGACGGGAGCAGGATTAAGCCCTTAATCCCGGGGAATTAGGGGTGGGTCCTGTCAAGTCCTTTCAGCAGAAATAACGTGACCCATAATACCAACACGGGTCCACCAACACTAATACTCACTCAACTTGGTATTTTGTTGCTTCCTCTGAGGGTATTCAATACTAGGTTTCGGTATTCCACATGTGCCTTTACACTCTTTGATCACGTCAAAATTTTATTCATAACATAATTTCCAAAGCGATCCATACTCTTCCAGAAGGCTCGGTGGATCAAAATCCATCCATGAAACCTAGAAATGAAGAGCAATGAAGAAAGCTCACTAAAAAGAACTTCAACAATAAGAATTTTCATTCACATTGTTGCCCTGTTCAGATGCCAATAGCCAATTCCAAGTCTCAGGGTACCCCTCATCTTCTATGCACGTAGCACTGAGGTTTTCCCAAGGTAACGTACTCGGTCGAATGAACCCTAAATCCACTAAATCTTGCAACTGGACTCTCAATGCTCTCAACTCTATTGGTACCTTCCGATAAGGTGGTGGAAAAATGGGTTGCGTACTCGGGAAACCTCCCCTAGATGTGGCAACCATGTAAATCCTCCAATGACGCATCGAGAAACTAGGGCACAACCTAAATCACCCCAAGCTACTTGAGCTAACTGGGGATATCACAACACAAGTCCAACATCCCTAACAACCATCCTGTAGTATCTTCCCGGCCTCCAAGCCGTAACTCACTCAAAACATCAACCACATTTCCAATGTGGGATAGGTCGCAGGAAGTATCCTCTGGTCCCACCAAAAAAAAAATAAACCATATCTAGTTAGGACATCCAAAGATTGTAACGACCCGGAACTTCAAAAAGGGAAAAAATGTAAATTTGGAAAAGATTGGTATAAAATGACGATTTTACCCTTGTGAATAGTATGGTCAAATGTTGACTTTTTGTTTGGCAAGTCGAACAGACGTTGGCCGATGACTGTGACGTAGTTTGTAACGTCACGAGTCCCTAGACAGGTGGCACGTTCGATTCCGATACCCGAGGAAGAAGTTATTATGTTCGGAAGGTCGAGGATATTTCGGGGATTTGGTCAAAAAGGGATAATTCGTTGAATTTTTGGACGACAAGTATGCTTCACGCAATTCGAATATCGTTAGGTAGGTCTCGATGTCCTGAGTACAACGACAGGCGGCACGCCGTAATCGGACGTCAGACTGTTAAGTTACGGGTCTAGTAAGCGAAAGGTAAAATGGTAATTTGGACATTTAGGGGTAAAATGGTCTTTTGGCACCTTAGAAATTGTGAGCAACTGAATAAAGACATCTGGGGCAAAGTGATTGGATATTTTTGGGCTGAGACAACAGGTTGGAGGACACCTGGCCATTTCCTAGAGGCTTCTAGCCAAGTCGGTCACATGTTTATAGTTTTTAAAATTTGGGGCTTACTCGATCAGTTGAGAGAAACAGAGACAGTAAGCATAATCGATCAGTTTTCAGTGTGTGAGTCATGTGAGTTTTTTGGGCTTGAGTGAGTGATCAGAGTCGTTCTAAGTGACTTGAATGATCGTGTTTAAGGGAAGACTAAGTGTTGAGTGTGTGTGAATAGTGAGAAACCCAGAAAAACAGAGAAGGAACCCCGTTCTCAACCATGAACCTCAAACGATCAAACCAGTCAAAGTCTGGTCTGTGGTGGTAATTAGAGAACTGAGGATTGACTCTTTGACGTGTAAGACTGTGGTGGAGGTCACACTGGTGGGCTGGTAACATGTGAGTTCTTCCGGTCCCCTGTTTTTCCAAAAACGGTTTGAATGAAAGTTGTTGGTTTTGGAGAATTGTTAAGTGATTCTGATAACTCTTGCAGTGTTGGAGGACCACTAAGAATTGTAGGGATTCAAAACCGTGACTGGAGAGGCGACTGGTGGCCGGAATCAGAAAGTCGAATTTCTAGGTTTTTGGTTCGAACTTGGGAGGTAAGGTTAAGGGCTTCATTTCGTGTTTTTGTTAGAGGAATCAATCCAAAATTTTAGGACGAAGCTTAGGGTGTATAAAGGACTGAAAAATGGTTGGAAATGGGTGAAAACCAGCCTCGCCAGCTCGGTTGGACCGGACTGGTCTGGACTGGTCTGAACCAAGTTGGCTGGAGGTTAACGGTGATGAACAGTGCCAGAGCGTGGCTCCCACGCGTAGCCCCTTTGGGCGGCATGTGAGGGCGCGTTCAACATGGTTTTCACTCTAATTGATGTAACGAACATTTTGGGACAAGTTTCGAGTCAATCGGACACCGTCTCAGGATAGTTTTGAGTGTTCGAAGGTTTAGGGGTTAATTTAATTACGTTTAAAAATCTCAAAAAATTGGGGAAATTAGTGTGAGCTTAAATGAAGTGTTTGTAACCCGAAATTGTGATATTTGATAGGTCGGGATATTCCTGAGGCAGTTGAGGAGCGTACAGGACGTGATTGACGCATTTAAACTTTATGAGTGGACTTTTATTTTCTATCCGAGTATGCATAATTGTTTTTATCTACTCGCTCCATGTTTTTAAATATGATTTTATGTTTTGGATTACTCTATATCTGTTTTACATAATTGCACGATTTTCGAGATGTTTCTTAGATATATACGTATTTCGACACGTTTTACGAGATATGGATTTATGCAATGATTTGATCATGATTTCGATGCTATAGTTTTGGGATTTAAATATATGACTTGTTTTAGATGATTACAAATGAGTTTTGAAAAGTAATTTCGATAACCAAGATTTTGAGTTTTAGAATCGGATTTCGGAAATCGAGATTTGGTTTTAAAGCTTAAAAAGGGATTTCCGGATTTGGATTCGGAATGATGATTCTGGACGCCAGCATGGCTTCGGAACGGCGATTTCGGTTTCGGATTCGAATTTGGACATGGATTTCGAAATGGTTTTCAAACGGTTTTGGATTGGATTTGCTGGATCTGGTTATTGGGTTTAAAGACCTGGATATGATACATGACGGGGACGGGCCCGGATTGGGTTTAAAGACCTGGATTGAGTTTAAAGACTCGGATATTATGATTTTCCCCCGTAGGCCTGTTGAGTTTAAAGACTCGGGAGTTTAAAGACTCAGATTATATTGAGGCTTGGATTGAGTTTAAAGACTCGGGGGTTTAAAGACTCGGATAGATCCAGCAGGTTCGATTTGATGATGATATATTTTGTATTTCACTTGTTTTATGATGATGTTTCCATAATGATTGCTATACGGTTTATACAGATGTTTTCAGATACTTAGTTATGCATGCATGTTTTAAACTGAGGGTAAAATCTTGGTTTGCTTTTAAAACTGTTTTTGAAACAATTATTTATTTTTAGTCCGCTCACACTTTTAAGGTTTTAATACCCTCCAACGTTGAGGCAAAGGCATAAAGTTTTCCCGTTGCGCGCTTAGTTTGCTCCCAGTAGGATTTTTATTCTTATCTTGTACTGTTACTATGCTCTGTGCTACTGTTGACTGGTTGTATTATAACTTCTCCCTGGTCTGACAATGTATGTTTAATGGTTTTGAGGTTACTTTGGTCATTTTAAGTTTTATTGTCAGACGGGAGCAGGGTTCGTCCTGGTTATCGAGGTGATAATCGGGGTGGGTCCTGCCAAAGATAATGGCTCCTCAAACACTCTGTAAAGGTGTAACGGGTAATCCACCAATCCATCCCTAAGATCACATCCAAATCATAAATCTTTAAGGAAATCTAATCCGTCCTTTGTCACACCTTCTACACAAATCCAATAGGTGATTCCATCGCCACACCAATTGGAGTACTGGCTCGAATGTCCCAACCCAATGGGAAGCTAATCCTAAGAAAAGAGTGTGTGAGTCTAAAATGCATCAACACTCATGAATTCCGTCCAAAGATAGCTAGGGTACCTATCACAAATCCAGTCATACCCCGTGGCTCCAATAAACCAACTAAACTAGGAGGATACTGAAATCTTAACTGGGCCAATCGGGATCCTCTCTGTTCTGCTCATCGATCACTGTTATTGTATGATTTCCACTCAAAGACTCGGAACTATAAGGATCCCTATTCCATCCTCCCTAGCAATTACATTCTCTAGATGCACTTAGCATCAACCGGAACCATCTTATCGCTATTTGAATTCCATTAAACTCATCTCCAACTAAGATGCCACACTATCCCTCGAGTCATACTCCCAAGACCCAATACAAACCAACGAAGCCTCATCGTCTCAGTCATCACTGAAACATGAGCATACCATGACAAAGTCACAAGCCTCTGCTCAACTGAGCTACCATCAAATCTTATGCTCATGTTAGAGGAACTCCGACTCCCTCGTATCTCGATAAGACTGGAGCGAGTATGACGTAAGAAATGTTCCTTGGACGTTGCCCAAATCTCAGTAGTCTCATCCAACGCATGGATAGCAATGTCTGCCATCAAGCATATGTCGACCTATCTAAAAAGCTCACTGCTATCATAACCAAATGCTTGAGACTAACAAAACCATGTGCTCAAGAGGGCAACCAACATCCGTACAATTTGCTACAAGCGTAAGATCCACAGATCGGCTACCTCGAGACCTTATCCACAAGTACACGTTTTGGGTACTACCATTCCGTCGTTTCTGATCCAGGGTCGTCTGCACCGATGCTACTAGGAACAGCACATCCAAACTGGTCAACCATCGGTCAGAACTCCAAAAAGTCACCATATTGGGATCCAATCAACCAGTAACTCCACGGCTCGAAGCCACTGGGTCCTCATGAAAATCCATATTACTCAGAACTCGAACCCCTAAAACTCGGCATCTAATGCCTAATCGAACCAATGGGTTGGTTCTTCCCGCTAAACTTTCTTAGCCTTAACCTCCCTATCAGGTTGATGACGGGGCTGTTGTCGTAGAGGCATCACATCTGAAGCATAACTATCGTACACCCTTAGTGCGCGACACCACAAATGCTACTCAGTGCTCTGATACCAAGCTGACAGGTCCCATCCTTAATCCCTCAGGATTAACGTGGGATGTCCTGCTCCTGTATGACACCATGTGTCAGACTAGGATACTACCGTGACCCACTCAGGGTTTTCAGAGTACGCAGCTTCATGTGCTTCCTCGATCTCTATTACAGCCGCGTCCACAATCAACCTGGAAGGTGCCAAAAACATCAAAAGTGTGAGTAGACAAAAATAAACAGTTTGGAAAAACCATTTTCGAAATCATCATTTAATAGAACGACTAGTCCCAAAATTTTGGGATTAATTAAGATTAAATTGAAGATTAGCGAGACTATATTAGTCGAGGATTATCGAACGTCTAAGGAGAAATTACGATTTTGTCCCTAGACGAGAGTGAAAAGTTAACTTTTGACTCGGAAGGTCCAATACACGAGGACCGAGGACCGTTACATAGATTGGGTCGATATGAGTCCGTAGAAAGGTGGCACGTCAAAATCGGACAATCGACGGGAAAGTTACGGGTCATGGAAGTTCCGAAGCACTATTACCCGTCTTACGAGACAGGTGGACTTTTGTCTGGAGTGCGCCCAAATATTTGTTTCAGGCCCAATGGATGACTAACAAGTGTCACTCATCCATTACTCCCATTACACATACATGCACCCACTCCCTCTCTGTTGCATTCGAACCCAAAACCCGAAACCCCAAAATCAACCTTTCCCCTATTCTGATTCAGTTTGAGGCCAAGTTACATGATGAGGATAAGTGAGAGGATGAGACGATACCGAGAGGGTGGTAGGACCGCCGTGCCCGGCGAAGGAATCACAGCCAGGTAAAACCCGAACCGTTAGATAGGTTGATTTTCAAAGTTGGGTTTGGGGGATTGTTGGGCCATTTCTAATGATTGGTTTGTGTTTTTGGGATCTGTATGAGCATGGGGGGATGGTGTTGGATGGAGGATGGCGGCGGAGTAGACCGAACAGGGAGACGAAAATATGGGCAATTGTTCTTCGAGTTGGAGGTAATCTTCTAGGCCATGTTTCTAGTTTTTGAGTCCATAGATCGATAGGAAATGATGAGGCGAAGAGATACGAACAAATCCTGTTAAAAATGGTTGAGATTTGAGAGAGGACCGGTCTCGACGGTTCACCAGTTTGGTCAAACCAGAAAACCAGAGAAAACCCAGTTCGTCGCGAGTTTGACGATGATTGTTCACTGGCGCGTGGGTTTCACACGCAGTCGCTTGCGACGGTGCGTGAGGGAACGTGGGGCAGAATTGGGGGTCATGGTCAACACATGTTTTAATTCTTTCGAGTATGATTTGGACAGGTCTGGGAGTTCTGAAGATGGTGGATTAGCACGGAGAGGCTTATGGCACGCATTTCGAGGCGCAACTTGGATGGTCTGTGAGTCGAACTTGTTTTATGAATATTATGTATGCATAAATGTTTTATATGTGTTTATGAACATGTTTTGAGATACCATGAGTGCATGAGATTTAAATATGATTTGTTGGGCATTTTCGAAGGAAAATACGTTAGTGCACGTAGTTCGAGATTTCTGCTTTATGTGATGTTTGGGCTTCGGCCGAGTATACTACGTGCTTGTGATTTATGTGATTCTGAAGTTTTCACAGAGAGGCGTGAAACTGAGGAACTAAGTTACGATTTTTGAGGATTTCACGGAGATGCGTGAAATCGAGATTCGGGCACGAGTCCCAGTTGAGCTATAATTTGAAAGTGTTTTGGAAATGAGAATTGATTTTTAGCTTTGGAAATATCTTTCGAGCGTATGACCTAATTGATTTGAGGTTTGACTTAGAGTACAGTCAAACGTGATATAAGTCAGGCAATGACCCAATTACGAATTTTACGAAGGGTATGTCGGGTATGAGACCTAGTTGTGGATTTGATAGGATTCGAGGAATCCTGGGATATGAAGTGTCGTAGGACACTGGCTTTCGGGAGGTGACCTATTTGATGATGTTCTATGTTTGAGGCCCTATGTATGATGATAACATTCGGGTTCGCCCCGAGTGTTAAGGCGCTCACCTCCGGACTGCGATGTGTTCCTTCCAGTGAGGTCACAGTGCATTACCTGTTGTCGAGCAGCTGCGGAAAGCAATGACCGAGAGAGGCTCAACTTAGGAGTGCTGATGAAATACTCTATGATTGATCAGGGATGTTTTTGCGATGATCTAGAGACAGTCACTGCGAGTGATGCGTTCACGACGACATGCTAGGATTATGAGCGGTCCTGAGCTATATGCACATGTGCTAAGATTAGAATCGTGACTAACATTGGGATGAGTTCCCATGGGAAGTGTTCCCACGTGTTCTATGGATTGCGCCTAGGTTCTGTTTGTATTTTCTGGTTTTGGGCTGAGATCCTGTATGATTTGGTTTAGGACTAAGACCCTACTGAGGTACTGGCTTCAATTGAGAAGCAGTTTTCATTATGTTTTGATTTGGGAAGCAATACGTCTTGCTTCCAAGAAAGTATTTGAAATAACTGATTTATGATGCATGCATGCTTTTACGTGAAGGGTATAAATAACTTTTCGATATAAACAATTTTATAAACTGTTGTTTTGTCTAGTCACAGGTTTTATGGTTTTAATACCCTTCAGGTTGATAGTGGATGGGGGCTGTAGGAGAGATCGAGACATCACATGCCACCACCGATCCTGGTGTACTCTGATGGATCCTGAGAGGGTGACGAGCTTACCCTAGTTTGACAAGCGGTGTCAAACAGGAGCAGACACGTAACACGATAATCTAGGGGGATTGGGATGGGTCCTGTCATTTAACCCTCCGTTTTATAAAGCATGCATGCATAATCAATTAAAACATTACTTTCTAATAAAACAGTAACATATGAAAACAAATGCCTTCATTGTAAAACCACCATATGTGAAAATATCTGGACACAAAGCAATAAATCAAAATCATGACCCATCCTCATATCCCATATTTATCTCATACCACCATATCATCATCAGTCACGATATCCAAGCAAAGCGTGCAAGTAAGCTCCAAGACTACTCACGTTTGAGCACGTCATTGTGAACACATCTACGATCGATATTCAACAAACATCATAAGCACTCTTGAGTCGAGCCTCCCACAGTTGCTCGACAAAGGCAGTGCGTTGTGACCTCTCCAGCGCCGGGGGAGGGGGGGGGGGGGGGGGGGGGACAGCGCATCCTGGAACCAAGCAACATATCACAGGGCCCTCTCTGGGGAAACACATTCACAACTGGAGGCCCTCTTCAGGGAAACATATTCCAACTAGAGTCATATCAATAATCACGGAAAATGATCATATTGAAAACAGTGGATACACATTTTCATAAACTATTGTATCTCAAATAAAATCAGTTGTTTTGCATAAGGTCTCTGCCCAAAACATAGTTTACACAAACATCATAAAAATAGTGCCCAGTCCTCATTTCACAATACTCAAAATCATTTCATAAATTTGAAAACCATCATATAATCACATTTGACTCCACATCCAAGTCAAAATCATTATCTAATTGGTTTTCAAGCCCAAATATCATTTTCACGCAAATCCGCAAAATCATAACCGATAATGAAATCGGAAAAATCATCCAGTAATGATATCAAATCATTTCAGCTCAAATCATACGATAAAGCATTTAAAACATTTATGCATGCATAATAGTTATTAAAAAAAAAGTCCACTCACAAACAGTCCACATTGCGCGCTCAAAACCCGCATTTTAACTTAATATGAAGCTTTCGGAATGTCCGGGCCTATCCAAATCACACCCAAGAGGCATTAACAATCTATACGAGTTCATATGTAAATACCCCATAAACCTCGGCATAGTAAACGTGACCCGAACATGCTTCCCGAGGACAAAAACCTCCAAAACACTACTCAAACGACCTGAAATCACCACCATTGGATTCAGAATGTCAAAACCTTTCGAACAAGATTGGTTTGATCTCGAAATTTGCGCCCACGCGCAAAAGCGTGGTGGTTAAGGTTCTCACGCTCCTGGTTAACTATCAGGACCCACCCCTAATCCCCCGGGAATAAGGGCTAAATCCTGTTCCCGTCTAACTTACACATGACACGAAGGCTAAACCGACGTCTAACCCCATGTTACACGTAAGTCGGACAAGGGAATTTTGAACCGACCGTCCTAAATGTATCCGAACCCCCGTGTTTGATGTCTCTGCTTCTCTCTACCAACAGCCCGTACCGCAACAACTTGAAGGGTATCGAAAACATGAAAAGACTGTGAGTGGACAAAAATAAAGTATAAGTTTAGAAAACAGTTCAATAAAACAATTACATTTATACCCTCCGTTTAAAAATCAATGCATGCATATCATCTCATGTTATGAGACCATTTCATTTTAATTTCATATCAAAAACCATTATGAAAACCAGTATTGAAAATCCGAATCATTTCGTCATTCAAATCCAGGCCTCAACCTCAAATCACAATTCAACCTCAAGGTACGGGAACTCAATCCCAAAAAATCTGGGCCACTGCCCAAAACATCATAAAACCAATAAAAAACCAGTGAAAAACATCAATCATACGAGTTTTCTGGATCTCACGTGCGCTCGAGTCTTTAAACTCAAAACCATGCGCAATAATCAGGCCTTCCCGGGATATCAACGAGTCTTTAAACTCAAAACACAATCACAGGCCTCGGGGGGGTATCATAACCGAGTCTTTAAACTCAAAACATATACCGAGTTTTTAAACTCAAAAATATATCAAACCAGGGCTCTCCCCCCGTCAATCAATCCGAGTCTTTAAACTCAAAACCAAATCCAGCGGTTTTTCTTTTTCTTTTTCCGGGTCTTAAGCCCAAAACCATTTTTCCATCAACAGTGAAAACCATAGAAAATGCTTATCCGAATTCGCAACAATGATTCCGTAAGCCGGCATCCGGAACCATTGTGCCGAACCCAAATCCAGATTTCCTTTCCAAATCTCAAAACCAAATCCGAAATATCATTTCCGAAATCCAGTTTCAAAACCGAAAGCTCGTTTATCGAAATCTCAGAAATAGGGATCCAAGCCCGAAATCACTTTTCCAAAATCCATTTCAAATCCTTGAAATCAAATCATATTTCAAATCCCAAAATCAAATCATTAAAAACATGATCAAAGCACAGGATCATTCGAAATCTCGTAAAATGTGAAATTTCGTAAATATCTCAAAAACTGTGCAAAACCGTAAACCATCAAGATCATAAACCAAATCATAGAATCACGTATAGAAAAAATACAAAAACATATATGCCTACATCATAAATTTGAAAGCAAAGTCCACTCACAGACCATTCCGACGTTGCCTCGATACACGCACACTTACGCTGTTCCCGGCCATTCCGTTATCTTTGGCTTTCCTGAACTTGTCCAAATCCCATACTAAAGTCACTAACTACTTTACAATGGTCATACTAAAGCCCCATAATTATTCCGTATTTTTAACTATTTTTAACAGAGGCATAAAACCTTCGGACATCCCGAACTATGTCGAGAAGAGGTCCGATCGACTCGAAACCAGTCTTAAAATGTTCGTTACATAGATACGATAAAAAGTCGTGTTGACAACTTCCCCATGAACAGTGCCACGCGCCCTCACGCGCGGCCCAAAGGGGCTGCGCGTGGGAGCCACGCTCCTACACTGTTCATCGTCTCCTTCCTCTTGCCGACCCGGTCTAGGCCGGTTCGACCGAACCGGCATCAACGGTTTTCCACCATCTCTGGTCCAATTTTACTCCTTTCCAATCCATTTAATTCGTCCTTCCATTCCTACTTAATCCCTCTAATCAAAACATAAATTAAAGGCTTGAACTTACCTCCCAATTCGAAGGATGAAATCCTGCTTTTCCTCTCCTCTGTTCGGCCGTCATAGACCACCATAGGCCATGGTGTTGGTCCCAATCATCCTCTAATCACCTCCAAAATGTTATCCAATCATTAGTTTCGAGTAACAACCACTAAAACGCATTTTACCATTGTTGAAATCCAAATCGATTTTCAAAGGACGTCCACTTACCGTCCACCCTAAGCCTCAAAACCAGGCTCGTTGGACTCCCGTGACCTCCAGCATCAGCTCTCCATTAACTAAAACTCTCAAAATTTACTAGAATATGGTCTGTCATTTTCAATAAAAACAGGACTTACGGTTTCCTAAGGCCCCTGTCTCGACCCGCCGCCGTCGAGCACCTTGCCACCGCCAGCCTCTTCGTCTGACCTTTCTCTTCCCCTTCACTTCAGACAACAAGGAAAAAAGGAAAAGGTTTGGTTTCTCACAATTGCACACCCACACACTCTGTTCTCTATCCCTGTTTCTCCCTTAGTCGATAAACTCAGATTTAAAAAACTATTTTAACCATGTAGGATAGAAGCCACTGGAGGCTGGCCAGGTGTCCTACAGCGAGTGGTTCAACTCAAAATATCCAAGTACTCAGGCCCAAGTGTCCCTATCCGATTGCTCACAAATCCCAAGGTGCCAAAAAGACCATTTTGCCCTTCTATGTCCAAATTACCATTTTACCCTTCTATGTCCAAATTACCATTTTACCCTTCACTTATCTAGACCCGTAACGAAGCCGTCCGACGTCCAATGATGGCGTGCCTCTTATCGTTATACTCAGGACATCGAGACCTATCTAACGGTCCTCGAAGTATGTGAAAATTCCATGTCATTTGAAAAGTCAACAACTTGCCCCCTTTTAACCAAATTATCGAATTGCCCTGAACTTCCGAATGTCGTAACTTCCTCCTCGAATGTCGGAATCGGACGTGCCACCTGTCTATGAACTCGTGACGTCCCAAACTACGTCACGGTCATCGGTCAAAGTCCATTTGACAGCTCGATCGAAAAGTCAACATTTTGCCCAATTCTAGGGGTAAAATCGCCATTTCGCACCGTCCGTCCGAATGCCTCCAACAAATCACCGACTAACTGCACTAATCTGTCATTAACAACTAATCTAATACCAATTCCCGGGATGGGTCGTTACATTAACACTGACGTCACCTGCTGACGTGACTACCCACATCACCTGCTGACGTCATTACCGACGTCGGCCTGACATCTGACAACTGACAGCTCTGATGGCATGTCACGTGGTACTCCCTGACTGGTGCCACGTGTCACCCTCTGACATGTGCCACGTGTCTATGCTGATGTCATCCTTTGACATCATCATGACACATCAACTACCACGTCACTTGACAACCTCTTACATAATGCCACGTGGCACCACCTCATTGATCCACGTGGTGTGACAGTGCTGACATAGACTTTCCACATCAATGCTGACTCAGTCTGACACCTCGCCACGTGTCGTCACCTGGTTCGCCACGTGGCCTAACAAGATGACTTGGTTCTAATCTCACCAGGTCGACCTGGTCCTCTGTAACGGGTTGTCCGACCCGAATTGTGACTTGGTTCTAATTTCACCATTGCTCAACCATTTTTTTTCCATTTTTCCATCATTCGACTCGTCTCTTACCCAGGATTCAACCTACGATTTAATGAACAACTAAAGGAAAAAAAAATTAAATAAATAAATTTATTGAAAAGGCTATATATAGCTCTCTTCATTCCAGCCCAACCTCTTCATTCCAGCCCAACCTCTTCATTCCAGCCCACACTTGTGTGTGTCCCGCACGTTCTTACTACCAGACAAGAAATATGTATTCGGTATTTCGGTGCATAGCTACTGCATAAGTGATACTTGTGTGGTGGGTGCCTGTTGTCAATCTCATATTTATCGGGCAAAGGAAAATGCTCACTATAAAAGAGAGAAAAATAAATGAAGATGAAGGCCACCAATATAAAGACGATTCGACGAACGCACTGGTCGAGGAAGATGAAGTAAATGGATCTTCTCCGTTCACATCCCACTCTCAAGCCTACTAAGTTCGAATCTCGATCATCAGGATTCTAACATTAATAGATCAACTACCACTTGAAATTTGAGGAGCAGTCTTACAATTAGGTTCCAATCCGTTACCAATCCTAAAATGGACCATGCGCCGAGATTTAGAGAGACACTATCGGTAACCAGTAGAAGCGTGTTAGGTTAGGTAGCAAATGTAAAGGGTAGCAAGAGGGGCCTACATGTGACCCAAAATGCAAAACAAAATTGGGGTTTGGACCCGACCCTGACTTTGCAAAGCACGCCACTTTGGGAAGGAAGTTGAGGACAAAACCTGAAGATGCAAAGCATGCAAAGGAAAATGCCTCCTCCCGAAAAGCCATAACGTGGTCGGCGTCGGCGTAATGCCACTTTTGGGCTTGGGTCGGGCCGGGCCGGGCCTATTTTATAATTTAAAAAATATTGGGCCGGGTCAGGCGGGTTTGATCATAAATATGAAAGCCCATGCCCTTTGTCGGGCCGGGTTTGGGTCGGGCTTTTATCGGGCTTTACGGGTCGGGCCTATTAAGCCCACTTAGGCCGGGCCTACTAAGCCCATTTGTACCTACCTAATTGTAAAAAAAAAAAAAGTGAGTTGAGCTTAAATATTATTATCGAATATTGAAATAAGCTAAGGAGGGGTACTATTGGATTTGAAGAATTGACTTAACTTTTCGACCATAAAGCCGAGATAGGATAAGGAGGTCGATAAGAGAGTCAAAGACCTGGTGAGTTTTTTTGAATTTAGGGTTAGGGTTTGGTTTGGGCATTGGGCTTTTAAATGACACTAAGTTGAGATTTAGTTGGAGTTTTGGATTTTGGCTATGATAGTAGTAACAAGATTGGATTGGGTATCAATTCTTAATTTATAATTATTTTATATTTTCGGGCTTATGGGTCGGGTTTAATTGGGCGGGTCGGGCTGGGCTTACCTGGTTTTATCGGGCTCGGGCCTATCAGGCCTAGCGGGCTTGAATACTGACAGGACCCATCCCAATCCCCCCGGGATTAGTGCGGGATAACCCTGCTCCCGTCTGACACGAAGTGTCAGACAAGGGATATTTCCGACCTTTGCCCTCCCGGGCTATCAGAGTACGCCAGGATCCGGAGGAGGTATGTGATATCTCGGTCTCTGCTACAGTTCACATCGTATCCAACCTGAAGGGTATTAAAAATAGAAAGACTGTGAGTGGACAAAAATAAAGAATTTATAAAAACATTTCATCAAAGACCTTTATACCCTCCACTAAAAAGCATGCATGCATAGTAAAACCATTTATTCAAACACATATGTTTAAACAACCAGAAATAGGGTCACAGCCCCAAATTTCGTAAATACAAGTCACACGAGCTCCTGCCCAAAACCATTTACAGAAAACCATAACACATTGAACATATGTGGGATCTCAGCCCAAATCCATTTATCATTATAAACACAATTTCCCAAAACCAATTGAAATCATGTTTATCCATTATATTTCATATCCAGAACCTGTCACGGCAAGATAAAGCTACACGTGTGCTAACCGGGGTCTCAAACCCAAGTCTCTCCAGGGTCCACCCAGGTCAATGTCCGTAGATCAATGACCCTCCCTGGAGGTAACGAACCATGCCCATCCTGAGAGTAAGGAACCCAACTGGGGGGCGACTCCACTCAGTCAGTGCTCCGTGACTACTCCGGGGTCCACCCAGGCCAACGACCCTCCCCGGAGGAGACAATCATATATAAAGGATGGAATATGAAAAACCTTTTGAAATCATTCTTTAAATCTTTCTAGGATTCATGCCCGGCCCCCATAAGCCGTCATGAACCATAAAATCCTTTCATGGGTTCATGTCGGTTCCCATAAACCGTCATGACCCGTAAATCCATTTCAAGGGTTCTTGCCGGTTCCCATAAACCTTCATGACCCATCAAAACCATTTGTAACACATAACTGGGCCCTAGGCCCGAATCCACATAGAAACTAGACCCCCGGTCCGAATCGTAAACCAATTGGGCCTCCGGCCCGATTCCATAAATCAAATGGACCTCAAGTCCGAGAATTACCTTTTCAAATCCAAAATCATTTCATGAAATCATATCCAAAACCACAAGAATGGAAAATCAGTGTAAAACCGAAAAACCTCGATTTACGTGCAAGCACGTAAATCGCCTCGAAATACGTGAAACCATATAATTCAGAAGCATCCAAATCAACATCATAAAATCATATGCATAATCCATTTGGAAATCCAAAACCATTTCATTTAGACCAATAAAGACATACAGCACCGTATAGGCACCGTATAGGGCCGAAACCTCGAAATACGTGCCTATACGTAACCACACATCCAAATGCACTCATGGCATCACAAATAAGTATTTAAAACATATAATAAACATTTATGCATGCACCAATTTAGAAAACAAGGTCCACTCACAGACCGTTCGAAGCCGCGCCTCGATACGCGTGCCATACGGCTCCCCGAGCCGATCACCGTCACCGGGACTTCCAAACCTGTCCAAATTAATTTAGAGGGTTACTAACTACTTATATAGCCCCTCACTAAAGCCCCGTAATTTTTCCGTATTTTTAACTATTTTTAATCCCGAACCTAAACCTTCCGATGCCCCGAACATTATCGAGACGGTGTCCGATCGACACGAAACCAGTCCCAAAATGTTCGTTACATCGAATAGATGATTTCACATGTTGGACACATCCCCAGAAACTCCACCACGCACTGCCACGCGCCGCCCAAAGGCCCCTGCGCGTGGGCTCACGCGCCGGTGAACAGTGCATCTTCCCTAGCGATCGAACTGGGTCTGGCCGGTTCACTGGTTCTCCTGGACCGGCGTAACCGGTCCGGCCTGGTTTCTCCCTCAAATCTCGTTCGTTTTGTCCCATTTCAATCCTAAAAATCCTATTTTCTCCTTTCCAATCTATTCCAATTAACAAAACCAATTAAAACCTCCTAAATCAATCCATAAAAATCACCCCCCACGGTCCCTGTTTTTCCCGGCCACCTTCCAGCCTTCCTCTGCCGTGAACCCTCTTCCAAATCATCCTAACAACATCCTAGAAACCCAACCAACTCATCCTAAGCACCCAAAACAATCCATAATGCATAAATTGAAAGATAGGAGAAAAGTGGACAAACCGAGTACTTCTCGGGTTCAAGGCCGCCGTCCACGGCGGCGTGGCTTCCAGCCGGCCACCATCCTTCCCCCTCCTTCCTGGTTTCAGTCTCAGCCTCCCTCTCAGTCTCTCTTGGTTAGCACGGGTGGGGGAAAATTGTTTGGGGTGGAGTGGTCTGTACGAGATCGGGTTTTGGGTTTTTAGGAAACAAAGAAGGTGAATGCATGTATGGGAATTAAGGGCCAGTGGACGGGTGACAAGTGTCACTCATCCATTGGTTGCTGAAAAGTAACTGGGCCCACTAAAGACAAACTGCACTTTTTGTCTCGTAAAACGTGTCATCGTGAATAGTAACCAGGAACTTCCGTGAACCGTAACTTCGCCGTCAAACGTCCGAATTCGACGTGCCGCCTGTCTACGGATTCGTATCGTCCTTATCTACGTAACGGTCTTTGGCCCTCGGCCATCGGACCTCCCGGTCAAAAAGTCAACATTTGACCCCCTTTTATCCAAAATTACCAAAATGCCCCTAAACTTCCGAACGTCATAACTTCCTCCTCGAACGTCGAAATTGAACGTGCCACCTGTCTATGAACTCGTGACGTCACGAACTACGTCACGGTCATCGGTCAAAGTCCATTTGACCGCCTGATTGAAAAGTCAACGTTTTGCCACCATCAGGGGCAAAACGGTCATTTTGCATCGTTCGTTCGATTTCGCTCTATTAATCATGGATTAACCTCACTAATCGTGATTAGTCACTAATCTAATCATGGAATTTGGGACGGGTCGTTACAACCTTCCCTCCTTAATTAATTTCGTCCTCGAAATTCCAACCGACCTAATCTAACCGTTCTTCCCTCCTTAATTAGTTTCATTCTCGAAACTCCAACTATCCTGATTCCACATCCATCTCGTGGAAAGTAGAATCGACCTCAAAACACGTGCACGCTGGTACACCAACTAACGAGAACAATCCTTACTCGTCTGCAACTAGACATACCACTAACGCTCACGTCGTATCGACTACACTCGACCACGTCGAATGACAGTAGCCATATGCTCTGAATTGACACTACCTGTCAAATCTACCAAGTCACTGACACAAACACTCGAAGGTTCCTTCCTCAATCACCCAACAATCCTGATGTCTACTCCCACCGGAAGTCATCAGACCTCACTGATCGACCCACGCTGACACCTTCGACAAACTGTCACCACTTGACAGTCGTCAGTCGCAAACTGATATGACACACACTCGTGGGTACACTAACCACAAGCATTTCACTCGACCTGTGTGTAACTAGACCCATCAGAAATACCATGACCCAATGCACGATATCCAATGTCCAGTTCACGACCCCGACTAATCCAATGGTATCGGAACTAAGCCGACTACCAATACGCTCACCAATATACCTCGGGTATAACCTATATACCATCACCATACACCACAAGTCTGCCCGGTATCGTACCTCGAACAATGTACAAGGTACGTACATCTACCCATCCATTAGCTTACAACCACCTAGGTCATAGCCAATCACGTTTCAATTATGGAGTTCATTCGTCCAATCCAGCATTAGACAAATCGAAACTCCAACCATCATCTATTCCCAAATCCGAATCTGAATCCGAAATTTCGTGAGAAATCCCGAATTCAAACCCAGAAATCATATCCATAATCCTGTCCAGATTCGAATCCGAAATCATCATTCTGTAAGCTAGCATTTGGAATAACCATTCCGAACCCAACTCCATAAAAGAAAATCTACAGTCAAGCTCTAGAATCAAATCCTGAATCGTCACCCAGAATCCGATTCCAAAACCCAAATCCAGAAATCCTCTTTCAAGTTCCAAAATCAAATCCTGAATCGTCATCCAGAAATCTGATTCCTAAACCTGAAATCTCGTTCACGTCTACCGAGATGCACGATATCTGAACCTATCGGATACCTACTCAAATGATTACACATTGTATTTGATTGACTTCATAGGGAAGCCAATCCCAATATCAACACATCTAGGTTGACCAAATCCGACCACGTCGGACAACTACTCAGGCGAGTAATAAGCCATATGGGATTTACCTCGAAAAGAAGTTCAGTCCCATCATGCTCCACTCAACATCCAAGTAAGAGTAATAAACTCTCCACCTATCTGGATATCCAAATCATGATCCAGATCCAACACTACGTCAACCGACCATAGACGTCACGATCCCCGATCGTCACGACGTCCAAAGTCCTCAACCATTTCCCACATCTAAATAGATTAGTCAACGACGAGACACGCCGAGACTGTGGGTTCTCACTGATTACCTCGTATCGATCCTTGTCATTCCACCGAGGAAAAATCAAGAATGATCGAATACTCCATCCTACGTGAATGCAAACAACACTCGCTGCACTCACCAAGTCATGTAACCTAACATCGTCTGCCACCAAGCAGAAATGAGAAATCTCAGTTACCTAACTTCGATATACTCAACTCCACTTAATGACCCAAAACAAATCCCGGGTCCACCAACCAATACACGACTAGTGTACTAGTGATACAACCATCATCTGCCTTAGCAGAATCTGAGAAGTCACCCTAATGACTTCGAAATACCCAATACCAATGCGGAAAACCCGCATTCCTCTCGTCACCTCAATCGCAACCTTTCGCGATTCCGAAGTTCCAACAAGATTGGAAACAACATACCTGGACATCAACCACGTGTCCCCTAACCAACTTAGCTCTCTCTGAGATCCACTCTGGGACCACAGATACCGAACACATACGTAACTCGATGGAGTCATATCCAGATTCGTAACTCACCGTCACCACAATCACCGGTACCAGCACCAACACCAGTACCAGTATCCCATTATAATCCATCAACATCAGCATCGGCACACCATGTGCAAAATTGACAACCCTGAATCTCCGCTCATACTGAACGACGATCCCGTACCTCCACTCATATTGGAGAAAATCTGTCTCCCTCGTACCCGACAACTCTGGGTACAGTCACCCTGACAACTCATGCGAGAAAAGGAAACGTCCCCTGAACGTCCCCGATTCCCAACAACCATATCTACGACCACTCTCGGTAGTAGCGCCTGCCACAAACTCATGCAGACATAACTACCAGACATCGCTATTGAGATTCGCCTCCAACGGAATCAACCGCCCGTATTAACCACTCCGGATCCCACTCAGGGATTCCATCGACAAGTACCAACCCTGATAACTTGTCCAACCGAACTCTAACCAGTCGTACTCCGACTAACCCAAATGTCGTATACCAGGTCGCCCACGACCTTAGTTGCACCAACTGTCCATCACAACTAAAGTAGCACGACAACCAACTAGGTCTAACCGATAAGTACAACCCCGACTGCGAAGTGCAGTCCCAACACAAGCTGACCTGACTAGACCGACTAACGAATCCAAATCCGAATAGTAGTCCAAGTCAAACCACTCGTCAACTCACATTTCTGAACCATACACCCAAGGCAGGATTCCACGATCACACCTAGAATTCCACCGAACCCAACTGCATAAGGCAGTACAATCCACAATCTGACCGACTCCGCGGTCTTGACATCGAAAAGACGTCAATCCAATACTACTAACTATCGTATCGGCATCCCAACATCAGGTTGACCACGAACTGTAGCCCATTGAGATATCACATCCTCGACCTGCGTCCCACTCCGAGAGCTCCATGGTTGCTCGAATAGAGACAACCCCGCTCTGATAAGCATCCTACGAGCAATCCTATGCTCTGATACCACGCTGACAGGACCCATCCCAATCCCCCCGGGATTAGTGCGGGATAACCCTGCTCCCGTTTGACACGAAGTGTCAGACAAGGGATATTTCCGACCTTTGCCCTCCCGGGCTATCAGAGTACGCCAGGATCCGGAGGAGGTATGTGATATCTCGGTCTCTGCTACAGTTCACATCGTATCCAACCTGAAGGGTATTAAAAATAGAAAGACTGTGAGTGGACAAAAATAAAGAATTTATAAAAACATTTCATCAAAGACCTTTATACCCTCCACTAAAAAGCATGCATGCATAGTAGAACCATTTATTCAAACACATATGTTTAAACAACCAGAAATAGGGTCACGGCCCCAAATTTCGTAAATACAAGTCACACGAGCTCCTGCCTAAAACCATTTACAGAAAACCATAACACATTGAACATATGTGGGATCTCAGCCCAAATCCATTTATCATTATAAACAAAATTTCCCAAAACCAATTGAAATCATGTTTATCCATTATATTTCATATCCAGAACCTGTCACGGCAAGATAAAGCTACACGTGTGCTAACCGGGGTCTCAAACCCAAGAGTCTCCAGGGTCCACCCAGGTCAATGTCCGTAGATCAATGACCCTCCCTGGAGGTAACGAACCATGCCCATCCTGAGAGTAAGGAACCCAACTGGGGGGGCGACTCCACTCAGTCAGTGCTCCGTGACTACTCCGGGGTCCACCCAGGCCAACGACCCTCCCCGGAGGAGACAATCATATATAAAGGATGGAATATGAAAAACCTTTTGAAATCATTCTTTAAATCTTTCTAGGATTCATGCCCGGCCCCCATAAGCCGTCATGAACCAAAAAATCCTTTCATGGGTTCATGTCGGTTCCCATAAACCGTCATGACCCGTAAATCCATTTCAAGGGTTCTTGCCGGTTCCCATAAACCTTCATGACCCATCAAAACCATTTGTAACACATAACTGGGCCCTAGGCCTGAATCCACATAGAAACTGGACCCCCGGTCCGAATCGTAAACCAATTGGGCCTCCGGCCCGATTCCGTAAATCAAATGGACCTCAAGTCCAAGAATTACCTTTTCAAATCCAAAATCATTTCATGAAATCATATCCAAAACCACAAGAATGGAAAATCAGTGTAAAACTGAAAAACCTCGATTTACGTGAAAGCACGTAAATCGCCTCGAAATACGTGAAACCATATAATTCACAAGAATCCAAATCAACATCATAAAATCATATGTATAATCCATTTGGAAATCCAAAACCATTTCATTTAGACCAATAAAGACATACAGCCCCGTATAGGCACCGTATAGGGCTGAAACCTCGAAATACGTGCCTATACGTAACCACACATCCAAATGCACTCATGGCATCACAAATAAGTATTTAAAACATATAATAAACATTTATGCATGCACCAATTTACAAAACAAGGTCCACTCACAGACCGTCCAAAGCCGCGCCTCGATACGCGTGCCATACGGCTCCCCGAGCCGATCACCGTCACCGGGACTTCCAAACCTGTCCAAATTAATTTAGAGGGTTACTAACTACTTATATAACCCCTCACTAAAGCCCTGTAATTTTCCCGTATTTTTAACTATTTTTAATCCCGAACCTAAACCTTCCGATGCCCCGAACATTATCGAGACGGTGTCCGATCGACACGAAACCAGTCCCAAAATGTTCGTTACATCGAATAGATGATTTCACATGTTGGACATATCCCCAGAAACCCCACCACGCGCTGCCACGCGCCGCCCAAAGACCCCTGCGCGTGGGCTCACGCGCCGGTGAACAGTGCATCTTCCCCAGCGATCGAACCGGGTCTGGCCGGTTCACTGGTTCTCCTGGACCGGCGTTGTAAGACCCGTGTCTGGGAGTGAACGGTGAACAATCCCACATTCCTGCGAGGGGGGAATGGTCTGGGAGGGAATGGTGGTGTGCCTTAAAGGTGTAGGCACACACCTATCTAGCATGAGGCCTTTTGGGAGCTCAGTGGCTTTGGGGGGGATTGGAACCCCAAAGTTAAGCGAGTTGAGGCTGGTGCAATTCCATGATGGGTGACCCCCTGGGAAGTTGCACCGTGAGCTCCCGAAAACAAAACCGTGAGGGTAAGGGCAAGGAGGCCCAAAGCGGACAATATCATGCTAGATGAGTCGGGACCTGACAGAGGAGGGTCGGGTCCTGACAATTTGGTATCAGAGCCAGACCCCGACCGGGAAGTGTGCCAGCGAGGACGCTGGGCCCTAAGGGGGGTGGATTGTAAGACCCGTGTCTGGGAGTGAACGGTGAACAATCCCACATTCCTGCGAGGGGGGAATGGTCTGGGAGGGAATGGTGGTGTGCCTTAAAGGTGTAGGCACACACCTATCTAGCATGAGGCCTTTTGGGAGCTCAGTGGCTTTGGGGGGGATTGGAACCCCAAAGTTAAGCGAGTTGAGGCTGGTGCAATTCCATGATGGGTGACCCCCTGGGAAGTTGCACCGTGAGCTCCCGAAAACAAAACCGTGAGGGTAAGGGCAAGGAGGCCCAAAGCGGACAATATCATGCTAGATGAGTCGGGACCTGACAGAGGAGGGTCGGGTCCTGACAGGCGTAACCGGTCCGGCCTGGTTTCTCCCTCAAATCTCGTCCGTTTTGTCCCATTTCAATCCTAAAAATCCTATTTTCTCCTTTCCAATCTATTCCAATTAACAAAACCAATTAAAACCTCCTAAATCAATCCATAAAAATCACCCCCCACGGTCCCTGTTTTTCCCGGCCACCTTCCAGCCTTCCTCCGCCGTGAACCCTCTTCCAAATCATCCTAACAACATCCTAGAAACCCAACCAACTCATCCTAAGCACCCAAAACAATCCATAATGCATAAATTGAAAGATAGGAGAAAAGTGGACAAACCGAGTACTTCTCGGGTTCAAGGCCGCCGTCCACGGCGGCGTGGCTTCCAGCCGGCCACCATCCTTCCCCCTCCTTCCTGGTTTCAGTCTCAGCCTCCCTCTCAGTCTCTCTTGGTTAGCACGGGTGGGGGAAAATTGTTTGGGGTAGAGTGGTTTGTACGAGATCGGGTTTTGGGTTTTTAGGAAACAAAGAAGGTGAATGCATGTATGGGAATTAAGGGCCAGTGGATGGGTGACAAGTGTCACTCATCCATTGGTTGCTGAAAAGTAACTGGGCCCACTAAAGACAAACTGCACTTTTTGTCTCGTAAAACGTGCCATTGTGAATAGTAACCGGGAACTTCCGTGAACCGTAACTTCGTCGTCGAACGTCCGAATTCGACGTGCAGCCTGTCTACGGATTCGTATCGTCCTTATCTACGTAACTTTCTTTGGCCCTCGGCCATCGGACCTCCCGGTCAAAAAGTCAACATTTGACCCCCTTTTATCCAAAATTACCAAAATGCCCCTAAACTTCCGAACATCATAACTTCCTCCTCGAACGTCGGAATTGAACTTGACACCTGTCTATGAACTCGTGACGTCACGAACTACGTCACGGTCATCAGTCAAAGTCCATTTGACCTCCCGATTGAAAATTCAACGTTTTGCCACCATTAGGGGCAAAACGGTCATTTTGCATCGTTCGTCCGATTTCGCTCTACTAATCACGGATTAACCTCACTAATCGTGATTAGTCACTAATCTAATCATGGAATTTGGGACGGGTCGTTACAAATACCCTAAGCCCATGTCCAGCCCGTCAACATGCGGGCCGGGCCGGCCCACGGCCCATATCGGGCCGGGTCGGGCTTTTTGTCATCGGGCCTATCGGGTACCCATAAGCCCGTGGGCTTCTGGGCCAAATGATGAGGGCTAGTTGAGAATCAGCATTTTGAGGTCTAATATATATATGAGTTGAAATTAATAATTTATACCTGACATAAAGATATTATAATTACTATTAATCATTATCTAAAGTACTTTTAATTGATTATACATCTTATGCTAATCGTGACAGAAATCCATCACATACATGATTGTCTAATTGGTGGGTCTAATTAATATCATTTGAGAAGATTAGAGGTCCTTTTCTACTCAATTCATGGGCTAATTCTTAGCTTGAAGCAAAATACTACTCCACCACCTCTCTCTCGCTCTCTCTCAAAATTGATGGAAAATAAGATATGATATGATAAACATCCTTTTGTGGATTCATCGTCTGCAAATTCTTTTTGAGGTATATATCCAATTTACTCTTCCTTAATTAATCTATTCATTTTATGCTGCTTCTAGAATAAGAGTTTTCTTTTTCCAATTTTTATACATTTGTTTAGGTTATAAGCTTTTTATTCTATCGTTAGTAGGAGTGGACACGAATCCATTAAAATCGCTAATCGATCCGCTTCAAACTGTTATTTATCCAACAATTTAGGTTTAACCAGATAAAACTCAAACGATTTGAGAATCCAAACCGCCCCGTTAGTAACGGTTTGGATTTGGATTTTCATTTTGAAAATCCGTTAAATCCAAACTGAACTATTAAGTAATATATTAAATTTTATTAATTTTTAAATCTATTATTAATACAAAGTAAAAATAATTAAAAAAAATATCTAGATATATCCATATAAGCATATGTATACCCATATAAAGGTTATTAAATAGTAATGTTTGTTTGAGAAATCTTAATATAGTGCTAATGTTTGCAACTCAATCTTTAGTAAGCTTAATATATAAATTTTTGACTATTGATGAGAACTCAATTTTGTCAACAAAAAGTAATCAGAGATTGAATTAAACACTAACCCAGGAAACAAATCCAGTTATGATTTCATCATCAATTCAATCACAGGAAAGAGCTGATACCCAAAAATAATCCGAACCCAAATCCCAATTTAAAAATAGAGTCTCCAAAGAGATTTCGACCCTTTTTGTTGTTTGGGATTTCATCCCCATCAATATTACATAAATCGATGAGACCCATGAGAGAGAGAGAGAGAGAGAGAGAGAGAGAGAGAGAGATACAGACAGAAAAGAGAAAGAAAAGTGAGAAAGGAAGAAGAAAATTGGCCGGCGGTGAAAGGAAAGGACGTCAAGGTGGCCGCCGTCGGCAACTTTTTGGCTGCGATGAATATTTGGGGGGAGGGGAAGGGATGAGAGATTTTATATATTTGTTACAATATTTAGGAATAGTTTTAAATTCTTATAAAAACCCAAATTTAATATGAAACTTAACTCAAGTTAAGATGAAACGTTGAGTTAAGATAAATGAAACGTAAATGTCATCTAAAGTATGGATTGGTGAGCATTTTTTTGCTCAACTCGTGGTGACCAAAATAGACTCATCGTAAGATAAATGAAACGTAAATGTCATCGTTTAAAATTAGAAAACATTATATAAAATAACCCAAATTATATTGATCAAAATATTTACATCCAAACTATCAAAATTTTTTAAAAACTATCCAATATATGTGACCTCCCACATTTAACTAGCTCCGTCAAATTTTCCATGCATCTAACCATTAAAGTGCTACCTGTCATAAAAATTGCTCAATTCGGAATTGATATGGCAAAAAAATAAAGGGGCATTTTCAAAATTTCAAAAAGATAACTAATACCCCGAAAAACCATATTTTCCTCTTCCTTAACCTCTTTTTCTCTGCAACTCTTTATAAAACCACAATCAAATGAATTTAGAATCTGTATTCCTCCCAATCTGCAAAATAATCAAAACCATTTCGCAAAAAAATACATGCTCGATGTCTCTTTCGACGGGCCAGTCTTGCTAAGATTGGAAGCTAACCTATATGTCTCCGGCATTTCTTCTCCTCCTCCAAAACCCAACTAAATTCTAAACCCCATTTCGGGACTCAAACAATCTCATAATTGAACACTGTCATTCGCGGATTCCCAGGTTAGCCTACAAGTGTAAGCACATAGCCTCGTGCCCAAGTAAGCCCCAAATCTCCACATCTTAAAACCCTCGAAAAGTAAGAAACTGAAAACCCTGAATTTTAGAAAGAAAAGAAAAAATACAAATCGGGGCGGAGTGAAGTACTGTATTATATTAATGGTAGATTCGAATCCATCCCTAAACAACACAATTTTAATGGTGAATTTGTTTCGCTTTGGAGATTTATCTCCCAAATTGGGGAGATTCAAATCTGATGCCCCTCTTCGATGCTTTAATGGAACCTCACTCATGTACTTTGAAGAAAGCTCCATGCCCAATTTTCTAGAATTCAAACCCAGACCCACATTTGGAGACCTCATACCCACGTGTTGGAACAACCATCACTATACTCAGATGACTTTGACAGTGCATCCATGAACCCAGCAGTCTCCTTCGGACTTGCCGTCGTGAGCTGGACATGGGGCCAACCACTGGGTCTACTAGCTTGGACCATTCATCGGTGCTGCCATTACCGCCTCGTCTACGAGATCATCTCCATCGCCCCAGCCACACACGAGCAGCTCCCCACTACTGCCATTGCTACCCTCGTCTATTTGCTAGGAAATGAAAAGATTCAACGAAACGATTTCTGGGCTTCCATCGATCGTCTCAACTTCATTGATTGCCTCGTCCCTATGCGATTCGAGGTCTACCAAGTCTGGAAGGAAGCCCACGACAAAGCCGTCAACAACTTTTGATCTTGCACATGTGTTCATCGTTGCAGGTTGGATTGAGGATAGGTCCTTTGTTCATTGTGAAGGTTTTTTGATCGCGCTAGTTTATTTGGGATGGGTGTTCATCAAACTTGGCTGGGTTCAAGCATCATGATGGTGGGTTATGTTCAAATACGAGAATTGTAGGTTGATTTAAGGCCGCGAGAGCGGTGGGAGTGGGTTCAAATGGGTGGATGGGTGCAGCGAGAACGTTTTCGATTTAGGGTTCATCTGAATTGGGTTTTAATTGATTTTTTTAAATCTCGAAAATGCCCCTATGATTTTTGCCACTTCAGTTGCTGACTGGGCAAAACTTTTACCGTGTGGCAACTTAACGAACAGATGGATGGAATAACTAACAGAGGTGGTTACTTGTAAGTGGTCGAATAATTTGGGTAATAAATTGAAACTTTTGATATTTTAGGTATGAGTCTGTATTGACTCCTATAGTTTAGGGTGTTATATGTAGTTTTCCTTAAAATTATTTAATGGAATGGAGTAATCTTAATGATAGAATCCTTTTTCAAGAGGTATTTTAAAACAAAATCTCTGAAAATTTCTATTTTTACTAAGATGCCCCTAGTACTTTTCATGCTTTGGGTTTTATTATTTACGTGGTTTAACAAAAACCAAACCCAAAAAGGTTGTTGTAGCCTACCTATTAGCCTAAGCAGCAGAGCAAAACTCGTTAAGGACCCAAGAATGACCTAGAGAGTTTGAGGCAAAATCGACCCACTTGAGTTTAACTTTGAGATGTTTCGTGTTAAGGGCTCATTATTAAGCTAACTTCTTGTCGTTTTAATGGAGATCGACGACATTCGTACCATAGGAAGTTGCAAGGCACACAGATAACTGAGAATTTCAGATGGCTCATTCAACCAAATGAGGAAAGCTTTCATCATCGAATTCGTCGCGTTGAGATTTTTAGTTCATCCAATTGCATGCCAGTTTTGGTAGGAGGATCGGCGGCGGACAGTGTTGCCAGAAGTTTCATAACCGCCCTCTTTTCTGGGTGATTCTGTAACGACCCGTCCCAGAAATTACAGTTTAGATAGTGATTAAGATGAGCTTCGTGCGTGTAATCGGTGACTAGTGGGTAAATGACGATTTTGCCCCTGGTTTGGGCAAAAAGTTGACTTTTAGTTCGGGGAGTTAATGGAATGTTGACCGGTGACTAGGACGTAGTTTAGGACGTCACAAATCCGTAGGCAAGCGGCACGACTGATTCCGACATCTGAGAAGGAAGTTATGATGTTCGGAAGGCTGAGGGCATAACCGTAATTTGGGTAAAATAGGGGGAAAAAGTTGACTTTTGTACGAACGGGTTTTGGTATGTTGATCTAGGACCGTTAGGTAGATCTCATCGTCCTGAGTTCGATGACAGGCGGCACATGTTCATCGGACTTACGAGGTGTGAGTTACGGGTCTAAAACGGTAAGGGTAAAACCATAAAATTGGGTTAAAAGGAGGGGCAGTTTGCTCTTTTGGCTGTCTGGGGATTTGTGCACAGAGAGGGACAGATGGATGGCTGGGATTGGGCCATTTGTGGGAGAGGATGGAGAGGATTGGTGACATGTGGCAAATGTGTAGTGGGTTTTGGGGGGTTCTCGTGTGTGCACGGTCCAAATAATTGGGGTGCAACCGTGCAAGTGTGCGTGGTTGTTCGCAGAGAAAAACGGAAACAGAGAGGGAGATCAGGGAAAAATTAGATGGTGGCTGAGGTTGTTGGTGAGTTCTGGTGAGGGGATGAGTGACCAGAGAGTGAGAGTGAGACAGTGAGAAGGTGAGACGGTGTGGTGGTTATACGTGGGTAAGCTGGGAACCACGGGAAAATTAGAGAAAACCAAGAAGATTTGAGAGCTTGTGGTGGTGCTGTGGCCGTGTACGGTGCCAGTGAACTCGAGAGGAGGTTGAGACGACACTGTGGACTCCAGGGAACGCGGCGGTGAGCACGGCGGTGGACGGTTGCAGGTAACTGGTTATGCCAGGAGGTCACTGGTTATGCCACCGTGAGTCTCTGGGTTGAATCGAAGCATATAGGGAGGTCTAGGGGACTCAGGGGAGTCCTAGGAGGTCACTGGTTATGCCACCGTGAAGGGAGGTGACCTGGGTGGCCGGAGAGGAAACATGGCAGGCTTTGGTTTTTATTTCGAGTTTCAGTCGACAAGTCTGAGGCCGGGTCGAGGTGATTGGGGTACGGGAATGGATAGGGTAGGTCTGGACGAAGCTATAGGTGAAGAAAGGAGGTGAATTGGTGGCCGGACGGCGGAGAACAGTCCTCGCCGGTTCAGTCTGCGGCGGCTGGTTCAGCACAGTGGACTCGAGGTTGCGGGTGACACTGTAGCTGGCGCGTGAAGGCCACGCACATCCACTTTGGGCGGTGCGCGGGGGCGCATGCGGTAGTTTCCGGTGAAGGTGTCAACATGGTTTGTGGTCTAGGTGTTGTGACGAGTCTAGTAGAAGTGGTTTCGGGTTAATCGGACGTCGAATCGAAGTAGTTCCGCGAGGGTGAAAGCTTAGGGTCCCGGTTTATTACGTTTAGGATTCGGGGATTTTTGAGGGAATTTAGGTGGATCCTCGTGGATGTGTTAGTAACGTACTTTGGCGGTTGTTGACAGGACCAGGATTTCCCGAGGAAGCTGAGGAACGTGCAGGACGTTCGGGACGCGATTGAGGGCTCGGTACTGTGAGTGGACCCCTTTCCTTAAACTCGAACATGCATAACTGCTTTTCTAAATTGTTTTATATATGTAATTACAAGAATGTTGGATTTATGATGTTGGTTTTACATAATTGCACGGTTTTTTGGGAAATAACGCATTTAACACGTTTTACGAGAAAGGCTTGATTTCTGATTATGATGCTATGGTTTTGGGATTTCAACAATAAATGGTTTTCAATGATTATAAAGGGATTTTGGAACGTGATTTCGATAATCGAGGTTTTTGGTTTTAGAATCGGATTTTGTAAAGCGGAATTTGGTTTTAAGGTTGAAAAGTGGATTTCGGATTTGGGTTCGGAATGACGGTATGGGATGCTGGATGGGTATCAGACCAGTGATTTCGGATTCGGGTTTGGATGTGGATTTAGAAATGATTTTCAAATGGTTTTGGATTGGATTTTTTGGAGTTGATTATTGGGTTTAAAGACCCGGATATTGATTTGATGGGGGACGGGCCCGGATTGGGTTTAAAGACCCGGATTGAGTTTAAAGACTCGGATATATTGATATTTCCCCCGTAGGCCTGTTGAGTTTAAAGACTCGGATAGGTCCAGCAGGTTTGATCGGAAAATGATGTTTTACGCCATGGTTTTATGATGCTTGTGGTATGATTTTTATAACTGTTTTATAGTGTTTCTGTTTCTTATGATGTGGTTTATGGTGTTTTGGTTTATAACTGTTTTCTGAACTGGGTTATGCATGTGGTTTCAAAACGGAGGGCTAAACCCAGTTTTCTTATAAATGGTCTTGGAAACTTTTCTTTTATTTATGGTCCACTCACACCTTCTGTTTTTTTTACTGCCCTCCAGGTTGTGGAGCTAGCGCGGGGTCTTGACGTCGAGGCAGTGTCTGAGGCATAGAAGTGACGAGAGGGATCCCAGAGTGTTTAATTTTTCTTCCGCGTGTGTGTGATTATCATCGGTTTTTATTCCCTTGTAATTCGTAATATGCTCTGTAAACTTTAACTTCGGGATTTATTGAGTGCTTTCTCCTGCGTCTGACTGTGTTGTGTCGGGGTGTCAGATGGGAGCAGGATTTACCTCGGTTTTCGGGGTGAAACCGGGGTGGGTCCTGACAGATTCCCTTGGCGTTGGGATCAATTCAAGCTTCAAGAGGTAAATTTCAAGACTCCTTGGTGAATTTTGAGTCGAATAATGGTCTTAGGGTTGAAATCGGAGTCTGGGTTTCCGGAGAATTTTCCAGAATTCGGCCACATCGACGGCAGTGATGGTTTATTGTCTTCTCTAGCGAGAAGTCTGGCCACATGTGATTGTGCGATGGCTTACGTGGTAGCCACCTAGCATTCATATGGTGCTATGTACCAAGTCATCGCCAAGTTAGCTAATGCAGTCAAAAGTTGATGGAGTATACTAACAGAGTTAGTATATTGCGTTACATGCTAGCGCCATAGAAACGAAACCTTAATGTCGTTAAAGTGGATGCAATATTTGGATTCAAGCAAAATATTTTGTCAAATTTGGTGGAATATTTTGCGAGGGTGACAAAATATTTTGTTGTGACTCAACATGCGCGTGAATACATGTGGCAACGCATGCCACCACTTGTCCATGTGTAGTGGTGCATGCTAACTCAAGGCAACGCATGGTACCATGAGGCAAATTTTCGACCTCCAAGTACCGAAATTACCCTCGAAACTTTGTTAGACAAATGATACTTGTCTATTCCTAAGCTTATGCCTCCACTCTGAAAGTAGCCTCAATTCCCATGTAGCTGCCCTGAAGGGTTCAAAATCAAGGAAAATGTGTGAACGAACGAAAATAAAGGTTTTAAAAACATATTTCGAAATCATACTAATTTCCCTCCGTTTAATAAAACTATACATGCATCTAGTTTACAGATAAAACAATCTCAAAATACGTGTAATAATAAAAAAAACCAGTAATTTCATAACATGGCCTATATTAAACCATATTATAATACCAATGCATATACGACTACGCCAAAGAAAAAGCACAATAAACATAGTGAACCAGCCATATTGTACCAAATGATCATACCGAGCTAGCCCATCGCGTCGATTGACCCATCCTCAATATCTGTAAGCTAAATCATCATATCATATATGCACTACTGGTAGGTCACTATCACTCGGGAAAACAGAGCCCCGCTTTGGACGTCCAAGTGCCCGGGAAAATAGAGCTTAACTCTGGACGGCTGGGTATCACCTAGGGAAACAGAGCTCAGCTCTGTATGCCTGGGTGTGAACCGATCGCAGGAAAACAGAGCCTTGCTATGGACGTCTAGGTACTAGTCTGTCTTAAGGAAACAGAGTCTGGCTCTAGACGCCTAAGACATAACAAATCCATACTCGAGGAGGGTCATCCCATCACATCACCAACGACACCAATACAGTAACCATATCTGATCACACCATATGTATCCAAAAATCACACATCCATAATAATGCTAGACTCAGGATTGGGAGCCCCCGACTCGAAGTCCGAGACTACTAACCAACAAGCACCATCACGCATATACTCAGTAGTCGCATAACTATATCATATAGCCCATTTATATCCAAAATCAAGTTCAGAAACCAAAACCAAACTTAAAACCCGGGCCTAACCCCAATCACACATCATGTCACAACCTCGTAAACGAGCCATTAAAATATTCTAGAAAATCATAAAAAATATCAATCCATCAAAAACGACCAAAATCATATAGAAAAATCAAATCGAGTATAAAAACCACTTTCCAAAACTTAGAAGTAAACTTAGAACACAATACGACCATTTCCTCGTAAAACGTGCAAAGTTTCTTTTATCCTAAAATCCACCGAAAATCCATATAAATTGTATTTAAATAACCTTCAAGAAATTCACACAATATTCCATGTAAAATCATACAAAATTCATGCATAGGATTTAAGGAAAATAAAGTCCATTCACACGTACTGTTTAGAGTCGAACCACATTGCACGATTCCCCATAAAATTCAAGAACATCACCTCCTATGAAAAATCACTTCTAAGGGTCACTAACCATCCTAACTAACTCACACATTAATCTCATAATTTTCTAGGATTTTTAAACGTATTAAAATAATGCCTAAAACTTTCAGACAGTCAAAACTACCCTGAGACAATATCTGATCACCTCGAAAATCTTACCATTGGACTCGTATCGTCGAATACATAAGCATTCATGTTGAACACATAATAAGAATAGGCTCAATGTGCCTATAAGCGCCACTTGAAGTGGCTGCGCGTAAGAGCCATGAGCCAATCTACAATCATATCATCAACCTTGGCCGGGTCTGCAAGCAAGACCCAACCCGGGCGACTTGATCCAGCCCAAAAACGCTTATTTCTTCGTATATTTCATTTTTGTTTCGTCTATTATCCTTTAATCCATCTCCATGGTGGATCTATGACCTCAAAACGAAGAACAAACGACTAGAAATCAAGAGGCAATACCTTTTCTTCTCGGCCATGTTTCAATCTTCGACCTGCACCATTTTTCCGCATCCAAGCCTCAAGTTCTAGGCTTGTTGATTTTTCCTGATAATGTAGAATTGACTAGTAAGCTTGGTTTCCAAGCTTTCGCATCCATGCTGAGAACTCGAAAGAAAAACCTTGATAACCATGGTTTTGGGTTTTCTAGGGCTAGTCGTTCTTTCCCCTTTCTTCTTTGCTTTCATTACTCCTCCTATGTCTTTCCTTACTTCCCAAACTCTTTTCTCTCACTAGATCTGCCACGCTTTCACTATGTATGAATTCATGGCCATTCATGGCCTTCGACCTATGCCTACCAAACAAACACACACAGTACACACCCACACCTATAAGTAAGAGAATAAGTCGATGGGGGCGAGAAAAATATCATAACTCTCTAGGTCTTGACACATGGCAGCATTTAATAGGTTCCTAAAGAAAATGACCAAAATGCCCTTCCAACATAAATTACCAAACTGTCTGTGAGTGGACCTTTCTTTTGAAATTGATGCATATGTGCATTTGTTTGTGGTAGCCTAGAATTTACGTATATGCACATATTTCGAGATTTCCTGTTTTATACGATGCTTGTACGTGCTAGGTTTTCAATAAGGGTTTAATGAATGGGTTTTGGAATTGGAAATATGAAATCGGGCATCACACCCATTTGATTGGAAACCCTCGGACTTAGAGTCCATTTGATTTGATGAGAAATCGGATTGGAGGCCCATTTGAGTTATAGGATCGGGCCGAGGGCCCCATTGGTTTACGAACTCGGGCTTGAGGCCCTATTGATTGTGGTATTAAGCTTGAGGCCCTGTTGGTTGTGAAATTGGGCTTAAGGCCCTGTTGATTGTGAAATCGGGCTCGACGCCCCGTTGATTTGTGGTATCGGGCTCGAAGCCCCGTTGACTTATGGTTTCAGGCTTGAGGCCCCTTTAGTTGTGATATCGGGCTAGAGGCCCAGTTGATTGTGAAATCGGGCTTGAGTCCCAGTTCGGTTTATGAAATGAGAATTCGGGAATGAGACCCTGTTAAACTGTGGATTTAGACTGAGGCCTGTGAAAGTGGTTTTGAATCGGATTCGAGGAATCCTATTGAGATTCGGGTGTGAGATCCAGTTGAGAAAGAAAATGATTTGAAAATGTATATACCCTCCTAGATGATTTGTTTGGTCTCCTCCAGCCATCGACCTAGAGAGTCACGATCCACAGACCATAATGGGTATCCTGACAGGACCCACCCCGATTATCACCCCGATAACTGAGGTGAACCCTGCTCCGGTCTGAAAAACACACTCAAAGTACCAGAATACCCTCACAACAACCCACAATTTACACTGCCAGACCAGGGAGAATTCAAAATCCAATAAGTCCATAGGCGTACAGAGCATAGTACAAAATAAGATAAGACAGAAATCCTACTAAAATTTAACTACACGCACAACGGAAAAGCTCGTAATGGAAAACGCCGAAAAACTCCAGAAACACTCTATGCCTCTGACTCTACCTCAATGTCAGCCCCAACGCTAGCACCACGACCTGGAGGGCATTTAAAAATCAGAAAAGTATGAGTGGACTAAAAATAAATAATAAGTTCAAAAAAATTTTAATAACCAAACCAGGATTTTGCCCTCCGTTTTAAAAACATGCATGCGAAGGGTCCAATAAATGATGCAACCATATAACTAGAAGATGATGCAAAGCCCTCTCGCGAAGCCCAACGTCGCCTCCATCCTCCGATGATGGAAGTCGTGAAACAAGAGGTCATAAAACTCTTGGACTGTGGTGTCATCTACCCAATTTCAGACAGTAAATGGGTCTCACCAGTCCAAGTAGTCCCAAAGAAAAGTGGAGTCACAGTTGTTGCGAACAGTGAAGGAGAGATAGTGCCCCAGCGAACAGTGACCGGATACAGAGTCTGCATCGACTATCGACGCCTAAACAAAGCAACTTGGAAGGATCACTTTCCTTTGCCCTTCATTGATCAAATGCTTGAAAGGTTAGCAGGTCACTCCTATTATTGCTTTCTTGATGGTTATTCCGGATACAATCAAATCTGTATCGCTCAAAATGACCAAGAAAAAACGACTTTCACTTGTCATTTTGGCACTTTTGCCTACCAAAGAATGCCCTTCGGTTTATGTAACGCCCCAGGTACTTTCCAAAGATGCATGCTTTCTATTTTCTCTGAATACGTTGAAAAAATAATTGAAGTATTTATGGACGATTTCAGTGTCTTTGGGGATAGTTTTGATGCATGCTTAGAACACTTAGCACTTATCTTGCAAAGGTGTGCCGAAACTAATCTGGTACTTAACTGGGAGAAATGCCATTTCATGGTCAGACAAGGGATAGTCTTGGGCCATATTGTCTCTGAAAGAGGAATTAAAGTCGATAAATCTAAAGTTGATACTGTGCGCCACTTACCCTCTCCCACTTCGGTGAGAGGAATCCGTTCATTTCTTGGTCACGCAGGATTTTACAGAAGATTTATCCAAGACTTCTCCCACATTGCAAGGCCCTTGTGCCGACTGCTTCAGAAAGAGACACCCTTCGTCTTTGATGCAGACTGTCAGGAAGCTTTTGAGAAGCTTAAAAATCTCTTAACCACTGCCCCCATTCTTTGTGCCCCTGATTGGTCCTTACCCTTTGAACTAATGTGCGATGCCTCTGATTATGCAGTTGGAGCCGTACTCGGACGTGGTGCTAGCGTAGGGCACCATATAACTAGGTCTGCATCATCTTTTAGGCCCTCCAATAAAAGTAGAAGGTGGGTCCAATAAATGGCACGTCACGACTCAACTTAAACATGACTCAACTTAAATATGGTTAGGAAAACTAATGAAGAAGCGGCCCGTACTGTTTTACATAGTTAATAATGTAAACTGAAAGATTTGAAACGTCGACTATAACTTGTAGTTTAGTACAAACTACATAATAGTAAAATGTAATTTGCTCTACTTATATTGTAGTTTTTTTTTTCGGTTAGATATTTATATTGTAGTTATTAAATAATAAAAGTAAATAAGATGATCTCTAGAGTAAGAAAATTTTCATAAAATCAAATAACTTTTGATAGAATTTTGTACTTCGTTGGTTTAGGCTATTCTCCTTATAGGTACTATCAAAAGTGATGAAATACAAGCATCATCTTTTATAATTTAATTTTCTATTTATTTATTTTTAAATGAGACCACCCTTACATGCATTTGTTTTTTCTTCCAATAATGTCCATTTTCTTAGTGTCCGACTCTTGTAAGATTGAAATAAATGAAAATACTAATATTTTTACATAAAGCATGCGCATAAAGTGATTGACTTAACGAAGTAGTTCAACTACAAAGTCCCAACCATGAGGAAAGAACGACAAGGAATAAAAATGTTCCCCACTCTCGTTATTAGCGGGGTTTGAGCCTTTCCCGCATAATTGTGATTTTTCTTTTTCTTTATATTTGTTAAATTTAGGACTATTGAATTCTCAAACTATCAAATTTCTAAAATAAGGAGTAGGGTTGGGCACATGGAACCAAAATACCGAAATCGTACCGTTTCAGATCAAACCATATAAAAAAAAAACCGAATAGTAAAACCGTTGTATGATTGGTACGATACTGAAACCGTACCGATATAATTTACTACGGTTTCAGTATCGATATTTTAAAAAACCGTCCTGTACCGATACCGTACCGAATTAGAATTTTTTTTTTAATAATTAAATTTATTTCTTATTGGTTTATTAGGCATTCTTCAAGAGTTGATATGACCATACATATCTTAATTTAGCTTCTAAGAGTTGATATCTTCAACTTAGTGCAACTTTTTTAATACATATTTGAAAACTTAAGTCCTTCATAAATATAGTGTTTCTTTTTCTTTAGTCTTTTACTATGCTAGAGGATTAAGATTCACTAATGAATATAAGCTTCTGGAGTATGTCTTGTGCTAAATTAGTGTTAAAATTGTTAATTTATTGTTTTCTTTTCTCTATGTAATGTTGCCTTGCGCTCATTGTATTATTAGACACGGTTTGTCATTGATCTTTTGGCTGTCTATGTTAATTAAAAACAAAATTACATGGAGGACTCAGAAGCTTCTAGAATGTCAACTACTGAAAGTTTTTAATTAGTAAAGCCAGCTAATTGATCTTTTGGATTGGACATGAAGTCTGTAATATTTATTTATATATGGTTTGCTTTTGATTTTGATTTTTGATTAGGGAACCAAAAACAAAATTATTGAGAATCTAAACTCACACTTAACCATGCCTAAACCTAACCCTTGCTTTATAATCACAAACAAAATTTTGGCTCAAAACCGAAACCATACCGAAACCGTACCGAACTTAATTGGTACGGTACGATCTGGTTTCACTTTCAAAATATTGAATACCGAACCGTACCGTACCGATTAAAAATAAATGGTATGGTTCTGGTATCGATCAATTTTGTACCATACCGAACCGTGCCCACCCCTAATAAGGAGTATGATATGGACGATATTGGAGTCCTATTTTCCTTAAAAATCTTTAAATTAGGTAAAAGAATTTGTTTGAGATTTTGTTGGAGATGCTCTTATTACTTAAAGTACGAACTTTGGTAATAATCTTTCTTTTTTTTTCATTAAATTTTAATTAGAAAGTTATTTTAGCAACCAACAACATTCCTTATTTTAATAAATGATGAATATTTTATTCATTTAAATATTTTTTGGAAATTAGAAAATATTGTTGCCACATAACACAATATGTCATGAAATTGTTGATTTTATTTTTTTTTGGCAATTATCATATAAATACTCTCTCTTTTTTGGGCTAAATATGGTAATTTCTAGCTTAAATTGGGTTTGGAAATTGTATGTATAAAAATCAACAATTTGCTGAAGATACTCTTACATATTTTATGAACTACCAAATAATTATTCCAGATAGGACGATTTGAAATGAAAATAAAAGCGGGACATGGGACATGGGACATGTTATGTTGCTGTTAGTTGACGTGGAGGGCACTGCTTACTTTCCAACGTCATCTATGTTTTTATATTTCACGAAATTACAAAGGTTCTCTCTGCCATGCTCATTGCTCGACCGCGTATGTCACTGTCTCAAATAAAACCACACCCCCACCAGGCCACCTTCAAATGTTTCCAAAGTTTAATCAAGATGCTTGGTTTTTTATGGGGCCCAGCTAACACAATTTTTTTGGTCCCATGCTCATTGTAGGAGGAAGATCGCAGCTTGCAAGTTGCAAGTTGTAAGTGAGGAGCATTTGGGCAAGGCTGGCTTAATTACATCACTCAAATCATATCAGCCGTTGGATTTGTTGATGTTGATATGAACAACCGCTTGATCAAGATGTCATGCTGACAAGCTCCCTGTGTAAACTTGACATGGAAATTAAACCAGCTTATGTATATTTTTAATATAATAATATTAGGTGGAAGAATATATTATACAAAATGAGAGAGAAATTCCGAAGTCGATATAATAATATTGGGAAAAAAAATATATTATATATATTAAAGAAAAATTACGAGAATCAAATATGAGATCACAATATAACTTATAGAAAAAATTACCACTAATTAACAACCGGCTCATATCTATCTATACACTTTGGTTAATTAGCAGCTAATGACATGCAGTATCTTTCATAATCAAAGGGTATATTGGTCATCATCATATTAAGCTTAAATTAGATGCCATTGCCATATCCACATGAGATCTCAGTTGTATTATTTAGTGTAAAGCTTCTAGTAGCTCGTATGTGAACCTACAATTTAATGTGGAAATCAATAATATACTACTTTGGTAATTAAATTTTTATTGTCCATAGGTGGGACCGTGGGAGCTTCTCTAAAGAGGACCCTTTGCCCGATTCCTCTCAGGTCTCAGTTTCTCTCTCACTAAGTCAGTTCCACTCCAAAAAAAACTCTGGTCTACAGTGGAATTCCAAGCTTCAAATACCTTCAAACAAGATTGATTTTTCTTGAAATTGGAATTATTCTCAAACAAAGAGGTTTTCCATTTATTAGTTTTTACCATTCAAATTTTTTGTTTCACTGTCAATGGCGGTACACTTTTCCTCTTTGGCAAAATTTTGAGGTCTAAGTTGGATTGTCATGGGTGATTCTCAATTGCTTAAACTGGGCTGGTGATGTTTCTTCTAGGTATATAATATATCAACTTTGTTTTGTTGTTAGTGGATTTAATTATGCTCTCTTTTCAAATTTTCTGTTCTTGCTGGAAAGGCCTGAGCTTCAAGTTTGAAATGGCTTTTACAATTACAAGGCATATTGAATGGGGTTTGAGACAGATAGGGCGATGTGGATTGTGTTTTTCTTGGTGGGTTGGTTGGTGATTCTCTGGATGAATGGTTCATTGTCAATTTCATTTCCTGATTTTGAATAAATTTCGTTTTTTGAACGCCGTGGTAATATGTTTTATGATGCATATTTTAGGAGAGATTTGTTCTTATTTTTTCTCTTCAAAATGGAATGAATGTGGCAGGAAGATAGCAAATATCTTTCAATAGGTAGATCTTTTTCAGGATCACGACCATTCTCATAAATTCAGATCATTTCATTCTCTAGTCTTTTTTGGAATTTAGACTAATATTGCACCAGTAACTATGTTACCATTTTCAATTCGACTCTATGATTTTCGAAGCTTTTGAAGTTTCTTTAATTTTGTAATCATATTGGTAGAGATTTGGCTTGTTCTTTAATCACTTTTCATGTTTGTCATTTTAGAATTTATAAGGATATATTTTTCCTGTTTATCTAAGTAATTGTTTAGTAGGCTTACTGGCCTTCCCTTCACAGCTGTTTATGTGGCTGTTTGGATATATTATTTAGGATGAATTTTTGACGAAAACCATAACGAACTGTTTGATCTTCTGTAGGGTTGCTCGAAAATTAATATGCAACAATTTTGGCATTACATAGAATGTCTTCCACTGAGATCAATATGTTGAAATAGTTAGGACATATACTTTGAAGTAAATGGAGATCAAGAAGTAGAGACTTTCAGGTGTGAGAGAACAATTGGCTATATATCTCACACTAGTTGTACCAGATGAAATGCCGAAGACGTTGCTTATCAGCTTCCCTTTCTTTTAGATTTGTTAAATTTGTAAAAAACTTAACTTTTGTCTAAAGATCTGAAGCTTGTGTTCACTTCTTAATTCTACAATGACTAAATCCCATTTTTCTTTTTTATGATTTTGATATTACACAGATTTCCTCATGTTTTGTGTAACCAGCGTCTCTTTTTGTGATCAGAGAATGTTGCTAACAAGAGAATTCAAGTCTTCATATACTGCTCCCGTGAAGACTGATTAACACCAAATAGAAAGATGGAACGGAGTGATCACCATTCAGACTATTAGTCAATGCAAGCATCAAAGCAGCACAGAAGTTCAGGTATGTCGAACCGGTTGTATTATCAGCCAATCCAAGAAGTGGAAGCCTACTGCTTGCCGCAGTTCCAAACCATGGACTCCCAGATGCATTACGGCAATGACAGCAGCCAAAGTAGCCACTTCACAGCTCAGAGTTTCCACGAAAAGTACTGTACTTTGGAGTCTTCGTCAGCAAATGGTAGCTATACTCTTTATAACTCTCCATCAACTGTCAATTTCTCCCCTAACGGAAGCCCGATGTCACAGCAAGATTCTCAGTCATATCCATCTGATCAGTATCATTCGCCTGACCAAAACTATAGCTCTCCTATAAGCGGGTCCTGTACAACCGATGATGCAGATGACTTCAAGAACAAGCTGAAGCAATTAGAGTGTGCAATGCTTGGTCCCGATTCTAATATCCTCGACAACTATTGTAGCACCTTTCAGAATGGGGCAAGCAATCGCCTGCCAGAAACTGATAACTGGGGACAGATTATGGAATCAATCTCTAAGAAGGATTTAAAACAAGTCCTCATCTTCTGTGCAAAAGCAGTAGCAGATAATGATCTTTTAATGGCACAATGGATGATGGATGAGTTGCGTCAAATGGTATCTGTTTCCGGTGAACCAATTCAAAGGTTGGGAGCATACTTGTTGGAAGGGCTTGTTGCACGTAAGGCGTCCTCCGGGAGTAGCATCTACAAAGCATTGAAATGCAAAGAGCCAGCAAGTTCCGAACTTCTCTCTTATATGCATATTCTCTATGAGGTTTGTCCCTACTTCAAATTTGGATACATGTCTGCAAATGGAGCAATTGCCGAAGCCATGAAAGATGAAAATCGAGTTCACATCATTGATTTCCAAATTGGTCAGGGGAGTCAGTGGGTCACTTTAATCCAGGCTTTTGCATCTAGACCTGGTGGACCGCCCCACATCCGGATAACAGGCATTGACGATTCCATGTCAGCTTATGCCCGCGGAGGAGGACTGAATATTGTGGGAAAGAGACTATCTAAACTTGCAGAGTTTTTTAAGGTGCCATTTGAATTCCATGCTGCTGCCATGTCTGGTTGTGAGGTTCAGCTGGAGCATCTTGGTGTTCGACATGGGGAGTCTTTGGCTGTGAACTTCGGATTCATGCTGCATCACATGCCAGATGAGAGTGTCAGCACTGAGAATCATCGGGACCGGCTGTTGAGGTTAGTTAAGAGCCTGTCTCCAAAAGTTGTGACCCTTGTTGAGCAGGAATCCAACACAAACACAGCTGCATTCTTTCCACGATTTGTGGAGACACTGAATTACTACACCGCTATGTTTGAGTCAATCGATGTGACTCTTCCGAGGGATCATAAGGAGAGGATCAATGTGGAGCAGCACTGCTTGGCAAGGGAGGTTGTCAACATAATAGCATGTGAAGGCATTGAGAGGGTGGAAAGGCGTGAGCTTCTTGGCAAGTGGAGGTCACGGTTTGCAATGGCTGGATTCACTCCATACCCTTTAAGCTCCTTGGTGAATGCTACCATCAAGACACTGCTAGAGAACTACTCTGACAAGTATCGGCTTCAAGAGAGAGACGGGGCTCTCTATCTCGGCTGGAAGAACAGAGATTTGGTTGCTTCGTGCGCATGGAAGTACAAACCGAGCACCAATTGATTATTATTATTATTATTATTATTATTTGAGAAATGGAGGCAAGGCAAGCTTAGAGGAGTTCCAGTTTTATTTTTCAGCTGCCAACTGCTTATGAGAAGGATGTCACCAACTGGTCTGTTTACACTTAATGAAATTCAAGCTAGCCATTTTCTTTGAGAAAACTGATTGATTTCAAGAGGGATTGGGTTTTTACATGGTTATCGAGCAAGCCAAACGAATGCTTTCTTTTTCTTCTTCCTTTTTCTGAGGGAGTTTGCCATGTGGTGGTTTGGAAGATCTTCCTTCTCCATATTTATCGCTACCTTTTTTTTTTAGTTCGTGTTCTTAATCTTTCGGAAATATCGTTCAGGGAAGAAATCTTCAATTTACTCTAAATTTAAACCTAATCTTCCTGGTTTTCTTCATATCAAGGTTACAGGGTTTATCATACATCAAATACTTCAGAATCCTTCCCAGTCTAATCTAAGTCTTGAGAGCTCATTCAATCCATACATAAACATTTACTCAACTTTTGCTAATCTTCCACTCTGCTGTTTAACATTATAGGTATTTCACCAAACCATACCCTCCAATCAAAGAGTGCCTTCCCCAAGGGCACCCCACCACCTCTTCCAAAAGGGAAAATAGAATGTAAGAATAAGATACACCTACCACCAGGCATGCCCTGATACATCAATCCATTATTTAGGGTCAAGACGAATGAGGATCCAGAACTGCAGGTTCACTTTAAACAGGTTCTGCTTTCGTCTTTTTCTGCTTCCGCGGATTACTTTCTGTTTCACGATGAAGATTTGTGTGAGGAATCGTATCAGGGCAAACGTTATTGCCTTCTGATTTACTTCCTGACTCAGCAGTTTGCATTTCATTTGCTCCTGAAAATATCATATTGCGCGGATCAATTCCTTCCGTAGTACATGCACTGCCAGTCAACAGCTCCTCTGGTTTTCTGTCCGGACCCAGATTAGAATCAATGACCATATCACAGCCAGCAACATCTTTTGATTTAGTTCTTGACTCACCATTAAGTTGCTCATTTGGTTTGTCTTCACGTTCTGGGCTGGTACCATGGAAGGCAGCGTTCCCTTCTGATATAGTGACAGACTCGCCACTACGGGCTATTGTAAACAAGTTTGATGCATTATGAGTGACAGTCCTTGTGGGGGGAATACTATGATCATGTTGCCCCTCATATGTGGCTATGACAACTTTTGGATCATGAGACGCCCTCTCTACATGTTTCTTAACGGGGCATCCAGGACTTGAGCATCTGTAATAACTCCTACATAATGCAAATGGAGAAGCAAAGAAAACTCAGCAAAAACATATACCAGAGAACCTGGGAGAAAAGAAAATTAATACCGAAGAAATTAATCGGAAAACTTCAAAACATATGCAGATCCCAACACAACCTTCTCCGAGTAACACACCAAAGAAAACCAAACTAAAATAAACTATAACACATTGGAACAAAGCTTACAGACGGGTTAGTGAATCAATTATACAGCTGCACCATTGTCTAAGAAGCACTAATCTAATCCTTCCAATTTATCATCAAAGCAACATACAAGATCAGAGAACATATGCAAGTTAATGTTAAATAATGGAAAAGAATGCATTATTTGGTCTAGGGAGTGGTTGCACAGAAAATGGTTCCATGAGGGCACAAAAGCCTCAGAACATACAGGCCTTCAATGAATTATTTTCTAAAGGCGCTGCAACAGAACCATCAAATTAGACCTTAATCAAAATCATGGTTGGCTTAAAGTGTGTAATTTGCTTCCACATGATATTGACATACTACCGCAGTTGCAATTTGATAATAGAATACAGTTGCAACCTTGCAATGATCACTGTGATTGAATTTATATCCTTCCCTCGCCATCAAATATCAAGCAAAAAGATTAGGGGTTAAAATTAAACAGCTGATACGATCAACTCAGAGGCCAAAGATATTAACCAAAATTTAGTTTGCATAAGAAACTTTCAGACATGATTGATGCATTTTCATATACCAAATCCGAAACCAATGAGCAGAGTGGCAATTCAGGTGCACATCTCACATAAGCATTAAACTGATTATACCTTGGATTAGGATTGCCTTTTACTAATTTCTGCCCATATTTGCGCCATCTGTACCCGTCACTCACTATATCAGCCTCACTCATAGTCTGAACAACAAAACGGGATTCACCAGGTGACTTATCCAGTGGAATTGAATTCCCATTATGCTTTTCCTTCTTCCTGTTTTTTCCCCAAAAATGGCAGGTAAACAGAGGTGAATACCATATAAACTTGCACGTGAAAATTCAAAATAGTTAATGCATGAACATACTGTCGTTTTGAATCTGGATCACCATCTCTTGTTTTGTTTGGCTGGGAAAGCACAGTCTGCACATCTCCATCAGATGCAACATTTGAAAGCTGAGGAAGATCTACAGCCTCAATCTGGTTAGGTGTGTGGCCATGTGCATCTGATGATTTTTCTTCAAACATAAGAACACCAAGTAAATCAAACAAGATATGGCACTGTAGGAACCAGAACTAGATAATAACTAAGTTTCATTCTCACCTTCAGGACCAGTTAACAAAAGCACTTCTGGTTTTTCTTCAACAATGGATAGAACAAAACTAACAGCTACTGGAGCGCTAACTTGAGCTCTAGGATGTTCATGCTCTCCAAAGTAAACAGTGTCGGAAACGTGTCCATCATGTGTGCGTTCCACTTGCTTCTTCACTGAACATTTTGGATATGTACATCTGTAGTAGCTTCGTACGAAGACATTTCCCTTAACAAGTTTTTGGCCATACTTTCTCCAGTGATAACCGTCCTCTAACAATCTCTCACGTGCTGTAGACGGAGTGATTCCTTCTTGACCAGACCGCAAGGCAAGGGCAGCAGTTTCAGGGGTTTGTGGTGCTTTCTCAGATGTTAAAGAGGAAACACTTCCTTCTTGATTTGATTGTGATGCACTAACAACAGCATCAAGCACCTGTGACACTTTCTCAGGTGTCAGAGATTGAGCATTTCCCTTATGATCTGATTGCAATGGAGGAATCCCATTAGTAGGAATTTGGTGTGGCGCATGAATTTCACTATCCAAGCTCTCTTTCTTTGGTACTATACCAGAAGTAACTTTATCTTGCCCAGCTTCCCTTAGAGAAATCATGAGAACTAGATTCTTGTAGAAGAGCCTGGAATTCAACTCATGACGCCATCATCATAATTGGCCTCAGCCTCACACGTTGTTCAACTCTGATCACATGAAGTAAGGACAAGAAAAGAAATAGTCAGGACTTCTAGCTCCATAACATATCAGCACAGCCATAAGTTAACACCCCAAGACCAATTTATTCGAACAATGATTGTGAACACTGCAACTGTATGGTTATGAGGCGGGGGGGGGGGGGGGGGGGGGGGGGGGGGGGGGTGTGGTTAATGAAAGTGGACACGCCTATGTTATCAATGTCAAATGGACGTGCATGTAAAGCATATTTGAGAGTGTGGGTCAGTGTATACATAAATGTTTCAATTTGGTAGAAGCAGTAAGGGTTCAAATATTTCAAAGTTTGCTATCTTTCACGATAAGACCATCAAATTATTTGAGGCATAGAGATAGACATGAGATACCATAAACAAATCTTCCATTCTTCCCCCATATCTAACTCGGAGAAAAAAAAAATTAACACCCAAAAGTTACCGGGAATATAACCTCCATCAGAATCTAGGAAAAGGAAAGCTGATAAACGATCATATTTCATAGACTAGCTCAGTTCAGTAGAGGTTCTAGGTAGCTGAAAGCAAACAAGCAGAATACCAAGGACTCAATTACGGTATTTTCTGAGAGTTTCTGAGCAACCAAACAGAGCATATGCTAATTAAGAGCTGCAACTGCAACAAATAATTAAAAAATCACAAAAGGAAAAACAACCAAAACGTTGAGGTCAATTATGTTAATAAAATAATTAAACATTGAAAATTAATAATTAGAATAATAATCTGTAAGCCATCAATTTCGGAGCTCAAACTAGAAACCCTATAGAGTATAAGAAAAGTACAAACCCTGTAAATTTGGCGATCAGGTGATCCAATTCCACTTAAAACCGACGGCTTTAGATTGAATCAGAACCGTGGATCACGCCGGTGGTGGTGGAGATTGAGCTGGAGGCAGGAGTGGTTGCAGAGTGGCAGTGAGAGAGGAATCGAAGCTGTGAGGTTTTCCAAAAGGCTAATCCATAATACGATGGGGGAGAAAGAGGGGAGGACTGAGGAGGAGAATGAGTTGCCTTTGATGAGATACCGGGAGGAATCTTTGTTCCTCTGTTATTCGGAGCTGTGATTGGTTATGGACCGTTGAAATCTAAAAGAAGAGAGGGGATGTGGGCCATTTGTTGTCTACTTGGAGTTCGGACCTTGATAGTGATATACCGATGACCCCATTTCCGCAATATTGCGCGTTGCCCGTGAAACTTCTGCCTTCTGAAGTAATGTGGTCTTAAAATCTAAATTTTTGAGCAATACTGATGATTCCTCAAAAGCATCCACTACAGACCTTTCAAGTTTTAGTTCTTCACAAATATGATTCAAAATTCAAAAGAATCTAAATAGTCTTGCACAAACGCGCTATTTGGTAACTTCAAATTTGACCAGATTTAACTATAAATAGCTAGTTAACTATTGATATATTATAGAGAGTATTGATTTTAGTAGTGTTCATGCACAAAATGTGCAAATTTATGGATGAACCTATGTTTTGCCCCGTGTCTTTGGACTAACCTGTCAAAAAAGGGTAAATCAATCGTCACTCAAAGGTAAACACTAATGTGGTGTGCGGCCTAAGGGGTATGTGATGAATAGTCATTCGTAAGTATATGTGAATAGTAAAACTTAGTTACTTTTATTAGAAAATGTGCCTTCTTTTATATAGATGTGCAAGGGGGAATAATGAAATAGTTTTTATGTAGGAGAACATGTTCTTATTATGGAACTGACACGTGGCATCCTAAATGGATGGTGGCGATTTGCCCACTTGTCAGCTGATGAATAGTAGGCTGTTTGGTAGTGTGGACTTGGGCCCATGTGTTCTGAGAGCTCATAAGTGGGTCTTAGACTTGAAGTATTAAGCCTATCGAGTCTGGTCTAATATGGTATCAATAAAAGTCCCCCAAGTTTTTTTCCGAGATGGAATTTCTCAGTTGGGGCCTTGTAAACTGTCTCAAACTTACTGTGGGGATATACCTCTAGTGACACGACCCATCCCTTCGTGTCAGACGGGAGCTTGGCACATCCTTAATAATCCTGGGTGGATTGGGATGGGTCGTGTCATCTAGTCCCCCAATTCCTATAAGTGAGGGAGAGAACCAATTGGAGTGGTAGTAGGCTGACTATAGGCACTCAGATCAATGTTTGAGGTAGATCGGGTCGATGCAGGCATGATGCACTAATCGGTATGCGCTCTCGGATGAGAGAGGGTTCCAACATGTATGCTGAATAGGGGTTGGCCTGTCCTTACTTGAGTGTGCCAAGTGAGGTGTTAGGTGGTCGGCATCAGGGGGTAGGTCATGTGGGTACACATGCGGCCAGTAGGTGTGCAACAAGTGGCAGATGGTAATAAATGGGGTTTTTACCGAGGCAACCTTCTGCATTCAGACTCGGCCTCTATTAATATGGGGTAGTTTGTGAAAATTGACTTTCACTTTTATCACTCATGTGTTTGCGGAGCTGCTGTTGTTTTCGCTAGGCGATTTTTTTGTAACGACCCGTCCCAAACCTACGGGATTAATGGCGGATTATCGAGGAATAATCGGGAATTAAACGAGGATTATCGGACAGTTGGGGTAAAATGACGATTTTACCACTAGAAGGGTGAAAACTGAAGACCATTGCGTAGATCAAGACGTTACGAGTTTGTAGACAGACGACACGTCGAAATCAGACATCGTACGAGAAAGTTACAGGTCAATGATTGTTTTTCAAACTATTCACAGTTTCACGAAAATCGAGACGGTTGACCATTGGGCCATTTCCCCTAATTCACGCATTCATTATCCATCATCTTTCCTTTTTCTCACACCCAAACCGAAACCCCCTTCCCCATTTCATACATCTTCTTCCTTAGTTTTGCTTGAGGACCACATAAAGACTGAGAGAGGTTGAGGGTGAGGCTGAGAGGTAGAAAGGACGGCGGTGAGAGGTTGAACACGACGGTGGCCTGAGGAAAAGGTAATAACTTGAAAACCCTTTTGTGTTTGAAAATTTGATTTTGGTTATTAGGTTTTGTAGATTGAAACTAAGGCTGTATTGCTGTGCTATGTGTTTGTGTGAGGGGATTGGACGAAAAATCGAAGGGAAATGACCGCGAAACCGCCATGGGAGGAGGATGGAAGGTTGTGACAGGACCCGTCCCAATCCCCCTCGGATTAACGCGGGACGATCCTGCTCCCGTCTGACACGAAGTGTCAAACAAAGGATAAATCCAAGCTTTGCCCTCTCGGGCTATCAGAGTACGCCAAGATCCGGAGGAGGTATGTGATATCTCAGTCTCTACTACAGTCCACATCCGCTGTCAACCTGAAGGGCAGTCAAAACATTAAAAGTTGTGAGTGGACAAAACAAGAGTTTATAAAAACATTTCATAAGAAAGACATTTGTCAGGACCCACCCCGGTTTCACCCCGAAACCCGAGGTAAATCCTGCTCCCGTCTGACAACCCGAAACATAACCAAAGTAAACTCACGATAAACCGCCAAACTACACAGTCAGACGCAGGAGAAATTATAACACATCCCGAAGGCGAGTTTTACAAAGCATAGTTCTGAATACAACAGACAGAAAACTGGTAACTATAAACACGCACACGGAAAACTTTACAACACTCCGAAATCCCTTTCGCGACTTCTATGCCTCAGACGCTGCCTCGACGCTGAAACCCCGCTCTAGCTCCACGACCTGGAGGGCAATTTAAAACCAGAAAAGTGTGAGTGGACCATAAATAAAAGAAAAGTTTCCAAAACCATTTATATAAAAAAAAACCGGGTTTGGCCCTCCGTTTTGAAACCACATGCATAACCCAGTTATTAATGCAGTTATAGTTCCAATAAACCTCATCATAAACAGAAACACTATAAAACACAGTTTTATAAATCATAGCATAAGCATCATAAAACCGTATCATAAACCATGAATATCAAGTCATCATTATCCGATCAAACCTGCTGGACCTATCCGAGTCTATAAACTCCCGAGTCTTTAAACTCAATCCAGGCCTCAATAACATCCGAGTCTTTAAATTCCCAAGTCTTTAAACTCAACAGGCCTACGGGGGAAATATCAATATATCCGAGTCTTTAAACTCCCGAGTCTTTAAACTCAATACGGGTCTTTAAACCCAATCCGGGCACGTCCCCCCGTCAATCAATATCCGGGTCTTTAAACCCAATAACCAGATCCAGCAAATCCAATCCAAAACCATTTGAAAACCATTCTAAAGCCATATCCAAACCTGAATCCGAAATCACTGGACCGATGCCCTTCCGGCATCCAGAACCGTCATTCCGAACCCAAATCCAGAAATCCACTTTTCAACTTTAAAATCAAATCTCGTTACCGAAATCCGATTCTAAAACCGAAAACCCTTGATCATCGAAATCATGTTCCAGAATCCTTTTATAATCATTGAAAATCATTAATCATTTGAAATCCCCAAAACATGGCATTATACTCAGAAATCGACATTTCTCGTAAAACATGCCAAATATCCTAATTTCCTCGAAAACCGTGCAGTTATGTAAAACTAACATCACATATTCAACGATTATGAAATCACATGTAAAACCATTAAGTTTAGAGAAGGGGTCCACTCACAGTACCAAGCCCTCAATCGCGTCCCGAACGTCTCGTACGTTCCTCTGCTTCCTCGAGAAGTCCCGAACCTGTCAACAACCGCCAAAGTACGTTACTAACACGTCTACGAAAGTCCACCTAATTTTCCCCAAAAATCCCCGGGTCCTAAACATAACGAACCGGAACCCTAAACCTTCGCACTCGCGGAACTATATTGAATCGACGTCCGAACAACCCGAAACCAATCCCATTAGACTCGTCACAACACCTAGACCAAAAACTATGTTGACAACTTCCTCAACCGCCGCCGCACGTGCCGCCCAAAGTGGCTGCGCGTGCCCCTCACGCGCCAACTACAATGCATCGTCTACCTCAAGCCGACCCGGTTCGAAACAGTTCCTGCAAATCGAACCGGCGAGAGCGGTTCTCTGCCGTACCTGCACCAAAACGGCTTCTCTCTTCACCATCTTCATCGTCCCATCCTCAGCAATCCAGTCCCCTCACTCAAACACCTCGACACGGCCTAAAACCTGTCGACTACAGCTCGAACAGAAACCCGTACTCTTCCCCTGTTCTCTTCTCCGGCCACCTAGGTCTTCCCCCGTCACAGTGGCTACCTTAAACCCTTCCTAGAACCTCACTGAGTCTCACCTAACTCACCAAAACCGTCGACTCAATCCCAGACTTCACGACTCAACGGTTGAAACAAAACGGAAAAACAGAGAACGGCGGGTACTCTCCGTCGTTCTGGACTCCGCCGTGCACTCCTCCTCCGCGGCTGCACAACCAGAAGACACCTAGGACCCTATTGAATTCCCTAGACCTCACTAGACTCCTAGATTCAACCTCTAAAGCCACGACTTGGCGTCTGAACCTAAACGGCAAAACAGAGCAAGTTAATGGGGATGAGGAATTACATGTCCTCCGGTCGCCGTCGCGAGCTCCGCTGGGCCAGTCGACTCCTCTCACCCCTCACGACACCACCACGAGTCCAATTGCACCGTACACTACCACACCACCACCACGATCTCTCAATTCCTCCCTGTTTTTCTCTGATTTTTCCCCCTGGTTTTCCCGTGGCTCTCAACTCACCCACACACTGATTCCTCACCTCCCAACCTTCTCACTATCTCCCTCTCAATCTCTGATCACTCTTCACTCATCAAGTCACACAACACACACACCACCACCGTCCAATTCTCCCAACTCTCTCCCTCTGTTTCTGTCTAGTTCGAAGAACACACATGAACACACACAGGTACCCCAAATAATTGGGACCGTGTTCCCTAGAACCAACCAGAACCCCTACACATGTCACCATCCCTTCAGCCTTCTCCTAAGTGGCTCAATCTCAGCCCTCCATTTTCCCTCTCTGTTGCACAAATCCCCATGTGCAAAGACCAAAATACCCCTCATTTTAAGTCAAAATTATCGTTGTGCCACTACCTTTCTAGACCCGTATCTCACACATCGTAAGTCCGATGAATACGTGCCGCTTGTCATCGAACTCAGGGCGACGAGATCTAGCTAACCCTCATAGGTCAACGTGTCAAAACTCGGTCATACGAAGAGTCAACTTTTCCCCCTATTTTAACCTAATTACGAAATTGCCCTCAACCTTCCGAACATCATAACTTCCTCCTCGGATGTCGGAATCGGGCGTGCCACCTGTCTACGAATTCGTGACGTCCTAAACTACGTCCTGGTTATCGGTCAAAACCTAATTGACCGCTCAAACTAAAAGTCAACTTTTTGCCCGTACTAGGGGAAAAATCGTCATTCTAGGCTAACGATCTTATCGTAACCTACTAACCCTCGATTAAGCTCACTAATCTGATCTTAATCACCATATTAATCCTAATTTCCGGGACGGGTCATTACAACCTACCCACCTAAAAAAGAATTTCGTCCCTGAAATTCCACAGCTAGTTCCCAATACCAGGGGTCTCCTACCTGGTGACAACAACCATCCCTGGGTTTCCTGTCTATCATCTCCACCTTGGGTATTTCACACCATCCCCAACTACCAGTTACGCTTCATGGTGTATGCAAGGGAAACCCTATGAACAGAAAACAAAGGTATTTGCAAATACCTCATATGGAGTACCCAACATAATCCATAGAGTACATCCTCACGTACTACCACCACACTTTCCAGAACCCATCTCAAGTCCTAACCCAGCACAAGCTAATCCAACAGGAAATCCTACCTACTGGTTCACTCCCTCGGCTGCTACTTCGACCACTTGTCGGAATAAATCTACAAAGTCCTAAAGGCAACTCTAGATTGTGGGTTCTCTCCTTCAATAACCTCATATCGATCAGTTATAGTCACTCCCATCCCCGTTTCTTCCGTCATCCTTCAACGGAACTCACCGTAACACTCCAGGTACCTAGAAAACATCCTAGACTTTACCCTGGAATCCAACAACAAGGTAAGTACAACAAAACCAAGGATAGCAAAAATACCTATCCCCGCACCTGGTGCCGACTGGACCTCCTGCTGAACCATCGAAAACAATAGGGCCTGAGATCCCGACGCTCTACCACGTCCCCTCGAACTGCTAGTGGCACCACCACCTCCTCTAGTGCCCGCTGTTCCTGACGCTGTATGTAACGACCCGTCCCGAATTATGGGATTAGATTAGTCACTAATCTAGATTAGTGAGGTTGAACGGTGGTTAGTAGGGCGGAATCGGACAAATTGTGCAAAATGACCGTTTTGCCCCTGGTCGTGGGCAAAATGATGACTTTTTGATCGGGCGGTCAAACGGACTTTGACCGATGACCGTGACGTAGTTCGGGACGTCACGAGTTCATAGACAGGTGGCACGTTCGATTCCGACATTCGTAGAGAAAGTTATGGTGTGCGGAAGTTGAGGGGTATTTTGGTAATTTGGCATACTAGGGGCCAAATGTTGACTTTTTGACCGGGAGGTTCGATGGGCGAGGGCCAAGGACCGTTACGTAGGTATCTTCGATACGAATCCAACGACAGGCGGCATGCCGAAATCGGAGATTCGACGACGAAGTTATGGTCACGGAAGTAAACTCGATTAACCGAGACTCGGACTAAAATAATAATATAATAATAATATCTGATTACTTTAATCAAAACGAATCTGGACCCTTGGATATATGCCACGTGTCATCATCACCTCACAGCCCAGCCTCACACACCAGACGGCACCAGGTAATCACCAGCCACCCCCAGACGCCGGCAACAACCACCACGGGCGGCGGCGCAGCCCACAAACCCCCCAGACCCGAGAGGAACCAAATCGGCCCAAAACATCCAAACGTCCAAACTACCTCACCAATCTCCTCTGTGTTGGTGTGTGTGAAAGATTAGCTGCACGGTGAGGCTTGAGAGATGACGGGAGATGACGGGAGACGACGGGAGACGGCGAGGCTGGCGGCGGAGAGGAAAAACAAGGGAGGTCCGAAACTCAGAAATTGGAAATCATTGTGGGATGGTGTTTGATCGTTTTGGAGAGGTGAATGATGTTCCTGGAGTCGAACTAGGCGTGCTGGTGGCCACGGCGGGAGCCACGGCGGCGAGGTAAGCCTCGAACCCGTGAACCTGTTTTCGGGTGAAAATGGCAGGTTGGGTTTTAACGTATTTCGATCGATCTGGTGATTAGGATGATGATCTAGAAGGTGAGACGAGCTTCTGGGGATCGTTTTCGAAAGGAATGGTGGCCGGGATTTGTTGCAGACACGACGGTTGCAGGTGGCCGGTCTGCACACCTCCACGAACAGGTAGTGAAACGAGGTTGTTTATTAGTTTTTAAACCTCAGATCAACTGGAATTGATGAGACGATCTTGTAGGAACAAACAGAATTGAAATTGATCGAGTAATGGTTGAGAATCAGTCGGGTTGGGTCGCGGGTCACGGTGACCCGTTTATCAGACAACCGGGTCAGAACGGTGACACTGTTCACGGCGCGTGAGTTTCACGCGCAGCCACTCACGGCGGCGCGTGGTGGCGCGTGGGCACGAATCTCGAGGTGAGGTCAACATGACTTTTAATCTATTTAATGTAACGAACATTTTGGAATTGGTTTCGTGTCGATCGGACACCGTCTCGATAGTGTTCGGGATGTCCGAAGGTTTTAAATTAAGTTTAAAAATAAGTAAAAATTCGGGAAAATTACGGGACTTTGATAGGAGGTTAATGATGAGGTTAGTGACCCTCTAATGTGATTTGGACAGGATTGGGAGTCCCGGTGATAGTGGTGTGGCCCGGGAGGGCCGGTGGCACGCGTATCGAGGCACACGGTTAAAACGGTCTGTGAGTGGACTTTGGTTTTATAAATCCTATGCATGCTTAAATGTGTTATATGGTTTATATACTTGATTTCTATAATGGTATTTGTGAGTATTGATTTTTGGTATGTTGCACGTATTTCGAGGTGTTTTCCGTATTTCACGTGTATCGGGATTAACGGTTTATTTGTGGTTTTGCGTGCTTATGGTTAAATAAATAATATGATAAAACGGTTTTTATATTGGAAAGATGAATTCGGGCTTGAGGCCCACTTGTTTTGGAAATCTCGGACTTGGAGTCCATTTGAGTACGTAATCGGGCTGCGGGCCCAGTTGGTTTATAAATCGGGCCGTGGGCCCAGTGGTTCATAAAGTCGGGCATGAGGCCCAGTTGGATTAAAATGATGATTTCGGGCCAGGGGGCCCTATATTTAATAAATGTGGTTTCGGGTCAGGGACCCTAAACGGAAATGTGTTGTTTTATGGAAAATTCGGGCAGGGCCCATTGTGATGTTGTGAAATGAATTAATAAAACTGTTTTCCATATACCATCTGGATACAAGGATATATGATGGTCTTCTCCAGATGTCTGGGAAACTGGGGAAGTCACGGTGCATTGCCTGCGAGGGGTCATTATACGGAGCAGCCGGACCGTATGATGACTCAGGAGCAGGATTGCTATGATTGACGTCAGGGACGTCAGATATCAGGGATGTCAGATTATGGACCCGGAGAGACCCCGGGCAGCACGCGTAGCTTATGAAACCGTGAGACATGACGTCAGGGACGTCTCGCATCAGGGATGCTGGTGATGGTAATGGTAAAATACGAATTAATGAAATGGCTTTCCGGGTGGATTTATGATTGTGTGATTTTAATGAATTGATGTTCATTTATGGTCGTGGGTGGTGACCCACATGGTTGTTTATGTATAGTTATGGCATTTCACAGTTTTGGGCTGAGTTCCCACACTTGGTTTTTGGTTGACGGTTTTTGGGCTAAGGCCCTAATGGCTCGGTTGAGCAAACATTTTGGTTACTGGTTTTCGTGGCATGCATACGTTTTTATTGGAGGGCATAAATATCTTATAAATGTATTTGATGAACTTACTGGTTTTTGTCCACTCACAGCTTTTGGTTTTAATGCCCTTCAGGTTGATCACGGATGCGATTGCAGCAGAGACTAGGACATTACACACCTCCTCCATCGATCCTTGCGCACTCTGGATGCCCTGTTTGGGCAGTGGCTCTTGGTCATCCTTTGTCTGACACCCCTTGTTGGACGGGAGCAGGGCACATTCCATGGTAATCCCGGGGGGATTGGGATGGGTCCTGTCAACTTGGTATCAGAGCATGGTTGCTCTTTTGTGCGCGCAGGTCGAGGGTGTGATGTCTCTTTGGGCTGCAATTCGTTATCAACCTGATAGATAGTTTTTGGGTTTGGATAGTGGATGGAGTGTGATTGGCCCGATACGCCGTGCATTAATGTGATTCGACCCAAGTGGGGTTGATTGTGGTGAACGGGTATTGCGGGACCGTCGGTTCGGTTATGTGATATTGGATTTTTGTGCTGCTAGGTGCAGCCAGGTTCGGGGAACCTCATTTGAGTAATAGTCTAAAATGTGAACCCTAGTGGTGGTTGTTGGTGTGAGAGATGTTGGTTCATCGGAGTTGGCCGGTGACCTTAGTGGTGGAACCCACATTGAGTTGATGGTAGGATTGGATTTGACGTCTATTCGATGTCAGGACCGCGGGGTCGGTCAGGTTGTGGATTTTATATTACGGAAAGTGGTTGGGTTCGGGGGAACCATAGGGTGTGATTGTGGAACCCTAGTATACGATGAATTAAAAAGGGAAACCTTAATTGTGATTAGCGGGTGAGAACTTGTGCTACGACGAGTGGTTGAGGTCATGGATGACCATGTGGATGGCTCTGGTGAGTCTAGGCAGAACTATGGGATCCGATTTACGGATACGGTTCTGAGATAAATTATGGAATCCCGTGTTGGATCGGGTATTGGTGTGATGTGTGGATGCGGATCGCGATAGCAATGACAGTTAGTCGGAAGTCATATGGAGATGACTGGCTATCGAGGGTAATCAGTGTGGTCATAATACTTGGGGATCAGGGGACGTTCAGGGAACGTTCATTTTTCCTGATGTGGATTGTCAAAATAGTGGTACCCATAGTCGTGAGGTACGGGATCGTCGTTCGGTATGAACGGAGATCCAGGGTTGTCGTATTTGCACACGGTGTGCAGTACGGATGTTTGCGGGTTGGTACTTTTGTGCTGATGCTAGTATGGATGCCTGTGTGCTGATACTAGTGTTGCTGGTAGTGTGTTGTTGCTGGTACTAGTGCTGGTGCTAGTGTCGGTGATGATGTTGACGATGAGCCACAAGTCGGGGTGTGACTCCGTCGTGATGAACATATGTTCGGTCTTTGAGATTCGGTAGTGGTTGAGTGATGGACTGGATGGGATCCAGTTAAGAGTGTGATGTGTTGGGATAAGTCCCAATAGTGGTGAGATAACCAGCGATGAGTGGATAAAAAGGTATAATTGAGAACTTGGAAAACCGAGTGTTGAACCTGTAAAGGTTGGGATGTGCGAACGGAACAATAACGGATTGATTGTGGACACGGGGTTGTCCAAGTGAATTGAGGAGGTAGGAAGTCTAGTAGTTAGACTTGACGTCTTGTTGGGAGCATGTCTGTTTCCAACATGGTTGGAACCTTAGATTCGAGAAGCGTTGTGTTTGGGGAACGAGAGTGGTGTTCGTTCTTGGTGATTAGTATTCCGAAGTCATTGGGGTTGACTTCTGGTTTTCTGCCCTGGCAGACATTGACTGTAGTTACCAGTACGTTGAGCGTGTATTGGTTGGTGAGCCCATGTGTGTTGTGAGGTCATTAGGAGAAGCTACGTATTCGAAATTAGGTAAACGAGATTTCTCATTTTCTGCTTGGTGGCAGAGGATGTTGTGAGTGCAGCGAGTTTTGTTTGCATCCACGTAGGATGAGTTTTGGCGTCATCATTTTGGATCATCCTTGGTTTTTCCTAGGTGGAATGACAAGGACTGATACAAGGTAATCCGTGAGAATCCGCAGTCTCGACGCGTCTCGTCGTTGACTGATCTGTCTAGTTGTGAGAGTCGGTTGTCGATCGTTGTGGCTATCTAGGATTTTGACGTTATTGTCAGGGACACAGTGTCTATCTGGGTCGTGATCTTGATGATTCAGATAGGGGGAGAGTATATCACTCTTACCTTGGTACGTGAGTCGTAAATGACGGGGTTGAACTTCTTTTCGAAGTGGGGCCCGTATGGTATTCTACTCGGGTGAGTAGGTTTTCAAGGTAGTTGAATTTTGTCAACCTTAGACGTGTGGAGGTTGGATTGGCTTCCCTATGAAGTCAATTGGAGGTATCAAACGGGTAATCGGTTTTGGTGTGTCTTGGTAAAGGTGACGAGATTTCGGGATTTGGAATCGAATTTCTAGGTGACGATTCAGGATTCGATTTTGGAACTTGAAAGTATATTTCCGGATTTGGGTACGGAATGGTTATTCCAAATGCTAGCTTACGGAATAATGATTTCGGATTCGGATTTGGATAAGAATTAAAATTTGATGTCTGGGCTTGGATCCGGGATTTCTTACGAAATTGTGGATTCAGATTCGGAATTGGAACTAGATGTTGGGTGGAGTTTCGATTTGTCTCATGCTGGATTGGGCAAACGTACTCCATTATTGGAACACGTTCGGCTATGACCTAGGTGGTCGTAGTCCGGTTATTAGGTAGATGTGTGTACTTCGTACATGGTTCGAGGTACAATACCTTGTAAACTTGTGATGTCTAGTTACGGTATACGGGATATACCCGAGGTGTGTCGGTGAACGTGTTGGTAGTCGGATTGGTTCCGATACCACTGGGTTAGTTGTGGGCCGGACATTACTATGCAATGGGTCATGGTATTTCCGATGTGTTTAATTATACACAGATCATGTGAAAGGTCGGTAAATGTTTACTAAGATAAGTACGTTGGTGGCATGTGTAGCCACGAGTGAGTCTAGTGTCAGTTTTCGACTGACAACAACTGTGATTGTCAGGATGTGTCAACATAGATCGTTGAGTGGGGTCAGCTGACTCCTAGTGGGAGTGGGAAAGGAACCGTCGAGTTGTTGCGTCAACGAAAGGGTAGCTTGGACAAGTGGTGTCAAATTCGAAACAAGTAGTTTCAGTCATTCGACGGGGTCGAATGTAGTCGTTGCGTTTTGAGTATTAGTGGTACGTAGAGTACAGACAAGTTTTGTCTGGTTAGTTGGTGTACGGGTGTACACGTGTTGCGTGGTCGATTCCACTTTCCACGGGGTGTTTGTGGAATCAGGATAGTCGAGTTTCGAGAGCGAAACTTATTAAGGAGGGAAGTACGTTGAGTTTAGACCGGTTGGAATTTCGAGGACGAAATTTATTAAGGAGGGAAGATTGTAACGACCCGTCCCGAATTTCGGGATTAGATTAGTCACTAATCTAGATTAGTGAGGTTGAACGGTGGTTAGTAGGGCGGAATCGGACAAATTGTGCAAAATGACCGTTTTGCCCCTAGTCGTGGGCAAAATGATGACTTTTTGATCGGGCGGTCAAACGGACTTTGACCGATGACCGTGACGTAGTTCGGGACGTCACGAGTTCCTAGACAGGTGGCACGTTCGATTCCGACATTCGTAGAGAAAGTTATGGTGTGCGGAAGTTGAGGGGTATTTTGGTAATTTGGCATACTAGGGGCCAAATGTTGACTTTTTGACCGGGAGGTCCGATGGGCGAGGGCCAAGGACCGTTACGTAGGTATCTTCGATACGAATCCAACGACAGGCGGCATGCCGAAATCGGAGATTCGACGACGAAGTTATGGTCACGGAAGTAAACTCAATTAATCGAGACTCGGACTAAAATAATAATATAATAATAATATCTGATTACTTTAATCAAAACGAATCTGGACCCTTGGATATATGCCACGTGTCACCATCCCTTACATTCCCTAAATCAGGGGTTCTTGTTGGCCATTGGTGTAGGTAATCATTTCCTCTCATGGAATCCTCACCCTTCATTTTAAACTGAGATTGAATCTGGACTGTTGATTCATTTCCTTCCCTTGTATTTGATCAGACAACTCACACACCCATTTTCATTCTCCCTCAAAACCATGAGCACGGTTTCCTTCCTTGATCATGCATATCATCACCTCACAGCCCAGCCTCACACACCAGACGGCACCAGGTAATCACCAGCCACCCCCAGACGCCGGCAACAACCGCCACGGGCGGCGGCGCAGCCCACAAACCCCCCAGACCCGAGAGGAACCAAATCGGCCCAAAACATCCAAACGTCCAAACTACCTCACCAATCTCCTCTGTGTTGGTGTGTGTGAAAGATTAGCTGCACGGTGAGGCTTGAGAGATGACGGGAGATGACGGGAGACGACGGGAGACGGCGAGGCTGGCGGCGGAGAGGAAAAACAGGGGAGGTCCGAAACTCAGAAATTGGAAATCGTTGTGGGATGGTGTTTGATCGTTTTGGAGAGGTGAATGATGTTCCTGGAGTCGAACTAGGCGTGCTGGTGGCCACGGCGGGAGCCACGGCGGCGAGGTAAGCCTCGAACCCGTGAACCTGTTTTCGGGTGAAAATGGCAGGTTGGGTTTTAACGTATTTCGATCTATCTGGTGATTAGGATGATGATCTAGAAGGTGAGACGAGCTTCTGGGGATCGTTTTCGAAAGGAATGGTGGCCGGGATCGTGCAGACACGACGGTTGCAGGTGGCCGGTCTGCACACCTCCACGAACAGGTAGTGAAACGAGGTTGTTTATTAGTTTTTAAACCTCAGATCAACTGGAATTGATGAGACGATCTTGTAGGAACAAACAGAATTGAAATTGATCGAGTAATGGCTGAGAACCAGTCGGGTTGGGCCGCGGGTCACGGTGACCCGTTTATCAGACAACCGGGTCAGAACGGTGACACTGTTCACGGCGCGTGAGTTTCACGCGCAGCCACTCACGGCGGCGCGTGGCGGCGCGTGGGCACGAATCTCGAGGTGAGGTCAACATGACTTTTAATCTATTTAATGTAACAAACATTTTGGAATTGGTTTCGTGTCGATCGGACACCGTCTCGATAGTGTTCGGGATGTCCGAAGGTTTTAAATTAAGTTTAAAAATAAGTAAAAATTCGGGAAAATTACGGGACTTTGATAGGAGGTTAATGATGAAGTTAGTGACCCTCTAATGTGATTTGGACAGGATTGGGAGTCCCGGTGATAGTGGTGTGGCCCGGGAGGGCCGGTGGCACGCGTATCGAGGCACACGGTTAAAACGGTCTGTGAGTGGACTTTGGTTTTATAAATCCTATGCATGCTTAAATGTGTTATATGGTTTATATACATGATTTCTATGATGGTATTTGTGAGTATTGATTTTTGGTATGTTGCACGTATTTCGAGGTGTTTTCCGTATTTCACGTGTATCGGGATTAACGGTTTATTTGTGGTTTTGCGTGCTTGTGGTTAAATAAATAATATGATAAAACGGTTTTTATATTGGAAAGATGAATTCGGGCTTGAGGCCCACTTGTTTTGGAAATCTCGGACTTGGAGTCCATTTGAGTACGTAATCGGGCTGCGGGCCCAGTTGGTTTATAAATCGGGCCGTGGGCCCAGTAGTTCATAAAGTCGGGCATGAGGCCCAGTTGGATTAAAATGATGATTTCGGGCCAGGGGCCCTATATTTAATAAATGTGGTTTCGGGTCAGGGACCCTAAACGGAAATGTGTTGTTTTATGGAAAATTCGGGCAGGGCCCATTGTGATGTTGTGAAATGAATTAATAAAACTGTTTTCCATATACCATCTGGATACAAGGATATATGATGGTCTTCTCCAGATGTCTGGGACACTGGGGAAGTCACGGTGCATTGCCTGCGAGGGGTCATTATACGGAGCAGCCGGACCGTATGATGACTCAGGAGTAGGATTGCTATGATTGACGTCAGGGACGTCAGATATCAGGGATGTCAGATTATGGACCCGGAGAGACCCCGGGCAGCACGCGTAGCTTATGAAACCGTGAGACATGACGTCAGGGACGTCTCGCATCAGGGATGCTGGTGATGGTAATGGTAAAATACGAATTAATGAAATGGCTTTCCGGGTGGATTTATGATTGTGTGATTTTAATGAATTGATGTTCATTTATGGTCGTGGGTGGTGACCCACATGGTTGTTTATGTATAGTTATGGCATTTCACAGTTTTGGGCTGAGTTCCCACACTTGGTTTTTGGTTGACGGTTTTTGGGCTAAGGCCCTAATGGCTCGATTGAGCAAACGTTTTGGTTACTGGTTTTCGTGGCATGCATACGTTTTTATTGGAGGGCATAAATATCTTATAAATGTATTTGATGAACTTACTGGTTTTTGTCCACTCACAGCTTTTGGTTTTAATGCCCTTCAGGTTGATCACGGATGCGATTGCAGCAGAGACTGGGACATTGCACACCTCCTCCATCGATCCTTGCGCACTCTGGATGCCCTGTTTGGGTAGTGGCTCTTGGTCATCCTTTGTCTGACACCCCTTGTTGGACGGGAGCAGGGCACATTCCATGGTAATCCCGGGGGGATTGGGATGGGTCCTGTCACTGTACTCTGTCCAGGCTCCGCCGATCCTCGACCTACACCACCTTCCTGTGGTAACAGTGGACACTCACGTCGGAAATGACCTCGCTCCCCGCAATAGAAACAAACACCCCGACCAGGTCCGCCACTCGATCTCCCCGTCGACGCAACAGACGTCGCACTAACTTGTGGAGTCGGCTGTGCTCGGTAACCACGAAATCCCGAACTTTGGAAACTACCAGGTCTACCGAAATTACCTCTCTTCGGTGTTCTCTGACTCGAAGCTCCAGAAAAAGATGGTTCCCGGCGTCGCACCGGCAAACTAGCCTCAACCCTCACCGCAGCGTCCGACAACTCTCGGAGAGTAGTAAACGATCCAGCCGTCACTATGGCTCGAATCTCACCTCGCAGGCCCAACTCAAACCTATGACACTTCTCATCTTCAGTGGCCACAAATGCAGGAGCAAACCGAGACAACATCTGAAACTTCTGTTCATACTCAGCCACACTCAGATTCCCCTATTGAAGCTGTAGAAACTCAGCCTCCTTGGCATCTCGGAAAGAATGAGGATAATACTGATCTAGGAATCTCTCCCGAAACGTCTCCCAGGTCACAGTGTGGGCGTCCCAACCAGACAACTCGAGGGTATACCACCACTCGTACGCGGCACCATCCAGTAAAAACGTAGCCAGTAACACTCGCTCCTCCGGTGGGCAATGCATCACTGCAAAGATCCGCTTAAGTCTCATAATCCACCTCTGGGCTTCCTCAGGATCTGCCCCGCCACCAAAAGTAGTAGCCCCGAGCCGCTGGGCTCGCTCAATCGCAGCACTCTCTGTCCCCCTGGCTGCTTCGTCTTCAGGTCGTGGAGAGGGTTTACGTCTCGGAGGCATCGTCAATCGCACGCTGAAAGAGGCATAGAAACAGTCAAACAACCTAAACACAACCTCACAAACCGACAAACCTATGCTCTGATACCAATTGTCAGGACCCACCCCGGTTTCACCCCGAAAACCGAGGTAAATCCTGCTCCCGTCTGACAACCCCAAACATAACCAAAGTAAACTCACGATAAACAGCCAAACTACACAGTCAGACGCAGGAGAAATTATAACACATCCCGAAGGCGAGTTTTACAGAGCATAGTTCTGAATACAACAGACAGAAAACTGGTAACTATAAACACGCACATGGAAAACTTTACAACACTCCGAAATCCCTTTCGCGACTTCTATGCCTCAGACGCTGCCTCGACACTGAAACCCCGCCGTAGCTCCACGACCTGGAGGGAAATTTAAAACCAGAAAAGTGTGAGTGGACCATAAATAAAAGAAAAGTTTCCAAAACCATTTATATAAAAAAACCGGGTTTGGCCCTCCGTTTTGAAACCACATGCATAACCCAGTTATTAATGCAGTTATAGTTCTAATAAACCTCATCATAAACAGAAACACTATAAAACACAGTTTTATAAATCATAGCATAAGCATCATAAAACCGTATCATAAACCATGAATATCAAGTCATCATTATCCGATCAAACCTGCTGGACCTATCCGAGTCTTTAAACTCCCGAGTCTTTAAACTCAATCCAGGCCTCAATAACATTCGAGTCTTTAAACTCCCGAGTCTTTAAACTCAACAGGCCTACGGAAGAAATATCAATATATCCGAGTCTTTAAACTCCCGAGTCTTTAAACTCAATCCGGGTCTTTAAACCCAATCCGGGCCCGTCCCCCGTCAATCAATATCCGGGTCTTTAAACCCAATAACCAGATCCAGCAAATCCAATCCAAAACCATTTGAAAACCATTCTAAAGCCATATCCAAACCTGAATCCGAAATCACTGGTCCGATGCCCTTCCGGCATCCAGAACCGTCATTCCGAACCCAAATCCGGAAATCCACTTTTCAACTTTAAAATCAAATCTCGTTACCGAAATCCGATTCTAAAACCGAAAACCCTTGATCATCGAAATCATGTTCCAGAATCCCTTTATAATCATTGAAAATCATTAATCATTTGAAATCCCCAAAACATGGCATTATACTCAGAAATCGACATTTTTCGTAAAACGTTCCAAATATCGTAATTTCCTCGAAAACCGTGCAGTTATGTAAAACTAACATCACATATTCAACGATTATGAAATCACATGTAAAACCATAAAACAATTATAGAAAAACAGTTATGCACGCTTAAGTTTAGAGAAGGGGTCCACTCACAGTACCAAGCCCTCAATCGCGTCCCGAACGTCTCGTACGTTCCTCTGCTTCCTCGGGAAGTCCCGATCCTGTCAACAACCGCCAAAGTACGTTACTAACACGTCTACGAAAGTCCACCTAATTTTCCCCAAAAATCCCCGGGTCCTAAACATAACGAACCGGAACCCTAAACCTTCGCCCTCGCGGAACCATATTGAATCGACGTCCGAACAACCCGAAACCAATCCCATTAGACTCGTCACAACACCTAGACCAAAAACAATGTTGACAACTTCCTCAACCGCCGCCGCACGCGCCCCCACGCGCCGCCCAAAGTGGCTGCGCGTGCCCTTCACGCGCCAGCTACAGTGCATCGTCTACCTCAAGCCGACCCGGTTCGAAACAGTTCCTGCAAATCGAACCGGCGTGAGCGGTTCTCTGCCGTACCTACACCAAAACGGCTCCTCTCTTCACCATCTTCATCGTCCCATCCTCAGCAATCCAGTCCCCTCACTCAAACACCTCGACACGGCCTAAAACCTGTCGACTCCAGCTCGAACAGAAACCCGTACTCTTCCCCTGTTCACTTCTCCGGCCACCCAGGTCTTCCCCCGTCACAGTGGCTACCTTAAACCCTTCCTAGAACCGCACTGAGTCTCACCCAACTCACCAAAACCGTCGACTCAATCCCAGACTTCACTACTCAAAGGTAGAAACAAAACGGAAAAATAGAGAACGGCGGGTACTCTCCGTCGTTCTAGACTCCGCCGTGCACTCCTCCTCCACGGCTGCACAACCAGAAGACACCTAGGACCCTACTGAATTCCCTAGACCTCACTAGACTCCTTGATTCAACCCCTAAAGCCACGACTTGGCGTTTGAACCTAAACGGCAAAACAGAGCAAGTTAATGGGGATGAGGAATTACCTGTCCTCCGGTCGCCGTCGCAAGCTCCGCTGAGGCTAGTCGACTCCTCTCACCCGTCACGACACCACCACGAGTCCAATTGCACCGTACACGGCCACACCACCACCACGATCTCTCAATTCCTCCTTGTTTTTCTCTGATTTTTCCCCCTGGTTTTCCCGTGGCTCTCAACTCACCCACACACTGATTCCTCACCTCCCAACCTTCTCACTATCTCCCTCTCAATCTCTGATCACTCTTCACTCATCAAGTCACACAACACACACACCACCACCGTCCAATTCTCCCAACTCTCTCCCTCTGTTTCTGTCTAGTTCGAAGAACACACATGAACACACGCAGGTACCCCAAATAATTGGGACCGTGTTCCCTAGAACCAACCAGAACCCCTAAACGTGTCACCATCCTTTCAGCCTTCTCACAAGTGGCTCAATCTCAGCCCTCCATTTTCCCTCTCTGTTGCACAAATCCCCATGTGCAAAGACCAAAATACCCCTCATTTTAAGTCAAAATTACCGTTGTGCCACTACCTTTCTAGACACGTATCTCACACATCGTAAGTCCGATGAATACGTGCCACCTGTCATCGAACTCAAGACGACGAGATCTAGCTAACCCTCCTTGGTCAACGTGTCAAAACTCAGTCATACGAAGAGTCAACTTTTCCCCCTATTTTAACCTAATTACGAAAGTGCCCTCAACCTTCCGAACATCATAACTTCCTCCTCGGATGTCGGAATCGGGCGTGCCACCTGTCTACGAATTCGTGACGTCCTAAACTACGTCCTGGTCATCGGTCAAAACCTAATTGACCGCTCGAACTAAAAGTCAACTTTTTGCCTGCATTAGGTGCAAAATCGTCATTCTAGGCTAATGACCTTATTGTAACCTACTAACCCCCGATTAAGCTCACTAATCTGATCTTAATCACCGTCTTAATCCTAATTTCCGGGACGGGTCGTTACACATTTGTACCCTTCACTAAAATGCATGTATGCATTCAAAAACCATTTATCAACCGTTCATTAGGGCCTTAGCCCAAAATCGTAAATGAAACCGAATACACACGGGCCACTTCCCAAATCCATACGGGACTCAGCCCAAAACATTTATACATCACATATCGTATATCGTAGATCACATATCATATATCATATATACATATAATTCACACAACCAACCCTGTCACGGTTTCCAAAGCTACGAGCGTGCTACCCGGGGTCTCAAAACCAAGTCTCTCAGAGTCCAAGGTCAATGTCCGTAGACCAGTGACCCGTCCTGAGGTTACGATCCATGCCTTCCTGAGAGTAAGAAACCCAACTTGGGGGCGACTCCACTCAATCGGTGCTCCGTGACTACTCCAGGGTCCACCCAAGCCAAAGACCCTCCCTAGAGGAGATAATAGAAGTAAAGGAAGGTATATGAATTCATATATATACATAACATAAACATACATGCCCGGTCCCCCTGAACCGTCATGATCTATAACATTCATTTAAGGGTTCATGCCATGTTCCCATAAACCGTCATGTACCACAATAACCTTTCCAGGGTTCATGTCGGTTCCCATAAACCGCCATGAACTTGGAAATCCATCTAGGGTCCCTGACCCAAAATCATCAATGTAAAACAACTGGGTCTCGTGCTCGAACATATGACATCAGCTGGGCATCTTGCCTGATATCTAAGGGTCAGTCACGACTCAGATCGTAGTGATGCGTGCAACCATCCATCCAGGACCGCCCTCAATCCTGGTATGTCGCCGTGAACGTATCAACCGACGCGACCATCACAAGATCATGGCGCACCCATCACCGATCGATATCCTGAGCCATCAGCACTTCAAAGTCGAGCCTCCATCAGCTGCCCGACCACAAATCGTGCATCGTTACCTCTCCGGTAGGAACACGTCCCAATCCGGAGGCGAGCGTCGTATCGTCTATTGCAGTGCACATATCACTCACCGCGACCACGATTTAGACCCGAAGGCCTTCAATAGCGTCATATGCCCGAGACAAAACCAAATGGGTCTCATACCCGAGTTTATACATTTGAAATCCAAAACCATTTCATTTAGACCAGTAAAGACATACAAACTCGTATTGGCACCGTATAGGGCCGAAAACTCGAAATACGTGCAAATACGTAACCACACATCCAAATGCACTCATGGCATCACAAACAAGTATTTAAAACATATCTAAACATTTATGCATGCACCAATTTAGAACACAAGGTCCACTCACAGACCGTCCGAGCTGCCGCCTCGATATGCATGCCATACGGCTCTCCCGAGCCAATTACCGTCACCGGGACTCCCGAACCTGTCTAAATCGTAATAGAAGGTTACTAGCTACCTAAATAACCTCCCACCAAAGTGCCGTAATTTTTTGGAATTTTTAACTATTTTTAATGTCGATCCTAAACCTTCTGATGCCCCGAACATTATTGAAAAGGTGTCCGATCGATACGAAACCAGTCCCAAAATGTTTGTTACATCGAATAGAAGATTTCACGTGTTGACGACATTCCCAAACAGTGGGACACGTGCCCCTACTTGTCCCGAGATGTGACCTGCGCGTGAGATCACGCGCCGCACTATTCATCATCTTCCCAACCGCGTGAACCGGGTTCACCTGCAACTAAACCAGTTTGGACCGGCGTGGCCAGTTCACGGTCCAATCCCAACTATTTTCGATCCATTTCGTCTCCTTTTGATCCTAATATCTTCCTAATCCTATTTCCTATCATTTTAACTCTTAAAATCATAAGAAAAGCCATTAAAACGAACCTTCAAAGGCCGGGCATGGCAGTTGTGATTTTCCTCCACCGTTCATGGTCATTCCCGGCCGTCCAACGCCTCGAAATTGATTCCATTCATCTCCTAGAGTCCCCAGAAACATAAACAAATCCTTAGGTTCGATTAAAACCCCACGAAAATCGATTTCCAATTTTTGAATATTTTTACCTCACGGTCGACTCTCCCCACCGTGGGCCACCGTCCTCAGTCCCAGTCCTTCATCATCTCAGCCTCTTACTATCTCTCACACAGTCATAGAGATGTAGAATAGGTGATGATGGTGTGATGTGGGTGTGTGTTATTTTAGAGAGAAATGGAGAAGTATGGGTTCCGGTTTGTGAGGATGAACAAAGAAGAAGAATGATAATATCTGATGGGAGAGGGAAATGAAATAAATGAGATGAGTAGTGAGGATTTGAGTGATAAATTAGAATGGATGGTTAGGATTTAGTGATGAAAAGATTAATTATAAAATAATAGAAATAGTAGTATTTAATTATGTTAGATCCACAAATTAGGGGAACTGACCAATAGGATGAGTGACACTTGTCACTCATCCATGGGACCCACCAAAATATCTGCCCAATCAGATATTGCAAAATCATCATCGTCTCGAAGTACGTGCATAGTGAAATCGACCTTCCGTGACCCATAACTTTCCCGTTCGAAGTCTGATTTCAGCGTGCCGCCTGTCTACGGATTCGTATCGTCCCGATCTATGTAACGGTCCTCGACCCTCGGCCATCGGACCTCCCAGTCCAAAAGTCAACTATTTACCCATTTTAACCAAAATTACCAAAATGCCCCTTAACTTCCGAACGTCATAACTTCTTCCTCGAATGTCGGAATTGAACGTGCCACCTGTCTATGAACTCGTGACGTCCCGAACTACGTCACGGTCATCGGCCAAAGTCCGTTTGACCGCTAGAATGAAAAGTCAACGTTTTGCCCACGCCTAGGGGTAAAATGGTCATTTTGCATTATTCATTCGATTTTGCCCAACTAATCACGGATTAACCTCACTAATCGTGATTAGTCACTTATCTAGTCCTGGAATTCGGGACGGGTAGTTACAACCTTCCCTCCTTAATTAATTTCTTCCTCGAAATTCCAACCGACCTAATTCCAACCGTATTTCCCTCCTTAATTAGTTCCGTTCTCGAAACTCCAACTATCATGATTCCACAACCACCTCGTGGAAATAATTCGATCTTATCTCATGTGTACACTAGCACCCAATAGCCAATATAATACTTGTCTGCAACCAGACGTACTACTAATACTCACGTCGCCTCGACTATACTCGACCACGTCGAATGACAGTATCCTAAGTTCCGTACTGACACCACTTGTTAGTATCAGAGCAGCCTAAGTATCCTATGAGTTAACCAATTCTCAGATCTACCATTTTGCTGACACAAACAACTGAAAGGTTCCTTTCTCAATAACCAATCTATCCTGCTATCTTCTCCCACAGGGAGTCACCAAATCTCACTAACCGATCCACGCTGACACCTTCGACAAACTGTCACCACTTGACAGTTGTCAATCGAAACTGACACTATAACCACTTGTGGTTACACTAACCACCAACTTACTCAACCCGAGTAAACACTTACTAATATCTAACTCGACCTGTCTGTAACTGGACCCATCAGAAACACCATGACCCAGTGCACTGTGTCCAATGTCCAGTCCACGTCCTCGACTCATCCAATGGTATCGGAACTAAGCTGACTACCAACACGTTCACCAACGTACCACTGGTATAACTTATATTGTCAGGACCCGTCCCAAATATCACCTTGATACCCGGGACGAACCCTGCTCCCGTCTGACAATCACACTCAAAGTACCAAAATAACCTCAACACCACTATAAGCATCATTATCAGGCGAAGGAGTAAATATAATACAACTGTCAGTCAGAGCATAGTTCTACAAAATGGGCACAAAATCCTACTATGCTAGTCTCGCAACGGAAGAACGTCGTAAGCTCTATGCCTCGATTCCTGCCTCAACGTTCACCCCAACGCTACCACCACGACCTGTTGGGAAAATTTAAAACCAAAAAGTGTGAGTGGACTAGAATAAATAAAAGTTTCAAAAACAGTTTATCATCAAATCAGAGTTAAGGAAAAATAATAAAAATATTTGTTCCCTCCGTTTTGAAAACATGCATGCCTAATGAATATTCTGAAACCACAACATCAACGATATAATGTATTTCATAAACCACTATATTAAAACCACGTCTGATCAAACCTGCTGGGTCTATCCGAGTCTTTAAACTCAACCAGGCCTCAAATGTAATCCGAGTCTTTAAACTCCCGAGTCTTTAACTCAATAGGCCTATGGGGGTAATATCATAAATGTCCGAGTATTTAAACTCAATCCGGGCTCGTCCCCCATCCATCAGAACACCCGGGTCTTTAAACCCATATCCAGATCCAGCAAATCCAACCCAAATTCAATGTAAAACCATTTCTAAATCCATATCCAAACTCGAATTCGAAATCCCCGGTTCGAAGCCCTTCCAGCGTTCAGAACCGTCATTTCGAACCCAAATCCGGAAATCCACTTTTTCCGATTTTAAAACCAAATCTCGTTTTCGAAATCCGATTTCAAAACCAAAACCTTTATTTCCAAAATCATACTTCATAATCCACTTATAACCATCAGGAAACAATTCTAGAGTGAACACATGAAACTTAACATCCAATATCAAAATCCAGCTTTTTCTCGAAAAACGTGCGAAAATCCGAAAATGCCTTGAAAAATGTGCAAGCATATCAATCACATATAATCACATATAAACATCATTAAAAAGCATAAAAACATACTTAAAATAATAAAACAGAATTAAAAACAGTTAGGCATGCTTGAAAGAAAAGAAAGAGTCCACTCACGAATTTGAACGAGTCAATCGCGCTCCGTGCGCTCCTCGACCGTCTCAGGCGTCTCTCGTCCTGTAAATATGCACCAAATAGGGTCACAAATACATCAAGGATACTAACCCTAATTTCCCCAATTTTTCGGGAATTTATTCATATTTTAATCTTAGGCCCTAAACCGTCCGGATTCCCGAACTATCTCATAACATCGTCCGATTAACCCGAAAATCACACCAATGGATTCCTTAGAACATTTGGAACCAAAACCATGTTGTAAGTTTGGCCGGAATCCGCCCCACGCGCCCCCACACGCCGCCCAAGGTGGCTGCGCGTGGGCCTCATGCGCATGCTACAGTGCATCTTCAACCTCGAGTCAGCCGGTTCAACTGTGTTGAACCAGCGTGACCGGTTCTCTGTAATTCCTCCACCATTTTAGTTCCTTTCAATCCCCATAGCCTCGTCCAGTCCTTAGCAATCTAACCCCGTCCTAACATCGAAGAATCACGGCCTAAAACCCCTCGACTTCGTCTTCGAAACAGACGGCCTTTGAGCCCTGTTTTGGCCGCCGGCCACCCAGGTCCTCCCCCGTCACGGCGACCATCCTAGACGACTCGTAGGACCTCCCTGAACCTCACTTCACTCACCAATTCCCTCGACTCTAGCCCAAAGACCACGATTATTGAAAACAAAATCACGGTAAAAACAGGGGATTCGATGCTTACCTTCGACTCGTCCACCGCCGTCTGCACCGCCGTGTGCCACGGTGCTCGTTGAGTCCCCTGCAGTCTCCTGAGCCTTCTATTGCCTTGGTTTGAGCCACCACACGGCACAACCACCGCCACAGTCCAGCGTCTCTCTGTTTTTCCCAGAAATTCCAGCCGTCCACCGTCGTGTCTCCGTGCACAATTCCACTTCAAAACACGATCAACAGCTCACTCTCCTCTCTCTGTCACTCTAACAATCCAACAAACTCTTCCACACACACCCTGAATCAATCACCCACGCTCAATTTCTTCCTCTCTGTTTCTCTGTGTCGAAGCCAAATGCACGGTTCAAAAACGATCAAAGTGTGGCCGTGTGCATTTGAGACCATCCTAGAACCATCCAACCATACCCACGTGTCCTCTTCTCCATGGTCTGCAGTGCAAAATATCCCACTCCACTCAAGACAAGTGGCCTTATCTGATTAGGCTTAAGGGGAAAAAGACTAAAATGCCCCTAGGTTTAAAATTACCTTTTACCCTCACACTTTCCAGACCCGTAACTACGTCGTCCGACGTCCGATGACAGCGTGCCGCCTGTCGTTGTACTCAGGGCGTCGAGACCTATCTAACGGTCCTCGGTCTACGTGAAAATCACAAGTCCACTAAAAAGTCAACATTTTCCTCAATTAGTCAAAATTACGGTAACACCCTCAATCTTCCGCACATCATAACTTTTTCTCCGATTGTCCGAATCGGACATGCCACCTGTCTACGGACTCGTGACGTCCTAAACTACGTCACGATCAATGGTCAACACTCATCCAACCTGTAAATCAAAAATTCAACTTTTGACGCACTATTCACAAGGGAAAAATCGTCCTTTTATCCAAATCTTTACAAACATTACATTCATACCCTTCCCGAAGGTACGTGTTGTTACATATATACCATCACCAGGCACCACAAGTCTGCCCAGTATTGTACCTCGAACCACGTACAAGGTACATACATCCATTACCAACTAGACTACAACAATAACCTAAGTCATAACCAATCACGTTTCTATTCTGGAGTCCATCTGTCCAATCCAGTACTAGACAAATCAAAACTCCGACCCATTATCCATTTCCAAATCCGAATCCGAAATCATCATTCCATAAACTAGTATTAGGAATGACAAATCCAAACTCAAATTCAAAAATCCACTTTCAAGTTCCAAAATCGAATCCTGAATCGTCATCCTGAAATTCGAGTCCAAAACCCAAAATCTTGTTCTCGTCTACCGAGACGTACCAAAATCGAACCTATCGGTTGCCTGCTCAATCGATTACACATTACATTTGATTGACTTCATAGGGAAGCCAATCCCAACATCCACGCATCTAGGCTGACCAAATCCAACCTCATCAGACACTTACTCGCCCGAGTAATACACTATCCGGGATTTACTTCGAAAAGAAGTTCAATCCCAACATCCTCAACTCAAACATCCAAGTAAGAGCGATAAACTCTCCACCCATCTGGACCATCAAGATCACGATCCAGATCCATCACCACGTCAACCGACCATAAACGTCATGATCGAGATTCATCACTACGTCACCCGACCATAAACGTCACGATCGAGGATCGTCACAATACCCTATATCCTCAACACCATGATCCTGATCCACCTAGGATCCCAGCAGTTAACTACCAGATTCCAAACCATAGGGTCTTACACCCTCAACGAATCTGCATACTGACACATCGTTCAGCAACCAATTCCCACATCTAAACAGATCGGTCAACGACGAGACACGTCGAGACTATGGGTTCTCTCCCGTTACTTCGTATTGATCCTTGTCCTTCCACCTAGGAAAATCCAAGGATGATCCAACACGATGACAACAAAATCCATCCTACGTGAATGCAAACAAACTCGCTGCACTCACCACGCTATGTAAACCAACATCATCTGCCACCAAGCAGAAAATGAGAAATCTCAGTCACCTAACTTCGATATACTCAATTCTTCGGATGGCCCCAAGACAAATCTCGGGTCCACTAACCAATACACGATTAACGTACTGGTGATAACAACATCATCTGCCACATCTGCCAGGGTAGAACCTGAGAAGTCACCCTAATGACTTCGACATTCTCATTACCAATGCGGAAAACCCGCATTCCTCTCGTCACCACAATCGCAACCTCTCTCGATTTCGAAGTTCCAACCAAACTCTAACCAGTCGTAATTCGACTCAACCACTGTCGTCTACCAGGTCGCCCGTGACCTTAGTTGCACCAACTATCCAACAGAACTAAAGTAGTACGACAACCAACTAGGTCTAACCGATAAGTACAATCTCGACTGCAAAGTGCAGTCCCAACACTAAGCTAATATGACTAGATCTGACATGGCCGACGATCTCAGCTTCGAGGAGTCGCCAAAGTCAACTACTCGCCAACTCACCTATTCGAACCATATGCACTACCTTAGGGTTCCACGATCACACCTAGGGTCTCCTTGAACCCAACTGCGGAAAGAAGTATAATCCACGATCTAACCGACCACACGGTCTCGACATCGCAAGGACGTCAATTCAATACTACCGTAAGTTCAACTAGGATTCCTCGAACCCGGCTGCTCTCAGCAGCATATCGATCTAACTCAACAAAATCTGACCATCGATGGTCACAATATTAAACTGTCGTCGGAACCGATCCTACGACATCATGAAAGACGATCCCAATTAACCGTCACACGATCAAAAATCTTAAAGTACCGTTACGTTCTCCTTCCGTAGGGTCCCACACTATCATCCACGATAGAACTATGGCAACCCCGGCATCTAGTGCCGAACCAGGACATTCCACGATTCAAACCTACTTACTACCGTACCGTCATCCCAACTATCAGGTTGATAACAACCTGTAGCTCATTGAGACATCACATCCTCGACCTGCGTACGGAGTATCGCGCAAAATACGCTATGGAATTCAGAGAAACATGAGCAACCCTGCTCTGATACCACATTTACAGGACCCGTCCCAATCCCCCCGAGATTAACGCGGGACGATCCTGCTCCCGTCTGACACGAAGTGTCAGACAAGGGATAATTCCAAGCTTTGCCCTCTCGGGCTATCAGAGTACGCCAGGATCCAGAGGAGGTATGTGATATCTCGGTCTCTGCTACAGTCCACATCCGCTGTCAACCTGAAGGGCAGTCAAAACATTAAAAGCTGTGAGTGGACAAAATAAGAGTTTATAAAAACATTTCATAAGAAAGACATTTGTACCCTTCACTAAAAAGCATGCATGAATTCGAAAACCATTTATCAACCGTTCAATAGGGCCTTAGCCCAAAATCGTAAATGAAACCGAATACACACGGGCCACAGCCCAAATCCATACGGGACTCAGCCCAAAACCTTTATACATCACATATCGTATATCGTAGATCACATATCATATATTGTAGATCACATATCATATATCATATATACATATAATTCATACAACCAACCCAGTCACGGTTTCCAAAGCTACGCGCGTGCTACTCGGGGTCTCAAACCCAAGTCTCTCAGAGTCCAAGCTCAATGTCCGTAGACTAATGACCCGTCCTAAGGTTACGATCCATTCCTTCTTGAGAGTAAGGAACCCAACTTGGGGGCGACTCCACTTAGTCGGTGCTCCGTGACTACTCTGGGGTCCACCCAGGCCAACGACCATCCCCGGAGGAGATAATAGAAGTAAAGGAAGGTATATGAATACATATATATACATAACATAAACATACATGCCCGGTCCCTCTGAACCATCATGATCTATAACATTCATTTAAGGGTTCATGCCCGGTTCCCATAAATCGTCATGTACCACAATAACCTTTCCAGGGTTCATACTGGTTTCTATAAACCGCCATGAACTTGGAAATCCATCTAGGGTCCCTAACCCGAAATCATCAATGTAAAGCAACTAGGTCTCGTTCCCGAACATATGACATCAGCTGGGCATCATGCCCGATATCTAAGGGTTAGTCACGACTCAGATCGTAGTGATGCGTGTAACCATCCATCCAGGACCGCCCTCAATCCTGGTATGTCGCCGTGAACGTATCAACCGACGCGACCATCACAAGATCATGGCGTACCCATCACCGATCGATATCCTGAGCCATCAGCACTTCAAAATCGAGCCTCCATCGGCTGCCCGACCACAGATCGTGCATCGTGACCTCTTCGGTAGGAACACGTCCCAATCCGGAGGTGAGCGTCGTATCGTCTATTGCAGTGCACATATCACTAGCCGCGACCATGATTTAGACTCGAAGGCCATCAATAGCGTCATATGCCCGAGACAAGACCAAATGGGTCTCATACCCGAGTTTATCCATTTGAAATCCAAAACCATTTCATTCAGACCAGTAAAGACATACAAACCCATATTGGCACCGTATAGGACCAAAACCTTGAAATACGTATCAATACGTAACCATACATCCAAATGCACTCATGGCATCACAAACAAGTATTTAAAACATATCATAAACATTTATGCGTGCACAAATTTACAAAACAAGGTCCACTCACAGACCGTCCGAGCTGCCGCCTCGATATGCGTGTCATACGGCTCTCCTGAGCCAATCACCATCACCGGGACACCCGAACCTGTCCAAATCGTAATAAAAGGTTACTAGCTACCTAAATAACCTCCCACTAAAGTCCCGTAAATTTTCAGAATTTTTAACTATTTTTAATGTCGATCCTAAACCTTCCGATGCCCCGAACATTATCGAAACGGTGTCCGATCGACACGAAACCAGTCCCAAAATGTTCGTTACGTCGAATAGAAGATTTCACGTGTTGAAGACATTACCAAACAGTGAGACACGCGCCCCCACGCGTCCCGAGATGCCACTTGCGCGTGAGATCACGCGCCGCACTATTCATCATCTTCCCAACCGCGCAAACCGGGTTGACCTGCAACTAAACCGGTCTAGACCGGCGTGGCCGGTTCAAGGTCCAATCCCAACTATTTTCGGTCCATTTCGTCTCCTTTTGATCCTAATATCTTCCTAATCCTATTTCCTATCATTTTACTCTTAAAATCATAAGAAAAGCCACAAAAACGAACCTTCAAAGGCCGGCCATGGCGGTTGTGATTTTCCTCCGCCGTTCAAGGTCATTCCCAGCCATCCAACGCCTCAAAATTGATTCCATTCATCTCCTAAAGTCCCCAGAAACATAAAAAAAAAATCCTTAGGTTCGATTAAAACCCCACGAAAACCGATTTCCAATTTTGAATATTTTTACCTCAGGGTCGACTCTCCTCGCCGTGGCCACCGTCCCTAGTCCCAGTCCTTCATCATCTCAGCCTCTCACTATCTCTCACACGGTCATAGAGATGTAGAATAGGTGATGATGGTGTGATGTGGGTGTGTGTTATTTTAGAGAGCAATTGAGAAGTATGGGTTCGGGTTTGTGAGGATGAACAAAGAAGAAGAATGATAATATCTGATGGGAGAGGGAAATGAAATAGATGAGATGAGTGGTGAGGATTTGAGTGATTAATTGGAATGGATGGTTAGGATTTAGTGATGAAAAGATTAATTATAAAATAATAGAAACAATAGTATTTAATTATGTTAGATCCACAAATTAGGGGAACTGACCAATAGGATGAGTGACACTTGTCACTCATCCATAGGACCCACCAAAATATCTGCCCAATCAGATATTGCCAAATCATCATCGTCTCGAAGTACGTGCATAGTGAAATCGACCTTCCGTGACCTATAACTTTCACGTTCGAAGTCCGATTTCAGCGTGCCGCCTGTCTACGGATTCGTATCATCCCGATATACATAACGGTCCTCGGCCCTCGGCCATCGAACCTCCCAGTCCAAAAGTCAACTATTTACCCATTTTAACCAAAATTACCAAAAATTCCCCTTAACTTCCGAACGTCATAACTCCTTCCTTGAATGTCGGAATTGAACGTGCCACCTGTCTATGAACTTGTGACATCACGAACTACGTCACGGTCATCGGCCAAAGTCTGTTTGACCACCAGAATGAAAAGTCAATGTTTTGCCCACGCCCAGGGGCAAAACGATCATTTTGCATCGTTTGTCCGATTTCGCCCAACTAATCACGGATTAACCCCACTAATCGTGATTAGTCACTAATCTAGTCCTGGAATTCGGGACGGGTCTTTACAGGTTGGTCGTGAGAATTCAAAGTTGGCAGGTGAGATTTATGCCTTTTTTCGTGATTTTGAGGACATAGAACCCTTTCTGGAAGTAGACGATTGTATAGGAAGAAAAATGAAGAAAAATGGTGGTCAAACGACTGGTTTTTGGTCGGGTCGAGGTGGCGGGTCAAATCGACCCATTACAATCAAACAAGTAGACCCGCCTGAGGTTGAAGACGACAACACGGCAAGCCATGTCATCACTTGCCAGGCCACGTGGCCAATCGAGTAGTGACAAGTGGCACAGTTGTCAGGTCCAATCAACGTCGACGTGGCAACCCACATCAGCGTTGACCAGCCACGTGGACCAGTGAGTGGGTGCCACGTGGCAGTGTGTCAGAGACTTGTCAGAGGTGTCAGGACCCACCCCGGTTTCACCTCGAAACCCGAGGTAAATCCTGCTCCCGTCTGACTCCCCGACACAATACCCAAGTAAAGCTCACTCAAAAAGCACCCAAAACTCAGTCAGACACAGGAGAAACTATATAAAACATCCCGAAGTTATAATTTACAGAGCATAGTACGAAACACAAGGAAATAAAACCGATAATATTTACACGCACGCGGAAGACTTTAAACCACTCCGGAATCTTTCACGTGACCTCTATGCCTCAGACACTACCTCGACGTCAAGACCCCGCGCTATCTCCACAACCTGGAGGGCAAGTTAACAGTTTATAAAAGACCAACCACACTGCCTCACGTGACCGACCACACTGCCTCGACGTCAAGACACTGCCTCTATGCCTCAGCCCTTCATCTGCTGCTCTCTGCACAAATCCCCAGGTGCAAAAAGACCAAAATACCCCTCCTTTTTAACTCATATTTACGGTTTTGCCAAAACCTTTCTTGACCCATATCTCTCGCCTCGTAAGTCCGATGACTACGTGCCGCCTGTCATCGAACTCAGGATGACGAGAGCTACGTAATCATCCTAGGTCAACGTACCAAAACCCGATCATACGAAGAGTCAACTTTTCCCCCTTAAGTTAGCCATATTACGGTTATGCCCCTAACCTTCCGAACATCATAACTTCCTCCTCGGATGTCGGAATCGGGTGTGCCACCTGCCTATGGATTCGTGACATCCTAAACTACATCCTGGTCACCGGTCAACACCCAATGACCATCCGAACGAAAAGTCAACTTTTTGCCCTAACTAGGGGCAAAATCGTCATTCTAAACTTACAGACCTACTGGGACCACCTAACCACCAATTAACCTCACTAATCCCACCTTAAACACACTACTAATCCCGACTCTCAGGACGGGTTGTTACAAGAGGTGTCAGATGATATGGCAGTAGAAGTGGTGAGTCCACGTTAGTAATGTCTGACCACGTGGACCCGTGGGATTGTGCCACGTGGTAGGGTGTTAGAGATGGTCAGAGGTGTTCATGACATGTGGTAGGACACGTGGCATCAATCAGGTTCAGCAGGACATGTGGCACCAATTAGAGCCAGAGTTCTCAAGCTGACGTCAACAGGTGATGTCAGCATGACGTCAGTAGGTGATGTCAGCATTGACCGTTGATGATCGAACTTTCACCGACGCGTGAGGGCTCGTGGGCATGAATTTTGAGGTCAAACTGATCTTGCTTAAAAGGTTTCGATGTTTCGAATTCAATGGTGGTGGTTTCAGGTCGATCAAAGTTCATTTTATAGGTTATTGGGAAGTTTTTAGCCTCAGGAAGTGTGTTCGGGACATGTTTACTATTTCGGGAGTTTCGAGGGTTTTTGGTATAGACTTGTATAAGTTGATAGTGACCTCTGGGTATGATTTAGATAGGTCCAGACATCCCGAAGATTGTGGATTAGCCTTGAAGTGGCTTATAGCGGGGATTTTGAGTGCGCAGTATAGATGGTCTATAAGTGCGCTTTGATTTCTAAATGATGCATGCATACATGTTTTATATGTTCTGTGAACATGATTTGAGATGCATTGATTGTATATGATTTAAATATGAAATATGTTGATGATTTGGCATTTTTGTAGAAAATGTGATATTGCATGTATTTCGAGATTTCTATTTTTATGTGATACTTTAGCTTAGACCGAGTATTCTACGTGCATGTGATTTATGTTATTTGAATGATTTCATGGAGATACGTGAAATCTAGGATTTCATTATTGATTTTGAATGGTTTCACAGAGATGCGTGAAATAGACATTTTGAACTTGAGTCCCAGTTGATTATTGACTTTGACTGGGATTACAGTCAAAGGTGTTTTGGAATAATGATTTGAAATGTGATATGGTTTTCAGATTTGGAAATGATATTCGAGCATGTGTCCCAGTTGATTTATGGTTTGACTTAATGACAGGACCCGTCCCAACTGGACTTTGATAACCGTGCCCGGTCCTGCTCCCGTCTGACAAGTCAACTGAAGTCTCGAAACTACCCTTCAGCACCTGTCGGACAAGGAATAACTGCACTGATTTCCGCTTATGCCTCCACCTCTCGATCAGCCCCGAACGTCGTGCCACGACTTGGAGGGTCATCAAAACAGGAAAGGTGTGAGTGGACAAAAATAATATCATTTAAAACACAATTATCAAAACACATCATTTACCCTCCAGTTTATCAAACCATGCATGCATAGAATCAAACATATGAATAATCACCGGCTTTCCAGCCAAATCACATAAAAACATCAAATCCCGGCTCTCAAGCCAAATCACATGAAAACATCAAATCCCAGCTCTCAAGCCAAATCACATGAAAACATCAAATCCCGGCTCTCAAGCCCAAATGTCATTTGAATCATTTTATAAAACCATTTTATCTTACAATAAAGCATATAACTTGGGAATTACACATCTGAGGGTCCTCTGGGAATTACACATCTGAGGGTCCTCTGGGAATTACACATCCAGAGTCATCATCGTGCTGGGAATTACACATACAGCCCTGCTGAGAATTACACTTCCAGCCTCACCGGGAATTACACATCCAGTCCCTCCGGGAATTACGCATCCGGAGTCCCTCCGGGAATTATACATCCGAAGTCACTTCGGGAATTACACATCCAAAGTCTACCTAGGAATTACACATCTAGGGGCACTGAACATCAATACATAATCAAAATCTTTATTTCAAAATCATCGTTAAAACCATGTCTAAAACCATATCAAAACCATTTATCACGGGGTCTCAAGCCCAAATCTCATTTTCACGCAAATCCATGCAACCACAACCTAAGTTTCCATTTTCAAATAAATCCGTAAAATATCCGAAAAACATTACAAATTCATTAAATCAATTTCCCAACTCGTAATCCAAGTCAAAACCAATCTCAAATCCCGGACCTTCGTCCAAAACACCAATTTCACAGTTTTTCGAAAAACGTGCCCAAAACATTGATTAAAATAATCATTAAATCCAGTAAATAAGCATACCAAATCATTGAAATTCAAATCATGCCATAAATCATGTAAAACATTTAACTATGCATGCATATCAGTTTAAAAACAAACGTCCACTCACACATCGTCCAAACTGCTCGCTTTCCGAGCTGCACGTGTTTTCATAATTTTCGACATTTTTCAGGAATCTCGAATCCTGTCAAAAATCATTACTCAGGGTCACTAATGACTTAATTAACATCATATTAATTCCCCATAGTTTTTCGGGAATTAATTACGAATTAAAAACGTAATATAAACCTTCAGACCCTCTAAACAATATTGAAACGGTGTCCGATTAACTCGAAACCAACGCCAAAATGTTTGTTACATTGCATAGAACAAAAGTCATGTTGAACTCACTTCGGGAATCGGGCTCAAGCGCCCTCACGCGCCGCCGTGAGTGGCTGTGCGTGAAACTCACGTGTCTGCTACAGTGCCCTGCTACAGTGTTCTTCCTCGCCCGTTTAACTGTTAAACGGATCCTACAACCCGCAAGTTGACCCGGTTGAATCTTCCTTAATTCTTGTTTGATTTCTACAATTAAAATGTCCATTGAATCATATGAAGAATCAAACATATTCAAACCATACTTTACACTAATTGTTGTTTGCACAGTGACATGTGTCACTTGATCACATAAGCGACTCACCCACACATTGAATCAGCCAATTTAACTGCCTAAATTGTCCTGCTGCCCTAAATACCATTTTGCCCTTCCTTGGCTAATTACAAAAATACCACTCACAATTCTAGACCCGTAACTTTTACGTCCGAACTCTGATTGACGCATGTCGTCTGTCTACGGATTCAGCGTCTTGAGACCTATCTATCGGTCCTCCTGGAAAGTCCAAACAAGGTCCCGGTCAAAAGGTCAACTTTCGGCCCTTATAACTAAGGGCAAAATCGTCATTTCCTTCAAATTTTCCAAATTTTTTTTTTCGAATTTCCGGGTCGTCACACTTAAAGTATATTAAAACGTGGAATATATCGGGCTTGTGACCTAGTTGTGGATTATGATATGAGATTTCGGGCAGTGACCCTGTTGGATTTACGAGTTTGGATTTGATAGGATTCGTGGAATCATGGATTTGTGAAAGGTTTTGAACACTGTTTTTATGATGGCTTTGTGGAAAATGATTTGATGAAACTATATTTCGGGAGTGGGCCCCATTGAGATATTTCGAGATGATTTGTGAATTTTTTTCCACACGACTATCCTCTATAATGTGATTTGAGCCTCCAGACGCCGTAAATCCTAGAGAGGTCACGATGACATTGAATGCAGGAGTGAGATGGACATTTTACGGACGTCGAGTCAGGGGTTTCGATCTTGTAGATGTCATCACTCAAACATCGAGCCAGGGGTTCCGAACATGAGTTAGAACACCTAGACGTCGAGCCACTGGCTCTAGAGCCAGGTCTATATTCAGATGTGTAATCCCGAGTTGCTCGCGTAGTGCTGCTATTGTGACTAGTGAGATAATTCAGATATTAGATAAAGAGGATTGGTTGATTATGTTTTCATACGACTTCACATGTGAGTCGATGTTTCGGGCAGAGGCCCTATTGAGATGATTTATGAGATTGTTTTGGGCTGAGATCCCACGTGGTTTTGATTTGGGCTAAGACCCTACGTGATTTGGTTTTGAGCTGAGACCCTATTGAGGAAATGGCTTTGATCAAGCTTTGATCAAGAAATATTTTTCACTGTGTATTAATTTGAAAAGGTGAAAAGCAATATGAGTTGCTTTTAAGAAAGTAATTCAAATATTTTTTTCTAATGTATGCATGCTTTTATGTGAAGGGTATAAATGTCATTTTCGATAAATGATTTTATAAACTGTTATTCTTGTCCACACACAGTTTTTATGGTTTTTGATACCCTTCAGGTTGATCGAGGATGCGGGGTGTAACAGAGACCGAGACATCACATGTCACTATGTACTCCACAAGTCACTGCACACTCGGGTAACCCCAAGCAGGTTACATTTTTATCCCTGGTCTAGCACGTGGTGTCAAATGGGAGCAAGTACATCCCACGATAATCTAGGGGGATTGAGATAGGTCCTGTCATTTTTAGTGAGCACAAAAGCGACAATTGGTACGGGGGAGCGATTTCTGGCAAGAACAACCATCGTGTGAAAACAAGGCATGTTTTCTTCATCCCCTTTTTTTGAATCAAAGTTCGATTTTTTGTATAAACTAGTGATGAATCGTTGGCCAGATGATGGTTGGATCCGTGGAGTATAGTGGTCGGTGATAGAGCTTTGTTTTTATTTTATTTTATTTTTTTCTAGATCTTTCATATGTCTGACCATGGTAGTGAATTCGAGCTCGGTAGAGATTACCGATAGTGGGAAGATAAGGAGAAAGCCCGCGCGAGGTGAGCAGACTGATATTAGGACGTCTGGGGGGTCATCAGCTTGTTGAGGCTCGTGCAATAGAGAATACATGTAGTAGGGAAAGAAGTTCGGTGAAGATAATCAGAGGGTCGAGTGGTAAGGCTCCAAAAGATATTATCTAGAAGACTGCCGTGGGTGCAAGCCAAGTTCCCAGTGGATGAGTGGGCCAGTAGAGAGATAGAGTGAGTATGAAGAAGTGATGTGCTTCCTAGGATGTCCCTTCGACTGTGGAAGTGAAGCTGGTGAGGCGTCGAAACATGTCGAGCAACTCTTCACTGGACTATGCGCTCTTTTATTCAGAGCTGTACATGCATGGTGTGAGGTTACTGTTGCACCTTAGGCTTCAAAAGATGATCTGAAAGATAAGGGTCGTGCTCAGTCAGCTTAATCCCAACGTATGGTTCGTGCTGATCAAGGTTGATTGACCTTATCGAAAGGATAAAGGAGAAAAAAAGCTTTATCCCACTGGCTCTCATGTCCCACAGCAATTCCCACAAAGGCTGAAGAAGACTCCTACCATGTATGGCTCACTGACTAGCTAGCCTGCCTAAAGCTCGGACTTGAAGGAAAAAAGGGACAAGCTGAGCCGACATGTGGGCAAGTGTTACACGTGTATGGGTTCGATCAGCAACAACAGATGAAAGTCTAGTTGTGCAGAGACAAGTGCGTCTAAGGGGAGTTCATCCACAACTTGCCATCATCCCAAAAAACATACAAGAAGAAGTTTGTCTTCGTTAGTAGAGACTGGGGCAAGGAAGGCATTCCTTGCAAGTTTCAAGATTTGGACGACCCTGGTCGGTCTACATAGTTGTTGCTTTTTTTTTTAATGTTCACGTTGATAGGTGGTGACAAGACCTATCCCAAGTTTCCGTGAAACCGGACCAGTCCTACTCCCATCTGACAAGTTTTGTCAGACAAGGGATATCTTTAACTATAACCATATTATATCATATTAATTAAACCTAGTTCCAACCCACTCCCCGACAAGGCGAAGATTTCATCAATTAAAATTTGTTTCTTTCCTTATCATTACAAGCTTCCTTCTTTAACATGTTAATTAGTATTCCAGTAGGATTGTAATCGGGTCCACAACTTCCAATTTTTCTTTTACCAATTGTAATTAATCACCAATTGATTCTACTCAACAAATAACCAAAAGGACATCTCTATAATTTACTAATGTTCAATTTATAGTTTCTTTAATTAAATATGTGAAACTATCAACTTAGATCACTAATTACTTGTTCAAAAACATGATCACAATTCCCAATTCTTAACCATAAACAAATCTATAAATATATTAACCATGATCACTATGCCATATATATATATATATATGTAACGGGAATTTATCTCGTTACAACAAAAATCACCATAAATATCACGTTTTAGATAAAACGGGAATTTATCAAGCTTCTCATAACTCCACAACCCTAATTTACCATTAGGGTTTACTAACCTCCACACAAAGCTTAGGCTTAATTTTCATAGTTAATACAAGTGTAGAAAATATACGAATTACGTGAACATCCAAACCATGCTTGGTCTATATCCAATCAACTTGATGCTAGTACCATCATTCTCATAATCATCATCATATTATTATATTTATAACAGTGAAAGCATTAACACACACACACACACACATATATATATATATATATATATATATGCATTATCATAAACCCAAAGAATTGGAAATTACATAGTGATCATACTCTAGATCCTCACAACTTCCTTTCACAAAACAACCCATATTTCTTATACTTAAGTTCCTTCATTATTATACTTATCAATGTATTCATCAAAAATATCATATTAACCAATGATTTATATCAACATAAGGTTAAGATAACCCTTTTAATTGAACTTACATATAATCATTATAGAAATTGAGCCTTCAAACCACACTCAATCAATGCCTAAAGTCTTCAAACTTTATACCACTGGACTATGAATGGAATAAGGAGTAATTTTTGTGTTGGATGGATGGCCAGAAGACACCGCACGCATTGCCACGCGCCAGAGAGGATCTCTACGTGTGGTGGTCACATGCTGGTCACACGGTCGTCTTCCAGACTCGAATGTTGATAAGCCTTGAATTAAGCATCATTTTATACTCTTTATGCTTATCTTTTAATGTTTGAATACCAAAAAATAGGAGAAAATAACATATTTTGTGAGAAATGTGTAGAATTGGATAGATCTTAGAAATACGAGAATTTAGGAGAATCACCTCAATCGGAGTTATATTAAAGAAGTTATGATCGAATGAAAGGAAGCCACCAAAAAAAAGCAAGGAAATTCGGTAGCAGGCCACTGAATCCAAAAGGCAGCCCAGAAAACCATTCGGCAAGTGCCTACCGATGTCCGGTAGGGATACTCGGCCCGTGACAGGACCCGCCCCGATCCCACAGGGACCACAAGGGGACGTGCCCTACTCCCGTCTGACACCCAATAATTCATACCAATTTTAACCTCAAAACATCAAATGCATAAATAACCAAATTAAAGTTATACATCAAATCTGAATTAAACAGATGTCAGACAAGGGATGAAATCCAAAATTACAAGTTGCGAGCACGACTCTAACATAAACCTGCGGGTAAACCACCCAGCAGGGGTTCAGGTACGCAGAAGTAGATCTATGCCTCAGCCTCAGGTTCCTCCTCTACCTCAGTATCACGACCTGGAGGAGTTACCAAAACATTAAGGGTGAGTGGACCAAAACTCAAGTTTATAAAATCGTTTGATAAGTAAAACATATAATTTACCCCTTCCATTTTCCAAACATGCATGCATCATTATTTAAAACCATAAATCATATAATATGAACCATAAGGCATGTAATAAAACCATAAGTATAATTTTAGCCACTGCACTATACACTCCAATCCGAAATCCCTGATGTCTGACGTCCCTGACGTCTAATAAGGTCACAATCACAAGGCTACGCGTGCCACTCGGGTCTCAATTCCGAGTTCAATCCCCGAACCCTGTTTGGGTACAACATCCCCGATGCTTAGCGTCATAGACGATGGACGTTGTACACGTCCGTGACCTCTCCGGGGTACCTCATCCGGAGGAGACAGTATCATATGGATGAATCTATACAGTGCAGTACCAAATACATTTTATTGATATCCACATACAAAGCATATATTTACATAGATAAAATCCGAACCAATCATTAAGTTTCATCAGACGGGTCTCAAGCCCAAATACCGTGAAACGTGCCATAACCATAATTTCCATATCATCAAAACCATTATTTGTTTTTAGCATGTGAATATGTATAATAAACCAGAAAACATTTATGCACGCAAGGGTTTAAGAAAACGGCCCACTCACAGTACAATCCTGCTGAAAACCGAGTGTATACCCTCGTCTGGTTACAATTGTACAATCCCTGTCATGTCCAAAGTATACGTAAAGGTCAATACAAACCCCTAACATTTAACTATGAAACCCTAGACCGAAACCGGCCCGGAAAAGCCGCCCGAACGCGCTTCCCAAGGCAATAAACCTCATTTTGACCAACTTAATTATCTCCGATCGACCCGAAACCACCGTCATTCGATCCGGATCGTCGAAACCTAAAGAATGGTGGTGGTTCCACCAAAATTACTGTTCACACGCGCCCCCACGCGCCTGGTCAACCCTCTGGTCAACAGTGCTACAATACTGCTGACGTCATCACTGATAGTGTCAGAGGACACGTGTCAGCAGTCCATTGGTCCCTGGTCTGACAGTTTTCTGACATGATGACGTCATCATGACGTCACTGCTGACGTCAGCATGATGACGTCATCAGCTACAGTAACCGGGTCAGAGAACTGGGTCACTGTAGACTCACGGCTCGACCCGATCACAGATCGTGATTCCGACCACCATTTCAGGTGAGATTTGTTCCTATAGACTCGTCTCTACCTCATCTATGGTTCTGTGCAAATAAAACTAGATTCTAGGTCGAATAAACTACCTGAAAATCGATGGGAAGGTTGGCTGCCGGTTCTGGTTATCTTCTCCAGCGAGTTGTCGAGTTTCCAGCCACGGTCCTTGGTTCAAACTGGTCGTCTAGGTCCCCTAAGTGTGTCATACAAACAACCAAACAATTTCAACGTCAAAAATGGACGTTTCGAAGCAGGGAAGGAAATCGGGCACTCACGGGTTTTTTGTCCTACCGCCGCCGTGTCGCCGCCGTACGCCGTCCAGTTCAGTTCTGGGTCGTCCTGTCGTCACAGTGAACCCAACCGTACGTTGGTTCGAATCCAAGTGTGAAGGTTTGGATGGTTTGGGTGGTTTGGGTTGTTCGGGTTTCTTCTCGGGTCTGGGGGAAATCCGGCCGTGCAGGGTGGCTGTGGAGTGGTGGCCGGCGTCTGGGGGTGGCTGTTGGCTGCCTGGGGTGTGAGGTTGAGTGGTGAGGTGCTGGTGAGTTGTTCCAAGAGGTAACCGTGCTAATCGGGTTGAGAGAATGAAAATGTAAGTGTAATGTCACATGGGTTTTAAAACAGAATATGAAATGAAATCAAGGGCCATGATTGAATCTGACTTAAGATTCAATGGTGAGGATTAGATCTGGAGATTTTCAGATCAAGGGCTGTGATTAAAAGGTGATTTAAATCCTAAATAAATGCTTAGTGGAGCTTGATCCAATCTAACCAATGGGTGAGTGACACTAGTCACTCACCAGGTGTCCTCCAATCAGATTTCCAGAATAAAATATTTGACACGAAAACCGAGACACGAACCTCCCGATTTCACGTTTCTGACCATAACTTCCTCGTACGAAGTCCGATTCGTGCCGCCTGTCTACAGACTCAGGACGTCGAGACCTACCTAACGGTCCTTGAGTAGCGTGAAAATTAGTTGTCTAACGAAAAGTCAAACTTTTCGCCCCAAAATGTCCAAATTACGGTAATGCTCCTGAACTTCCGATAGTCATAACTTTTTCTCTGATCGTCCGAATTGGACGTGCCACCTGTCTATGAACTCGTGACGTCCCGAACTACGACACGATCAAAGGTTAAAGTCCATTTAATCCACCAATCAAAAAGTCAACAATTTGGCCATACCAATCACAAGGGTAAAAGCGTCAATTCACACATTAAATTACAATATTAAAATCCTCGAATTTCCGGGGTGTTACAGCCCGTGTGTACCGAATCCTAAATGACAGCACAAAACTCACTCGGCCATCTCCTACCGAAGCCCTGTGGTGCTGTTTCGGTGGCTGACCACCGAAATGGCTCCTGAGACTTTAAATCCGAGTTTTAGGCATAGTTTAGGCTAAATCAAGTTGTTTTCACACCTATTCTCCATTTTGTATTAGGATTTCAATCCTATTTCCTTATATTATTTTCACTCATTTTACTTGTAGGAAAGGTTTTTAATTAGTTTTCTTATATATTTAGGAAACCTTTTGCTTTTAGAATTAAATTGTAAACTCCTATTTATTTGGGGATTAATTTTCTCCTATAATTAGAGAGATTTAGGTTATTTTTTAAAGGTCGCTCATTATTTGTACCAAAACTCTACTCAACCAATTTTCCCTTTTCATTATATTCAAGATTTCAAGTGTAACAATAATTACACCATACTTCACATTCTACACCTTCATATGTGACTAAGTTGAGTAGCCCTCGCTTGTCTCATCAATGAGTGCCCAATCGCTTCATATCCATAGGGAGCCCCGAAAAGAAAAAGTGTAACACGACCTCTTTACCTTGTAGTTATTTCTTATGCTTGAATATTGGTTATATGAATTAATTTCTAATAATATTCTTGGTTTTATGATTTGTATTGTTGTAATATTCTATATGTTCTATGATTCTAGTTTTTGTTATGTTTGTGTATTCTCGCTTAATGCTTGACTAGATATAGAGAGCTCCGAGTCTAGGTCACTGAAAGTGTCGTCGGAAGCCCTGGACACGTACTTAAGAGAATATGTAAGTAACTAGTAAGATTAAGATGATAGGATTTCGTCAGTTGAAGTTAATACAATTATGAATGAGTTAGGTTTAAAGATGAGTTGACCATGTAAATAATAAATTAGGATAGTTTATATTAGTTAATCACGTAGGATAATCAATTACCACCCCCCTTTAATTAATCAATCAAACGATAATCATACTTAGCGCCCCCCCCCCCCCCCCCTCTCCTCTCCTTTAATTAATCAATCAAACGATAATCATACTTAGGTACTCTCAATCCCCAGTTAAGAACGATCCCTATTTACCAATGCTAAATCTACAAAAAGGGTTTTTAATTGCATACATTTCCTTAAGTGTTGAGTGTGACTTTGTGTTTACTTTAATGTTTAGTTTTTGTGTATCAATTTTTTGGCGCCATTTTCGGGGATTGAAATAAAATGTTGTATGATTTCATTTATGTATATATGTTCATAATGTAAATATTATATTCGTACATATCGTCATACTTGTATATAAATTGTAATACTCTTTGTTAAAAACGTTTACTTTGTAAATTTTTTAAAAAAATAAAAAAAAAATTAAAAAAATTCCGAAATTAAAAATAAAAGAAATAAGAAAAAAAATATTATTTTTCAAAAAGCAAAAATCAAAGTTTAAAAAAAAAATCTCAAATAATATAAGGAATAATTCGTTTTTCAAACTATTCTCGGCTATATGTGGATCACTTGTGCTCAGAGTTTAGATCTTGATCTTTACTGGAATAGGTGAAGTTTCATTTGTTAACTTACTCCTAAACCCTTCATGACCCTTAAAAGTCTTAAGGTTGGGGCGGAGTTTGTTAACACTTGAGTTATCTTGGAACAAATACATGTCTGCCCTTAGTAAGAAATTTTCAAGGTGATGTCTAGGACATGAGATAATGCATGCTATAGGCCAACTCTGAGAAGTAGGATTTCAGAGTTCCAAAATCGTGTTCGCACTCAGAAGTAGGACTTTGGAGTTCCAAAATCGTCTTCCCCTTGCATGTATTCTTTCTACTTGATCCCTTTGTACTTGCCCAAACGGGGACAATAGTTCGAAATCCAAGCTAATGACTTGGGTCGCACAGATGTAGAAGTCTCCATCTAAACTTTGAAGCTATGTGACCCATATATAACTTTGACTTCCCAACGTATAAACTGTTTCCTATTAAATTTTTTAGAGTTGCATGAATCTCAAAACATTTTTCTTCAAAATTTTACTTTCGCGAACAAGTAACGCCCCGTTTGTTTACTTTCTTCTTAACCCTTCGTGATGTGTGGATTTCATCACCACACATTGTAGACTCGAATCTATGGACATGAGGTGAGGCGGAGGTTGTAAACACTTGGGTTTGGTAAACCTCTATTTTGAAAACATCAATCGGTTGATTATGGTGTCTAGGAGAGTTATGATTGGTGACAAGTGGGGCACTAAAAAAGAGGACTCCAATTGAGTACATACCCTGGCCAAGTTAGCCTCTGGGTGTTCTCAAAATTAGTCCTTGCTTCTCGCGTTACATCTATCCCAACTACCCATGATTAACGTTGAATGGTGGAGGGGATTGAAATATGTTTATTAGTATGCGTAGGCTGTAAGCCCAAGAAAGCACTATGAGAAGCGAAGTGGAAAAGTTATTCATGTCACTCTAAGTGTCTATCTATTGCATGGGTAGATTGCATACCCTCCATGTGGTTTCATGATGCTCGGATTTCATCACGGGTCCCATATGACTAAGTGAATCTAGGGAAGTGAGATCAAAGGTGCAGACCATTTTTTTCATACACTGTCAAATAACTCTTATGTCTTATGCAGGTTATAACGATTTCCCTCTTATGCATTCACACAATTCCTCGTGTATAATTTTATGTGTTGCATTAATTTGAACGTTTTTGAACTTGTGCCTTTGCATGTCATTTTCGTGACTCTACCTTGCATATTCTTAAACTATTTTTACTTCTTTGCTTCTCACTTATCTATAACCCATTCTTTGTACATACAATTCTATTTTGTGTATATTCCTTTCTATTTCTCGTCTTCTTTTTATGTACATATTCTCACCTAACTCTTTCGAAGGAAATCACAATATGCAATTCACTTAATCTAAGGACCATGAACTCAACTTAGGGGATGCCCTTGTCAAGGAGATCGTCCATGAACTTGACCCTCATATTCAAGATGGATTGAAGTCTTATCTAGAAGCAATTGGTGAGTTCGATGTGGAGTTCAAAAGAGTGCATGGGCCTCGCATCGAATGAGTTAATTGAAGCACTTCATCTAGACTAATGACGTTAAACTTCAAGCGCTTCTTGGGAGACAACCCAATGACGGAGACGTGGAGGAGCCATCAAACGGAAATTTGCTTTCTTAACCCCTTCACTCTCTTTACTTTAGTTACTTTATGTCCTTATTACTTTCTTTTCATGAATCATTCCTCCTTACTTAGATTCTATACTTTCACTTTCATACATTGAGGATAATGTCAGATTTAAGTATTGTTTGATCCTGAAATGACCAACTCGATGAGACTCGCTGGGGGTTCTAGGACCAGCCGCGTGGTGTCTCGGGCCCGCTGGGGGCGTTGTGGTTCGGCAGGGATCCTGCAAAGACTAGACACCGGTGTGGTGCCGGCCGAAAGGGCTCCGACGCCTAAGTTAGTATCTGAGTGCCGATGGGCAGGTAAATACAGTGCTCTGGATCGGTTTTGAATGTCTTACCTTTGTGAAGGGTTTCGGGGTATTTATAGTAGCCATAACTGCGGTAGGTGGGCTACTGTTACGGGAGCAGGTGGTGCCTTGTGGCTGTGAGTCCTCTGACAAGCCCTGGTTACCCAGGGGAGACGCCAGCTGGAGTCCCAACCTGCCTCCGTCAGGGAGTTGGTAGGGCAGAACTGGTTAGGTGACTGTCGCAGCCAGCTGTCGTCTGTTCACTGTCAGATGCCGAGTGGCGGGTCTGCAGTCTGGTGCCGATCGGCGGGCCGTAGGCCGCGAGGGTGCCTATCAGGCGATCGGTCGGTGGCCCTCCTGTCCTGGTGGGTCCTGTGCTAGGGTGGTCGGTCGATATGGTATCAACAAGTATGGGGAGGGGTTTATAACTTTATTGAGTCTTATTTCAAAAATAGAAGAAAAAATTCAAAAAACAACAAAAACCCAACAATATTTTCTATGTTTTAGTCTTTAGTCTTTAGTATTTTTATTTAACTTAGTGTTTTAATGAGTCTTATGAAAAAAAAGTGTTGTTTATATGAGTGTCATCTATTTTAATCATATCAGACGATACTTATTAACTGTCGTCTATTAGGCAAATAGACAACAGTTTTTAGAAAAACTGTTGTCTGATGCACCTTCAGATAACAGTTTTTCACACAAACTGTCATCTGAGAGTCTAATAGACAACATTTTTCAGACAAAAACTGTTGTCTATGTGTGAAAAACTGTCATCTATTAGCGTAATAGACAACTGTTAATAAGTGTCGTCTGATATTATTTAAATAAATGACACACATAGACGACAGTTATAATCTTATTAGAAAATGACATTTATGTCTCAATTCCTCGAGCATCTGACATTGATTCAAATATAAAAAAAATTCAATGACTAATAACAAATCCATCAAACGTGATTCTTTTATTAAATCAACTAAAAGCAAAAAAAATATTCGTACATTGAAATCCCAAAAATATAAGAATTAGCTCTATTAGCTAGAAAGACTGGAAAACCGCAAACAAATTGACGTGAATACAGAATAAAGAACGCATTGACAACCTTTCTATAGATCCTTCACGTGGATCATAGTTTTCTTAACTCAATAAATCCAAGTAAATGATTCAAAATAAAGAGATATATATGCACTTGATCAGAAAAATGAAAGAGTCCAAATTGCCCTCTTGTAGAGTGAGACACTGGTGGTTTCAAAAGGACCATCCTTAAACACATGAATAAACTATTCAGGAAATGCATGCTCCATCTGCAAGATACGAAAGAAATGGTAAGCCATTATGATATGAAAGAAATGCTCCACCTTCAAAAAGATGTGTAATTGTTTAATACCTTCATCAACTATGCTAGTATCTTCCTGTGGTGCACTGCTATAGTGCTATCAAATTAACCCATTCACAACCTATCTCACAAATAAATAGACCTATGCACCAGAGTTTACATAATGGGATGTGAATAGGCGAAATTAGATCCAAAAACCCCTAAAATAACAAGTACAAAATAGAACCCTAAAACCCCCGCCCCAGTTGCAATCGCAATCACTTCGAAGTAGCACTCCTCAAACATTTACTTCATTCACAATCCTATAACCAGCTATTTGAAACCAAAGCACCCCTCACAAACTGTCATAAATTCAAACAGATATCAAAAGTGTTTCCAACAAATATTATTCACACAATTTTCCCTATTATCTACCCTTTTCAGTTTCTCATCCAAACATACTCTCAATCAATACCAACATCTATATGGGACTAAACGATTAGTAGGTCGGCCTATGCAAAGAGATAACAGAAAACAAAAAACAAATAAAGTGAGAGAATGCTAATAGCTTTACCCGTGGCGTCCCAATCTTATCCTCAACATCCAAAATACTGAAATCTCTAGGTTCACTGTCCGAAATCTCTTGGTTCCCAATATTAGCCTCAACATCCTTTGATCTTTGGTGGATCTTTATCAGGGAAGACATGCAGAAATATTTGTTACATGAAGAAATCTAACCTCATCATCCTCACTAAGTGTGTGGTCCAGCTTAATGGATGAACAACTATCCTTTCTACGCATGGAAAGTGACTGAGAAGAGTTCACCATAAAACTTGAAAAGACTCAAACTGGTGAAAAACAAGAAACTTGCAGAAATGATGCCTAGAAGGTTAAAAAGATTATCATGCATACCCAAAATCAAAGATTAAAGGATTCCTGCGTTTTGTGGTCAAAGTGCACAAGACTACCTTACCCGTTTCGCATTCAAATCTAAAAAATATGAAATGATAGTGAATATGAATAATCAGAACCAATATAACTATCATTTCCTAAGTTGATAAAGATGAATGTAGATCATTCCTTCCTAAAACCCGACGGATTTTAGGAAAAATATTCAAAATCTACTTGCATAAACGGGGGCCAAGTCCTATCTGAACCGAAGGCTTCAAATGCGCATGATAAGAAAAGGTTTAAAAGCCATATAGTGTTCAACTTCCAACAACAAATCATTTACTATCCAAAGTAACAAATAGAACCAAAAGAGTATCCAGTCGCATCAATTCAACCTGATGTACATTCTTGGTTAAGACTTAGGATAAATAATAAAATCTAAATCTCTAATACCAGCACCATAACAGAAGTTACCCAATCACAAAAATAGCTACAACTACATGATATGCAAATGTAAACTTGTAAACTCATCAACTCTGTCATTCTACATCTGCAGTCAGAAAACTATCCTCCAATCTGATAGATTTTGAGTCACACAAATTCTCATCAGTATGTCCACGGCCAGAAAGGCTCTCACATGTTTTCTTTTTATACCATGTAACAACAAGTTATATTCATGTTCATATTATACATTCATTACAGTATAGGATAATATTCAAATCTTTATTCCTCATATTTGTTACCTGATCTTGCTGGTTTCGGTTTTTCAGGTTCAAGGCATGAAGCACTAACCTTATCAGCATCCAAACTTTTCACCTAATATATCAAGAAAGGTATATCGCACATTCTGAGGCTATTACTTAAAGACAAGACTAATAGAAGTATAGGATAGCTTTGCCTTACTGTGGCATCAATTTGTTGCTGATTATTCCTACTCTGCTTAGAGTTGCATCAATATCTTGCCCATTGTCAACACACCCGAACCCTTTCAAATCAAAAGGAAAAGCTCCCTCATTTACCTAGACATAAAATTCAAAAACAATTTCATCTATAATAGCTCAAAACAAAGGTTATCAATATCCACAATAGAAAAATAAAGCTAGAACCCACAAATAATTTTACACTATGATACCCATTCCCGAAGACAAAATACCCATTAACCTCAAAGAACAAAGTAATTAATATGTTTTGATTGAAATGAATGTTTGTAGGTTTTCAATATTTCATTTCAATGTAAGTAATGAACTTATAACGGTTTCCACAATGAAAAGAAAGGAAGATGCCCAGGGACAAACATTGTATTAGGAAGGGAAAAGGGAAATAGTGGGATGAATTGTAGCACCTGAGAAAAATTATTGTTATCTTTATTAGGAGTGGAGCCACAATTTTTCGGAGTGCTGTTGCTGTCACATTCCCTTGAGTAGGACGTCTGACAATAAAAGAACAATTTAAAAGATACATAATTTTCTCATTGCAGATTAATCAACTCACAAGAAGGAAAAATGAAAATAAACTCTAATATGAAGCTAACAGTTGATCAAGAAAATATACGTCCAACTTTATCCATGTTGCTAGATTCATAACAATCCAATCGTACTCTCCCTTGAAAATTCTTATCTGCCTCAACAAAGTGGAATTCAACTGGTTTTCTATGTGAACATGAACAATATGACTTGATATCGTTGAGCTCCTTTTCAAGCTCAAGATTTCTTGTATGTTCGGTCATGAGGCTCTCTCTAAGATGCTGGATTTCATTATCTGATACCTTTAGTACAACCAGAGTTGACAAATAGATATTGTGGCCAATATTGATGAGTAAATTGAGCTAGTTAATCAACTATACCATATGCATCATAAGGACAACATGTCACTTCACAAGAACATTAAAGACTTAGGATTACCTTGAGTTTCTTTTTATACTACTTCTAAACATTCCATATAGCTTTAGCAAAATTCTGCATTCTCTTATTGCTTCTCTCTCCCTGTTCAGAGTCAAGACAACTGGGTTTTGAAGATTCAATCACTCATGGTGACTTTGCACATTCCTAGGTCCACGGTAACAATATACAAGTGTCATATTCTTTTTTTTAAAAAGAAAAATTACACAACAGATCCAGGCAGTTGAAATAAGAAATCCATGTAACATACCTGTTAGGATCCGTCCCAAATCCCTCAAGATTAGCGTGGGACATGCCTGCTTCCGTCTGACATGAAGTGTCAGACCAGGGATATTTTCGTCCTTTGCCCAACCAGGGCTATCAGAGGGCGCCAGGATCTGAAGGAGGAATGTGATGTCACGTCTTTGCTACAGCCCGCATCCGCGATCAACCTGAAGGGCATTCAAAATACAAAAGCTGTGAATGGACAAAAAAATATTTTATAAAAACATTTCATAAAAGACCTTTATGCCCTTCATAAAAAACATATACCTGCATTCGAAAACCATTTCTAGGGTTCATGCCCGGTCCCTATAAACTATCATGAACCATAAAACCATTTGGGTCTTGGCCCGAAATCCGTAAATCAATACATGGGACCTCAATCCAAACCAATACGAGTGGGTCTCAGCCCAACGTCATCTCAGTGAAAAGTCGTACACGTATACATATATACATATATAACCCATCCTAAGCACTTCTGAGAAGATGCCAACTCGAGGCACACAGACCCTAGGGAACACATCCCCGATATATATCACGATGTCTCTCTATATAAAAGTATGCATACTACTCGGGGTCTCACTCCGAGTCTTCTCCCAGGAATTCTCCACCTGGGAGGCTCTATCTTCGGATCTAGTCCGATCATCTCTCCGGAATCTGGTCTGGGACCACATCATAACGCCCACTCCTGGAACGGGATCCCTATGGGGATACCCACTCTGATCTGTGGATCGTGACTCTCCAGGTCGACGTCTAGAGAAGACCAATCAATAAGCACGTAAGGGGGGTATATACATACTAGTATAGCAAACGATAAAACGGGATTCACGCTCGATAACATAAAGTAACTGGGCCTCCAGCCTGAACATAGGACTCAACAGGGCCTCTAGCCCGATTTCACAATAACTGGGCATCGAGGCCGAACTCAAATCAACTGGGCATTGAGCCCGATATCTCAGGGTCAATCACGATTCCGATCATAGCGATGCATGCAACCATCAATCCAGGACCGCTCTCAATCCTGGTATGTCGTAGTGAACACATCACTGTCGCGACCATCTCGAGACCATGGTGCACATGTCGCCGATCGATCCTCTAAACCGTCAGCACTCTAAAGTCAAGTCTCCAGTGGCTGCTCGACCACGGGACGTTCATCGTGACCTCTCCAGAGGGAACGCATCTCAATTCGGAGGAGAGCATCACGTCGTCCGTTGCCGTGCATATAGCACCCGTAGGTCATCAATAGAGCCTCATTCCTAAGTCAAAACCAAATCCAAATGGGTCTCATGCCCGGTTTTACATTTTCAAAATCATTTCATTAAAACTGGCATAAGCGCATATAAGCACGTATAAAATAGAAAATCTCGAAGTACGTGCCCATAAGTAAACACACACACCAAATGCACTCAAGGAATCCCAAAACATATATTAAAACATTTATAAAACGTTTATGCATGCATCAATTTCAGAAAGAAAGTCCACTCACAGACCGTCCGCGTTGTAGCCTCGATACGCGTGTCGTACGCCTTCATGGGCCAATCATCGTCTCCGGGGTTCCCAAACCTGTCCAAATCACTTTATAGGGTTACTAAATACTTAATTAACCCCTCACTAAAGCCCCCTAATTTTTCGGGATTTTTAACTATTTTTAAACACGCACCTAAACCTTCGAACAACCCGAACTATATCGAGACAATGTCTGATGGACTCGAAACCAGTCCCAAAATGTTCATTATATCAAATAGATGATTTCACATGTTGGAAGCTTCCCTAAAAGCCTCACCAAGCGCCGTTAGGCGCCCTATGATGGCACTGCACGTGGGCCTCACGCGCCACTGCACAGAGTCATCTCCTTCCTTCAGCCAACCAGTCCGACCAACCGGTTAGATTTTTCCTGCAACTTGGACCGATGTGACCGGTCCAGCCTCCTACCCGGCTCAATTTTCACCCTTTCTCTTCCTAATCAATCCTATTCTTCCTATTTTAATCTTAGGAACCTAAACCTATGAACCAAATCCCCTAAAACCTACAAAAATCCATAAACCCGATTGTCCCTCACGGTTCGATTTTCCCAGAAATCCCCCAGGGCTTCCTCAGCTTCCAACCAACATCAAAACCATCCTATTACCTTCCCAATAACCCAATAAGTCCATCCTAATCATTAAAAACGAGCCATAACGTGAGGAATCAAAATTAAAAGGAATCGGGCAAAAACTGATACCTGCACGGGTTCCTCCTCCGCCATCCACGGCGGAGTTGCCTTGGCCAACCACCAACATCCTCATGTCCTCCCATCACTCTCTAGGTCTCAATCATGGTAATTGGGGTTAAGGGTTTGGATTGGGGTGGAAGGTTTTGATCGGGTTTGGTGGAAATGGTCGAATACAAATGAAATGGGAGGATATGCATGAATTATTTGGGCTGTGTATTGGATGGGTGATACTCCCATCCATTGGACATGTTGAAAATATATGGGTCCCACTTGCTGCCAAATAACTTCCGTCTAGAAAAACGTGCAATAGTGCGTTCAAACTTACGTGAACCGTAACTTCTCCGTTGAACGTCCGAAATCGACATGTCGCCTGTCTACGGATTTGTATCGTCCCGATCTACGTAATGGTCCTTGGCCCTCCGTCATTTGACCTTCCGGGTCAAAAGTCAACTGTTGGCCCCTTTTCAACCAAATTACGAAAATACCCCCGAACTTCCGAACGTGATAACTTCTTCCTTGAATGTCAGAATCAGGCGTGCCATGTGTCTATGAACTCGTGACATCTTGAACTACGTAACAATCATCGGCTAAAGTCCATTTGACTGCCTGAACGAAGAGTCAACGTTTCGCCCATTCTAGGTGCAAAATCGTCATTTCTCCCTGAACGTCCGTTAATCCTCGTCTAATCCCCGATTAGCCTTGCTAATCCGTTATTCATTCTTAATTAATCCCAATAATTTGGGACAGGTTGTTACAATCTTCCCCCCTTCAAGAATTTCGTCCTCGAAATTCAAATTGACCTAGTTTCCACACCTAACTGTGGAAATTCAACCGTGTTCCTCGACTCGGTTACTCTCGTGTACAAGTACACGTCCGTACTATCATCAAAGCTCCCAAGCTCCACTCAACTCTCTCGAAGCCACACTTTGGCTTGTAAGTCTCACTCGAGACATCGTCGACGTCTCATCGATCATTTACTCTAATCTCGACTCACTCTCGAGTCCTCGTACCATATCGTATCTCACATCACTTAGCGATCTCTGCTGACACCTGGGCTCACCTCAAGTCTCACTGTTGTACTACTCGTCCTGTCGACCCACAATCGACGTCTTACCCATCTTGGGCGTATACGCAATCCAATCGAATACTTGTCTCAGCAGAAACACAAACAGGGACTAGGGTACCTCTGGCGTGCGGGCCATGAGCTCTCGGCTCACCAACTATCCAAACCCTCTCTGTTAACTCTGCTCAAGCACACAGCATTCGATATCCAGTCATTACACCAATATGTTGGACTACATCCGATCATAGTACTCATCGATTCGATGCTCAATCGTACGTCACAAGCCAGCCTCAATCCAACACAATCTCTATTCTCAAATCCACCTCGAGGCATCGGCTATTCATCTCTTCCTGATCGATACCTACTTATCGTCCTCATCTCACCTTTATTCCCACTTCCCAACTCTGTCATCTCACCAACTATGCTAAGGGATCCTTAGAAGTTTTCTTCTGCTCCTAGCTTAGCATAACCAGCAAGGCAATTCATTCCAAATGAAGACTGAGCCTCGGTCCAAATGCCCCACGGTCGTCCCAATCACCTCTGTCATCTCGATCATCCTCATGCTATTCGATCTGTCTCGTCTTGGGTACTCACATGTCACATCACTGAACGTGACACTACGAATCATCTGATCTCCAAGTCAATCCCATTTGACATCACTGTCGTCTCCCTCCTCATCAATCCACATGAGGAAAGTTGAAGATGATGAAATCAAAGTCCATCTTATGTCATCCTCCGACACCCAGCACGATCTGCTAAAGAGCAGAAAATGAAAAGTCTCCTTCACCGGTCTCTATGTCGAGAGTAGTTGCAACCATGTTGGAAATGAGCATGCTTCCAACTGGTTCTATTCCTGAGCTAGAAGTCTTTCTTCCCAACTAAGAATATTCTATGGTAATCCTTCCTTCAGGACTAAACACCACCATTGATTCCCTTCGGCTTCTTCTCTTGCCGTTCACGTCGGTAACCTAATTCGCACGTCCCAATCCTTATGGGATCCAAATCCAGCACCTAACACTCGTGCCATCCGTCCCCAACAATCTAGGGTCAGGTACCCTGAATCTAGGTACAACCTATACCTCGCCAAACCAGATATTGGGTATACCTCGCACTGAGCCACTCGAGGTTCTCTCTGTCCCGCTCAGTGCCCACCGAGCTCGCACGACCACTACGCTATGGCACGACTACCAACTTGGTCACATCAACTCACTCGGACATCATCCACATGTCCACACATACTCCAATTCACCTATCCGTTTATGATCGTTTATGCACATCCAAAAGGATGTCAATTCATCCTAATCCGATGTGCCACCAAACTGCAGAGTCACAACAGGCTCCTGCTGTGATCTGCTGGCAATTCTCTGCGTACTATCATATCCGACCTTCCAGTCACTAATCCCCACGACAGTACTTACGTTGTCCATTCTTTCTGACCAATGACAATTGTCGACAACTATTGCAGTGACCCATTCTATTTCTCACTATCAGCATTCTCCTCAAACTAGCGTACACGACACTCAAGAGGTATGGTCAACCGCAGTCAACAAACCCATCTCCATCACGATTCCCGAGAATCTACACTAGTTGATGAATCCTTCTCGTCGCGTAGTGGTAGAAACCAAACATGAGCACATCACGACTGAGCTACTCTCATCTCGTGGCTCGTCGTCTCTTCTCGCTAACGCTATCGCATCATCCCCACACGGAGTGCAATCCAAACCAATCCTATGACACTGCTCAAAATGAGCAATCACCACTTCTCTATATTACCTCACAAGGTAGCGTAGCACACTGGCCAAAGCCTGAAGTTCATCTTCTTCTATAATCGCACTCGGTCGTGACCGAGCCAACTCCCAAAATCGCTACTCGTACTGTGCCTCACCCATGCACCCTCGTATCCTCGTCACAGCAACCTAAGTCTATTCAACTCGATATGACTCAACTGCGTCCATCGATAACAGTGTCTGCCACAGCCTCGTGCAGACCGATCTCAGAAGCACTCTACTATCGAGACTCTAAAACTACGCGACCAACTCACCGCCGGTACTAACCGCTTAACACACAACCTCCACCAATTGTTCAATCCGATCGATAAGCATCGTTCTCCTGGTCACTCGTCCAACCAATCGCCAACTAGGGTTACCACAACCCGGCTGCTCCCTGCAGCATGTCCATCTCGAGTGATCCCTCGCCTCAACTCCGAAGGATCGTCGTACTCTGATACTTGCATCCCAACAACCAGTAACCACAACTTAAGGACCTCGTCTTCTCGTAACCCTACGACGTCAAGCCGCTGGCCTCCACAAGAACTTGGCCCAAGTCTGTGCATAACGCTGTGGTGGTGCAGTGTCACACAACAACTACCCCAGGCATCTTTTGCCGGTCGACATCCCTCTAGGATTCGACACCTCTAAACGTGGCATCTCATGCCAAATAGGATCGACAGTCCTATTCCAACCAGCCTCAACGAAAGTCCTTATGCATCTGACTGCTCTAGCAGCACAATCTCAATCCTTGAGGTTCAATAGTGGACGATCCCAACGTCCTACCTCCATGGATTTCACTATGCTCCGTTCCATGTCCGTCATGACGCCTTGGCGGTTCCGACTCTCGGGTCGTCCTACTACGTCTACTGATCCATTAGATCCTATCCCAGTAACTATGCGGCTCTAAGCCGTCGAATTCGCACAGATAACGATCCTATTTGGGATCTACCGCCTCGAAACACGCGACAGAGGATGTCGAACGAATACTAATCCATCGCACCAAGTTTCGTTCAGCATGATGTGCTTTTTACTCTTACCCTAACTATCAGGTTGATTACGGGCTGTTACGACTGGAGAGACATCACATCCTCGATCTGCACACTCTGGGAGCAAAACCCGCTCTGATACCACTTGTCAGGACCCGTCCCAAATCCCTCGAGATTAGCGTGGGACGTGCCTACTCCAATCTGACACGAAGTGTCAGACCAGGGATATTTCTTTCCTTTGCCCAACCCGGACTATAAGAGGGTGCCAGGATCAGAAGAAGGAATGTGATGTCTCGTCTCTGCTACAGTCCACATCCGCAATCAACCTGAAGGGCATTCAAAATACAAAAGCTGTGAGTGGACAAAACAAATATTTTATAAAAACATTTCATAAAAGACCTTTATGCCTTTCATAAAAAAACATATGCATGCATTTGAAAACCATTTCTAGGGTTCATGCCCGGTCCCCATAAACCGTCATGAACCATAAAACCATTTGGGCCTTGGCCCGAAATCCGTAAATCAATACATGGGACCTCAGCCCAAACCAATACGCTTGGATCTCAACCCAACGTCATCTCAGTGAAAACTCGTACACGTATACATATATACATATATAACTCATCCTAGGCACCTCTGAGAAGATGCCAACTCGGGAAACACATCCCCGATATATGTCATGATGTCTCTATATATATAAGTATGCATACTACTCGGGGTCTCACTCCGAGTCTTCTCCCAGGAATTCTCCATCTAGAAGGCTCTATCTTCGGATCTAGTCCGATCATTTCTCAGGAATCTGGTCCGGGACCACATCATAACGCCCACTCCTGGAACGGGGTCCCTATGGGGATACCCACTCTGGTCTGTGGATCGTGACTCTCTAGGTCGACGTCTGGAGGAGACCAATCAATAAGCTCGTAAAGAGGGCATATACATACTAGTATAGCAAACCATAAAATTGGGCCTCTAGCCCGAACATAGGACCCAATAGGGCTCTAGCCCGATTCCACAATAATTGGGCATCGAGCCCGAACTCCAATCAACTGGGCATCGAGCCCGATATCTCAAGATTAGTCACAATTTCGATCATAACGATGCGTGCAACCATCAATCTAGGAACGCTCTCAATCCTGGTATGTCGTCGTAAACACATCACTACCGCGACCATCTCAAGACCATGGTGCACACGTCGCCGATCGATCCTCTAAACCGTTAGCACTCCGAAGTCGAGCCTCCAGTGGATGCTCGACCACGGGACATGCATTACGAAATCTCCGGAGGGAACGCATCCCAATCCGGAGGCGAGCGTTACGTCACGTCGTCCGTCGCCGTGCATACAGCACCTGTCGCGACCACGACTCACACCCATAGGTCATCAATAGGGCCTCATGCCCGAGTCAAAACCAAATCCAAATGGGTCTCATGCCTGGTTTATCTTTTCAAAATCATTTCATTAAAGTCGAAATCATAAGTGCGTATAAGCACGTATAAAACCGAAAATCTCGAAGTATGTGCCACCTCGATACGCTCGACGTACACCTTCCTGGGCCAATCATCTTCTCCGGGGTTCCCAAACCTGTCCAAATCACTTTAGAGAGTTACTAACTACTTAATTAACCCCTCACTAAAGCCCCCTAATTTTTCGGGTTTTTTAACTATTTTTAAACGCGCACCGAAACCTTCGGACAGCCCAAACTATATCGAGACGATGTCTGATCGACTGGAAACCAATCCCAAAATGATCGTTACATCGAATAGATGATTTCACCAAGTGTCGTCACGCGCCCTGGGATGGCTCTGCGCGTGGGCCTCACGCGCCACTGCATAGAGACATCTCTTTCCCTCAGCCAACCGGTCCGACCGGCTAGTTCGATTTTTCCTGCAACTTGGACCGATGTGACCGTCCAGTCTCCTACCCGGTTCAATTTTCACCCTTTCTCTTCCTAATCAATCCTATTATTCTTATTTTGATCTTAGGAACCTAAACCTATGAACCAAATCCTCTAAAACCTACAAAAATCCATAAACCCGATTGTCCCTCACAGTTCGATTTTCCCAGAAATCCCCTAGGGCTTCCTCAGCCTCCAACCAACATCAAAACCATCCTATTACCTTCCTAATAACCCAATAAGTCCATCCTAGTCATTAAAAACGAGCCATAACATAAGGAATCAAAATTAAAAGGAATCGGGCAAAAACCGATACCTGCACGGATTCCTCCTCCGCTGTCCACGGCGGCGCTGCCTTGGCCGGCCACCAACATCCTCATGTCCTCCCATCACTCTCTGGATCTCAATCATGGTCATAGGGGTTAACGGTTTGGATTGGGGTGGAAGGTTTTGATCTGGTTTGGTGGAAATGGTCGAATACAAATGAAGGGGGAGGATATGCATGAATTATTTGGGCTGGGCAATGGATAGGTGACACTTGTCACTCATCCATTGGGCCTGTCCAAAATATATGGGCCCCACTTGTTGCCAAATAACTTCCGTCTCGAAAAATGTGCAATAATGCATTCGAACTTCCGTGAACCGTAACTTCTCCGTCAAATGTCCGAATTCGACGTGCCGCCTGTCTCCGGATTCGTATCGTCCCGATCTACGTAATGGTCTTCGGCCCTCGGCCATTTGGCCTCCTGGGTTAAAAGTCAACTGTTGGCCATTTTTCAACCAAATTACCAAAATACCCCTGAACTTCCAAACATGATAATTTTTTTCTTGAATGTCGGAATCGGGCGTGCCACATGTATATGAACTCATGACATCCTGAACTACGTCACAGTCATCGACTAAAATCTATTTGATTACCTCAACAAAGAGTCAACGTTTCGCTCATTCGAAGGGTAAAATCGTCATTTCGCCCTGAACGTCTGTTAATCCTCGTCTAATCCCTGATTAGCCTTGCTAATCCGCCATTCATTCTTAATTAATCCCGATAATTCGAGATGGGTCGTTACATTACCACTACTTTTTGTAAGACCTTCTTCGGGATGTGTGTTTTCAGCTCCAGTTCCTTTTGCTTCTTCAATCTAAAAATCAAACTCCCAAAATGCATGCTTAGGACAAAATACTTCATAAAAATTACAATGAGTAAATTTTGATAGATAACTTAGTCAAGACAATCTATAGTTCTATAAAACCCCAAATCCAGTAGTATGGAATATTGATGATCAGGGGAAAAAAGCAAATCAATGTCAGTACCCAAATAAAACTTAGTCGGGTTAGGATTGTCTCCAAAATCATCAGAGAGTAATATAGACACTTCAAATCAGAACCATAATTCATGCCATAGTTGGTTTCAATTATTCAAGTTTAAGCATTGATGCAAAGAAAACATTTTGGAAACAATCAAACCAATGCTCAAATTATCAGTTTTCAAAAACCATTAGGTCCTATACATACTAGAAACCAAGTCAAAATGAAAATTCTAACCCCCTCAAGAAATCAATTCAATAAAGAGGTATCTGGTATTGTCTTCGTATTTCAACAATGCAGTCAACCAAAGTTTCAAGAAAGTCATAATTCCCAGGGGAAAAAATAAGTTTTAAGTTTACTCTTCAAAAAATGGAAATAAATATGAAGGTATCAACCATATTGGAACACAAGAAAATATCAAACACTACAAGGAAGTGAAAGTATATTTTGACCAAAAAGACATACCACACTAGCATCGAATAACATGAGCACCTAATTGAAAAATTCCAACATGTCAAAAGTTTTTGAACAAACTCAATTATTTAGCCAATTGGAAATAAGAAAGCATACCAATGCCATTCTCTTCTTACCTTCCAGATAATCTCGCAAATACTGTTGTAAATTATGTCCCTTTACTGATCTTGTTTCTTGATAGACTTAGGTGACTATGCAAACAATAGGATGATGCTAAGATAATGCGGAATATAGATGAACAATAAAGTAAACACGCCACACACACGAACACAAGAATTTAGCGAGGTTCGGCTAATCTTTGCCTACGTCCTCGTGTGACCTCCTTGAGAAATCACTAGCACTATGAAGATAACAAGATTACAAGAATTTATGTAGAATCCTGACCTAATCCCCAAACCCTTGCTCACGATCTCTCAAATCACTCTTTTGCTCTTATACCCGTGTACGACTTCTTAGTTTACTGCTGTCTTATTTTTCTGTGTGTATGTAAGGACTCCTAAGAGGCCTATTTATAATGTATAGGACTTAGGTTACACTCCTTAGCATATTACAATTCCTATTCCTCTTTGGAAAGGAAAAGATAACTTATTTCCTAATCTCTAGAGGGCTATGGAATACTTTCCTAATCCTATATGGAAACACTAGATTAACTTGGAATCCTAGTTAAACTAGTATTCCTGGTCAAACACTAATTCTTGGTATTTGCCGAGCCAATTCTTCAACAATCTCCACCTTGGTGAGTCAAAACCAAGAAATGACCATTGAAAACCCAGAATGTCTTCGAACCTTCTTGAAGCAACCCTGAAAAAACTTCAAGAACCTTTCACCTTGGCAAAAAAAATAAAATAAACTCCCTTTTGCCCTACTGCACCTCATATGAGGAGGTGCTCCACCCAACCCTTTAGCACGAGATAAGGTTGAGTAAGTTCAAGCAATACTTGAACTTCTCTGGTATAACTGTTTTAGTAAGATAGTCAGAAGCATTTTCCTTTGTATGGACCTTTTCGACTATCACCTCCTTAGAGTCAACCCAATCCCTTATCCTGTGATAACGGACATCAATATGTTTTGATCTCCCATGAAACACTTGATTCTTTGCTAAGAAGATAGCACTTTCACTGTCACACCTAATCACCACAGATTTCTGAATGATTCCGAACTCCCTTGCTAAACCACTTAGCCAAACTGCTTCTTTTCCAGCTTCTGCTAGTGCAATGTACTCTGCCTCTGTTGTAGACAATGCTGAAATAGACTGTAGAGTAGACCTCCAACAAATAGGGCCACCACCACACGTGAACACGTAACCTGTCGTGGATCTTCTTCTGTCTAGATTCCCTGCGTAGTCTGCATCCACATAACCCAACACATATGTTTCTCCTTGCTGTTTTTCAAACAAAATGCCCAGATTTTTTGTTCCCTTCAAATAACGAAGGATCCACTTAACTGCAGACCAATGCTCCTTTCCTGGATTTGCCATATACCTCGAGACAACGCTCATTGCTTGAGCTAAGTCAGGTCTGGTGCAAACCATTGCATACATAAGACACCCTACTGCACTTGCATATGGTACTTTCTTCATCTCCTTCAACTCTTGTTCTCTAGTTGGACTTTGCAGTGCACTCAATTGATAGTGTGTTGCTAATGGAGTGGACACTGGCTTTGCTTCATTCATGTTGAAGCGCTCCAAAATACTTTGAATATACTTTGGTTGTGATAGCCAAATCTTTCCCGCTGTTCTGTCCCTCCGTATTTGCATTCCAAGGATCTTTTGTGCGGGTCCTAGATCCTTCATGTCGAATTCCTTACTTAGTTGCATCTTCAACTTTCGAATTCTAGACATATCTTGACATGCAATCAACATGTCATCTACATAAAGTAGCAATAGTATAATCTTACTATCTTCGAACATATGATAGTAAACGCAGCAATCATATAAGCATCTTAGAAACTCAATTTTCAGCATATAGGAATCAAAACGTTTGTACCACTGTCTTGGAGATTGCTTTAGCCCGTAAAGTGACTTCTTCAATCTGCAAACCATACTTTCCTTTCCTATTTCGACATGCCCCTCTGGTTGAACCATGTAGATGACTTCTTCTAAATCACCATGTAGAAACGCTGCCTTCACATCCATTTGTTCTATCTCCATGTCTTGCTGAGCTGCTATAGATAATAGCAATCTAATTGAAGTATGCTTAACTACTGGTGAGAATATCTCATCATAGTCAACTCCCTCCTTTTGCGAGTATCCCTTAGCCACTAACCTGGCTTTGTACCTCATTGCGTCTCCTTCATGTGTTCCTTCTTTCTTTCTAAACACCCATTTACAGCCAATTGTTTTTCTATCCTTTGGTTTAGAAACTAACTCCCAAACAGAGTTCTTCTCAAGAGATTCCATCTCTTCTAACATAGCAATCATCCAACTTTCCCGTTCATTACTTGCTATAGCTTCTTGATACGTGGTTGGATCTCCTTGACTGATTGTTAGAGCATAATTCACTTCATCGTGTTCAAAACCATACTTTTCTGGTTTCTTACGATTTCGAACAGGTTTGTCCAATGCTATGATCCTCTGAAACTGTTCTACAGGTGTTGTGCGAACCAGGGAGTCTTGGTTCTGCACATGTGGCTCCACCTGCGTCTGTACTGGTGACTGCTGCTGTTGCTCTACTTCTTCCTCATCAAACTCCGCGTCGTAATCCACTTGCTCATGCTCCACCTGAGCTGGATTTTCTTCCATGACTGGTTGGGGTTGAGGAACTTCGGTTGTTTCTTCTTCAGCATTATTCCTTTCATTTTTCTTATTCTGGTTCAAGGGCATAGTCTTCTCGTTGAATATTACATCCCTACATAAGACTATCTTCTTGTTTACGAAATCCCATAGCTTGTAGCCCTTCACTCCTTCACTGAAACCAATGAATATGCACTCGAGTGACTTAGGCTTTAACTTGGTTCTCTCATCACTTGGAATATAGGCATAAGCACTGCAACCGAAAACTCTTAATTTTGAGTAGTTAACGGGTTTTCCGGTCCATATCTCTTTTGCACACTTAGAATTGAGAACCCTTGATGGTGATCGATTAACCAAGTAGCAAGCATGGTTGACTGCTTCTGCCCAGAACATATCTGGTAATCCAGCATGAAATCTCATGCTTCTCTCTCTTTCCATGAGAGTTCTGTTCATCCTCTCAGCAGCACCATTTTGTTGGGGAGTTTTCTTCACCGTAAAATGTCTTGTAATGCCTTGTTCTTTGCAAAACTCTAGGAAGCTGTTGTCCTTATATTCACCTCCGTTGTCACTTCTTAGGTATTTGATTTTTCGTCCAGTCTGATTTTCTACAGCAGCTTTCCACTCTTTAAACTTAGTGAAAGCTTCAGATTTCTCCCTCATGAAATAGACCCAAATCTTCCTCGAAAAATCATCTAAGAATGTGATAAAATACCTGGAACCTGCCATGGATCTGGTTGGTGCAGGGCCCCAAACGTCTGTGTGAATATACTCCAACAGATTTTTGCTTCTTTCCTCAATATTCGCAAGCTTGAACGACGTCTTTGTTTGTTTCCCAAGGATACAGTATTTACATAAATCTAGTTTGCAATAATTGACACCTTCTAGCTTATTCTTCTTGTGTAACTCTTGCAAACCGTTCTGACTCATATGCCCGAGCCTAAAGTGCCAAAGCTCAGTCTTGTCGTTAGTATCACCTTTCGTGGATACTGCTGCTCCACCTACTACTGTATTTCCTCGAAGCTTATATAATTGATTAGGTTGGATTTCTCCTTTCATTACGACAAGGGATCCTTTGACAACCTTGAGTATCCCTCCTTCAGCTGAGTATCTTAGCCCTGCCTTGTCAAAGGTACCGAGAGATATAAGGTTCTTCTTCAATTTTGGAATGTGTCTGACCTTGTCCAATGTCCTAACAACCCCATCGTGCATTCTGATTTTAATTGATCCAATACCTTGGATCATAAGTGGTGAGTCATCTCCCATTAACACTTCTCCAATGCTGATTTCCTCATATGTATCAAACCATTCTTTGATAGAACACATGTGGAATGAACATCCCGTATCCAAAATCCAAAATTCGAAAACACTGGAGCTGGATGATACTGCAAGGAGCTCTCCGTTGTAATCCTCAGAAGTTACAACACTGGCTGTGTTTGAGTTCCCTGCCATCGCCTTTGCTTTCCTTTCTTTCCATATGTTGCAGTTCTTCTTCCAATGATCTGAAGCACCACATACGAAACAACCCTTTTTATCTTTTCCTTTGGATTTTGACCTACCTCTGTTGCCTGGTTTATCCGGTCTTTTCTCTGATCTGCCTCTCTCTGTGCCTTTAACATAAAGGCCTTGTGCTTGAGAGCTTTCAGTGTTCTTGTCCATCTTGACATAGGACTGAATGGCTTCGGTAACCTCATCTAACTTCAGAGTATCCTTACCGAACATCAATGTGGTTCTGAGGTGCTTGAACGAAGGCGGTAGAGATCTTAGCATTAAGAGTGCCTTGTCGTCGTCCTCATATTTTACATCCACCTTGGATAAATTCGCAACACAATTCTGAAACTTGCTTAGATGTTCTTGCAAGTCTCCCCCTTCTTCCATCCGAAGGCTGAATAGTTCATCTTTTAAGAAGAGTTCGTTGGATAAAGTTTTACCCCTAAAGAGCTTCTCCAGCTTATCCCATGTTTCCTTAGAATTCATGTCCTCGTCGATATGAAGCAATACATTATCCGCTAGGTGCTGCTCTATAAAACTCTTCGCCTTCCTGTCCATCTTCTGCCACTGCGCATCTGTTATGCCAGTTGGCCTTTTCTCTGTACCGAGAAGAGCCTCCTGCAGATCTTGTTGGATCAGGACGTTTTTCACCTTCCTCTGCCATAACGTGAAGTTCTCTTTCCCGTCAAACGGCTTGATCACAGTCTTCACGTCGTTGCTCGTGTTTGCCTTGACACCCGCCATCTCAAAAAAACACTTTCCCGGGAGCTCTGATACCAATTGTTGTAAATTATGTCCCTTTACTGATCTTGTTTCTTGATAGACTTAGGTGACTATGCAAACAATAGGATGATGCTAAGATAATGCGGAATATAGATGAACAATAAAGTAAACACGCCACACACACGAACACAAGAATTTAGCGAGGTTCGGCTAATCTTTGCCTACGTCCTCGTGTGACCTCCTTGAGAAATCACTAGCACTATGAAGATAACAAGATTACAAGAATTTATGTAGAATCCTGACCTAATCCCCAAACCCTTGCTCACGATCTCTCAAATCACTCTTTTGCTCTTATACCCGTGTATGACTTCTTAGTTTACTGCTGTCTTATTTTTCTGTGTATGTAAGGACTCCTAAGAGGCCTATTTATAATGTATAGGACTTAGGTTACACTCCTTAGCATATTACAATTCCTATTCCTCTTTGGAGATGGAAAGATAACTTATTTCCTAATCTCTAGAGGGCTATGGAATACTTTCCTAATCCTATATGGAAACACTAGATTAACTTGGAATCCTAGTTAAACTAGTATTCCTGGTCAAACACTAATTCTTGGTATTTGTCGAGCCAATTCTTCAACAAATACTTGGTTAACTCACAAAGATTAAAAAAAAACACATTAGTAACATTTCATCCTAAGCAACTGTAGTGAAGTTACCGAAAGACCTCCGAAGATCAAGTCTAGAAATATTTTATCGTCAATTGGAATATCTGATCTAAATCACAAAAAAGATCCATTCAAAACCCTTAATGGAGAACTACTCACTAATTCATTTGTTTCTAGTTGAGTCTTTAAAAAAGGTCTTTAAACAAAAGCTTGATTATTAGTCATTGGATTAGACTCGGACAACTAAGCAGCATGATGGGCCAAATTCATCCTGTTTCTAGATATCCGATTTACTGCAAATAGATATTATATCATCAGTAACTGAAAACATTACCAAAGAGTTGTGAAAGTACTTCTACAATAGCTTCTTTGGTTTCTTCTGATGCTCTAATAAGGACTAAAAGGAAAGGGAAATTGACTATTACTTAGAAAGATAGAAACCCACCCAAGAGAAATGGTAAATTGACTATCATCACGTTCTCATAAAGAATAGAAAACCAACTTAAGGCTACATACTCTGAAGCACAAGCCAATAACCATTGATATGTTGTTGATGAAATTACTTTCGAGCAATCTGGCTCCCTGCAAATTAAAAGAATAAAACTAAACCATAAACATTACATCAATCAAAATGAAGACTACAGATCATCTACTGCACAAAAATTAATCCTTGTACATAAGCCCAACATCAACTCAAGCAGCTCCTTATCAATTTCAAAAGTTGCTATAATGTTGCAAGCTGAAGACAAATGGACTAAGAACAAAAGGAAAATGTAGTATCATTGATTCTAAGGGTTTCCGTTAGTTCGAGGGAATCTTTAATTAAGTGAAGCATCCCAAAATAGTAATAGTATAAATCTCATAAAATGGTGATAATGATTATAAAGCGTACATTCTGGGATACAGTGAACACCCCAAATTGTACAACTTTCATCATTAAGAAAATAGCTATGAGAATATTTAAGTCACATAAGCAAAACTTGATTCCCAGTTCTTTTTTCTCTTTCAGCCATAGCAAGATCAACAATACTGAGGACGCTATCATTTGCTTGATCATTATCCTTTCCATTAGACTAGTCAGCAATACCACGGATATTAATAATACATTGCAACCAGCTGGAAGCATATAAAGAAAAAGAAGCCAAACAAATAATTTAAGAAACTATTCCAAAAAATAGGATACTTAAGCTCATCAATATGGAAAAACTCCAATTAATGTAAAGACTTGGTAAGCTAAAGAGGCTATTCGTATTTGTCATACCAGTTGAACACTTTAGCATTTCCTGAGCGACTACAGATTCTGCTTGCTTAGCATTAGAAATGGGTATGTGCTTACAAAAATAGAGTAGGTGCTAGTTATTCCTATAATCCAGCCACATAATCCTATAAACTGGAAGACAGTGCCCAACCTCTTGAAGCCCTTTTAGGGTTGATTTTTGCATGCTTAAATCACCTCCATTCGGAGATAAATCAAATATCCTCTCTCATTTGCCTCATTCACAACTAATCTCAAAGATTGATATGAAAAATTGTCTGTGCAGAATAAGATACATACAAAAATAAATTGAGTAACAAGTCGAATAAGTAAATCTCCAACAACAAAATTGAAAAAGCCTAATACCTATCCAGAGATTGCTTGAAAGTCTGTTGAAGAGCAAGTGGAACCATTCCAGGCTGGTGGTTGCTCCCAAAGACAGTATGAGTCTTACCAGAGGCACTAGGCCCCAATGCCGCAAGCATCCCACTTTTAGCTCTCGGAAAATCCTCCACCAAAGGTTTCACTGTCTTCTCATACACCTCCTCCTATCCACAACAACACAAGTTCACAAATAAATCAATAAATTAGGTAATGAGAAAGCATAAAATGGCATAGAAGTTCAAATCCATTAAGATTTCCAAAATTTTCTCTGTAACAAACAAAACATAAATGAGACCTCAAGTGGAAGATAGAAAACCTGAGAGGCATCAGCGGAGAAGACGTGGAAAAACCCGTCATAAACCTCCGTCTTTATGCGGCTATTCTCTTGCAACGCTAGAGGCGGTGATAGGGTCACAGATTGAGAAGTATTGACCCTCACACAGACCTCCGAATTTTTCTTCTTCTTGTTCTGCAATGATCGTCCTTAAACAAAAGTTGAAATTGACAGATTTAAGGCGACGACTATTCTCGATCAGTGAAGAGGCAGGATTATTGAATGTTGAAATCGGCAGATTGAAGACAACGACCGTTCCTTTGTTTTGTGGTTTGTTTCTCTATCAATGAATCTCCATGGTTTGTTTCTCGATCATTGAATCTCCATGGTTTGTTTCTCAATCATTGAATATCCATGGTCATTAGCTTGTTCTTGGTGTTTCGAAAGCTTCCCTTCAGAGATCGACCTAATTAATTTGTGGGTGTATTTTTTTAAGGGTGAACAGTAACACACGCATTTTTGTCCTTTCCAAATTTCGATTGCCGCTTTCACGGATTTAAAAAATTTTCAATTCTCTCATCTTCTTTGGAAGCCAATAGACAACACTAAATTACAAAGTGTTCTTTATTAGTTCCCAAAAAATTGAAAAAACTAGGTAGCTAACATTTTTACAAGAGCATAGATGACAATTTTAATCTAAACTGTTATCTTCTAGAATAAGATGACAGTTTTAATCTAAATTGTCATCTAATTAGTGTCATCTATGGCTAAAAATGGCATAGTGAGATAACATGGCTAAAAGATGATCACTACAACTTGAATTCATTTGTTACTGCTTTATGATTGAGTGTTTATGACTTGTAGTAGATGATGCATGTTAAACTGGTACAAAATGAGCATGTTAAGATTTGTATCAATCATATGAACCCTATGTGAGCTTTAGAGTCTTATATACTTCTTTGTTGAGTGATTCATAGGAGTTCTTTGTTTAAATTGATATACATATGCGTCATAGCTGCTTGCCATAGCTTTTAATAACTCTAGAGTATTAGAATTTATTCTATGTGATTTTCAAAGTTTTTAAGTCAATAAATTCTCTGATTTTAGACATGATTAAGGCAATAAAATTAACACCAGTTATACAAATATACCGGCTCTATTTGATCACATAAGTGTGATCCCCCTAGTTTACTCACTTTGAGCCTACATTAAGTGTAACGACTCGTCCCGAATTCTAGGATTAGATTAAGACTTAATTATGGATTAACGGACGTTCAAGGTGAAATTACGATTTTGAACCTGAATGAGGATGAAGAGTTGACTTTTGATTGGGAGGTCTGACGGCCAAGGGCCGAGGACCGTTACATAGATCGGGTCGATACGCGTCCGTAGACAAGTGACACGCCGAAATCGGACATTCGACAGAAAAGTTATGGTTTACGGAAGTTTGGAGGTACTATTCATAATAGTACGTTTTACGAGATAAAAGTGGACTTTTTTCCTCAAGTGGGCCCAGATCTTTTCCCCAAGCCCAATGGATAAGTGACAAGTGTCACCCATCTATTGCTTCCATTACATAGACACATGCACCCCCCTCTCAGTTTTCATTCGATTGACCAAACGCAAACCCAGTGAACCCAAATCCAAACCCTTCCCAACTGATCTGTCTGAGGTCAGGAGAGAGTTGAGGATGAGTGCTGGACTAAGGGATGAGGTAGCAGGCTGCTAGACCGCCGTGGCCGGCGAAGAAAACCGCGGCAAAAGGTATAACACACGAACCCTTTTATATTTTCGAATTTTGATTATTGGATTGGGACGTTTAGGAGGGTATCTATTGATTAGGATAGGTTTAGGAGGTTGGTAGAAAGCTTAGGAGAAGGTTTTGGGGGCTGATGATGGCGGAGAAAGCCCGCAACGGTGGCTGGGAAGTTTTCGGTGGCTATCCACCGAATTCAAATTCCGGCCAAATTAACCCAAATCGATCCTCCCAATCTCTTTCTAGTGATCCTAGGAACCTATTGGAACCCTTAGTTTGAAGTTTGGGCCCCTAGAAGTGCCTTGAACCAAGGTTGAAAGTTTGGGTTCAAAATGGTTTTAAGAAGCAATAGGTTTTAGGCTTGGTTTCTGAGTTTTGAAGACATGGTTAGGTTGGAAATGAAGAAAGGAAGCCATAGGAGTTGGAATGGTTGAAAATGGACGAAAAATGGCGGAGATATGGAACCGAACTGGTTTCACCGGTTCGGCTGGACCGGGTTGCAAAGATGGACCAGACCGACTGGTCCGCTGGAGGTCGGGGATAAATAGTGCCCGACACATGGCTCCCACGCGCAGGGACTTCAGGGGGCACGTGTGGGCGCGTGGCCCACTTTTTGGGGATGTTTATCATCTATTCGATGTAACGAACATTTTGGGACTGGTTTCGAGTCAATTGGACGTCGTCTCGATATAGTTCGGGTTGTTCGAAGGTTTAGGATTACATTTAAAAATAGCTAAAAATTCTGGAAAATTGCGGGGCTTTAGTGAGGGGTTATTTAAGTAGTTAGTAACCCTCTATTACGATTTGGACAGGTTTAGAGGTCCAGATGATGGTGTTTGGCCCGGGAGAGGCGTATGACACGCGTATCGAGGCGGTAGCTCGGACGGTGTGTGAGTGGACCTTATTTTCTAAATTGATGCATGCATAAATGTTTTATATATGTTTTAATACATGTTTTGGGATACCTTGAATGCATTTGTGTGTGTTCACGTATTTGCATGTATTTCGAGGTTTCGGCCTTATACGCTGCTTATACGTGTTTGTGGTTTTGGTTTTAATAAAATTGTTCTGGATTTGGAAATATGAAACTCAGGCATGAGAGCCATTTGTTTTTTTCTTGGGCATGTAGCCCTATTGATGACCTACGGGTCTGAGTCGTGGTCAAGGCAAGTGTTATGTGCACGACGACGGAAGATACGACTCTCGCATCCGGACTGGGATGTGTTCCTTCCGGAGAGGTCACCATGCACGTTCCGCTGTCGTCAAGCCACTAGAGACTCGACTTCGGGGTTCTGACGGTACTGGATATCGATCGGTGATGGGTGCACCATGATTTAGAGGTGGACACGTCAGTTAATGCGTTCACGGGGACATACCAAGATTGTGAGCCGTCTTGGACAGATGGTTGCACGCATCACTACGATTGGAATCGTGACTGACCCTGAGATATCGAGCTTGATGCCCAGTTGAATCATGAGTTCGGCTTGAGGCTCAGTTGGTGTACGTTTATGATTTCGGGTCGGGGACCCTAAATAGATTTCTGGTTTCATGACGGTTTATGGGGACTGGGCATGAATCCTTTGAAAGGTTTTAAAAATGTTTTCGATATGGATTTCATATACCATCTTTATTTATGGATTATCTCCTCCGGGCAGGGTCGTTGGCCTGGGAGGACCTGGAGTAGTCACGGAATACTAACTGAGCAGAGTCGCCCTCGTTGGGTTCCTTTCTCTCAGGAAGGCTTATGGATTATAACCCCCAGGGAGGGTCATTGACCTACGGACATTGACCTGGGTGGACCCTGGGGAGACTTGGGATTCGATACCCCAGGTAGCACGCGCGTAGCTTTAGAAACTGTGACATGATTGGTTATATGATATATGATAAACAGGATTTCTTGGATTTGCAAAATTGTGTTTTGGGAATAATAAATGGATTTGAGTTGAGTTCTCACATGTGGTTACTATATTATGGATTTGTATAAATGGATTTGGGCAGGGGCTCGTATGATTTGGATTTACGGAATTTGGGGCTGAGACCCCAATAATGTTTTGACTGCCCTTCAAGTTGATCACGGATGCGAGCTGTAGCAGAGACCGAGACATCACACTCCTTCTTTGGATCCTAGCGTACTCTGAAGCCCCGAGCGGACTAAAGTTAGAATTTTCCCTTGTCTAACACTCCATGTCAGACGGGATCAGGCGCGTGTCAGGACCCACCCCGGTTTCACCCCGAAAACCGAGGTAAATCCTGCTCCCGTCTGACACCCCGACACAACGCCAAAGTAAACCACTAAACTACACAGTCAGATGCAGGAGAACTTTAAACATCCCGAAGTCAAAAGTTTACAGAGCATAGTGCCAAATACAAAGGAAAGGAAACCGGTAAACTAGAGACACGCACACGGAAAATTTAAAACACTCCGGGATCGCTCTCGTAACTTCTATGCCTCTGACGCTTCCTCGACGCCGAAACCCCGCTCTAGCTCCACGACCTGGAGGGCAATTAAAACCAGAAAGTGTGAGTGGACCATAAAGAATAAAAGTTTCAAAACCATTTTATACGAAAACAGGGTTTGGCCCTCCGTTTTGAAATCACATGCATAACCTTGTTACCAAAAGCAGTTATAGATCACATAAAGATCATCATAGAAACATTTTGCAGAATCATCAAATAAAACAGTTCTAAAAATCATGTCATAAGCATCATAAAACCGTATCACAAAACATAATACCAAGCCATCATTATCCGATCAAACCTACTGGACCTATCCGAGTCTTTAAACTCCCGAGTCTTTAAACTCAATCCAGGTCTCAATAATATCCGAGTCTTTAAACTCCCGAGTCTTTAAACTCAATCCGGGTCTTTAAACCCAATCGGGGCCCGTCCCCCGTCAATCATAATCCGAGTCTTTAAACCCAATAACCAGATCCAGAAAATCCAATCAAAATCATTTGAAAACCATTTCTAAATCCATATCCAAACCCCGAATCCAAAATCACAGGTCCGAAGCCCTTCCGGCATCCAGAACCGTCATTCCGAACCCAAATCCGGAACTTCACTTTTCAACTTTAAAACCAAATCTCGATTCTCGAAATCCGATTTTAAAACCGAAAACCATGATTATCAAAATCACGTTCCAAAATCCCTTTATACACATTTAAAACCAATTATCATTTAAAATCCCAAAACCATAGCCTCATATTCCGAAATCACCATTTTCTTGTAAAACGTGCTGAAACCGAACTTACTCGAAAAACGTGTAATTATGTAAAACCAACAAAACATATTTGATAAACATAGAATCATGCTTAAAACCATAAAACAAGTAATTAAAAGCAGTTATGCATGCTCAGTTATAGAGAAGGGGTCCACTCACAGTATCGAGCCCTCAATCGCGTCCCGAACGTCCCGTACGTTCCTCAGCTTCCTCGGGAAATCTCGTACCTGTCAATCACCGCCAAAGTACGTTACTAAGACATCTACCAAGACTCTCCTAATTTTCCCCAAAAATCCCTGGGTCCTAAACATAACGAACCTAATCCCTAAACCTTCACTGTAACAACCCGTCCCGAGAATTGGGATTAGTAGAGTGATTAAGGTGTGATTAGTAAGGTTACTCAGGGGTTAGGTGGTCCCGAGGGGTCCGAGAACCTAGAATGACGATTTTGCCCCCTACTTTGGGCAAAAATGTTGACTTTTATTTCGGGTGGTCAATTGGGGATTGACCAGTGACCGGAACGTAGTTGAGGTTGTCACGAATCCTTAGGCTGGTGGCACGCCCGATTCCGACATCCGAGGAGGAAGTTGTGATGTTCGGAAGGTTGAGGGCTTAACCGTAATTTTGGTAAAATAGGGGGAAAAGTTGACTTTTCGAATAATCGAGTTTTGGTAGGTTGACCTAGGATGGTTAGATAGTTCTTGTCGTCCTGAGTTCGATGACAGGCGGCACGTGTTCATCGGACTTACGAGGCGAGAGTTACGGGTCTAGGAAGTTTCGGTAGAACCGTAAAATGTGTTAAAAAGAAGGGTATTTTGGTCATTGTGGCACATTGGGATTTGTGCACAGAGGAAAAAATGGACGGCTGGGGTTTAAACAGATGGCATAAAGTTTGAAGGGATGGTGACACGTGTTGAAGGACTAGAGGATTCTGGTGGAATCCTGTGTGTTCACGGTCCTAGCTATTTGGGTGAACCCGTGTGTGTGTGTTGTTCTTCGACAAACACAGAGAACAGAGGGTGAGAGTTTGGGATCAGTTGATCGATCTGGGTGCAAGGGTGAGTAAATAGGGAGTTGTGAGTGTGTTAGTGAGGCCAGGCGGAGCTGGTGGCCGTGAATTGGAGGTGCAATCGTGCACGGCGGCACGGCGGAGGTGTGGAGGCATTTTGGGGAGAAACAGGGAGCTGTGAGGTTGAGGTGGTGGCTACGCCGTGAGGCGAGGCAAACCAAGGCCAGGGGAGGCTGAGGAGACTGCAAGGAGTCCAACGACCACCGTGGTAGGCGGCAGTGCGCACGGCGGAGCTGCAATCGAAGGGTAAGGTTTCTTTGCCCTGTTTTGCCGTGAAAATTCAATTTGAAAGTCGTGAGTCTAGGGCTAGAGTCGAGGGAGTTGGAGGTTAGGGTGAGACTCCTGAGGGTCCTAGGGATCGTTTGAGTGTGCTGCCGTGATGGGTGGTGCACGGTGGTGGAGGGCACGACGGAGGGACCTTCAGTACTCTGTTTTGGCCGTGGGTTCAAACGGCGAGTCGTGTAGGTAGGGGCTGAGTCGACGGTATAGGGGTGTTGGTCTAGATTCAGTGAGGTCTTAGGGACCGTCTGGTGTCACCACCGTGACGGGAGGTGACCGGAGCTGAGGAGTCGTGAAACAGGGGATGTAGGCCGTTTGATTTCGAGCTTCAGTCGACGGTGTAGAGGCCGTGTCGAGGTGAACGGGGTACGGGAAGAGATAGGGCAGGTCAGGACGAAGCTACAGGTGAAAGAAGGGATCGAATTGGTGGCCGGACGGCGGAGATCAAGTCTCGCCGGTTCAGCCTGCGATGGCCGGTTTTCGAGTGAGTAACTATTTGAGTTTTGTGTCGGGGAGTCAGACGGGAGCGGGATTTACCTCGGGTTTCGGGGTGAAACCGGGGTGGGTCCTGACATTCACCCTCGCAAAACTACATTGAATCGACGTCCGGTCAACCCAAAACCAATTCCAATGGACTCGTCTCAACACCTAGACCAAAAACCATGTTGACCATTTTCCCAACCGCCGCCGCACGCTCCCCCACGCGCCGCCCAAAGTGGCTGCGCGTGGCCTCACGCGCCAGCTACAGTGTCACCAGCAACCTCTAGTCGACCCGGTTCGAACCAGTCTCTGCAACTCGAACCAGCGTGGCCGGTTCTCCGCCGTCCCGCCACCAAAACTGCTCCTCTCTTCACTATATGCTTCGTCTCGTCCTAAGGAACTCATCCCCCTCACTCAACCATCTCGACTCGACCTATAGCCCGTCGACTCAAGCTCGAACAGAAACCCGAACACTTCCCCTGTCTCATGATCCAGCCAACCTGATCACCCCCCGTCACGGTGGCTACCTTAGACCCTTCCTAGTTCCTTACTGAGTCTTACCCATAGAGGAAAAGTTGAGGAATTGCCTGCCCTCCGGTCGCCGTCGTGAGCTCAGCAGTGAGTAAATAGCTCCTCCCGTCCTCCTTCGTCCTCTGGACGCCACCACCAGTCTCGATTGGTCGAAAATGGTAGCACCACCACTCAAATTCCTCTCTGTTTTCTGATTTCCCGTGAACTCACCCTTCCTTTCTACTCACTCACGATCACACAACCCACTCCAAACCTCCCCAACTCACTCACTAACTCTCATTCAATCTCTGCTCACTCTCACACACTCGCAAAACTCACACCCTCACCGTGCTTGATCGATTCTCCCCAATTCCCAGTCTCTGTTTTCTCTCTGAGTCGAAGAACACACACACGGGTACACGATCACAACACCCCAAATTATTGGACCCGTGCACCCTAGAAACCTCTAGCCCTCCTACACGTGTCACCATCCTGCAACTCCTCTCCCAAGTGGCTCAATCTCAGCCCTCCATTTGTCCCTCTCTGTTGCACAAATCCCAATGTGCAAAAAGACCAAAATACCCTTCTTTTAAACCAATATTACGATTTTACCCTTACCGTTTTAGACCCGTAACTCACACAACTTAACTCCGATGAACACGTGCCGCCTGTCGTTGAATTCAGGACGACGAGATCTACCTAACGGTCCTAGGTCAACGTGTTAAAACCCGATCGTCCAAAAAGTCAACTATTCCCCCTAATTTAGCCAAATTACGGTTATGCCCTCAACCTTCCAAACATCATAACTTCCTCCTCGGATGTCGGAATCGGGCGTGCCACCTGTCTGCGGATTCGTGACGTCCTAAACTACGTCCTGGTCATCAGTCAAAGCCCACTTGGCCTCCCAAACTAAAAGTCAACTATTTACCCAAACTAGGGGAAAAATCGTCATTCTACCTTAACGACTCTAGTGTCACCAACTAACCACCAATTAAGCTCACTAATCATTCACTAATCACCGTCTTAACCTTAATTTCTGGGACGGGTCTTTACACGTGTCCCGCGTTAATCCCGGGGGGATTGGGACGGGTCCTAACAAGTAGTATCAGAGCAGTTTTGCTCTCAGTGAGACGCGCAAGTCGAGGATGTGATGTCTCAACCGTGATAACAGCCCGTCATCAACCTGATATTTAGGGTAAGAGTAGTAGGATTCAGTGGAATCGAATCTAGTTAGATTACGTTTGGCACGAGGTACAATTGATTAGGGTCCAATTGGCATAGGATGTCACGTGTTCGAAGAAGTAGATCCCGAGTAGGATCGATATTCATGCGAATCCAATGGATCAGAGCCACATAGTTACTGGAGATAGGATCCAATGGACTAGTAGATACCATATGACGACATGGAATGGAGCAACGCGAAATCAGTGGAGGTTGGACATTTGGGTCGTCCAAGATAGAATTTCAAAATAGAGATTATACTGCTGGGAGCAGTCAGGCGCACGATGACCCTAGTTGAGACTGTTGGGAATAGGAACGTTGGTCCTAGTTGGCGTGAAATGCCATATTTTGGTGTGTCGAATCCTGGAGGGATGTCGATTGGCAAGGGATGCCCCGGAGTATTTGTTGTGTGACACAGCACAATCGCAGTGTTAGACACGGAGTATGGCTGAGTTCTTATGAAGACCAGCGGCTGGAAACCGTAGAGTTACGAGAGGACGAGATCCTCAAAGTATGGTTACTGGTTGTTGGGCACCAGTATCGGGGTATGATGACTTTTGAAGTCGAGCACGAGGGATCACTCGAGATGGACGTGCTGCAGGGAGCAGTCGGGTTTGCAATAACTCTAGTTGGTGGTTGATCAGACGAGTGACCAGGAGAGTGGTACTTGTCGATCGGATTCCGAGGTGGACTGATCGTTAGATGTTGTGTGTTGAGCGGTTGGTGCTGGCTGTGAGTTGATCACTTAGGTTCGGAGTCTCGATGGTGATGTACGTGGGTTGTATCTGTACAAGCTCGTGGTACGTACCACCATCGAGGGTGGCTTTATTGTTGGTTATTGAGAATCGGGGGATGTTCGGGGAACATTCATCTTCTAGCATGGATTGACAGGATAGTCTTACCCAGATTCATAGGAGTACAAAGGAGACAGACCCCTCCGACCCGAGCAGAGCTTGGTGGCGATTGCTTGGTTTGAGCAAGGCTTATGATTGGTTTGATTCGCACTCCGCGTGGTGGTTATGCGATGACGATAACAAGGAGAGACGATGAGCCACGAGCTGAGGGTATCTCAGTCATGATATGCTCGCAGTTAGTTTCTACCACTATACGCCAAGGAGGATTTGTCGACTAGTGTAGATTATTAGGAATCGTGATGGTGATGGTTTTGGTTGACTGCAGTTGACCATACCTCCTGAGTTTCGTGTACATTTGTTTGAGGAGAAATCTGATGGTGAGAAATAGAATGGATCATTACAGTAGTTATCAACAGTTGTCGTTGGTCGGAAAAGATGGAAGAAGCCGAAGAGAATCTATGGAAGTTTTTAGTCCAAAAGGAAAGGATTAAGCATTTCGGTAATTATCAGAGAATACTCCTAGTTGGAGGAGGACTTCACTTTTTCCACTAGCTCAGTAATTGGAAGAGTTAGGTATGCTGCCAACATGGTTGCAATTACTCTCGATTTCGTAGTCGATGAAGGAGACTTCTCGTTTTCTGCTCTTTAGCAGATAGTGCTGGGTACCGGAGGATGACATAGGATGAACTTTGATGTCATCATCTTGGATTCTTCTTGTTTCTTCCCTACGTGGGATGAAGAGGAGTGATTTGATAGCTAAGGGTTCAAAAAGGGTGTAAGAACCGAACACCTAGGCTGCGGGTCAAATTTGAGTGTCTTGGTGCAGACGGTATTTGGCATCACTGGATGTGATGAGTGAGTGTCCAAGGTATGTATGGACTGAGGTGCGTAAGATCGAGTCGTGTGGTAACGATCAGGGTGGTCCAGATGACTAAGGTGATTGTGGCGACCTTGAGGCGAGTAGATCGAGATCTGGTCGTCATTGGAGTGAATTACCTTGCTGATTATGCTAAGCTAGGAACAGAGGAGAATCGTATTGTGAGACTGTTAAAGGATCCCTTAGCATAGTTGGTGAGATGACAAGACAGAGAGTGGATATGTAAAGAGTGTAGCCGTACTGTCTTGGTCATGAAGAGGCGGTAGCGAGATTCAGAATGGTGCGTCTTGGTAGGCGTGGTTCGAATAGACCGCATTTGTTGGCGTTAGTGCCTGACACTAGGCTAGACACGCATGCTGGTGTACAGAAAGAACATGGGTACAGGAAATCAAATTGGAAAATTGACTCAAATTTTGAGCTGGGGTCAGTTGCTTTGCAAAGCGACTCCTCTGTGACAAGGGAACCCTTCAATGCAGAGTGTTTTATCTGCTGAGACAAGTATTCGATTTAGGATCCCATATACACCCAAGATAGGTGAGACGTCGATTATATTTCGACAGGACGAGTGTTACGATAGTTTGGGACTCAAGGTGAGTCAAGATTTCAGCTTAGGTCACAGAGTGACAGGAGATGAGATATCGCTCAATGGGAGCAATGAGGATAATTTTCGGATCAGATGCTGAATAGGATATCAGCTCCAGTGGTCGGATGAAAAGGGTCGTTAGACTGAAAAGCTGACTTTGGGTGTCAGATGAGAAGAACCATCAGGATGAAAAGCCTAATTGACGACAACTTAGTAGGATTGACTTGTCAGAGTGAGTGACAGGCGAGACGTCGAAATTTGTCTCGAGTGAGACTTACGAGCCGAAGTAAGGCTGTGTCGGACGTGTACTTTTACACGGGCACTCTCGTGATGTGTGCAACGATCCGTGTGCGGGGACATGATTGGATTTCGCAATTTGGTTGTGGAATTAGGTCGATTTGAATTTCCAGGATGAAATTATTTATGGAGAGGAGGTTCTAACGAGCCATCCCGAATTGCAGGATTAGATTAAGACTTAATTATGGATTAACGTGACTAACCCCCATGATTGGATTATCTTCTCGATATAGTTCGGGTTGTTCGAAGGTTTAGGATCGCGTTTAAAAATAGCTAAAATTCCAAAAAATTACGGGGCTTTAGTGAGGGGTTATTTAAGTAGTTAGTAACCCTTTATTACGATTTGGACAGGTTTGGAGGTCCCGATGACGGTGTTTGGCCTGGGAGAGGCGTATGGCACGCGTATTGAGGCGGCAGCTCGTACGGTCTGTGAGTGGACCTTGTTTTCTAATTTGATGCATGCATAAATGTTTTATATATGTTTTAATACATATTTTGGGATGCCTTGAGTGCATTTGTGCGTGTTTACGTATTTGCACGTATTTCGAGGTTTCAGCCTTATACGGTGCTTATTCGTGTTTGTGGTTTTGGTTTTAATAAAATGGTTTTGGATTTGGAAATATGAAACTCGGGCATGAGACCCATTTGGTTTTGTCTCAGGCATGTAGCCCTATTGATGACCTACGGGTCTAAGTCGTGGTCGCGGCGAGTGCTGTGTGCACGGTGACGGACGATAAAACGCTTGCCTCAAGACTGGGATGTGTTCCTTCCGGAGAGGTCATGATGCACGTTCCGCTGTTGAGGAGCCACTGGAGGCTCGACTTCGGGATGCTGACGGTACAGGATATCGATCGGTGATGGGTGCACCATGATCTAGAGGTGGTCACGTCGGTTGATGCGTTCACCGCGACATACCAGAATTGAGAGCGGTCCTGGATGGATGGTTGCATGCATCACTACGATTGGAATCGTGACTCACCCTGAGATATCGGGCTCGATGCCCAGTTGAGTCATGAGTTCGGGCTTGAGCCCCAGTTGGTGTACGTTTATGATTTCGGGTTGGGGGCTAAATGGATTTCTGGTTTCATGACGGTTTATGGGGACCGGGCATGAATCCTTTGAAATGTTTTTCGAATGTTTTTTATAAGAAATTATATACCATCTTTATTTATGGATTGTCTCCTCCGGGGAGGATCGTTGGCCTGAGTGGACCCCGGAGTAGTCACAGAGCACTAACTGAGTGGAGTCACCCCCGTTGGGTATGTTACTCTCAAGAAGGCTTATGGATTATAATCCTCAGGGAGGGTCATTGATCTACTGACATTGACCTGGGTGGACCCTGGGGAGACTTGAGATTTGAGACTCCAGGTAGCACGCGTGTAGCTTTGGAAAACGTGACAAGATTAATTATATGTTATATTCTATATTATAGGATATATGTACTGGTTTTTGGCTGAGTCCCACATGGATTTGGACAGTGGCCCGTATGATTGGTTTCATTTATGATTTTGAGCTAAGGCCCTAATGGTTTGATAAATTGTTTCCGAATGCATGCATGCTTTTTAGTGAAAGGTATAAATATCTGTCTTTTCGTGAAAATGTTTTATAAATTCTTTATTTTTTCCACTCACAGCTTTCAATGTTTTGACTGCCCTTCAGGTTGATCGTGGATGCGGGCTGTAGCAGAGACCGAGACATCACACTCCTCCTCCGGATCCTGGCGTACTCTGAAGCCCCGAGCGGGCTAAAGTCGAAATTTTCCCTTGTCTGACACTCTGTGTCAGACGGGATCAGGCGCGTCCCGCGTTAATCCCGGGGGGATTGGGACGGGGCCTAAAATTTATCCTTTCTTTCATCACCCTAAACATCGCTTCACATAAGCCTAGTATAAGACATCCTTTACCCTTGTTCCTTGGACTTGGTTGAGGAACATAAAGATGGTGTAAGATACAAGAAAGTGATTTGATGAATGAAGACTTATATGTAAGTATAGGGAATGACTTGCTCAAACTATGTTGCTATTCACTGAATTACCTCTCAGAAGAAAAAAAAGGAAAAAAAATTGATGAAAAAAATAAAAAAAATTACAATCAAGAACAAAAGTTCTATGAGATACAAAAAATGAGTTTTGAGCTAAGTCCCCTATGCTTGTGATTTGGAACAATGAAGATTTGAGGGCCTACAATGAAGAATTTAAACCCCTTGTCCTAATTGTAAGTTCAAAAGATGTTGATAATGAAGATTAAGGCCCAACAAGATAATATTTGGCCTATGACGATGGAAAATACTTATGCTTATGTGATGGAGTCTTTGGTGAGTTCTGGAACAACATTTAACACCATTATACTAAAATTCATTGCCTCTACACCTAGCCCCATTACAACCTTAAATTTAGACCTTATGATCCTTGAGATGAGTAAAATTTGATTAGTTGAGTCTATCACTTGAGTAAGCTTATGGTTTTGGTTCCTTTGTGCAAGCATGTTTACTATCTTATGGTTTATGTTTGAAATTTTTATGAAGTACTTACTTTCTATTATGTGAGCATCTTTCTCACATACCTTGAGTGCTAACACAAATCCTATACAAATTGAGTGGAAATCTTGAGTGCATATCCCTTGTGAGTTGATTCATACTTGTTTTATTCATGTTGAGATATATTTTACCATGTTTAATATTTGTCTTACTTATCAGGGCATTTTGTTATGATGTATTAACTTTTGAATTCCATATGATATATTGCTCTTCAATGTAAATCTTTGATGTCATACTTATGTTGACACAATTTGAGACAAATGGTTAAGGGCTTTGTAGTTTTTTCTTTTAAGAACAAGAAATTTTGAGTTTCAAAGCCTTAGTTTGTCTTGGTATTTCCTAGGGACTAGCAAAGTCTAAGTGTGGGGGTATTTGATAAGCCTTGAATTAAGCATCATTTTATACCCTTTATGCTTATCTTTTAATGTTAAAATACCAAACAATAGGAGAAAATAACATATTTTGTGAGAAATGTGTAGAATTGGATAGAGCTCAGAATTACGAGAATTTAAACAAAAGAATCACTTCAATCAGAGTTATATTAAAGAAATTATGATCGAATGAAGGGAAGCCACTAAAAAGAGCAAGAAAATTCGGTAACAAGCCACCGAATCCAAATGGCAGCCCAGAAGACCATTCGACAAGCGCCTACCGATGTCTAGTAAGGATACTCGGCGCGTGTGTACGGAAGACGACCTATCATTCTCGGCGTGCGGGTACTGAATCTCAAATGGCAGCCCAAAACCCACTCAGCCATCTCCTACCGAAGCCCTGTGGTGCTGTTCGGCGCGCATGTCCGGAGCGCCTTCTTCCTGATTCGGCCAGAATCCACTGAAAGTCTCTTCTGCGGCCCAGCGCCTAGGACCTGAGTTAACTGGGCATTGACCGAGGGATTCTTACCAACTTTGAGCACCTGTTTCGGTGGCGGACCATCGAAATGGCTCCTAACACTTTAAATCCAAGTTTTAGGCATATTTTAGGATAAATTCAAGTTGTTTTCACACCTATTCTTCATTTTGTATTAGGATTTCAATCTTATTTACTTTTCTTTTATTATTTTCACTCATTTTACTTGTAGGAAAGGTTTTTAATTAGTTTTCTTATATATTTAGGAAACCTTTTCCTTTTAGATTTAAATTGTAAAACTCTTATTTATTTGCGGATTAATTTGCTCCTATAAATAAAGAGGTTTAGGTTATTTGTAAAAGGTCATTCATTCGTTGTACCAAAACTCTACTTAGCTAATTTTCCTTTTCATTATATTCAAGATTTCAAGTGTAAGAATAATTACACAATACTTCACCTTCTACACCTTCATTCGTGACTAAGTTGAGGAGCCCTCGCTTGTCTCACCAAAGAGTGCCCAATCACTTCGTATCCATAGGGAGCCCCGAAGAGAAAAAGTGTAACACGGCCTCTTTACCTTGTAGTTATTTCTTATGCTTGACTATTGGTTATATGAATTGATTTCTAATAATATTTTTGGTTTTATGATTTGTATTGCTACAATATTTTATGTGTTTTATGATTCTAGTTTTTGTTTTGTTTGTGCGTTCATACTTAATGCTTGAATAGATATAGGGAGCCCCGAGTCTAGGCCATTAAAAGTGTCGTTGGGAGCCCCGGGCACGTACTTAAGAGAATATGTAAGTAACTTGTAAGATTAAGATTATAGGATTTCATCCGTTGAAGTTAATACAATCATGAATGAGTTAGGTCACCCATTGTCTACTTTGGGCCCAATCCTCACGGTTTTGTTTCTGGGAACTCACATGTAATTTACCAATAGGTCACCCATCATGTGATTGCACCAGCCCAAACTCCCCTCGAACGATATTTTCCGTTATGGGCCCAGCCCTCCCGGTTTTGTTTCTGGGAACTTACACGCAATTTCCAGTAGGTGACCTATCTTGGTATTGCACCAGCCCAAACTCGCTTAACTTTGGAGTTCCAACCAAACCCAAAGACAATGAGCTCTCAAAAGGCATCGTTCTAGGAAGACTTTGTCCACACATATAACGCACTTCACATTTCTCTTCCCGAGCAATCTAGGATTGTTCACCATTCTTCCCAAGACACGGCTCTTATAATCCAACCCCCATTGAAGCCCAGTGTCCTCGCTGGAAAACTTCTGGTCAAGGTCTAGCTCTGATACCATTCTGTCACGACCCGACTCCTCGAGAGAAGAGAGGAGAATGAAAAGAGAAGAAGAAGGAAGGGAAAGCAAAAAAAGAAGAAGGGAAGAGTGGAACTCAGACTGAGAGGGAGATCAGGAGTATGACCCGAGAGAGAGTTTTCGGGTTTGAAGTTGTTCAACCCATTTCTCAACTAGGAACCTTGGAAACAAGGTTGAAATCATCCTTCTGGAGTCCTTGAGGTTCTACCAAGTCTTTAGTTTGTGAGTTGGACGTCGAAACTCCCTAGGACTGAAGAACAAAGTGTGGCCCAAAACTGTAGGTATGGTTCTTAATTATCGATTGTTCTTTTTAAATTTCAAGTTCATGGATCCAATCATGAGGTGGATTAGAAGATAGTGGTTGAAAAAAGAGTGGAAAAGGGTGAGTTTTGAGAGAGATATGATCAGGTCGGGTCATCGGGTCGAGCAACCGGAAAACCAAAAGAGTCAGGTGAATGAGGTAATGAATAGTGCCTAGCGCATGGGCTTCATGTATAGCCGCTTTTGGCAGTGCGTGGAAGTGTGTGCTAGTGAATCTTTGGATGTTGCGAACATATCTTTAATTTTTATCGATGTTTCAGACATTTTGGCACTAGTTTCGAGTCGATCGAAAACTATTTCGAGGCAGTTTTGATTGTCCGAATGTTTAGTGATTATTTTAAATCCGTTTAAAAATCCCAAAAAATTGTAGGATAAAAAAATATTTATGGTATGGTTAATGACCTTTGGATGTGATTTATGGCAAGTTCTGAGACTTTCAGAAATTATGGAAATACGTGCAAATTGAGGTTCGACTACATTGACGGTGTGTGAGTGGACGTTTTATTTTATTAAAATATCGTGCATGCATAATTATGTGTTTTAAATATTTTTTTAGATGTTTACGGTGATATTTGAGTGATGTGGAATTTTATACGATTTTTGGTGATTTTATAATTAATTATTGTTTTATTGCGTGTTTTACGATATTTTCTATAAATTACGTTTTTAGATTCCACTACGATTGTGATTTTGGGACTGAATGTGGTTTATGACATGAGATATTGATGTTGGATTATAGATAATTTTTATATGATTTTAGATGGCTTTTCAGAAGTAGTTCAAGGATATGTTTTACGAGGTTTCTTGAGTATTTGTTCTCAGGTTTTGTTTTAACTTTGGATTTGGGTAAAATGTGATTGAACAACAATTTCTCGAATTTTTGATGAAAATGTCTGTGATGTGGGATTGTTTTTATTATTGGACGATTTTCATGAAAATGACTATTTATGCACGTTTTACGAGGCTTGGTGTAAAGCTTAGTTTTGTACTTAGGCCCGAGGTGATGATTTTGGATTTGATTTATGATATTGGGATGTGATCTGAGTATGTGTTTCTTGGTATTGATAATGTGAAATGTGGTGATGATTGTGTGTTGTGATTGGGTCAGTTGTATATGACATTGCTTGTTGGTTGTTTAGTCTTAGACGTCGACCAGGGCTCCGAATCATGAGACAGGTATTGTGTATGCTTGTGATTAGAATGCCTGATGTTGTTTCGTGTGAATATGTCTCTTGTATTATGATGAGTTGGTAGTCTTAGATGTCGAGCAGGGCTCCGGTTCCTGAGATCGTGTTGTGATGACTCGGGCGTCGAGCTGAGCACCGGTTCCCGAGTGAGTATGTGAAGTGCCTATTAGTAGTGCAGTGGTATTGATGATTGATGTTGTGAAAGATGATGGAGTGACTAAATGTGATATCTTTGGTGATGTTGGATATGGATTGATAGTGTGACTGTTGTATTGCCTTGGTGTAGAGTATTGTGGTAATCTCTGTGATGATTGTATCAGATTATTTTTACTTTTGACCTGAGGTTTCTTTTCATGTATTTTGAGAATATAAAGGTGTTTTGTGTTAATTGGAATTTGCTGGCTTTCGTATGCATGCATGGTTTTGGAAAATGAAGGGTAAATGCGGGACATTTTCAAATTATGTTTTAAAATTGTTTCTTTTTGTCCATTCACACGTTTTCTTGATTTTGTAACCTTCTAAGGTCGCTGCACGAAAATCAAGGCTCAAGAGGCGGAGGCATTAACTCACCAGATTTGCGTGTATTTCCTTATCTAATAAGGTTTCATGGGTATATCTTGATTCTTGTAAACATGAGTAGGGCTAGAATGTATTTTTTTGTGTTTTTAGGTAAGGTCTTGTCAACTTGGTATCAGAGTTAAGATTCATAGTTGTGTTGTTGTTTTCATGACTTGGAGATGCGAGCCCCGTGCACGACTTGGTGTTGAGACTAATAGATGAACCCTGGATAGTTGTAGGCTGTTAAAGGTTCTGCATTATTAGATCAAATTGTGGATTTTATACTCCTTTATAGGAGAAATTGTGTGAGTTTTGGATAATATGTAAGGTTTAGTGTGGCTGGATCAGTGTGATCGTTATGGGTGTGCATTAGTATGTTCGTATATGCATTGGTTATGGATATAGTTTTGAGTTTAGTCCTGAATATGGAATGAGAGCTCGAGAATGACTTAAGATATTATGAGCTCGATAAGTATGTTATTGAGATGAAAGTGACATTTTCTCGGATTCCCTTTAAATTGTGGATTGGAGTTGAGATATGGTTGTGTGATGTAAATGTGGGATTCCCCGATATTGGTTCATTGTGTTGTGAACCATATGTGAACTATGTGCTTGTGTGATTGATTTGGATTTTCGATTAAAATTGGAATATGGATTCGACAATTGTAAATTTCAAGGATGAATTTTTTTTAAGGAGGGTAGGTCTTAACGACCCAGACTTTCAACGAGGGAAAAATCAGAAAAGTCAAATGAAATTGACCATTTTGTCCCTTAAAGTTAAATAGTTAGCTTTTTGATTGGGACCTCGTTTAGGTAATTCAAGAAGACTATTATGAAGGTCTCAGCCTCCTGAGTACATTGGAAGGTGGCACGTTGGAAATGGAATTCAGATGGGTTTGTTCTAAGTCTAGCTTATGTAGTGGCATTATGGTAAAATGGTTAGAAAGATATTTTTGATAGGACCCATCTTGATCCCCAGGGACCACACAGGGATGCTCCCGTCTCCTATTTGACACAACCTCTGAAAATGACCAAAATACCCTTAACGGGTTAAATAATTCACAACATAAAGTTTTAAACATAATTAAATTCGAGAATGGGTCCAACTGTTCCAGACAAGGGATAGAAAGCACTACAAAAATACGAGCACGAATAACAGTTTTACAAAATGGTGCTCGACTTACCCAACCAGGGTATCAGGTACGCAACAGTAAACCAACTATGTCTCATCCTCAGGATCTGCCTCTACCTCTGGGCCACGTCCTAGAGGGGTCAAGAAAAAATGATGGATAGTAAAAATAATGTTTTACCCCTCCGTTTTCAAATCATGCATGCATTTAAGTCAAAACATATATATAATAAAAACTGAATCACTTCACATATCATCAATCATATATAATATCATCACACACAATAATATAATAATAATGCATCAACCATAATCGTATTGCACCGTATATCCCAACCTTAACATCCTAGATGTCAGACGTCCTAGACGTCTAATAAGGTCACGGTCATAAGGCTACGCGGGCCGCCCGGGGGTCTCAATCCCGAGTTCTATCCCCGAACCCAGTCCGAGATATGACATCCCAGATGTCTGACGTCCCAGACGTTTAATCATAGTAATCTTGCTCCTAGCCACCCTACGGTCTAGTCGCTCCGTAACATGACCCCTCGTAGGCAATGCGCCGTGACCACATCAGGGTACCGATAACTGGAGGAGACAATAATCCATATGGTTAATATATACAGTGCAATAGTATGAACCTGTGACATCCCGGTACGACTCCACAAACCGATAGCATAACCACCAGACGGGTCTCATGCCCACATAGAATAATACATATGTACATAATCCACAAATCAGACCCAACGTAATTACACACACAATCGTATAATAGTCTAATGAAAACCGTTATGTATGCATTCAGTTTAGAAACCAAAAGACCCCCTCACAGTACTGTCCTGTTGCTTAATCAAACGCCTAAACCTGTCATGAGCCTATATCACAGTCTCTGACCTGTCCAAACATATCCAAGGATCACTAATGGTCTATATAAACTCATATCTAAAACCTAAGAACAGTTTTGGCCCGGAATCGCGTCCAAAATACACTTCCTGAAGCTATAAACCTCATTTTGTCCTATCAAATGATCTCCGATTGACTTGAAACAACCACCATTGGATTCAGATTATCAAAAACTTCAAAATGGAACAGCTCCCACCTCAAAAAATGTGCCCACGTGCCCCTACGCGCGGGTCATCGTTGACCAAAACGTCAACGTTGATGTCAGGTCAACAGTCAAAGTCAATGCTGACATCGCTGCTGTCTTCAGCCGCTGACGTCATCTGACATTGTCAGGTCTGACACCTATCAGACTGATAGGTGCCACGTGTTAGCTGCTGGTTGGTTCATGTCACTGACATGTCAGTGACACGTGGCAGTCACTAATTGGGCCATGTCACTAACATGTCAATGCTGACTGTGCACTGCATGTGACATGTGTCCTTCTCTCATTGGGCCACGTCATCTGACATCTGACAGGTGATGACGTTAGCTGATGATGTCATTACCCCTAACCTCTCGATGGATCTACAATCTGGGTCGCACAGACCCACGATCCGACCCGGTTCCAAAATCCTTAATTCTCAACCATTTTTTATGTTATTTCTTCCTATGTGCTCATTTCAACCTAACTAACAGATCTGCGTGATCAAACTAGATAACACGAACTAAAAGCTACCTGAATCTCGATGAACAATGAGTCGTGATTTTCAACCGTCGATATCTCTCAGCTCCGACCACCAAAACTGTAACGACCCGTCCCAAATTCCACGATTAGATTAGTGACTAATCACGATTAGTGAGGCTAATCCGTGATTAGTAGAGCGAAATCGGACGAACGATGCAAAATGACCGTTTTGCCCCTAGTCGTGGCAAAACGTTGACTTTTCATTCGGGCGGTCAAATGGACTTTGACCGATGACCGTGACGTAGTTCGTGACGTCACGAGTTCATAGACAGGTGGCACATTCAATTCCGACGTTCAAGGAGGAAGTTATGACGTTCGGAAGTTTAGGGGCATTTTGGTAATTTTGGTTAAATGGGGTCAAAAATTGACTTTTTGACCGGGATGTCCGATGGCCGAGGGCCGAGGACTATTACGTAGATAAGGACGATACGAATCCATAGACAGGCGGCACGTCGAATTCGGACGTTCGACGACGAAGTTACGGTTCACGGAAGTTCAAGTGCATTATTGCACGAATTACGAAACGAGTTAACTTTTGGACTTTAGTGGGGCCCAGATATTTAAGGGAGGCCCAATGGATGAGTTACAAGTGTCACCCATCCACATGCCACCTATATTGATTCATGCACCGTGCAAACCATTCCATTTTCTTCATTTCAAACGCACACAAAAACACAACCCGATCTCACCCATTTTCCTCCCATCCGTGCAACCCAAAACCCATCCACTCTTCACCCATGACCAGGCAGAGGACCAGGGAGACTGAGGAGGTTACTGGGCGGCCAGAACCGCCGTCCACGGCGGCGAGAGGAGGAGGAACCCGTGAGGTTCACGGTTAGTTCATTTTGACCCATTTTTCCATTTTTGTTGTTATGGTTGGTTTTTAATGGTTTTAATGAGTCCATTAGGTTGCTAGGGACATGTTAGGAAGGTTTAAGGAAGCTTGGGATGGCTGGGAAGCCATGGGTGCAGTTTTGGAAACTTGAACCGTTTGGTTCAAAATCGAACCATAGGATTTAGACGTTTTCGGTTGCGTTTAAGGATTGGAATGGATAGAAAACATCAAAATAGGATGAAAGGAACCAAAAAGGAAGAACTAGGATGAAAAATGGGGTGTCTAGGGCTGTGAACCGGTCACGCCGGTCCAGTTGGACTGGCCAAACCAGGTGAACCGGCCATGAACAGTAAAACCGGTCTGCTGGAGGTTAGTGCCGATGAACAGTATTTTCGACATTCTAGGGGCTCGTGAGGACACGTGGGCCATAATTTGGGAAAGTGTTCAACACGGGAAATCTTCTATTCGATGTAATGAAGATTTTGGGACTGGTCTCGCGTCAATCGGACATTGTTTCGATAGTTTTCGGGGTGTTGGAAGGTTTAGGGTCGGTTTAAAAATAGTTAAAAGTTCGGAAAAATTACGGGGCTTTGATGGGAGGTTAATTAAGTAGTTATTAACCTTCTAGTAAAATTTGGACAGGTTTGGGAGTCCCGGTAATGGTGATCGGCTCGGGGAGCCGAATGGCACGCAAATCGAGGCGGCGGCTCGGACAGTCTGTGAGTGGACCTTGTTTTCTAAATTGGTGCATGCATAAATGTTTATTATATGTTTTAAATACTTGTTTGTGTTGCCTTGAGTGCATTTGGATGTGTGGTTACGTATAGGCACGTATTTCGAGGTTTCGGCCCTATACGGTGCCTATACAGGGCTGTATGTCTTTATTGGTCTAAATGAAATGGTTTTGGATTTCCAAATGGATTATGCATATGATTTTATAATGTTGATTTGGATATTTGTGAATTATATGGTTTCACGTATTTCGAGGCGATTTACGTGCTTGCACGTAAATCGAGGTTTCCGGTTTTACACTGATTTTCCATTCTTGTGGTTTTGGATATGATTTCATGAAATGATTTTGGATTTGAAAAGGTAACTCTCGGACTTGAGGTCCATTTGATTTACGGAATCGGGCCGGAGGCCCAATTGGTTTACGATTCGGACTTGAGGTCCAGTTTCTATGTGGATTCGGGCCTAGGGCCCAGTTATGTGTTACAAATGGTTTTTATGGTTCATGACGGTTTATGGGAACCGGCATGAATCCTTGAAATGGATTTACGGGTCATGGCGGTTTATGGGAACCATCATGAACCCATAAAAGGATTTTATGGTTCATAACGGCTTATGGGGGCCAGGCATGAATCCATGAAAGATTTAAAGAATGATTTCAAAAGGTTTTTCATATGACATCCTTTATATATGATTGTCTCCTCCGGGGAGGGTCGTTGGCCTGGGTGGACCCCGGAGTAGTCACAGAGCACTGACTGAGTGGAGTCGCCCCCCAGTTGGGTTCCTTACTCTCAGGAAGGGCATGGTTCGTAAACTCCAGGGAGGATCATTGATCTACGGACTTTGACCTGGGTGGACCCTAGAGAGACTTGGGTTTGAGACCCCGGTTAGCACGCGCGTAGCTCTATATACCGTGACAGGTTCTGGATATGAATATAATGGATAAACATGATTTCAATGGGTTTGGAAAATTGTGTTTATAATGATAAATGGATTTGGGCTGAGATCCCACATATGTTTACTATGTTCTGGTTTTCTGTAAATTGGTTTTGGGCAGGAGCCCGTGTGACTTGTATTTACGGAACTTGGGGTTGTGACCCTATTTATGGATGTTTTAACATATATGATTGGATAAATGGTTTTACTATGCATGCATGCTTTTTAGTGGAGGGTATAAAGGTCTTTGATGAAATGTTTTTATAAATTTTTTATTTTTGTCCACTCACAGTCTTTCTGTTTTTAATACCCTTCAGGTTGACATCGGATGTGGACTGTAGTAGAGACCGAGATATCACATACCTCCTCCGGATCCTGGCGTACTCTGATAGCCCGGGAGGGCAAAGGTCGGAAATATCCCTTGTCTGACACTTCGTGTCAGACGGGAGCAGGGTCATCCCGCACTAATCCCGGGGGGGAGTGGGATGGGTCCTGTCAAAAACTCTTCCAACCAAGCCCACTGAAATCATCTCAGTTCCTAGAACCTATTAGGGGCCATTAGATCGATCGACACACGTCCTAAAGCCAATTTCCATTTTTGAACCCAAAGTGGGTGTTTCGGGTTTTACCTTCCCACCGTGATCCTTTGTGCACCAGTATCGTCCTTCCACATCTCTCGAGTCTCAGTCACTCTCCTAGTCTCACAATGAGCAAAACATATGATATGGTGTTTATGGGGTGGAGTTTTTGGTGTTCACGGGTTAGAGAGAGCTTGTGAGTTGATGAAGATGATAATAGGTGAAAATGATGTAGATGGAATCCTAAGCTGATCCAATTGCATGGGGAAACCCACCAATACTTGTCACTCATCCAAGGGTCCCACCAGGTTGTCCTTATCCAATAAAAATCTGCCAAGTGTGAGATTCCCGGGTTTCATGAATAGTGTCATTTTCGCATTCTTGACCATAACTTTCCGGTCCGGTCTCAGACTCCGGCGTGCCGCCTATCAATGGACTCATGAAGTCCCGATCTACGTCCCGATCATAGGTCAAGGTCCAAAATATAGTCCGAGTCAAAAGTCAACACCCCCCCAACTAGTGGTAAAATGGTCATTTTACATTGAAATTTCAACTTTACCAAGTCATAGAAGTCCAGGGTCTTACAATTTTGTTAATTTTCCCTTGGGAGATTTTTTTTTATGGATTGTTAGGATATGGACAAGTGTACCTTATCCCTTATGACATTGTGCCACCAACTATGTGTGGGTGTGTGATTTTTTTTTTGTGTGTTGGAGATGTGTGGGTGTGTGTTGCTGTGTTCGGTCGAGAGGGAGAAAAATAAAAACTAGAAAGGAGAAGAACATGGGAGCAAGAGAAAAGAGAGGAGAATGAAAAGAGGAGCAGGAAGGGAAAACAGAAAGAAGAAAAGAAGAGTGGAATTCATATTGAGAGGGAGATCAGGTGTGTGACCTAAGAGAGGGTTTTCGGGTTTGAAATTGTTCAACCCATTTCTCGACTGGGAACCTTGGAGACAAGGTTGGAATCATCGTTCTAGAGTCCTTACGGTCCTAACCTGGCCCTTAGTTTGTGAGTTGGATGTCGAAAGTTCCCAAGACCGAAGAATAAAGTGTGGTCTGAAACTGAAGGTATGGTTCATGATTATCAATTGTTCTTTTTGAGTTTTAAGATCATGGATCCAATTGTGAGGTGAATTAGAAGATAGTGGTTGAAAAAATGATTAGAAAAGGGTGAATTTTGAGATAGATATAACCGGGTTGGGTCGCTGGGTCGGGTGACCTGAAAACTAGAGGAGTCGAGTGAAGGAGACAATAAATACTGCCTAGTGTGTGGACTTCACGTGCAACCACTTTTGGCAGCACATGCCAGTGAAGTTTGGGATGCGGATAACATGTTTTTTAAATTTTTTCGATGTTTAAGACGTTTTGGCACTAATTTCGAGTCGATCAGAAACGGTTTTGAGATAGTTATGATTGTCTGAATGTTTAGGGATTATTCGTTTAAAAATCCCAAAAAATTGTGTGATTAAAATAGAAGATATCTAGGATGGTTAATGACCTTTGGTGTGGCCATCAGTATCAGAGACTTTATAAGTGCCTAAACGGCAGATCCTAGTGATCTTGTAGGGACCTTCCCAATTTTTTTCGAGGGTTCCGACTAACTGATCTTTAAAAGCCAGACTGACCTTCATGAGCACCCAGTCTCTAACCCGAAAGTTGCGCGGCTTGACCTTGGAGTCATGGTGTTGGCATATCCTTTTCTTGTAAGCAATGTTGCGTAGGTTGGCCCACACTCAGTGTTCTTCAATTATGTCTAGGTTGAGTGCATCGTTCTGGTCGGTATCATATGTCATGACTCACTATAAAGTCTCAAAGAGTTCGGCTGGGATGACCGTTTTAGTGCCAAAAGCTAGAGAAAATGATGTCTCGTTGATGATTGGTATGATGTCTAGTATGATCAGAGGACATTGGGTAGGATGTCTACTGTAACGATCGGGACCATTAAGCGAAAAGAAAATTTAGAAAATTATGTAAAATGACCATTTTACCCTTGGAAAAGTCAAAATGTTGACTTTTGGATTAGAAAATCTTTTGGGAATTCCGAGAATACCGTTACGTAGGTCTTGGAATCCTGAGTTCTGGGGAAATAGTCAACATGAAAGTTCATCCTTTCTATGTTACGAGTCCTTTGGTACAATTTTCGAGAAGATCGGATATCATCTCGGGGCAATTTTGACTGTCTGAAGGATTTAGGCTTTATTTTAATACATTTAAAAGTCCCGAAAAAATTATGGGATTAATATGTGAGTCAATTGGGATGATTAGTGACCCTTCGAGGTCATTTTGACAGGAATTGAGGTCTTCGGAGGTTATAGGAAAATGTGTAGTTCTGTTCGATCGCATAAAAGGTACGTGTGAGTAGACTTTCGTTTTCTTAAAACCCTATTCATGCTTATTTATGAGTTTTAAATATGTTTCGATGTGTTGTTAATGATATTTGGGTGATTGAGATTTTAATATGATTTTCAGGAATTTTATATTTAAATATTATTTTATTACGCTTTTTACAAGGCTTTTTGTAAGCTTACTTATCAAGCTCCGAGTTGATTATGGCCTTGAATTGTATATGATTTTATATGGTTTCTTATGAGAATTTCTTGATAGTTATATACGTATGATTAATGTGAATTTGGGGGATTTACTAACATTTAAGGAAAATTTTAATAATACTGTAACGACCCGGACATTCGAAAAAGGAAAATTTGGAAAATTGAAGGAAAAATGATGATTTTGCCCATGGAATTGGGCGAACGGTTGACTTTTGGTTCGAATGGTCAAACGGACTTTGACCGATAACCGTGACGTAGTTCGGGACATCACAAGTTCATCGACAGGTGGCACGCTCGATTTCGACATTCGAGTAGAAAGTTATGAGGTTCGGAAGTTTAGGGGTAATTTGGTAAATTGGTTTAAAAGGGGCCATTTGTTGATTTTTTTGACCGGAACTGTATTTGGACTTTCCGTAAGTACCGTTGGGTAGATCTCGAGACGCTGAATCCGTAGACAGGCGGCATGCGTCAATCAGGGTCCGGATGAAAAAGTTATGAACTAAGGAATGTGAGGGGCATTTTGGTAATTTGTCAAAGAAGGGTAAAATGGTAATTTAATTAGGACTGGCTGATTCAGCCATGTTAAGGGTGTATTAGGCTAAGTTAATGACACATGTACCCGCCATTTTGGATGAGAATTTAGCATTCAGTGACATCTGTCAATTTGTTAATGAAGATTAGTGGCTAAGTGATGATGTTGCACGTCTGATGGGCGGTGAGGATTTAAACTGAGAAAACAAACAAATCGTGTAGGTGTGTGTATTTGTGAAGGACAAAACAGAGCATGAATACAAGTTATCTCTGATCTCAGGTGACAATTAAACTCTTGGGCTGGGTTTGTGAGGAATTAAAGGAATTCCAAAGAGAAAACGAAAGGATATCGAAGGATGAAGGATGGACTTTGAACCCAGTTGTACCCATACTCAAAAACCCGAAAATGAAACCTTCATGAAATTTCGAATTCGGGTTTGTGTGATTAATTGGAGGAAACAAATTTTTGGGTGAGCTTATTGGACCTTAGACGAGTCGAATGGGATTGACAGTGAAGAAAATAGTGAAGAAATAAGCCCAGACGACACTTGAGTTCAGTCATGGAAATGCCAATTGAGTTGGAATGGTTAGAGGGATTAAAGCTTGAAATTGAGCTTGGAAGGATGTTTATATGGCTCCTGTGAAGCTTCTGAGTGGATCAATTGCACGAATTCGATTGAAATTGATGAAGTTCGAAGATGAACAGTATTTGATGTTCTTCACATAGTCGAGATTGATTCGATTGGATTGAGGTAAGGGTTAATGTAATTCGGTTTATAGAACTTAAATTGGGTCTATGACGATGCAATTAGCGTAATCAATTGAAGGAATTAACTGGAAAAGGACCCGTTTTACAGACAAACGGGCAAAGACGACGACTGTAGCTTTTACTGTAGCAGGCGCGTGGACTCACGCGCAGCCACTCACGGCGGCGCGTGAGGGCGCTTGGGCTCGAATCCCAAGGTGAGTTCAACATGAATTTTTTCCTATTTAATGTAATGAACATTTTGGCACTGGTTTCGAGGAAATCGGACACCATTTTGATATTGTTTCGAGGGTCCGAAGGTTTATGTTACGTTTAAAATACGTATTTAAATCCCGAAAAAATTGGGGAAAATTATGGGAAGTATATTGAGATGTTAGTAACCCTTGATAATGATTTTGGATAGGAATGGTGACTTCCGGAATTTACGAAAAACGTGCAGCTTGGAAAGCGAGCGATATGGACGGTGTGTGAGTGGACTTTGTTTTCCAAATTTCAATGCATGCATAATCGTTTTCTATGCTTTATATTTATGATTTCTATGCTTATGTTCATGGTAATTACAATTTCCGTATTTATACGTATTTTGATATGCAATACGTAATTGCACGTATTACGAGACTATGGTTTCTTCTATGTTTTAATGATGGTTAAATGGATGATTTTATATGATTTGTGCGTATCATGTTTTGATGATATTTTGATTATGATTGTGAGTATGATTTATGGTTTTGACACGTATTTCGAGATTATTATGGATTTGCACGTTTTACGAGATTTCGAGTATGTTGTGATTTGACCATGGTTTTGGTGATTTGAATTTGGGATTTAGAATATGAATTGATTCCAATGATTTATAACGGATTTTGGAAAGTGATTTCGGGCTTGAGGCCCAGTTCATAAAAGTGATTTTGATAAACGTGATTTCGGATTTAGGAAACTTGAAAGTGGATTTCCGGAATTGGGTTCGGAATGGTTATTCCGGATGCTAGCTTACGGAATAACGGTTTCAGATTTGGATTTGGAAATTGATGATGGATATGATTTGGAATTTGGACTATGATGGATTCTGGATTTGTTATGATTGAAAAATGTTTTTGGGTTTAAAGACCCGAAAACAAAAAACCGCTGGATCTGGTTTGAGTTTAAAGACTCGGTTGATTGACGGGGGGAGGGCCCTTGATTGCGCATGGTTTTGAGTTTAAAGACTCGGGCGCACTTGAGATCCAGCAAATTGATTGACTTGTGATTTACTGTTGATTTCCAATGTTTTCGGATGTGTTGGGTAGTGGCCCGGTTTATATGACTTGATGGATTTTTAGGTTATGTTTTGTACTTGGATTTGATTTATGATTTTGGGCTGAGGCCCCGTATTTATATTTCCGGCCTAAGGCCCGAGGTTTGAGGAAAGGAAAATTATTTTGATTTTCATACCCAATTTTCTGGTACTGGAAATGAAATAGATTGTGAAATGATTTTCGAATGCATGCATTGGTTTTACGTGGAGGGTAGAAATGTCTTTTCTGTAAACATGTTTTATAAACTGATTATTTTTGTCCACTCGCACCTTTTGTGTTCTTATTGAACCTTCAGGTCGTGGTACGAGGATCGAGGCTATTCGGGAGGTGGAGGCATGAGTGAGCACATGTACGAATATCCCTTGTTTGACAAGTGCTGAGGGCAATTTTTCGAAACTTCAGTTGACTTGTTAGACGGGAGTAGGACCGGGCACGGTTATCAATGTTCCTCTGGGGACGGTCCTGTCAAATACGTTTTGCAAGGAAATTGGGTTTATACTTCAGATCATTTCTAGATTTTTGGAAGTGGTTCTTTACTCGTCATGTTGTATTTGATTTGATGTTAGTTGATGAATTGGAATTTTGGTATGATTTACAGATTATTTAAAGGATTTGTTTTACGAGATTTATGGAATGTATTTGAGATTTGGGGCTTAGGCCTGAGTTTCAAGTCTGATCTAAATCCTTGAACTTAGTTTGGATTATAGTTGAACTGTTGTTGAGACGGTCATGTGGTTCCTCGGTACTTGTGATGACTATGAGGTCTTTGTGGTAATTGTGATGATGTGAGATATGATGTGGTTGGTGATGACACGACCCATCCCAATCCCCCTAGGATTACCATGGAATGTGCCATGCTCCCGTCTGACAAGAGGTGTCAGAAAAGGGATAACATATTGCCACTGCCCAAACGGGCTTCCAGAGTGCGTAAGGATCGATGGAGGAGGTGTGCGATGCTCAAGTCTCTGCTGCAGTCGCATCTGGAATCAACCTAAAGGGCATTGAAAACAAAAGCTGTGAGTGGACGAAAATAAACAAGTCTGTTTAAAACATTTATAAGACATTTATGCCCCTCAGTAAAACCATATGCATGCGCCAAAAACCAATGATCACACATTTATTTAGAAATAACCATTAGGGCCTTAGCCCGGAAACCAAAGTATAGTTTCAAATTCCAAAAGTCAATCCAAGAGTTATTTCATAAATCCAGTAATATGAACCATAAGGCATATAATATAAACCATAACCATAATTTTAGCCACTGCACTATACACTCCAATCCGATATCCCTGATGTCTGACGTCTCTGACGTCAATAAGGTCACAATCACAAGGCTATGCGTGCCACTCGGGTCTCAATTTCCGAGTTCAATCCCCGAACCCCGTTCGGTACAGCATCCCCGATGCTTAGCGTCATAGACGCTGGACGTTCTAGACGTCCGTGACCTCTTCGGGGTACCTCATCCGGAGGAGACAGTATAATATGGAAGGATTTATATAGTGCAGTACTAAATACATTTTATTGATATCCACATGCAAAACATATAGGTATACATAGGTAAAATCCGAACCGATCGTTACATTTCATCAAACGGGTCTCATGCCCAAATACCGTGAAACGTGCCATGACCGAAACATCATCAAAACCATTTATAGATTCCAGCATGTGAACATATATAAAATGTAAACCAGGAAACATTTATTCAATTCCATTTTAGGGTCCCCGACCCGCAATCACATGTAGAAATCAACTGGGCCCCTGGCCCGATTTCACAAGTTAACTGGGCCCCTGGCCCGATCCACAAGTTAACTGGGCCCCTGGCCCGATTTCATAGTTCAACTGGGCCCCTGGCCCGATTTTACATTATTCAAGTTCGTAACCGTTTCATGAAATCATATCCAACCACATTTATGGAAATCGGTGCAAATCCAGAAAACCTCAGTTTACGTGCAAATACGCAATTCACCTCGAAATACGTGAAATCATTTTAAATTCACCGATATCCAAAGTAAATCATTTAATCATAATTATAACAATCATAAAATAGTTATGCATGCATCGAATTTATGAAACCAATGTCCACTCACAGACCGTTTAACCAAGCGCCTCGATACGCGTCCCATGGGCCTTCCCGGGCCACACCACTATCACCGGCACTCCCAATCCTGTTCAAATCACAATAGAGGATTACTAATCTCATCATTACCATCCTATTTAAGTGTAACGACCCGTCCCGAATTCCGGGATTAGTTTAGTGACTAATCTTGATTAGCGAGGTTGAACGGTGGTTAGTAGGGCGGAATCGGACAAAATGTGCAAAATGACCGTTTTGCCCCTGGTCGTGGGCAAAATGTAAACTTTTTGTTCGGGCGGTCAAATGGACTTTGACCGATGACCGTGACGTAGTTCGGGACGTCACGAGTTCATAGACAGGTGGCACGTTCGATTCCGACATTCGTAGAGAAAGTTATGGTGTTCGGAAGTTGAGGGGTATTTTGGTAATTTGGCTTATCAGGGGCCAAATGTTGACTTTTTGATCGGGAGGTCCGATAGGCGAGGGCCAAGGACCGTTACGTAGGTATCGTCGATACGAATCCAACGACAGGCGGCATGCCGAAATCGGAGATTCGACGACAACGTTATGGTCAAGGAAACGAACTAACGAACCGAGGCTCGGATTAAAATAATAATATAATAATGAATAGTGACCGTTGACTCAGCACACCTGGATGAGTGACAAGTGTCACTCATCCCTTGAAACCAGAATCCTTGTCTTAGGGGAAACATCATTATGATGTTTTATTATTAATTAAATTAATTAATATTTATTTTCTCCATTAATCTCCTTTGTTCTTCAAACCGTGCAAAATGGGGGAATCAAATTGGAGAGAGTTTGCTGCCTTCTCTAACTGGGTTTGAGGGCAAAATTGAGTGCTTGTTGAGACTAACTCAACTGGGTAAACACGGGAGATTGAGGAAGGCTGAGGAACTGAAATTCGAAAATTTGGATTTTGGGGGGGAAGTTCGGATTTTAAACTTGGGGCTGTGAGGATCGAATTGGTGATTACTTCGAGCTTTCTGGGATCACAACGATCAGAATTGTCGAAGGAACGAAGGAATTTGGCCACCAATTGGCTCTGATCGAGCTTGGTGACAGAGGAAGAAATCGAGGCTGAGTCGTGGAGTTTGGGGCTGTGATGGACTCAATTGTTGTGGGGAAATGACTCCTCATGATCCCACGATGCGTCTGGGATCATCAATTGAAGGAAAACGGGTGTGATCGACAGACTTCCATGGTTGCACAGTGACGGCCATCGAGCTTGAGTCGTGACGATGGAACACTGGATTGAAGCAATTGGGTTGGGGGAAATGATTTACGGAGTCCATGGAAGCTTCTGGTTGAATCAATTTCAGGATATCGATCGAAATGGATGGGGTTCGAAGGATGAACAATGGACGGGTGTTCTTGGTGTTCATCATCGAATCGTGGAATTGTAGGTAATGATTTGTGTAATCAATGTTACAGAACTTAAATTAAACTTAAAACGAAGCTAATGGAATGATCAATTGATGTAATTAAGGCTGAATTGATAGGATTGGAACCGGGTCGTATCGCGGGCAAACTGGACCCGTTTACCAGACATACGGGTTAGATGGTGACACTGTAGCAGGCGCGTGAGTTTCACGCGCAGCCACTCACGGCGGCGCGTGGGCACGAATCTCGAGGTGAGGTCAACATGACTTTTAACCCATTCGATGTAACGGACATTTTGGAATTGGTTTCGTGTCGATCGGACACCGTCTCGATAGTGTTCGGGATGTCCGAAGGTTTTAAATTAAGTTTAAAAATAAGTAAAAATTCGGGAAAATTACGGGACTTTGATAGGATGTTAATGATGAGGTTAGTAACCCTCTAATGTGATTTGGACAGGATTGGGAGTCCCGGTGATAGTGGTGTGGCCCGGGAGGGCCGGTGGCACGCGTATCGAGGCACACGGTTAAAACGGTCTGTGAGTGGACTTTGGTTTTATAAATTCTATGCATGCTTAAATGTTTTACATGGATTATGGTTGTGATTGTGTGATGTTGATTTGGTTGTTGGTAAATTGTACGGTTTCACGTATTTCGAGGCGATTTACGTGCTTGCACGTAAATCGAGGTTTCCGGTTTTACATGGATTTTCCATATTTATGACTTGGATATAATGTGATGAAATGGTTTTGAAATTGGAAATATGAACTCGGGCTTGAGGCCCAATTATGTTGGAAATTTCGGACTTGGAGTCCATTTGAATATCGGGCCGGGGCCCAGTTGGTTAATGAAATCGGGCCAGGGGCCCAGTTGGTATGAAATCGGGCTGAGACCCATTTGAGTTATGTTATCGGGCCAGGGGCCCAGTTGATTTACGAATTCGGGCCGTGGGCCCAGTTGGTTTATAAGTCGGGCTGCGGGCCCAGTTGGTTTACAAATCGGGCCGTGGGCCCAGTGGTTCATAAAATCGGGCATGAGGCCCAATTGGATTATAATGGTGATTTCGAGTCAGGGACCCTATATTTAATAATTGTGATTTTGGGTCAAGGACCCTAAATGGAATTATGTGGTTTTATGGAAATTTCGGGCAGGGCCCAATGGTAATAATGTGATAAAAGGATTTAATAAAACTGTTTTCCATATACCATCTGGATACAAGGATATATGATGGTCTCCTCCAGATGTCTGGGACACTGGGGAAGTCACGGTGCATTGCCTGCGAGGGGTCATTATACGGAGCAGCCGGACCGTATGATGACTCAGGAGCAGGATTGCTATGATTGACGTCAGGGACGTCAGACATCAGGGATGTCAGATATATGGACCCGGAGAGACCCCGGGCAGCACGCGTAGCTTATGAAACCGTGAGATATGACGTCAGGGACGTCTAGCGTCTGGGACGCTAAGCATCTGGGATGCTGGTGATGGTAATGGTAAAATATGGTTTAATGAATAAAATGGCTTATTGGTTGGATATGTGTTATGTGGTAAAAATGGATTATTGGTTATGAAATGGTATGTCGGGTCAGGGACCCTAAATGGTTTTGGATATTGAATTGATGTTCATTTATGGTCGTGGGTGGTGACCCACATGGTTTTAATATGTATGGTGGTGGTATTCCACAGTTTTGGGCTGAGTTCCCACACTTGGTTTTTGGTTAACGGTTTTTGGGCTAAGGCCCCAATGGCTCGGTTGAGCAAACGTTTTGGTTACTGGTTTTCGTGGCATGCATACGTTTTTATTGGAGGGCATAAATGTCTTATAAATGTATTTGATAAACTTACTGGTTTTTGTCCACTCACAGCTTTTGGTTTTAATGCCCTTCAGGTTGATCACGGATGCGATTGCAGCAGAGACTGGGACATTGCACACCTCCTCCATCGATCCTTGCGCACTCTGGATGCCTGTTTGGGCAGTGGCTCTTGGTTATCCCTTGTCTGACACCCCTTGTTGGACGGGAGCAGGGCACATTCCACGGTAATCCCGGGGGGATTGGGATGGGTCCTGTCAACTTGGTATCAGAGCATGGTTGCTCTATTTGTGCGCGCAGGTCAAGGGTGTGATGTCTCATTGGGCTGCAATTCGTTATCAACCTGATAGATAGTTTTTGGGTTTGGATAGTGGATGGAGTGCGATTGGCCCGATACGCCGTGCGTTAATGTGATTCGACCCAAGTGGGGTTGATTGTGGTGAACTGGTATAGTGGGACCGTCGGTTCGGTCATGTGATATTGGATTGTTGTGCTGCTAGGTGCAGCTAGGTTCGGGGAACCTCATGTGAGTAATGGTTTAAAAATGTGAACCCTTGTGGTGGTTTCTCGTGTGCGGGATGTTGGTTCATCGGAGTTGGCCGATGACCTAATGGTGGAACCCACGTTGATGGGATGGTAGGATTGGATTTGACGTCTATTCGATGTCGGGACCGCGGGGTCGGTCAGGTTGTGGATTTTATATTACGGAAAACTGTTTGGTTCGGTTGAACCATAGGGTGTGATTGTGGAACCCTAGTATTAAAAAGGTAAACCTTAATTGTGGCTAGTGGATGAGAACTTGTGCTGCGATGAGCGGCTGAGGTCATGGATGACCATGTGGATGGCTCTGGTGAGTTTAGGCAGAACTATGGGATTCGATGTACAGATACGGTTCTGAGATAAATTATGGAATCCCGTGTTGGATCGGGTATTGATGTGATGTGTGGATGCGGATCTCGATAGCAATGACAGTTAGTCGGAAGTCATATGGAGATGACTGGCTATCGAGGGTAATCAGTGTGGTCATAATACTTGGGGATCAGGGGACGTTCAGGGAACGTTCATTTTCCTGATGTGGACTGTCAGAATAGTGGTACCCATAGTCGTGAGGTACGGGATCGTCGTTCCGTATGAACGGAGATCCAGGGTTGTCGTATTTGCACACGGTGTGCAGTATGGATGTTTGCGGGGTTGGTACTTTTGTGCTGATGCTAGTATGGATGCCTGTGTGCTGATACTAGTGTTGTTGATAGAGTGTTGGTGCTGGTACTAGCGCTGGTGCTAGTGTCGGTAATGGTGTTGACGATGAGCCACCAGTCGGGGTGTGACTCCGTCATGATGGACATATGTTCGGTCTTTGAGATTCGATAGTGGTTGAGTGATGGACTGGATGGGATCCAGATAAGACTGTGCTGTGTTGGGATAAGTTCCAATAGTGGTGAGATAACCAGTAAGGAGTGGATTAAAAAGGGTATTGGTGAGTCGAGTACGTTGGTGGCATTGTGTAGCCACGAGTGAGTCTAGTGTCAGTTTTCGACTGACAACAACTGTGTGGTGACAGATTGTCAGGATGTGTCAACATAGATCGTTGAGTGGGGTCAGCTGACTCCTAGTGGGAGTGGGAGAGGAACCGTCGAGTTGTTGCGTCAACGAGAGGGTTGATTTGACAAGTGGTGTCAAATTCGAAACAAGTAGTTTCAGTCATTCGACGGGGTCGAATGTAGTCGTTACGTTTTGAGTACTAGTGGTACGTTTGGGCGTAGACAAGTTTTGCCTGGTTAGTTGGTGTACGGGTGTACACGTGTTGTGTAGTCGATTCCACTTTCCACGGGGTGTTTGTGGAATCAGGGTAATCGAGTTTCGAGAGCGAAACTTTTTAAGGAGGGAAGTACGTTGAGATTAGATCGGTTGGAATTTCGAGGACGAAATTTATTAAGGAGGGAAGATTGTAATGACCCGTCCCGAATTCCGGGATTAGTTTAGTGACTAATCTTGATTAGCGAGGTTGAACGGTGGTTAGTAGGGCGGAATCGGACAAAATGTGCAAAATGACCGTTTTGCCCCTGGTCGTGGGCAAAATGTTGACTTTTTGTTCGGGCGGTCAAATGGACTTTGACCGATGACCGTGACGTAGTTCGGGACGTCACGAGTTCATAGACAGGTGGCACGTTCGATTCCGACATTCGTAGAGAAAGTTATGGTGTTCGGAAGTTGAGGGGTATTTTGGTAATTTAGCTTATCAGGGGCCAAATGTTGACTTTTTGATCGGGAGGTCCGATAGGCGAGGGCCAAGGACCGTTACGTAGGTATCGTCGATACGAATCCAACGACAGGCGGCATGCCGAAATCGGAGATTCGACGACAACGTTATGGTCAAGGAAACGAACTAACGAACCGAGGCTCGGATTAAAATAATAATATAATAATGAATAGTGACCGTTGACTCAGCACACCTGGATGAGTGACAAGTGTCACTCATCCCTTGAAACCAGAATCCTTGTCTTAGGGGAAACATCATTATGATGTTTTATTATTAATTAAATTAATTAATATTTATTTTCTCCATTAATCTCCTTTGTTCTTCAAACCGTGCAAAATGGGGGAATCAAATTGGAGAGAGTTTGCTGCCTTCTCTAACTGGGTTTGAGGGCAAAATTGAGTGCTTGTTGAGACTAACTCAACTGGGTAAACACGGGAGATTGAGGAAGGCTGAGGAACTGAAATTCGAAAATTTGGATTTTGGGGGGGAAGTTCGGATTTTAAACTTGGGGCTGTGAGGATCGAATTGGTGATTACTTCGAGCTTTCTGGGATCACAACGATCAGAATTGTCGAAGGAACGAAGGAATTTGGCCACCAATTGGCTCTGATCGAGCTTGGTGACAGAGGAAGAAATCGAGGCTGAGTCGTGGAGTTTGGGGCTGTGATGGACTCAATTGTTGTGGGGAAATGACTCCTCATGATCCCACGATGCGTCTGGGATCATCAATTGAAGGAAAACGGGTGTGATCGACAGACTTCCATGGTTGCACAGTGACGGCCATCGAGCTTGAGTCGTGACGATGGAACACTGGATTGAAGCAATTGGGTTGGGGGAAATGATTTACGGAGTCCATGGAAGCTTCTGGTTGAATCAATTTCAGGATATCGATCGAAATGGATGGGGTTCGAAGGATGAACAATGGACGGGTGTTCTTGGTGTTCATCATCGAATCGTGGAATTGTAGGTAATGATTTGTGTAATCAATGTTACAGAACTTAAATTAAACTTAAAACGAAGCTAATGGAATGATCAATTGATGTAATTAAGGCTGAATTGATAGGATTGGAACCGGGTCGTATCGCGGGCAAACTGGACCCGTTTACCAGACATACGGGTTAGATGGTGACACTGTAGCAGGCGCGTGAGTTTCACGCGCAGCCACTCACGGCGGCGCGTGGGCACGAATCTCGAGGTGAGGTCAACATGACTTTTAACCCATTCGATGTAACGGACATTTTGGAATTGGTTTCGTGTCGATCGGACACCGTCTCGATAGTGTTCGGGATGTCCGAAGGTTTTAAATTAAGTTTAAAAATAAGTAAAAATTCGGGAAAATTACGGGACTTTGATAGGATGTTAATGATGAGGTTAGTAACCCTCTAATGTGATTTGGACAGGATTGGGAGTCCCGGTGATAGTGGTGTGGCCCGGGAGGGCCGGTGGCACGCGTATCGAGGCACACGGTTAAAACGGTCTGTGAGTGGACTTTGGTTTTATAAATTCTATGCATGCTTAGGACCCGGTTTCTCTGGTAAACGGGTTGAAAAACCCGCGATAGGACCCGGTTCAATCACACCCAATTCAACATCAAATCCATCCGTTCTTTCAACTGATCCCTTGTAATCAATCACCATTTAAGTTCTGTAAATCGAATTACACAAATCATGGTCTAAATCCTCACGACTCTCGATCGATCCTCGACGGGTTTTCAATTCGGGTTTCACGATATCGCCCCTGGTTTCCAAATTAATTCATTCAGTTAGCATCGTGAGAGTGTAAGGGACATTTCTACAAGGTCAATTTGAGAATTACTTACCTCAAACCCACTGAACACAAGCTCGACTTTGAGCTGCCATGGAAGCTCAGTTCTTCCTCAATCCGCCATGGTTTCTCTTCGTTCTTGAAGCAAAGATGTTCGTTTTGATCCCAGAAGTCGAATTGAATCATCAATTTCGACCCTCACGGCTCAAATCATCCATTTCGAATTTCCCTCCCAAAAACCAAATTTTCGATTTCTCTGTCTCCCTCACCCGAACAATCCCCCGTGTAATCCCAGTTGAGTTAGTCTCTGAATTCTCTCCAATTACACACTCTCTATTTCAGAATTGGAAGAGAAATGAAGGTGGGAAGAAAATGGCATTTGGTTGTACACGGCCAAGAAAGCAGAAGAGGTTTAATGGAAATTAAACAATAATTTAGTTAATTAATTAATAAAACATAATCATAATGTTCCCCCAAAACATGGATCCTGGTCTTAAGCCCCAAATTAAGGGATGAGTGACACTTGTCACTCATCCAAGTGTGTTCAGTCACCGAGTACTGTTCATTATTATATTATTATTTTAATCGGAGCCTCGGTTCGTTAATTCGTTTCCTTGACCATAACTTCGTCGTCGAATCTCCGATTTCGGCATGCCGCCTGTCGTCGGATTCGCATCGACGAAACCTACGTAACGGTCCTTGGCCCTCGGCCATCGGACATCCCGGTCCAAAAGTCAACATTTGGCCCATAATATGCCAAATTACGAAAATGCCCTTGCACTTCCGTACATCATAACTTCCACCACGAACGTCGGAATCGAACGTGCCACCTGTCTATGAACTCGTGACGTCCCGAACTACGCCACGGTTATTGGTCAAAGTCCATTTGACCATCCGAAATAAAAGTCAACGTTTTGCCCACGCCTAGGGGCAAAACGGTCATTTTGCACAATTCGTCCGAAATCACCCAACTAATCCCAGATTAGTAAATCACAATTAAATATTATTAAATCCCGATATTCGGGACGGGTCGTTACAACCTTCCCTCCTTAAAGAATTTCGTCCTGGAAATTACCAACATCCTTATTCCACAACCACCTTGTGGAAAACAATTCGATCACACATCTGTGTACACTTGTACACCCACATACTGGGACAACACCAGCCTTGTGTGTACCCAGTCATCCCATCACAGTCATACGTCATAATAGCAACAACACTCGACCACCTCGAGTGGAAATGATCACCTGATCCGCGATAAAATCGCCCAACCATTTAGCTGACTCCTTCAGCTAGATGGTTCCTTCCATTGTCAATATATCCTTACATTTGCTCCCATTGGGAGTCACCAAATCTCATTTGTCAGTAAATGCTGACACCATCAGTCAAACTGTCACCACTAAGCTTTACCACCCTGATAAAGCCCCAACCATTTACCAGTCAGTGACAACACCACGTACTACATCACCCTCGATGTAGCGTAAGATCAACCACATGATCTCAATTCGCAGGGCAAGCCCCATCCTGCGACATAAATTAATCTCAATGTCTATAACCGTCGACTCCCTCAGCGAACCAAGACGCTGGAAAATCACGGTGTGAATACATCACACAAGGCTACTCGTGGTTACTCAGACCACCAACTCACTCACCCTGAGTGTACGTATATCGTCAACTTACTCAATCAAGTGGTGTAACTGGAACACATTGATTACCAGCCTAGCAGTGGTCACACATCTCAATACTAGGATTCCACTAGCCAACCATGGCTAAGAGTACCTGCCCATACAAACACTGAACCCGACAAAATTACTCTGCACAGCGCACAGTATCCAATGTCCAGTCCACAACACAGCCAAATAAATGATATCGGAACCAAGCCGATTACCAACACGTTTAATCACGCACCACGGGTACATCCCATGTACCGCCATTAGGCACCACTCAGCCTAACCAGTACCAATCCTTGTACAACGTACCCTGTACGTACATCAATCCATCAATCCGCCTACAACCACCTAGGTCGTAGCCAAACACGTTCCAATAATGGAGTACATTTGCCCAAACCATCATGAGAAAAAACGAGCTCCACCCGTCATCTAGTTCCAATTCCGAATCCGAATTCGCAATTTCGTAAGAAATCCCGAACCCGAACCCAGACATCATATTTTTAATCCATTTCTGAATCCGAATCCGAAATCATTACTCCGTAAGCTAGCATTGGAATAATCATTCCGTACTCAAATCCAGTAATCCATTTTCGAGCTTCCCAATCGAATCCTGAATCGTCACCCAGAAATTTGATTCCAAAACCCAAAATCTCGTTTACGTCCACCCAGACGTAACATAACCGATCATATCGGTTACCTGCTCAAAACACTCGATTGACTTCATAGGGAAGCCAATCCCAATATTCACACGTCAAAGGTTGACAAAATCCGACCACTTCGGAAACCTACTCAACCGAGTAACAACCATATGGACTTCACTCCGAAAAGAAGTTCAGTCCCGTCATCTACGACTCACATACCAAGGTAAGAGTGATAAACTCTCATCCAATCTGGATCATCACGATCACGACCCAGATCCATCACTACGTCATCGGACAAGTAACATCACGATCCTAGATCGTCACCATGCCCAAAGTCGACAACATCACAAATCAGATCCACCTAGGATCCACACATGCTCACATAGCAAGCAATCCATCCGAAAGCTGATCGTAGGGTCTTACACCCTCATTGAATCATTCGCCAAATTTCCCTTGGTGGAAAGATGACCTCGCATTTCACCACCAAATCTAAGATCATACACAACTGCTTGTGTCCAATGACCCCAAGCCAAACATGGGTCCACCCACCAATACACGCTCAACGTACTGGTAGCAACAATCATCATCTGCCTCGGCAGGAAATAAGATGTCAACCTCCAAAGACTCCGGAATACCAAACACCGATGTGGAAACGAGCACTCCTCTCGTCTCCCAATCACAACTCTCCCCGAAACGGGAGTTCCAACCATGTTGGAAACAGACATGCTCCCAATGAGATGTCAAGTCCAACCACTGGACTGCCCACGTCCTTACCTCACTTGGACCACCACGTGTCCAAAATCATTTCATTACTCGGACCTCACGTCCGCCAATACTCATGTATGCACACGCCCTGATTCCGAACGGAAAATCCACAACTTTGCCTGGATGTGCATACCATACTTCCTTTGTCTCACATCTCAACCTTTACAGGTTCAATCCTCAGGTTCCAAGTGATTCAAAATCACAATCACACCTCAATACCACGAATGGTTTCCCCGACTTCTCCAATTTCAACAATTTCCTTGTACTCTCAGGGGATATAAGCAGTACACAAACTTACCAATCTCGGTGCTGACCACAACTCCATAAATCCACCAACTCGCATGGCATAGGGAACATCGTCCCCAGATTCCTCAAGTCTCAAACATACCTTTTTATCCATTCATCATTTGTCATTATATATCTGTTAGGACTTATCCCAACACATCACGACCTCCACTGGATCCCATCCAGTCCAAGACTCAACCACCACTGAGTCGAAGATACCAATCGTCTGTCCATCATGACAGAGTCACACCCCAACTGGTGGCTCATCATCATCACAATCACTGACACCTGCACCAGTGCTAGCACCAATACCAACACACTATCATCAACACTAGTATCAGCACACTGGCATCCATACTAGTATTGGCATCAAGGCACCAACATACCAACATCCATACATAGCACCCAAACATCCATGCTAGCACACGAACATCCATGCTAGCACACAGTGTGCAAAGTTGTTACCCTGGATCTCTGTTCATTCCGAACGACGATCCCGTAACACCACTCGTACCCCACAACCATGGGTACCCCCAATTTGGCCATCCACACATCAGGATAATGGACGTTCCTTGAACATCCCCTGATCCCCAAGTTTCAAAACCACACTAAATATCCTCGATAGCCAGTTATCTCGACACAACTGTCGATCAACAGTCATCGTTGTCAAGATCCGTATCCACACATCATACTACCATTCGATCCCACACGGAAATCCATATCATATCTCGTAACCGCATCCGTGGATCGAATCCCACAATCCTGACTAGACTCACTTGAGTCATCCACATGGTCATCCACGACCTCAGCCGCACGTCGCAGCACAAGTTCTCATTTAAGGTTCACTATTCCAGTCCATCGATTATAAATTAGGGTTCCAAACACAGCCTAGGGTTCCACCGAACCCAACTGCCTTCTGCAGTAAAGTCCACAACCTGACCGACCCCGCGGTCCTGACATCGTATAGACGTCCAATCCAATCCAATCGTCAACTCAACGTGGGTTCCATCGTGGGTTCCACCACGAAGGTCGTCGGCTAACTCCGATGCACCAACACCCCGTACACTAGCCACACTACCAGGGTCCAAAACTTAGACCAATACTCAACTGAGTTTCGCATTTCCATAACATTATTCAAATGGGGTTCTCTGAACCCAGCTGTGCCCAGTAGCACAACCGTCCATCATCACGTGACCGAACCGACGGTCCCACATTACCAGTTAATCGAATACAACCCACTTGGGTTGAATTGCATCGATGCACGGCGTATCGGGCCAAACACACCCAATCCACCATACAGACCCAAAACTATCTATCAGGTTGACAACGGAACTGCAGCCCAAAGAGACATCACACCCTCGTCCTTCGCGCACAAAATAGCAAAACCTGCTCTGATACCACTTGACACGACCCATCCCAATCCCCCTAGGATTACCATGGAATGTGCCATGCTCCCGTCTGACAAGAGGTGTCAGACAAGGGATAACATATTGCCACTGCCCAAACGGGCTTCCAGAGTGCGTAAGGATCGATGGAGGAGGTGTGCGATGCTCAAGTCTCTGCTGCAGTCGCATCCGGAATCAACCTGAAGGGCATTGAAAACAAAAGCTGTGAGTGGACGAAAATAAACAAGTCTGTTTAAAACATTTATAAGACATTTATGCCCCTCAGTAAAACCATATGCATGCGCCAAAAACCAATGATCACACATTTATTTAGAAATAACCATTAGGGCCTTAGCCCGGAAACCAAAGTATAGTTTCAAATTCCAAAAGTCAATCCAAGAGTTATTTCATAAATCCAGTAATATGAACCATAAGGCATATAATATAAACCATAACCATAATTTTAGCCACTGCACTATACACTCCAATCCGACATCCCTGATGTCTGACGTCTCTGACGTCAATAAGGTCACAATCACAAGGCTACGCGTGCCACTCGGGTCTCAATTTCCGAGTTCAATCCCCGAACCCCGTTCGGTACAGCATCCCCGATGCTTAGCGTCATAGACGCTGGACGTTCTAGACGTCCGTGACCTCTTCGGGGTACCTCATCCGGAGGAGACAGTATAATATGGAAGGATTTATATAGTGCAGTACTAAATACATTTTATTGATATCCACATGCAAAACATATAGGTATACATAGGTAAAATCCGAACCGATCATTACATTTCATCAAACGGGTCTCATGCCCAAATACCGTGAAACGTGCCATGACCGAAACATCATCAAAACCATTTATAGATTCCAGCATGTGAACATATATAAAATGTAAACCAGGAAACATTTATTCAATTCCATTTTAGGGTCCCCGACCCGCAATCACATGTAGAAATCAACTGGGCCCCTGGCCCGATTTCACAAGTTAACTGGGCCCCTGGCCCGATCCACATGTTAACTGGGCCCCTGGCCCGATTTCATAGTTCAACTGGGCCCCTGGCCCGATTTTACATTATTCAAGTTCGTAACCGTTTCATGAAATCACATCCAACCACATTTATGGAAATCGGTGCAAATCCAGAAAACCTCGGTTTACGTGCAAATACGTAATTCACCTCGAAATACGTGAAATCATTTTAAATTCACCGATATCCAAAGTAAATCATTTAATCATAATTATAAAAATCATAAAACAGTTATGCATACATCGAATTTATGAAACCAATGTCCACTCACAGACCGTTTAACCAAGCGCCTCGATACGCATGCCATAGGCCTTCCCGGGCCACACCACTATCACCGGGACTCCTAATCCTGTTCAAATCACAATAGAGGATTACTAATCTCATCATTACCATCCTATTTAAGTCCCGTAATTTTCCCGAATTTTTAACTATTTTTAAACTGGATTTAAAACCTTCGGACATCCCGAACAATATCGAAACGGTGTCCGATCGACACGAAACGAATTCCAAAATGTTCGTTACATTGCATAGAACAAAATTCATGTTGACCTCACCTCGAGATTCGTGCCCACGCGCCGTCACGCGCCGCCGTGAGTGGCTGCGCGTGAAAGCCACGCGCCTGCTACAGTGACTGCTACAGTCACCATCCTGGCCCGTTTCTCTGGTAAACGGGTTGAAAAACCCGCGATAGGACCCGGTTCAATCACACCCAATTCAACATCAAATCCATCCGTTCTTTCAATTGATCCCTTGTAATCAATCACCATTTAAGTTCTGTAAATCGAATTACACAAATCATGGTCTAAATCCTCACGACTCTCGATCGATCCTCGACGGGTTTTCAATTCGGGTTTCACGATATCGCCCCTAGTTTCCAAATTAATTCATTCAGTTAGCATCGTGAGAGTGTAAGGGACATTTCTACAAGGTCAATTTGAGAATTACTTACCTCAAACCCACTGAACACAAGCTCGACTTTGAGCTGCCATGGAAGCTCAGTTCTTCCTCAATCCGCCATGGTTTCTCTTCGTTCTTGAAGCAAAGATGTTCGTTTTGATCCCAGAAGTCGAATTGAATCATCAATTTCGACCCTCACGGCTCAAATCATCCATTTCGAATTTCCCTCCCAAAAACCAAATTTTCGATTTCTCTGTCTCCCTCACCCGAACAATCCCCCGTGTAATCCCAGTTGAGTTAGTCTCTGAATTCTCTCCAATTACACACTCTCAATTTCAGAATTGGAAGAGAAATGAAGGTGGGAAGAAAATGGCATTTGGTTGTACACGGCCAAGAAAGCAGAAGAGGTTTAATGGAAATTAAACAATAATTTAGTTAATTAATTAATAAAACATAATCATAATGTTCCCCCAAAACATGGATCCTGGTCTTAAGCCCCAAATTAAGGGATGAGTGACACTTGTCACTCATCCAAGTGTGTTCAGTCATCGGGTACTGTTCATTATTATATTATTATTTTAATCGGAGCCTCGGTTCGTTAATTCGTTTCCTTGACCATAACTTCGTCGTCGAATCTCCGATTTCGGCATGCCGCCTGTCGTTGGATTCGCATCGACGAAACCTACGTAACGGTCCTTGGCCCTCGGCCATCGGACATCCCGGTCAAAAAGTCAACATTTGGCCCATAATATGCCAAATTACGAAAATGCCCTTGCACTTCCGTACATCATAACTTCCATCACGAACGTCGGAATCGAACGTGCCACCTGTCTATGAACTCGTGACGTCCCGAACTACGTCACGGTCATTGGTCAAAGTCCATTTGACCATCCGAAATAAAAGTCAACGTTTTGCCCACGCCCAGGGGCAAAACGGTCATTTTGCACAATTCGTCAGAAATCACCCAACTAATCCCAGATTAGTAAATCACAATTAAATATTATTAAATCCCGATATTCGGGACGGGTCGTTATAGGTGATCCTCGTCGAGATACCAAATTGTGATGGATAGTCTTGGACATCGAGATGGGCTTCATCTTTCTCGAGACTTGTCTCAGACGTCGAGCATGGGGCTCCGTTAGTTCCTGAGACTAGGACCGTGAATCAGACGTCGAGCCTGAAACTCTGTTAGTTCCTGAGCCAGTCCACACTAGAACGTCGAGTTTAGGACTCCATTAGTTTTCGAGTGATATTTGCCTACCTGTAGTGCACATTGATACAATGATATAGCTTGTAGACATCGAGGTTGGGTGAGCTGATGTGATCATCTGAGACAAGTCTCGGGAAAGACAGAGCTCAGCTCGACGTCCGAGACTATCCTTCACAATCGGATATCTTGAGAAGGGTCACCAACCACATCACATCTCACATCCTAAAAATTACCCCACAAACCTCAAATTTATCACAAGTATTGAGGAACCACATAACCATCTCAACAATAATTCAACCATAATCCAAACTAAGTTCAGGGATTTAAAGCGACGATTTCATTGGCTTCCACTAGCGAGCTCACTTATTATGCATGCATAGATTTCTAAAATGGAGGGTAAACGGTATATTTTTTAATAATATATTTTTATAATCTTTATTTTTGTCCACTCGTATATTTTCGTTGGTTTTGAAACCCTTTAGGGTCACTTCACGAAAATCGAGGTCGTTACGTAGCAGAGGCATGAACTCACGAGTATACCAGTATCCCTTGTCTAGCAGAGTTTCGAGGGTACTTTTGGTACTTTAGGTTACCTGTCATATGGGAGGAGGACCTGGGTATGTTGTATATGGTGGATTCTGGGTTGGGTCCTATCATCTGCCCATTTTTCTATGGTTTCTTCGAGCGAGTCTTCATGGTTTACTTGATAATCTTGTTAACAAGCTCAACTTGGCCTTTTGACTGAGAATGAGCAACAAGGCAAAATAGAGATGTAACTTGTGTCGAACATAGAAGGCCTTGAATTGGTGGTTGTCAAACTATTTCTCGTTGTCGGTGATGATGGTGTGGGTGAAACTGAATCAGTAGATAATGTTCTAGAAATTGAAAGTCTCAATCTGAGTAGTTGTGATGGTGGCTAATGCCTTAACTTCAACCCATTTGGTGAAGTAGTCCACATCGACGGTCGCATACTCGATTTTCCCTTTTCTAGTCAGCCTCTTGCTAATTAAGTTGAGTCCATATTGGGCGAAAGGCCATCGGTTGAGCATTGGTGTCAAATTCTAAGGTGGGAGTACTATGAATAGGGTAAAACGTCACTTGCCACAATGTCGAGTGAATTTAGTAGTGTCGGCGTCCTTGCTCGGCTAGTAGAAACCTTGGCGGAAGGGCTTGTGTGCCAGGGACTGGGGGCAATAGTGATTTCCATAGACACCTACATGTATCTCCTCGAGAATAATCTTCGTGGTATGCGAGTCGAGGGGTTTGAGCAAGGGAAGGGTATATCTTTTCTTGTAGAGCTGATAGTTGATGAGTGTACACCAAGCTACCTATTTGTCTATTCTCTTGGCCTCGAACCTATTGGTCAGTAGTGTTCCATTAGTGAGTAGGCTGATCAGGGGAGCCCAAGTTGAGTTCACGTTAATGTAATCGACAACCAAGCTAGCGATGCTAGGCTTATTGAGGATCTCGATTGGGACGTTCATATCTGTTTTCTCATCAATGGATGATGCTAGCTAAGCAAGCCCATTAGCGTGGATGATCTCGGATCTGGGGATCCTTGCGATGGTGTGGACCTTGAAACTGCCCAAGAGCGATTAATCCCTTATCTTGTATAGAGCCATATAAGTGTCTTTGGCTTTGAACTCATCGTTATTTTAGTTAACTATGAGTTGGGAGTCGTTGCATACGTGAATTTTCTTGACCTCCATGTGTTTGGCCAAGCGTAAACCTTCGAGGCCTCTTACTGGGCTTCATTTTTTGAGGCTTTTAACATGAAGCAGACGGTATATTCAAGTCGAAGTTTGTTCGGAGTAGTGAGGACAAGTCCTGCTGTTGAGTCACTATGGCAAGTAGAGTCGTTGCCATGCAAGAGCCATGTAGTCTAGTCGATATCCAAGCTTGATTTTAAGAATGTGATTGTGGGCGGGAGCTCGAATGTGGTTTTTTCTGTTGCCTCAGCTAGAAGATAGGTGAGTTTCGAGATGAAATCTGCGATAGCTTGTTCCCTCACGGCTGGTTTAGGGGCGAATGTGATGTTGATGAAGTCGATGCATATACGCCAAGCATCAATGAAGTTAGCTCGTGCCCAACTGTGGCGTCAACCAGTTGGTCAATCTTGGGCAGGGGGAAGCTGTCCTTAGGGCAGGCTTTATTCCGGTCGGTGAATTCGATGAATATATAACAGGAGATAAAGGGTTTATTCACAAGGACCACATTGGCCACCTAAACCACATAGACTTCCTTCCGAATGAAGTGTATGGTGTTGAGCTTGACAATTTCCGCCTTCATTCTCTCGGTCTATTCAGCATCGTAGATGAATCTTTTTTGTTCTACGCGCTTGAAGCCCAGGTTGATATTGAGTCGGTGGCAGATGACATTGGTTGATATGCCAGGCATATTGGTGGAAAATCATGCAAAGACCTAGACATTTTCACACATGAATTTGATCAGGTTAGTACTAAGTGCATGACTAAGTGTGGTGTCGATCTTGACTTTTTTATTAGCACAATTGTGTGAGACGACGACTTCCTCTACTTCCTTAATGGGATAAGAATATGGTGTTACCGAGTGATCATATGGGTCCTCGATTGGCCCATCTTGGATATGCTAAGCGTATGAGGATTGATAAAGTCAACCTCGAAAGTGGGCTTGATGGCCATCATTGTTTCCTTTGGCTAAGTGATGGCTTTCTCAGCTAGAGTGGTGGAGTTACAAGTGCATGCTGCCATTTGATCTCCCTGGATCTGTCCGACACCCATGGGTACCAAGAACTTGATAGTAATAGGTGGGTGGAAATGACTGCTCAGAGTTGGTTCATTAGACCTCGTCCTAGGATGACGTTATATACGATCAAGTAGTTGACGACGAAGAATGAGGTTAAGATGGTGACTCGTTTAAGGATGGCCCCAATGGAGAGAGAAAGAGTAACAGTGTCGATCGGGGACGGTCAATTCCTCAGTAAAGCCAAAGATCGGGGTCGGAGAACAATCTAGATCATATTTTGGGATTCCGAATTATCGGTTAGCCTGCATGAAGATTAAGTTGACCAAGCTAACAGTTTCCACCATAATTCAGTCGATGTCAAATTTAGAGATCTCTGCTCGGATGACGATTAGGTCGTCGTGTGGGTAGATCACCCCTTGATCCTCTTCCTATAAGAAGGATATTGTTACCGAGTTGATCTTCTCAGTTTTCCTAGCTCTTCCTCCTTAATGTGGAAGACCTGCTAGTTGTGCTGTGTAGTATGGAAGAAGTTCTTCTTCACTTAGTTGAAAGTCAAGGGCGAAGAGATGGATGGGCCGCCATAGATCATGTTCATCTAAGGGTCACGGGGATGTTGAGGGTCATTCTGTAAGAGTTGGTTGATATTTCCATCTCATACGAGCGCTTCCATATAGTCCTTGAAGAAGATCAAATGGCAGCATGCACTTGCAACTCCACCATTCTAGCTGAGAAAGTGATCACTTAGCCGAAAGAAACAATGGTGGTCATCGAGTTCACTTTCGAGGTCGACCTAATCGATCCTCATACCATTTAGCATATCCAAGATGGACTAATCGAGGACCCATATGATCAAATTATGGGATACCGAATTATCAGTAGGCATGTGCTGCTGGTGTCCACCATAATTCAAGCCGACGTAAAAGATTATGTTGATCGAGCTACCGCTTCTACTAAGTCCCTGAATGCGACGTACTGGTCATTGCTATGATTGTTGTATATATGATACTAGTAGTAGGTGCTAGTGTTCTTGGTTTGTCAGCCTATCGCTAGTGCCCAGGCTAGTTTGGGATCATGTTCTCAACGCTCATGAGTATGTTCTAGTAGTACGTGTTCAGGATGGCGTACATCTTATACTTTGACCGAGGGAGCTGCCGATTAGTGTTGTTCACGTTAGACCGATAATCCTGTCGATTTATGCCCTAGTAGGGATTGTTGTGGTAGCTATGGCTCTTCTCCTTCTTGCTTGGACTGTACGAGCTAGAGTATTCCTTTCTCTTCCCACTCGGAGAGTGTTGGCTGTGGTTTTGGCTTGAGGTCGACTACTGAGCCAAACTTTGTATGTTGGGGTTGCCCGGTCGATATGTGCTGAGCGAGTTCCCAATGCTAGGCTGGTAAGTGTTGGCTAGTTTAGCATCTCCCTTGTCAGGCAACATTTAGCCTTGGTGTGAATCATGGCTTATTTCATAAGTTCATTATAGGTAGACCAACTTTCGGTATGTGCAGCGTACCTGAAGTTGGATTCACAAATATCACCCTTAAAAGTGGTGAAAGCTACCTTATCATATGTGTCGGCACACCGAGAGTATTCTTGGTTTAACTGAGCTGTGTACTTCTGCAGTGGCTTGGTCTCACCCTGTTTTAGTAGGAATAGATCCTCCGCTGAGAAGAGGCAGTTAGTTTGTTTCATGAATTAAGTGAGGAAGACTGTTTGGAGTTGCTCAAAAGAGTCGATTATACCAGGCTCCAGTTAGTAGAACTAGTTGATCGTAGACTCAGTGAAAGTTGAGCTAGATACGAGGCATCGAGCTTCATCGGATAAGTTCTTGAAGGCTATGATCGACTGGTAGTTATTGAGTTGTGTCTTGGGGTCTCCCTTATCTTTGTAGAAAGGGATCATGAGAGGTTTGATCTCATGATCCTACTAGTATTAATTGATTATGTCAGTGAATAGTTGTGACTCATTTTCCCTTAAGTTGGTGTCTAGGGTGGCCCTTTCTCATCTTTGGGGGTCCTTATCCAGTCCAGGAGCTGCTAGACGAGCGAGACATCACTGGGGCTTTACAGCTCACATAGATGGTGTTACGAATGGGTCGGTTGGCCTCCTGTCGGGAGAAAGTCTCCTTGTATCCCTTAGGATGGATGTTGCAGAGGTCGGTCGAAACGTGGTATGTTGGCGACCTTCTGGGATGAGTCGGCGTCTTCAGTGATTGTCATAAGTACTAGTTCCTTGGTGCAAGGAGGAATTTTTGGAATTTATCCATACAAGATGTCATTAGGGGGGTGGGTGGGGGGTGGGGGTGGATTTTTGAAACTTATCCATACAATATATTATTAGGGTTCAAACTATAAACTAATTGTTTACAAGTCAGTACTCTACAAGTCAATATTATAAAGAACTGAACTAGACCCACTTGACCAAAAAATAATCGATTTGTTAAAATCACATATTGAATATACCCTTTAAATAATGTATGGTTAAACGTTTTTTGTTTCAAGTTTATTTCTCAAATTTTGGGTGCGTATCCAAACACTTTCCTCTTACAGAACTTTCTCAAATGTTATATTATAAATTGTTAATTACAAACAACTCTTGATTCTATTAAATGTATACTTTCCTCTTACAGAACTAACGTTATATTATAAATTGTTAATTACAAAAAACACTCTTCATTCTATTAAATGTAATCAACTAAATTCACAATTTTGAAATTTTGAAATGGTTCGTACAACCGTCGCACATGCAACTCTATTTTTGGAAAAGTTTACATGTTGATTAGACTCAAATGATATTTCATAAATTTTGGAAAATTAAAGGGACATTATCTCTGTTTTTCTTCCTAATAAAATGACAAAAAAGTTTATCTCAAAAATCTAGTTGACATTTTAATCGAGGCTTTATCTTTTGATTTTCCTTTTGCGCTTTCACTGGGTTCTATTTTCCTCTCTTTATTATGTCTCACGTTACTCCATACTTCTCATTTAAGCCCATGTTTCTATTTTAAGTTTTTCTTTGTCATATTATGTTAACTATGTTATAAAATAGTTAGCTTAATGATGTGGCATGAGTATGTTCATAAATACAGCCATTATTAAATTTTAAATTTAATAAAAAAAGAATATAAGAGATAAAAACATAAAATAGGAAATTAAAAAACAAACTTAACAAAAAAATTCCAATCGACAACTATTTTCATCAATACTTGGTGGTTCAAGTATGGAGTTTGTTTCTCTTAAGTAAAATTTCGAGTTCAAGACTCGTAAATGAAAAAGTCATCAGTAAAATAATGCAAAATTATAAATCAAATACACAAAGCCTCTTAAATAGATACCATCATCGACATCGTATCTTATCTTGAAGTAGAGCATGAGGTGAAACTAAGGAATGATTGATCTTTAGTGATACAATAGCGCATAATTTTCTTATTAAATCTATTTTCAAGTTTATTTTTAATTTTTTTAAAATATTTTTATTTTCCTTTTTCTTTCTTTTTAATTTATTGAAATTATAAATTAATAATGACTAAATTTACGAATATGAGTGGACACAAATTCGTTAAAATTGCTAATTGATTCCCTTAAAACTGTTATTTATTCAAAAGTGTAGGTTTGACCAGATAAAAGGCAAACAGTTTGAAAATCCAAACCGCTCAATTAGTAATAATTTGAATTTGGATTTTCATTTTGTAAATTCATTAAATTCAAATCAGACCGTTAGAAATATATTAATTTTTAAAATCTATTATTAATACAGAGTGAAAAAAAGGATACCCAGATATATTCAGATATATACATGTATACCCAGATAAGAGTATAATAAAAGATTAGTAAGTGGTAATATTTTTTTTTATAAATCTTAATATAGTGATAATGTTTGCAATATAATCTTCCGCAAGCTTAATATACAAAATTTTAGCTATTTATTATTTTTTTTTGTTTTTTTTGTATTCATTTTGTTATATACTTAATATATTTTTTTATTCCTAAACGGTTTCAAACCGTTTCGATCCAAACCGAACCGTTAGTAACGATTTAGATCGAAACGGTTTTATTTCTATTTTGAAAAAAATTCAAATTGTATCGAGCTGTTAAGATTTTAACAATTTGGATTTAGATGTTGCTAATATTCGTATCGAACCGCACCGTGCTCACCTCTAAATACACCCATACCAGATCAACAAGTTAACGTTTTTATAACGGATTTAACCGAGTCATGGACGGTCATGGACCCATACGGGTCGTGCGCCTGCACAGGGACTCCGATTTTCGGGGGCCTCAAAATTTTTATTATATATTATTTAAGTAATAAGTAAATAAAAAATCTCATATGTATTAAATAGAAGCTCTAGTGCAAATGACAAAGTCTTTTAAACTTTGCGTATCAAGACTCAAGTTTAAATCATAGTTGGGCATCTTTCCTTTCTTTTTCTCCCTTTTTTCCCAAACGCAAATTTCTTTGATCTTTTTTTTTCCTCCACTTTTTTTCCTGCGAGTTTATTTCCTTCTTGTTGTACGGCACATTTTCTCAAAACCCTTTTTTCATTCCTTCATTTTTCAATAAAGAAAAGACAAATCCTAAAAAGTAAGACCCATGAGTTCGCTTCTCTTGATTCTCTTCAATTGGTACACAATCAACGATTCAACAAAAACGATATTTATCAAGTCTCCTTAAAGGTAATCTTACTAGATTTATATTTTTTTATATACACAAATATTTAGGGTCACATTTTTAATTTTGCACATGGTCTCTATCGGATCAGGGCCACCCCCTAGACCGAGTAGAACAAAATGATATATAAAATATAAGCACATTGGCTAAAATGATACATGAAATAAAATCACATGCGTTAAAATAAAATATATGAGCAAAGTAAAACCTAGTGAAAATCATAAAGGGAAATTCGATAAATTTTCCTTTAATTCACTTCTACTCTTTAATAGAAGTATTGGTGAAACTCTATTCAAAACAAGTGTTGGTGGAAGTCTGTAATGGAGCCATAAGTTACTTAGGCCCATTTAGTGACACTAATGTCTTCACGGTATCTTTTTTTTTTTTTTTGGGCCAAACTAATGTACTCACTGTTGAAGTTAGACTCTATTAGATGGTATGAGATTTGCTACTAGTACGTAAGTGTCTAATTGATGTCATTAAATAAGAATAAAAATATCTTGAATCTACATACAAAAATTATGAACATTTAAATATTGACTACTTCATTCATAAGACTTAAACTCGAGAAATTACTTAAGGGGAACAATGACTTTTCCACTTAAACTAGCAACTATTGGTATTAATTTATCTTCTTCTCTCATATGTATTAAACAATTAATTTTAAAGTGAATGAGACAGTGATTCATATTCACAACTTATAAGAGATGAATTTTTGGATTCACTAATTTCCTATTATCGCTAATAAAGCGGGTTGGAATTTTCTAGCGTTAAGTTGCCTTTGGGAATTTCCTCAAAAAAAATGTTGCCTTGTCGACTTTTCCTTTGTAATTTTCTTATTTTGTAAAATAAAGAAACCGCTTATTCCAGAGAAAATTAGTAATAATGAAGGCTTTTTAGGCTAAATACCCTAGAAACAGGAAAAACAATCTCAAAATGTCCCAGGAACAGAAATTTGCCTTAGGTTCATGCAGTAATAGGTACATCGTCAAGACCATTGCCCAAACTAATTGACAGTTTTGCTAACGCTATGTAGAGGAGAGGTAGTTTTGACTAAAATTTTCAACGTGGACGCAACGTAAGTAAAAGTGGGACCATAATTTGGGGGACGTGGAAGGTGAGTGTGAGAAGTTGAATTGGGGACGATTGTAACATCGATTTGGGGAAAATTTTTGCCAGGGTTTCGCGGAGAATCGGGGAAGGTTGAAGACGAAATCAATAAGTTTGAGGCTTCTAGGGTTGCAATCAGATGTGAAGGCGACCTCACATCCGTAACAAGAAGATGCCAATTTTTCGACAACCTGGTAGAATGCAACCCGATTATTGTAAGTTCGAAATCTTTGAATTTTGTAATGTTCTTTTGTCTGCGAATTAATATATGATTGTTTGTTGATAATGAGAAGGTTTTTACATTGGAGATTCGAATTTTTTGCTGAAGTCAATGGTTGATAATGAGAAAGCTTTTGAAATTGGAGATTTTCCATTGTATATTGAAACTGTTGATGATGAGATAGGTTTTGAAAGGCAATATTGGCATTGTTTACTAAAATGAATGGTGGGTGGCAATGAGGGGAGGGGGGGTTTAGTAGAGATGATCAAATTTTGGAATTGGTTACCAACGTAGCCAAGACCAAAGATAAGATTGTCCATGTCTATTGCATAAATGGTGTGGAAGGGCCACTTTTTGATGAGATATCCCTTGTTATAGAACCAGCGTCGCCACAGCAGGAAGAGCCTTTGGATCCTAAGCATGTGGCTCCTAAACATTTGGCTACTAAGTTTGTGGCTCCTGAGCATGTGGCTATTGAGTGTGTGGGTCCTGAGGCTATGGATGAAGAAAATTTGGATGAAGAGTTGGTCAGGAAAAGAAGAAAGAGAAGGAAAGAGCAAGTGAGTGTTGACAACATTTGTAGCAGTGCTAGTACTGAAGATAGTGACAGTGCTGATGAAAACTATGCTGCATTTGAAGAAGAGCATGATGATAGTGAGGAGGATGAGGTTGCTGTGGTAGATGAGAAGGATGAGTTTTGAAGGGAGAGACGAGTGAAGGGTAAAGGGGTAAAAGGAGTGAAGGGTAAAGGAGTAAAAAGAGTGAAAGGTAAAGTAGTTAAAGGTAAAGGGACAATGATTTATGTTGATAGTGATGAACATTTCGAAGATGATGGTTTCAATGAAGAGGATGTGGACCCCATAGCAGTGAGTGATGATGAGTTTTTTGGGGGCTTTGGTGCTTATGGGTATGATGACGGACGACCACAAGTGCTGATTTACCTCTATCACCAAGAATTGGCAGCATGTAGGACCCAAGTTCTGATGAAGATGGTGTTGTAGTTCCTACGAAAAGGGTTAGAAAGAAACCATTGCCAATAGCAGGAGAATTCATTCCAAGTGTAGACATGGAAAATCCACGATTTGAGATTGGGCTAAAATTTCAGGATGCTGCTACATTTAGGGAAGCAGTCATAAAATATTCAGTCATTAACGGTAGACAACTAAAGTTCTGCATAAATCAATGGGATCGTATTCGGGTTAAATGCATTGATAAATGCCCATTTATTATCTTGTCTTCTTTATTCGAAGCCAATAAGTGTATGCAGATTAGAAAGTTGAATGAGGAGCATGTATGTGGAATTTGGGCTCAGTACATTCATGGCAATGTGAAATGGCTGGTGAAGCAGTATGCTAGGGAGCTTACTAGTAGCAAGTGGGATTTTTCTGAATTCCAAGACACGGTGTGTACTGATATAGGGTACAGAACATCAAGAGCCACATTTTACAGGGCAAGACAAGTTATTCAAGAGCTAATTGAAGGATCATGCCAAAGGAAATACGAAATAGTTGGAGAGTATTGTCAACAATTGCTAAGGAAAAATCTTGGATCAACTGTAGTGCTAAAATTTGAATTGGAGAAAGATGGGGTTGCAAGATTTGAGAAAGTTTATGTGTGCTTCAAGGCCTGCAAGGATGGATAGATGAAAGGGTGCAGATAGTTTTTGGGTTTGGATGCCTGCCACATTAAATGTAACGACCTGGACATTCATAAATATTATTTTATTGCAAAATGACCATTTTGCCCCTGAGGGGAAAAGTTGACTTTTGACTCGGAAAATATTTAGGACTTTGACCAATGATCGTGACGTAGATCGGGACGTCACGAGTCCGTAGACAGGCGGCACGTCGAAAACGGATGTTCGACGAAAAAGTTATGGTCACGGGAGTGAAATTGATTAAACGTACGAACCGAGAGCTTAATTAAATAAATCTAGACCCTTGGATGAGTGACAAGTGTCACTCATCCCACCATTACTTTTCCCTAATTCAAGGATCTTGTCCCATTGGTCCATTTAAATATATTTTATTTCCCTCATCAAACCCTAGCCGTCCTCCATCTTCCCCCTCAAGATTTCATCTGCACCCTTCATTCCATCTTTTGTTTCTTTCTTTTTTTAATCAGATCACTCATCTCCTTCTCACTCTCACTTTTCTCTCACCGGTGAAGAACACCAGCTCCTTATTTCGAATAAACACCACCGACCACCTTCCCCATTTCCTTGCTTCATATCCAACCACCAGATCGATCTCACCTCCCTCACTAGACATCATCTTCATCATCAGCCACTACCACCATTATCTTCTTCTCTGTCTGCAACCCCGAGCACCACCCCAGACTCGTGCCGAACAAACAGATCCAAAAGCCTAAACCATTCAACCCACATAACCATACTTCGATCTAATGCCGGGATAGGACCATTGGGAGGCTTGGACGACTAACTGGGAAACCCACGATGGCGACACGATGGAGGTAAGCCGAAAAACCCGAAACCTCCTCTATTCTTCCCAGTTTCGAAACCCCGATTTTGACGTGTAGAGGGCCGTCCTGTTTTTTGAGTCGTGTTCTAGGGACTATGACGAGTCTGTGGTGGCCGATTTCGAGGTTAGACGTAGCCTGATGTGACAGAGAAGGCGACTGGAAAACTGGGCCGTGAACCCTTGATCTAGAGGTAGAGATCTTGGCCTTTCTTCTAGTTTTTGAGTTCACAGACATGTAGTGTAGGCTTAGACGAGTCCATAGGATCAAACTGCGCTGAAAATGATGGCCGAAAATGGAAATTCTGGTCGGGTCATGGCCGTGGGTCATGGCGACCCGGTTACTAGTTTTCGGTAGGAACCGGCCGAATGACAGGGATGATGATGTCATCATGTTGACGTCATGATGACATCATCATGTCAGATATGTCAGACCAATGACCAACCAGGAAGTGACACATGTCATCAGACACTTGTTAGGGATGACATCATGTTGACGTCAGCAGTGACGTCATGCTGACATCATCATGTACTGTAGTAGGGTTGACCAGTGTGGTGACTAAGAGCGTGGGGACGCGTGTGAACAATATTTTTTGTGGGACAAGTACCATTTTCAAGGTTTCGGCGATACAAATCCAATGACGGTGGTTTCGTGTCGATCGGAGATTGTTAGGTTGGCCAAATTAGGGTTTAATGCCTCAGGAAGCGTGTTCAGACCGTTTTCCTAGGCCGGTTCTGTTCTAGGGTTTTAGAAATGAACTTGTGGGGTCCATTAGTGACTTTTGGATATAATTGTACAGGTTTAGGCTGTCGGTTGAGTAGTAAGGACCGTGCGTGAGTGGGCTATTTGATTTCTAAAGAATTGCATGCATAATTGTTTTTAATATTCCGCTTTATGATTAAGACGGGACTATTATGGGTATTATATTATGATCCTTATTGCATATTATGGTTTTTTGGGCATGAGACCCGTCCGGATTATATACGGAATGTTTTCAGGGATTATCAGGGGATGCAGGGTAACTATACTACTATTGTGCTGTAATTTCCGACCTTACTGTTACTGTTTCCTCTAGGGAGGGTCGTTGGCCTGGGTGGACCCTGGAGTATTCACGGGGCACTAACTAAGAGGAATCAGCTCTCGTGGGGTTACTCCCTCTTAGGAAGGCATTATGATTATACCTCGGGTAATGATTCGGGATACCAGACACTAGTGGACCTAGAGGATTACTAGGGATTTGAGACCTTGAGTGGCACGCATAGCCATAGGACCGTGACATTATTAGGCATCAGGGATGCTGGGGTTTTGTTTTACAGTGCACTATTACGATGGTTTTCCCTATTTAGTTATTATATGATTCTATGATTTATGTTACGGTATGATTAATTATATTTTATCCAATGCATGCGAGTTTTGAAAATGGAGGGGTAAAACCTTATGATTATTATATTATTAAATTGGTTTTGGAAACTTTTTTATTTCGGCCCACTCACTCTTTATTGTTTTAATTAACCCCTCCAGGCCGTGCTACTAAGGTAGAAGAGGAGGATCCGGAGTACGAGGCTTAGATTATTTCGTTGTGCACCTGTACACCCAGTTGGGTAGGTTGCGCACTATTTTTGTAACCTGACATTTGTGCTCGTATTTTGTATTCATACTATCCCTGGTCTGATGGCATTAAACTTTGAATTCGCATGTTTTAACTTTATTTATTTAATTCGAAAGATTTGAGTTCGTTTAAGTGTATTTTTGGTATGTTAAGAGTCGTTGTCAGAAGGGAGCGGGACACGTCCCCGGGTGGTCCCAGTGGGATTGGGATGGGTCCTGTCATTAAAGGCATTCACCAGGACAAATCCTATATGCAATAGGTGTGGATGCCAACAATGGGATGTTTCCCGTGGCATATGCGTTGTATGAGGTGGAAAATTTCAGCTCTTGGAAGTGGTTTTTAGAGATTTTGCAGCAACACTTGGTACTCCAAAATAGTCATGGGTTGTTGATGACAGACAAGCAGAAGGGGTTGCTAGAGGTGGTTGGTCAAGTTTTCCCCAATGCAGAGCACCATCATTGCCTTAGGCACTTGTATGAAAACTTCAACCAAACTCATAAAGGGATGGCTTTGAGGGAACAGATGGATAATATTGCAAAGGACACTACCATTCCCTGGTATCAGGAAGAAATGAAGAGGATGAAAATTTTTAGTCCTAGGACAGCCCAATGGTTAAGAGAACGGGATCCCAGGCTGTGGTGCAAGTCCCATTTCCGAAATGATTTCAAATGCGACATTCTGCTAACAACCTATCTAAAGCATTCAACAAAGCCCTAGTACCTTAAAGAGGCAAGCCTATATTGTCTGTTTTGGATAAGTTAAGGCAATATATAACTGCCTTAATGGCTAGGAGACGAGACGAGGGTGGACTTTGGAATGGTCACCTTGTGGGAAAGAGAATTCAGGCAATCTTAGAGGATTATAAGAAGAAAGGGCAGAAGTTGATCCCTACACATTTTGGGGATAACATATTTGAGGTCCTCCGTCCATTTGGTAAACTATTTTCAGTGGATCTCAATCGTCATACTTGAACTTGCATAAGGTTTGATTTAAGTGGGATACCCTGCCCACATACATGTAGTGAAATAAGCCGCAGTAAGGGCAATCCAGAGCTGTTTGTACATCAATGTTACCATTTAGAGGCCTATACGAAGACATACGAGGGGATCATCCATCTTGTCTGTAGTGAAGACCAATGGGAGAAAATAGGTGCCCCAATATTGAAGCCTTTTAAGTATCACAAGCAGCCCGGGAGGCCTAAGATGAAAAGGAAGAAAGAGTCGAATGAGTAGGCACCATAAAATCCTAAAAAGTAACCAAGATACCATTCTAAACTTAGATGTTGTAATTGTGGGGTTGACGGACATAAGAGGAATGTATGCACACAATTAGTGGACCCTACAAAGGAAGTAAAGTTCAAGCGTAAGCAACAAAGGAGGAAAGAAAGAGAGGCAAGCAAAGCTACAAAGTCTGTAACTTTGGATGAGCAACTGATAAGTGCTCATTTCCTCATCTAGTACTTGTTCAATTGATGTTGAATTCATGCTGAATTGATTGTGATATTGATGTTTAATTGTTGTTGAAAATCTTTGTGAATTGATTGCGATACTGACATTGAATTAGTGCTGAATTGGGATACTGAATATAAGATTTTGCTCTCATTGAATATAAGATTTTGCTCTCATTGAATATAAGATTTTGCTAGCATTTTGTGTTCAGGTCAAGAGAGGGAAGATGTCCTCCTAGCCTGCAGCACCGCAGTCCTCCCAGCCTACAACAGTTTATTCCTCCCAAACTGATTCAAACCAACAGCCCACATTGAGCCCCCATTGCACACGAGCTAGATTGAAGAGGGCCGCAGCTAAACCACAGTATCAACCAAACTCCTCCCATCCTACAGAGTCATCACAACTTGCAGAATCATCACAGCTTGCAGGGTCCTCCCACTTGCAGTAGAAGGTCAAGTTGGCAACTCCAATCCAAAGAAATTCAAATCACTTGCCAAGGAAAATCCAAAGCCAAAGCCAATCCTACCAAAGCCAAAGAGAAAGCCAGGCAACAAAGATTGGTTGAAGAGGGCAAGGGAACTTCTGCCTCATTGGAATCATTAGTGGACCCCAAATTGCTATTTTAATGTTCTAACAGAGAGTTTTTAATCTTTCTTTTATGAATTTGGAACCATGTAGTGCAACATGATGAAGTAACCGTTTTGTAATGATAAACTAATCCTTTAGTAATGGTCAAGTAATCATTTTGCCATGGTCAGATCATTTTGTAATGATCAGATCTTTTTGTAATGTAAATGGTCCTTTTGTAATGGTCAACATGCTCACTTTTTAATGCTTAAATTTTTTTTTATGCTTAAATTGCCACAAGTGGATTCATGCTCAATTCATATGCCATTTCATTTGATAACCAAAAAGATTGTCTAAATTTCACCATTTCATTACATTAAACATTTCCAATACATCATAGCCTACATCATATAGGACACTTGCAAATCATACAAAGCAGACTAGTGCTTAATGACCCACGTCACTTCAACCATTTTAACTAACCAATACAAAATACCTAACAATACAACCAAAGCTATCACAGGTGCAATCCTAAGCTTAAACACCTTCATTTTCTCATTCCTCAACTGCTATTCTCCTATATCTAGCTTCCTTAGCAACCCTGGAATTATCTTTGTTGACATTTTGCACATTTTGGGATCTAACCACTCCCAATAGTTACACCCTTTGACACGAGAGTTATAACCCCTAACCTGCAATATCACAACAAATCAAGAATTAGATATCAAAGCAGCATCAATGAGCTTAGGGTAGCAATCATCAAATGCATAGAAGAAAATTCAAAATCTATCCTATACGAGCAACAAAGAAACGTCATGTGTAACGACCCGAACTTTCGGAAAAGGAAAATTTGGAAAATTTGAAGAAAAAGACGATTTTGCCTCTGGAAATTGGGCGAACGGTTGACTTTTTTCTCGAGCGATCAAACGGACTTTGACCGATGACTGTGACGTAGTTCGGGACGTCACGAGTTCATAGACAGGTGTCACGTCCGATTCTGGCATTCGAGGATGAAGTTATGATGTTCGGAAGTTCAAGAGCATTTTCGTAATTTGGACGAAAAGGGAAAATGTTAACTTTTTGATTGTCCACTAATTTTCACACAATTAGAGGACCGTTAGGTAGGTCTCGAGATGCTGAATCTGTAGACAGGCGGCACGCGTCAATCGGAATTCGGATGACCGAGTTACGGGTCTAGAAGCGTGAAGGGCATTTTGGTAATTTTGTGAAGGAAGGGCAAAATGGTCTTTTTTAGACTGTAGTTTGAACAGCCGTGGTGAGTGCTGTGTAATTGTTTAAATCTGTTATCTGTTCAATGAATTTTTTTAACCTTGTTAGTGGCTGGACAAGGGAATTTTAATAGCTTTGAGGCAGTGGAAACACAGAAGTGTGGCATGTAACAGAACGCAAGCACGGACACCATTTTTGTATTGATTTTGGGACTGTTGCGGGAAAAAAAATCCAGAGAGGCCTGAGAGATTCCTTAGGTTTCCGTGAGGTCTATTTTGATTATAGGGAGTGAGAGTGAGTCGAGAGAGTCATTTTTGGAGCAGAGGGACTGAGAAATCGAGAGAAAAATAGACGGGAAGAAAAACTGGGAAAATTGGAGGGAAATTCGAAAGTTTAATTGTGAGTCGAGAGGGACAAAACCAAGGATTTAAACAGTCTTCTGGGACCATTTAGAGTTCAACCGTATCAATTTTGAAGAGAATCGATCACGGGTTGGCCAGGAACCCAAGTTCTAGTTTTGAAAAAATTTCAGACCTGAGGACCATCACCTACGGGTAAGTTTTCCTAAAATTAGTTGTGGTTTAAGGTTCGTTTAGGTCCTATGAAGCTTTAGTTTAAGCTAATTTGAAAATGGAGTTGAGTCGAGTGAGTTACAACTGTTGACCCATTTGTTTGATCACAGGTCGAATGGTCGATTTAGGGCTTGTTGAGGATAATTAACGAATGAGAACCTAAATTAAAATGTAAAGGAAGGATTTAGGTGGAAGAAGGAAAGGAATTGAGCAAATTTTGATAGGGATTTAACCGGGTTGTGTCACGGGTTGAACAACCCGTTTGCAGGCTAGTCAGGTGAAGAAGGTGACACTGTAGCATTACTGTAGCAGGCGCGTGAGTTTCACGCGCAGCCACTCACGGCTCGTAAGGGCACGTGGGCCCAATTCTCAAGGTGAGTTCAACATGACTTTTTTCCTATACAATGTAACGAACATTTTAGCGTTGGTTTCGTGTTAATCAGACACCGTTTCGATATTGTTACGAGGGTCTGAAGGTTTATGTTACGTTTTTAATTAATATTTAATTCCCGAAAAATTATGGGAAATTAGTATGATGTTATTTGAGACCTTAGTAACCCTGAAGAATGATTTCAAACAGGATTTGAGATTTTTGGAAAATGTCGGAAATTACGGAAATGCGTGCCGCACGGAAACAAACGTTATAGACGGTGTGTGAGTGGACTTTGCTTTCAAAATTTAATGCATGCATAAATGTTTCTATGATTTCTATGATTATGATTATGACTTGTGATAATTACGATTTTCGTATTTATATGTATTTTGGTATGCAATACGTAACCGCACGTATTTCGAGACTACGGTTTCTCTTATGCTTTGATGATGGTTTGATGAACGATTTTACATGATTTGTGAGTATGATGTTTTAAGGATTTTTTGATTATGATTGTGAGTATGACCTACGGTTTTGACACGGATTTCGAGATTATTACGGTTTTGCGCGTTTTACGAGATTTCGAGTATTTTGTAATTTGATCATGGTTTTGATGCTTTGACTTGGGATTTGAAATATGATTTGATTTCAAAGATTTAAAATGGATTTTGGAAAAGGTGATTTCAGGCTTGATGCCCAGGGCATAAAAGTAATTTTGATGAATGAGATTCGGATTTCGGAAACGTGAAAGTGGATTTCCAAGTTTGGGTTCGGGATGATGTTCCGGATGTTAACTTACGGAATCATTATTGCGAATTCGGATTCGGGAATGGATGACGGATATGATTGGGGATTTGAATGTGAAATTCGGACATAAGTCCTATTATGACAAAATGTGATTTCGGATTGATTTTGGAATTTGGATCACGATGGATCCTGGATTGTTGTGGTTTACTTATGGTTTGGGGTTTAAAGACCCAGTACTATTGCTGGATCATGTTCTGGGTTTAAATTCCCGGTTAATTGATGACGGGGGAGGGCCCTTGATGAGTTTAAAGGCTCGGTTACTGTTTTGAGTTTAAAGACTCGGTTATTGTGATACCCCCCGAGGCCTATTGATTATGTTCTGAGTTTAAAGACTCAATGATATCCCGAGAAGGCCTGATTATGCGCATGGTTTTGAGTTTAAAGACTCGGGCGCACTTGAGATCCAGCAGATTAATTGACTTCTGAATTATTGTTGATTTCTGATGTTTTTGGATGTGTTAGGCAGTGACCCAGTTTATGTGGTTTATGGATTTTGGATTATATTGTGTACTTGGATTTGATTCATGATTTTGGGCTGAGGCTCTGTGCTTATGATTGCGGGCTAAGACCCGAAGGTTAAGAAAAGGAAAATGATTTGATTTTCGTACATGGTTTTCTTATGATGAAAATGTAACGGATTGCGAAATGATTTTCGAATGCATGCATTGGTTTTACGTGGAGGGTAGAAATGTCTTTCTGTAACTGTTTTATAACTGATTCATTTTTGTCCACTCACATCTTTTGTGTTTTTATTGACCCTCCAGGTCGTGGCGCGTTGAGCAAGGCTGATCGAGAAGAGGAGGCATGAGTGAGTACGTGTGTGGCTATCCCTTGTTTGGCAAGTACGAAGGGTATTTTGGGAACTTCAGTCGACTTGCCAGACGGGAGCAGGACCGGGCAAGGTTATCAATGTCCCTTCGGGGGCGAACCTGTCATCATGGGCAACAATGCAAGTAGCAATATACCTTCATACACAAATCCACACCTAATTTCGTCTGAAACTATAACTTACTCGACCATCTGGACAAACTAGAAACCTCCTACATGGGTTATCTTCAGTCCATGATGTCTTCACTGTAGCCAGCTTCCCACAAATACATCATCATTGTTGCTCGCACCCTCCACTCTCATCCATATCGCGACTCGGAAGCGGGGAAAACTTGCGATTTTCCATTTAGTTTCACTTGGGTTTCACCTTCTTCTTGGTCGAATTCAAATGCTTGGGTTTCAAGCCAGCTCAATTTCTAATGCCTAGGTTTCACGCCCTCGTGATTTCGAATGCCTGGGTTTCAAGCCCGCAATTTGGAATCCCTGGGTTTCAAGCTCGAGATTTTGAATGCCTGAGTTTCAAGCCCTAATGACAGGACCCGTCCCAACTGGACGTTGATAACCGTGCCCGGTCTTACTCCCGTCTGACAAGTCAACTTAAGTCCCGAAACTACCCTTCAACACTTGTCAGACCAGGGATAACTGCACTGATTTCTACTCATGCCTCCGCCTCTCGATCAGCCCCGACCGTCATGCCACGTCCTGGAGGGTTATCAAAACAGAAAAGGTGTGAGTGGACAAAAATAATATCATTTAAAACACATTTCAAAGTATATCATTTACCCTCCAGTTTATCAAACCATGCATGCATAGGGAAAAACACATGAATCACAATCACCGGCTTTTCAGCCAAATCACATAATAAGTATCAAATCCCGGCTCTCAAGCCAAACATATGAAAAAGTAATCACCTGGCCACACAGACCAAAAATCCGTACTCAATACTAGTACGTAATCACAATCACCATCAAACAGCACCACTCACAAGTGCACAATCAATCAATCAATCCGCACTAATCACAAATGCACCAACAATCACATAGTCACATCTGCACTACGCGTAGGCCAACCTCGCGAACTACACTCAGGCACCATCCGAGTCGTATTAGTCATGTCCGGGAACTGCACACGCACCATCTAGACATACCACATACTCGGGAACTGCACTCACGCAACATTCGAATCACGTCTAGGAACTACACTCGCACCATCCAGAACATGATCCAGTATCCAGTATCCACAATCACAAACACAATCCATACCACAACACATATTAATCACATCCATGACTTCAAACCAAGTCATAAGCATTCTCAACCGGGTCTCAAGCTCAAATACCAATTATACGTAAATCCGTAAAATCTTATTGAAAACATTAAAATAATCCAGAAATCATCATTGACTCACCAATCATGTCAAAATATCCTTTTTGAAACCTTTTTTACTTCGGGCCTAGCCCAAAACATCATTTGTACATTTTCTTGAAAAACGTGTCTGAGAGACTGATTAAAATAATCATTAAATCACAAATAATCATGCCACATCATCAGGACATCATTGCAATCCAAATCATGCAATCAATCATGTAAAACATTTAGATATGCATGCATAATGGTTTATAAAAAAAATGTCCACTCACACATCGTCCAAACCGCTCGCTTTCCGAACTGCACGCGTTTCCGTAATTTCCAACATTTTTCAGGAATCCCAAGTCCTGCCCAAAATCATTATTCAGGGTCACTAACTACTCAATTTACATCATATCAATTCCCCATAATTTTCCGGGAATTAAATATTAATTTAACACATAACATAAACCTTCGGACCCTCGAAACATTAACGAGACGGTGTCCGATTGACTCGAAACTAACTCCAAAATGTTCGTTACATTAAATAGGACAAAAGTCATGTTGACCTCATCTCGGGATTCCCACCCACGCGCCCCCACGCGCAGCTACACTAACCAGGCTACTGTTCATCGTCATCTCTACCCGTTTCCTCTGTAAACGGGTCCTACAGTGCAACCCGATTCAATTCCTGTCCATTCTCAGTTAATTTTCACAATTAATCATTCCAGTAACATCGTTTTACATCCAATTAAAGTTTTGACATCTTAATTTCATTATCACTTACCTCAAACCATTGAATTCAACTTCACAATTTCCTCTCTGTCGTAGACACTATTCACCCTTCAATTTCGATCAATTCCAATTGTTTCCTTGCAATTGATCCATCCAGAAGCATCATGGGACACTTATAAACATGCTTGAAATGTCAATTTCATCGTTCTATACCTCCAATCCATTCGACTCAAGCTCAAATTTCCCAAGTCTCCCTCTCCTCTGTTCTAGCCCAAAACAACTCCAATTTCCTTCATTTTTAATCTGATCCTGGTCGAAATGATCCCAGAAAACGTAATGGAACCTCAATTTGAATCATCTCGAGCTAGAAGCTCAAATTCGAATTTTTGAAAAGTGTAAGTTTCACGGGTTTGGGTCTTCGGGTTTAGGGACCTATTTTCCTCAATCCTTCCTCCCATTCTCACTCGTTTTGACACGACCCATCCCAATCCCCCCGGGATTACCATGGAATGTGACGTGCTCCCGTCTGACAAGAGGCGCCAAACAAGGGATAACCGATTGCCATTGCCCAAAAGGGCTTCCAGAGTGCGTAAGGATCGATGGAGGAGGTTTGCGATGCTCAAGTCTCTGCTGCAGTCGTATCCGGAATCAACCTGAAGGGCATTGAAAACAAAAGCTGTGAGTGGACGAAAATAAACCAGTCTGTTTAAAACATTTATAAGACATTTATGCCCCTCAGTAAAATCATATGCATGCACCAAAACCAATAATCCCATATTTATTTAGAAATAACCATTAGGGCCTTAGCCCGGAACCCAAAGCATAGTTTCAATTTCCAAAAGTAAATCCAAGAGTTATTTCATAAATCCAGTAATATGAACCATAAGGCATATAATATAAACCATAACCATTATTTTAGCCACTGCACTATACACTCCAATCCGACATCCCTGATGTCTGACGTCCCTGACGTCAATAAGGTCACAATCACAAGGCTACGCGTGCCACTCGGGTCTCAATTTCCGAGTTCAATCCCCGAACCCCGTTCGGGTACAGCATCCCCGATGCTTAGCGTCATAGACGCTGGACGTACTAGACGTCCGTGACCTCTCCGGGGTACCTCGCCGGAGGAGACAATATAATATGGAAGGATCTATACATTGCAGTACCAAATACATTTTATTGATATCCACATGCAAAACATATAGGTATACATAGATAAAATCCGAACCAATCGTTACGTTTCATCAAACGGGTCTCATGCCCAAATACCGTGAAACGTGCCATAACCGAATATCATCAAAACCATTTATAGATTCCAGCATGTGAACATATATAAAATGTAAACCAGGAAACATTTATTCAATTCCATTTTAGGGTCCCCGACCCGCAATCACATGTAGAAATCAACTGGGCCCCTGGCCCGATTCCACAAGTTAACTGGGCCCCTGGCCCGATCCACATGTTAACTGGGCCCCTGGCCCGATTTCATAATTCAACTGGGCCCCTGGCCCGATTTTACATTATTCAAGTTCGTAACCGTTTCATGAAATCATATCCAACCACATTTATGGAAATCGGTGAAAATCCGGAAAATCTCGGTTTACGTGCAAATACGCAATTCACCTCGAAATGCGTGAAATCATTTTAAATTCACCGATATCCAAAGTAAATCATTTAATCATAATTATAACAATCATAAAACAGTTATGCATGCATCGAATTTATGAAACCAATGTCCACTCACAGACCGTTTAACCGAGCGCCTCGATACGCGTGCCATAGGCCTTCCCGGGCCGCCTCACTATCACCGGGACTCCCAATCCTGTTCAAATCAATTTAGAGGATCACTAACCTCATCATTAACATCCTATTCAAGTCCCGTAATTATCCCGAATTTTTAAGTATTTTTAAACTGGATTTAAAACCTTCGGACATCCCGAACAATATCGAGACGGTGTCCGATCGACACGAAACCAAACCCAAAATGTTCGTTACATTGTATAGGACAAAAGTCATGTTGACCTTACCTCGAGATTCGTGCCCACGCGCCGTCACGCGCCGCCGTGAGTGGCTGCGCGTGAAAGCCACGCGCCTGCTACAGTGACTGCTACAGTCACCACCTTCACCCGTTTGTCTGGTAAACGGGTCGAAAAGCCCGCGATAGGATCCGGTTCAATCTCACTCATTTCGACATCAATTCAATCCGTTCTTTCAACTGATCCCTTGTAATCAATCACCATTTAAGTTCTGTAAATCTAATTACACAAATTAGGGTATAAATCTCCACGACTCACGATTGATCCTCGACGGGTTTTCAAATCGGGTTTCACGATATAGTCCCTGGTTTCCAAATTAATTCATTCAGTTAGCATCGTGAGAGTGTAAGGGACATTTTTACAAGGTCAATTTGAGAATTACATACCTTAAACTTACTGAACCCAAGCTCGATTTCGAGCTGCCATGGAAGCTCAGTTCTCCCTCAATCCGACATGGTTTCCCGTCGCTTTTGCTGCAAAGCTTCACGTTTTGATCCCAGAAGACTCCAGCTAATCCCCATTTTGATCGACACAACCCAAATACTCCAATTCGAAATTCCCTCCAATTCCCTGAAATTTGATTCCCGAATTGCACCTCCCTACTCAGTCCCCCGTGCTCTCCCTCAGCCAAAACCTTCCCTAAGTCCTCAAGTATCCATTTGTAAAATCAATTTTGGAAGGGAGACTGCCAATGGCCAGAATCAAATCCACAAACCTTTGTTTTTTGCTTGTTCACGGTGAGGGAGTGAGGCTGAACAGAAACAGAAGGAAGGGATGAGATGGACGGCCCAGATTGAATCTCAGAATGAGATCAAGGGCTGAGATCAGATCTGGGGTTCTCAGATCAAAGGCTGAAATTAAAAGTTGGTTTTAATGCTATTTAATCCCATAGTGGATCTGATCCAATCTAGCCAATGGGTGAGTGACACTTGTCACTCACCAGGTGTCCTCCAATCAGATTTCCAGAATAAAATAATCAACACAGTTACCGAGACGTAACATCCCCGATTTCACGTTTCAGACCATAACTTCCTCGTACGAAGTCCGATTTCGGCGTGCCGCCTGTCGTTGGATTCGCATCGACGAAACCTCCGTAACGGTCCTTGGCCCTCGGCCATCGGACATCCCGGTCAAAAAGTCAACATTTTCCTTTATATCGTCCAAATTACGAAAATGCCCCTGGACTTCCGTACATCATAACTTCCACCACGAACGTCGGAATCGAACGTGCCACCTGTCTATGAACTCGTGACGTCCCGAACTACGTCACAGTCATCGGTCAAAGTCCATTTGACCATCCGAAATAAAAGTCAACGTTTTGCCCACGCCCAGGGGCAAAACGGTCATTTTGCACAATTCGTCCGAAATCGCCCAACTAATCTCAGATTAGTAAATCACAATTAAATATTATTAAATCCCGATATTCGGGACGGGTCGTTACAACCTTCCCTCCTTAAAGAATTTCGTCCTCGAAATTACCAATCTCCTTATTCCACAACTGCCTTGTGGAAAACAATTCGACCTCACATCTGTGTACCCTTGTACACCCACATACTGGGTCAACACCAGCCTCGTCTGTACTCAGACATTCCATCACAGTCATACGTCACAATCAACAACACTCGACCACCTCGAGTGGACATAATCTCCTGATTCGCGATAAAATCGCTTAACCATTTAGCTGACTCCTTCAGCTAGACGGTTCCCTTCCATTGCCAATAAATCCTTACATTTGCTCCCGTTGGGAGTCACCAAATCTCATTTGTCAGTCCACGCTGACACCACCAGTCAAACTGTCATCACAAAACTTTACCACCCTAGTAAAGCCCCAACCATCTGTCTATCTGTGACAACACCACGTACTACATCACTCTCGATGTAGCGCAAGATCAACCACAAGATCTCAATTCGCAGGGCAAGCCCAATCCTGCGACACAAAATAATCTCAATGTCCATAATCGCCGACTCCCTCAGCGAACCAAAACGCTGGGAAATCACGGTGTGATAAAATCACACAAGGCTACTCGTGGTTACTCAAACCACCAATTCACTCATCCTGAGTGTACGTATACCGTCAACTTACTCCATCAAGTGGTGTAACTGGAACACATTGAATACCAGCCCAGCAGTGAACACACATATCAATACCGGGGTTCCACTAGCCAACCGTGGCCAAGAGCACCTGCTCATACAATCACTGAACCCAGACCAAATCACTCTGCCCAACGCACAGTATCCAATGTCCAGTCCACAATCACAAACAACAATGATATCGGAACCAAGCCGATCACCAACACGTTCAATCACACACCACTGGTACAACCCATGTACCGTCACCAGGCACAACAAGCCTGCAAGGTATCAATCCTCGTACAACGTACCCTGTACGTACATCAATCCATCAATCCGCCTACAACCACCCAGGTCATAGCCAAACACGTTCTAGTAACGGAGTACATTTGCCCAACCAACATGAGACAAAACGAACTCCACCCATCAACTAGTTTCAATTCCGAATCCGAATCCGTAATTTCGTAAGAAATCCCGAATCCGAACCCAACATCATAATTATAATCCATTCCCAAATCCGAATCCGAAATCATTATTCCGTAAGCTAGCATTGGAATAATCATTCCGCACCCAAATCCAGTAATCCACTTCCGAGCTTCGCAATCGAATCCTGAATCGTCACCCAGAAATTCGATTCCAAAACCCAAAATCTCGTTTACGTCCATCAAGACGTAACATAACCGACCCTATCGGTTACCCGCTCAACACTCGATTGACTTCATAGGGAAGCCAATCCCAATATCCACACGTCAAAGGTTGACGAGATCCGACCACATCGGAAACCTACTCACCCGAGTAACAAACCATATGGACTTCACTCCGAGAAGAAGTTCAGTCCCGTCATTTACGACTCACATACCAAAGTAAGAGTGATAACTCTCACCCAATCTGGATCATCAAGACCACAAATCCGATCCATCGCTACGTCATCCGACAAGTAACATCACGATCCTAGATCGTCACATCGTCCATAGTTAACAACACCACACATCAGATCCCCCTAGGATCCACACATGTCCACATAGCTAACAAACCATCCGAAAGCTGATCGTAGGGTCTTACACCCTCAATTGAATCATTCGTCAAATTTCCCTTGGTGGAAAGATGACCTCGCATTTTACCACCAGATCCAAAATTATACACAACTTCTTGTGTCCAATGACCCCAAGCCAGAACGTGGGTCCACCTACCAATACACGCTCAACGTACTGGTAGCAACCATCATCATCTGCCACGGCAGGAAATATGAAGTCAACCCTAATGACTTCGGAATACCAATCACCGATGCGGAAACGAGCACTCTTCTCGTCTCCCAATCACAACTCTCCCCGAATCGGGAGTTCCAACCATGTCGAAAACAGACATGCTCCCAATGAGATGTCAAGTCCAACCACTGGATTGCCCATGTCCATACTCACTTGGACCACCACGTGTCCAAAATTAATTCATTACTCGGACCTCACGTCCGTCAACAATCATGTATGCACACACCCCGATTCCGAACGGGAATCCACAACTCTGCCTGGATGTGCATACCAAACTGCCTTCGTCTCACATCACAACCTAAACCGGTTCAATCCTCAGGTTCCAAGTGATCCACAATCACAAAATCCCACATCAATACCACGAATGGTTTCCTCGACTTTTCCAATTTCAATAATTTCCTTGTACTTTCTGGGGATATAAGCAGTACACAATCTTACCAATCTCGGAGCTGCCAACAACTCCACAAATCCACCAACTCGCATGACATAGGGTACATCATCCCTAGATTCCTCCAGTTTCAATCGTACCTTAATATCCATTCATCACTTGTCATTAAATACCTGTTAGGACTTATCCCAACACATCACGACCTCCACTGGATCCCATCCAGTCCAAGACTCAACCACCACTGAGTCGCATATACCAATCATCGGTCCATTATGACAGAGTCACACCCCAACTGGTGGCTCATTGTCAACACAATTTCTGACACCAGCACCAGCGCTAGTACCAGCACCATCGCATCATCATCGACACTAGTATCAGCACACTGGCATCCATACTAGTATTGGCATAAAGGCACCAACATACCAACATCCATACATAGCACACTTGTGTGCAAGGTTGTTACCCTGGATCTCCGTTCATTCCGAACGACGATCCCGTAACACCACTCGTACCCCACGACTATGGGTACCTCCAATTTGACCACTGGCACATCAGGATAATGGACGTTCCCTGAACATCCCCAAGTATTAAAACCACACTAACTACCCTCGATAGCCAGTTATCTCGACACAACTGTCGACCAACAGTCATCGTTGTCAAGATCCGCATCCACACATCACACTACTATTCGATCCAACACGGGATTCCATATTTTATCACATAACCGCATTCGTGGATCGAACCCCATAATCCAGACTAGACTCACTAGAGTCATCCACATGGTCATCCATGACCTCCGCCGCACGTCGCAGCACAATTTCTTAATTAAAGTTCACTTTTCCTGCCCATCAATTATAAATTAGGGTTCCAAAATCACACCCTAGGGTTCCACCGAACCCAACTGCCTTCTGCAGTAAAATCCACAACCTGACCGACACCGCGGTCCTGACATCGTATAGACGTCCAATCCAATCCAATCATCAATTCAACGTGGGTTCCACCACGAAGGTCATCGGCTAACTCCGATGCACCAACACCCCGTACACTGGCCAACACTACCAGGGTCCAAACTTAGACCAATACTCAACTGAGTTTCGCACTTCCAATCAAATGGGGTTCCCTGAACCTAGCTGTGCCCAGTGGCACAACAATCCATCATCACATGACCGAACCGACGGTCCCACATTACCAGTTAATCGTATACAACCCCACTTGGGTTGAATCGCAACAATGCACGGCGTATCGGGCCAAACACACCCAATTCACCATACAAACCCAAACTATCTATCAGGTTGACAACGGAACAGCAGCCCAAAGAGACATCACACCCTCGTCCTTCGCGCACAAAAGAGCAAACCCTGCTCTGATACCACTTGACACGACCCATCCCAATCCCCCCGGGATTACCATGGAATGTGACGTGCTCCCGTCTGACAAGAGGCGCCAAACAAGGGATAACCGATTGCCATTGCCCAAAAGGGCTTCCAGAGTGCGTAAGGATCGATGGAGGAGGTGTGCGATGCTCAAGTCTCTGCTGCAGTCGTATCTGGAATCAACCTGAAGGGCATTGAAAACAAAAGCTGTGAGTGGACGAAAATAAACCAGTCTGTTTAAAACATTTATAAGACATTTATGCCCCTCAGTAAAACCATATGCATGCACCAAAACCAATAATCCCATATTTATTTAGAAATAACCATTAGGGCCTTAGCCCGGAACCCAAAGCATAGTTTCAATTTCCAAAAGTAAATCCAAGAGTTATTTCATAAATCCAGTAATATGAACCATAAGGCATATAATATAAACCATAACCATTATTTTAGCCACTGCACTATACACTCCAATCCGACATCCCTGATGTCTGACGTCCCTGACGTCAATAAGGTCACAATCACAAGGCTACGCGTGCCACTCGGGTCTCAATTTCCGAGTTCAATCCCCGAACCCCGTTCGGGTACAGCATCCCCGATGCTTAGCGTCATAGACAATGGACGTACTAGACGTCCGTGACCTCTCCGGGGTACCTCGCCGGAGGAGACAATATAATATGGAAGGATCTATACAGTGCAGTACCAAATACATTTTATTGATATCCACATGCAAAACATATAGGTATACATAGATAAAATCCGAACCAATCGTTACGTTTCATCAAACGGGTCTCATGCCCAAATACCGTGAAACGTGCCATAACCGAATATCATCAAAACCATTTATAGATTCCAGCATGTGAACATATATAAAATGTAAACCAGGAAACATTTATTCAATTCCATTTTAGGGTCCCCGACCCGCAATCACATGTAGAAATCAACAGGGCCCCTGGCCCGATTCCACAAGTTAACTGGGCCCCTGGCCCGATCCACATGTTAACTGGGCCCCTGGCCCGATTTCATAATTCAACTGGGCCCCTGGCCCGATTTTACATTATTCAAGTTCGTAACCGTTTCATGAAATCATATCCAACCACATTTATGGAAATCGGTGAAAATCCGGAAATCTCGGTTTACGTGCAAATACGCAATTCACCTCGAAATGCGTGAAATCATTTTAAATTCATCGATATCCAAAGTAAATCATTTAATCATAATTATAACAATCATAAAACAGTTATGCATGCATCGAATTTATGAAACCAATGTCCACTCACAGACCGTTTAACCGAGCGCCTCGATACGCGTGCCATAGGCCTTCCCGGGCCGCCTCACTATCACCGGGACTCCCAATCCTGTTCAAATCAATTTAGAGGATCACTAACCTCATCATTAACATCCTATTCAAGTCCCGTAATTATCCCGAATTTTTAAGTATTTTTAAACTGGATTTAAAACCTTCGGACATCCCGAACAATATCGAGACGGTGTCCGATCGACACGAAACCAAACCCAAAATGTTCGTTACATTGTATAGGACAAAAGTCATGTTGACCTTACCTCGAGATTCGTGCCCACGCGCCGTCACGCGCCGCCGTGAGTGGCTGCGCGTGAAAGCCACGCGCCTGCTACAGTGACTGCTACAGTCACCACCTTCACCCGTTTGTCTGGTAAACGGGTCGAAAAGCCCGCGATAGGATCCGGTTCAATCTCACTCATTTCGACATCAATTCAATCCGTTCTTTCAACTGATCCCTTGTAATCAATCACCATTTAAGTTCTGTAAATCTAATTACACAAATTAGGGTATAAATCTCCACGACTCACGATTGATCCTCGACGGGTTTTCAAATCGGGTTTCACGATATAGTCCCTGGTTTCCAAATTAATTCATTCAGTTAGCATCGTGAGAGTGTAAGGGACATTTTTACAAGGTCAATTTGAGAATTACATACCTTAAACTTACTGAACCCAAGCTCGATTTCGAGCTGCCATGGAAGCTCAGTTCTCCCTCAATCCGACATGGTTTCCCGTCGCTTTTGCTGCAAAGCTTCACGTTTTGATCCCAGAAGACTCCAGCTAATCCCCATTTTGATCGACACAACCCAAATACTCCAATTCGAAATTCCCTCCAATTCCCTGAAATTTGATTCCCGAATTGCACCTCCCTACTCAGTCCCCCGTGCTCTCCCTCAGCCAAAACCTTCCCTAAGTCCTCAAGTATCCATTTGTAAAATCAATTTTGGAAGGGAGACTGCTCATGGCCAGAATCAAATCCACAAACCTTTGTTTTTTGCTTGTTCACGGTGAGGGAGTGAGGCTGAACAGAAACAGAAGGAAGGGATGAGATGGACGGCCCAGATTGAATCTCAGAATGAGATCAAGGGCTGAGATCAGATCTGGGGTTCTCAGATCAAAGGCTGAAATTAAAAGTTGGTTTTAATGCTATTTAATCCCATAGTGGATCTGATCCAATCTAGCCAATGGGTGAGTGACACTTGTCACTCACCAGGTGTCCTCCAATCAGATTTCCAGAATAAAATAATCAACACAGTTACCGAGACGTAACATCCCCGATTTCACGTTTCAGACCATAACTTCCTCGTACGAAGTCCGATTTCGGCGTGCCGCCTGTCGTTGGATTCGCATCGACGAAACCTCCGTAACGGTCCTTGGCCCTCGGCCATCGGACATCCCGGTCAAAAAGTCAACATTTCCCTTTATATCGTCCAAATTACGAAAATGCCCCTGGACTTCCGTACATCATAACTTCCACCACGAACGTCGGAATCGAACGTGCCACCTGTCTATGAACTCGTGACGTCCCGAACTACGTCACAGTCATCGGTCAAAGTCCATTTGACCATCCGAAATAAAAGTCAACGTTTTGCCCACGCCCAGGGGCAAAACGGTCATTTTGCACAATTCGTCCGAAATCGCCCAACTAATCTCAGATTAGTAAATCACAATTAAATATTATTAAATCCCGATATTCGGGACGGGTCGTTACACGTTTTCTCTGTGGAATTGTCCTACCGTCTCAGGCCTTTATCCTTGGCCTTAATTACCAGTCAATTGATCAAAGTTTAAACAAAGGATTGGGAGGTTTTGTGTTGTCCTTGTTAGGCATTTATCCACGACATCACAAACAAGCCACCAATCCATCTAATTCAAGTGACAGATGTTACTTTCTAGACTGAAGGATTCACTTAAATGCTGATTCATTAATTCTTAGCCTTAATTACCATTTTATCCTTTTATACACAAATGACTAAAATGCCCCTAACATTCCTCAATCCATAACTTTTTAATCCGGACTCCGATTGACGCATGCCGCATATCTACTGATTCAATATCCCGAGACCTATCCAACGGTACTTCCGGAAAGTCCAAACAAGGTCCCGATCAAAAAGTCAACTTTCGGCCCTTATAACCAGGGACAAAATCGTCATTTCCTTCCCATTTTCCAATTTTTCCTTTTTCGAATTTTTGGGTCGTTACACCTAACGATTTGGAATCCCTAAGTTTCAAGCTCGCGATTTCGAATGCCTGAGTTTCAAACCTTCACGATTTGGAATCCCTGGGTTTCAAGTTCGTGATTTCGAATGCATGGGTTTCATCTATGCCTATCTTCAACACATCACCGTCCGCACAAATTGACTAAAATACCCAGCCATTACATGGCACTTAGGTGCCACATGGATGCCAGGTTTGCATTATAAACGGCGTTAGCGAAACCGTCAGTTAGTTTGGACAACGATCTTGACGATGTACGTGTTCCTGCATCAACCTGAGGCAAATTTCTGTTCTTGGGCCATTTTGAGATTATTTTTTTTTGATTCCTATAATATTTAGCCTAAAAAGCCAATAATGAATGCTTTATCACGTGCGGCGCGCATGATATAATACACCGCTATTCAGATTCCCACTACTCCGTCAAAATCAGCCCCCAATTCCAATGCAGAATCGGAGAGGAAAAACGGAGAGGAAAAACTCAAACCCTACCCCTAATAGGGAAATTTGTGCTTAAGGGGGGTATTCAATTCAGATTTTAATAGATTTTAATGGGTTTCAAATCTGATGTATTTCAACATATTTTGAAAGCTTTTTATTGATTTCAAAGTGTTTTTATATGAATTTTACATGATTTTTTTATTGATTTGTTATGGTTTTAAAAGATTTGTTATGATTTTAAAAGATTTATTATGATTTTAAAAGATTTGTTATTATTTTAAAAGATTTGTTATTATTATGTCTCTTCTATCATCAGTTGAAGTATTATTAGCGACATCAAAATTACAATCTTTTCTTCGGAATCAAAGAAAACATTATCAATTCATTTAAAAATATCAAATTTATCGATTATTTAACAACAACAAAAATAGCAGAAGAACTTACTATTAATCTAATTACAAAATCAACAAAATATCAAAATAACTTACTATTAATCTAATTACTATTATTTAACGCAATCAAATGTTGATAATTTTCAATTACAAAATCAACAAAATTAATCTAATTATAGACGAATTATTATCACATAAAACCATAAACATAAGCCGTAAATAGTTTGTGTTTGTTCTATTATGGTAGGCTCTCATCATTCACAATATCTCTCCACATATGTGATGCTATTTCATTCCTCCTTTCATTAGAATTTTCCCGTTGTTGCTCTTGGGTTTGAAAAACTTCTTATGAAATACTTCCTTTATTTTCTGGTAACGATGATGAAGACTCATCGTCTTCAATAAGAAATTCATCATCACGACATTCCTTACGAAGAAAGTTATGTAACCCTGCACAAGCTAATACTAATTTTGCTTGTGTGTTATACGAAAATAGAGAAGCTGACTTAAAAATGGTGAATCTTGATTTGAATATACCAAATATTCTCTCGGTGACATTTTTTAATGAAGCATGACGAAGATTGAACAACTTAGCTGAAGTTTTTGGTTCACAATCTTTACTAGCATATTCTTGAAGATGATATCTGTCACGACCCGAATCATCTAACACAAAATTGTCCTCTTTGGGCCCAGCCCTCACGATTTTGTTTTCGGGAGCTCACGTGCAACTTCCAGTAGGTCACCCATTTTGGGATTGTACCAGCCTCACGTGCACACTTCTGGTCGGGGTCCGGCTCTGATACCATTCTGCTAGGACCCGACCCTGCTCGGTCAGAACCCAACTCATTTAGCACAATATTGTCCCCTCTGGGTCCTAACCGATGAGGGTCGGGTTCTAACAGAATGGTATCAGAGCAAAATCACGACTGGAAAGTGTGCCAGCGAGGACGCTGGGCCCTAAGGGGGGTGGATTGTAAGTGTTAGGACCCACTCCGGTTTCACCCGAAAACCGAGATAAATCCTGCTCCTGTCTGACACCTCGACACACACAAAAGTAAACTCACTCTAAACCACCACAGTCAGACGCAGGAGAAACTATACAAAACTTTCCGAAGTTAAAGGTTTACAGAGCATAGTTCTAAATACAAAAGAAAGAAAACCAATAAACCAGATACACGCACATGGAAAATTTAAAACACTTCGGGATCCCTCTCGTGACTTCTATGCCTCAGACGCTGCCTCGACGCGGAAACCCCGCGCTAGCTCCACGACCTGGAGGGCAATTTAAAACCAGAAAAGTGTGAGTGGACCAGGATAAAAGAAAAGTTTCCAAAACCATTTATAAGAAAACCGGGTTTGGCCCTCCGTTTTGAAACCACATGCATAACCTAGTTATTAAAACAGTTATAGTTCACGTAACCTCATCATAAAAACAGAAACACTATAAAAGACAGTTATAGAAATCATAGCATAAGCATCATAAAACCGTATCATAAACCATGAATATCAAGTCATCATTATCCGATCAAACCTGCTGGATCTATCCGAGTCTTTAAACTCCCGAGTGTTTAAACTCAATTCAGGCCTCAATAATATCCGAGTCTTTAAACTCCCGAGTCTTTAAACTCAACAGGCCTACGGGGGAAATATCAATATATCCGAGTCTTTAAACTCCCCGAGTCTTTAAACTCAATCCGGGTCTTTAAACTCAATCCGGGTCTTTAAACCCAATTCGGGCCCGTCCCCCGTCAATCAATATCCGGGTCATTAAACCCAATAACCAGATCCAGCAAATCCAATCCAAAACCATTTGAAAATCATTTCTCAATCCACATCCAAACCCGAATCCGAAATCACCGGAGGGGTCCACTCACAGTACCGAGCCCTCAATCGCGTCCCGAACGTCTCGTACGTTCCTCAGCTTCCTCGGGAAGTCCCGATCCTGTCAACAACCGCCAAAGTACGTTACTAACACATCTACGAAGGTCCACCAAATTTTCCCCAAAAATCCCCGGGTCCTAAACGTAATGAACCGGAACCCTAAACCTTCGACCTCGCGGAACTAACTTCAAACGACGTCCGAACAACCCAAAACCAATCCCATTAGACTCGTCACAACACCTAGACTAAAAACCATGTTGACCGCTTTCCCAGCTGCCGCCGCACGCGCCTCCCAAAGTGGCTGCGTGTGGCCCTCACGCGCCAGCTACAGTGCATCGTCTACCTCAAGTTGACCCAGTTCAAACCAATCACTGTAGCTCGAACCAGCTAGACCGGTTCTCCGCCGTGCCTGCACCAAAACTACTCCTCTCTTCCACCAACTACTTCGTCCTATCCTAAGCTATCCCTTCCCCTTACTCAGACAACTCGACTCAGGCTGCAACTCGTTGACTCTAGCTCAAACAGAAACCCGAACTGTCCCCTGTTTTCCTTCCCGGCCACCCAGGTCTTCCTCCGTCACGGTAACTAGCTTAAACCAATCCTAGAAGCTCAATGAGTCTCACCCAACTCAGCAGAACCGTCGACTCAACCCCAGACTTCACGACTTTCGATTTGAAAATCTACGGCAAAACAGAGCATCGAAAGGGAAACAAGAAATTACCTGCCCTCCGGTCGCCGTCGTGAGCTCCACCGTGGCAACACAACTCCTCCAGTCCACCTCCAGTGACACGACCCATCCCAATCCCCCCCGGGATTACCATGGAATGTATCATGCTCCCGTCTGACAAGAGGCGTCAGACAAGGGATAACCGATTGCCATTGCCCGAATGGGCTTCCAGAGTGCGTAAGGATCGATGGAGGAGGTGTGCGATGCTCAAGTCTCTGCTGCAGTCGTATCCGGAATCAACCTGAAGGGCATTAAAAACAAAAGCTGTGAGTGGACGAAAATAAACAATCATGTTAAAAACATTTATAAGACATTTATGCCCCTCAGTAAAATCATATGCATGCACCAAAAACCAATAATCCCATATTTATTTAGAAATAACCACTAGGGCCTTAGCCCGGAAACCAAAGCATAGTTTCAAATTCCAAAAGTCAATCCAAGAGTTATTTCATCAATCCAGTAATATTCATTTATTATTTTTCCATCTCCGGCATCCCCGATGCCTAGCGTCCTAGACGCTTGACGTTCCAGACGTCATATCTCACGGTATTAAGCAACGCGTGCTGCCCGGGGTCTCACCGGGTCCATATCTCTGACATCCCCGATGTCCGACGTCCATGACGTCCAGCAATCCTGCTCCTGGATCACTATACGGTCTGGTAGCTCCGTACAATGAGCCCTCGCAGGCAATGCACCGTGACTTCTCCAGTGTCCCCGACACTTGGAGGAGACCAGGATATAAATATCCTCATATCGAGATGGTTTTATGGAACACATTTTTATTGTTCATTTCCAAAATATCACAAGGGCCCTGCCCCGTATTTCCATAAAACCGTCATAAGTCCAAATAGTTGAATCAAATTCGAAATAGTTTATTCAATTCCATTTTAGGGTCCCCGACCCGAAATCACATATATAAGTTAACTGGACCCCTGGCCCGATTTCATAAGTTAACTGGGCCCCTGGCCCAATTTCATAATTCAATTGGGCCCTTGGCCCGATTAACAAATTAACTGGGCCCCTGGCCCGATTAACAATTTAACTGGGCCCCTGGCCCGATTTCACTTTAACAAATCTGTAACCGTTTCATGAAATCATATCCATCCATATTTATGGAAATCAGTGCAATTCCAGAAAACCTCGATTCATGGGCAAACACGTAAATCGCTTCGAAATGCGTGAAAACATATAAATTCACTGATATCCAAAATAAATCATATAATCACAATTATAACAATCATGAAACAGTTATGCATGCATCGAATTTATAAAACCAATGTCCACTCACAGACCGTTTAACCGAGTGCCTCGATTCGCGTGCCATAGGCCTTCCCGGGCCACACCACAATCACCGGGACTCCCAATCCTGTTCAAATCACATTAGAGGATCACTAACCTCATCATTAACATCCTATTCAAGTCCCGTAATTTTCCCGAATTTTTAAGTATTTTTAACCTCGAATTAAAACCTTCGGACATCCCGAACAATATCGAAACGGTGTCCGATCGACACGAAACCAATCCCAAAATGTTCGTTACATTATATAGGATAAAAGTCATGTTGACCTCACCTCGAGATTCGTACCCACGCGCCGTCACGCGCCGCCGTGAGTGGCTGCGCGTGAAAGCCACGCGCCTGCTACAGTGACTGCTACAGTCACCACCTTCACCCGTTTGTCTGGTAAACGGGTCTGATTACCCGCGATAGGATCCGGCTCAATCACACCCAATTCGACATCAATTCAATCCGTTCTTGATCCTAAAACAATCATTAGCATATGAATTTCAGTTCTGTGACATCGATCAACATCAACCATCGATTAATCGTGTCAACAACCCGTGATCACCCAAAACGGGTCAACCACCAAAACTCCATCAATCCTCAACCATTGTCAAATTAACTTCATATGAAGCATATAAGGACTAACAGGAACCAATTAGCATGATTAATTGAACACGACATTACCTCAATCACCACAACTCAAGCTCGAGTTTTCCAGCCGTCCACCTCGTCTGTTCACGACCCTAGGAGCCCCAAAGCTTGCTCCATTTGATCTGGTTCGACACGTTGAAGTTCCAGGAAGCTCAATCCATCATCAATTAGGCTTGGGCTGGCCTAAAACTGGAAGTTCGAATTTGATTTTCCCAGAAACCAGTTTCGGGTTTTTGAGCATTCCTCCACCATTCTCACTCCAATCTTCTCATTCTCAATCTCAGAGTCATCCTCTCGACTCACTCTCCATTCTATCGATCTAAATCAACCATTAAAAGCATCCTAAAGTGCCCCTCAGTCCACTGTGTAAATTCCCTGCACTGACCCGAAAACATGATAAAACAGTGCCCATGTTCATTTGATTGATTGCCAGCACCAACATATGTGCGATTCCACCTCAAACTGACCCAATTAACTCAATTAAATTGATAAACAATCACGGGATCGATCGCACAAAGCATCCACCATCACGGCTGTTCAATGAAACAGTACCCCCGTGTGAAATTACAATTCTGCCCTTGTGCAGAAAATTACCAAAATGCCCCTCACGCATCCTGACCCGTAACTCGGTCATACGGACTCCGATTGATGCGTGCCACCTGTCTATGAACTCAGGGCATCGAGACCTTCCTAACGGTCCTCGGTCCTCGGCCATCGGACCACCCGATCAAAAAGTCAACATTTCCCCTATAGCGTCCAAATTACGAAAATGCCCTTGCACTTCCGTACATCATAACTTTCACCACGAACGTCGGAATCGAACGTGCCACCTGTCTATGAACTCGTGACGTCCCGAACTACGTCACGGTCATCGGTCAAAGTCCATTTGACCATCCGAATTAAAAGTCAACGTTTTGCCCACGCCTAGGGGTAAAACGGTCATTTTGCACAATTCGTCCGAAATCGCCCAACTAATCCCAGATTAGTAAATCACAATTAAATATTATTAAATCCCGATATTCGGGACGGGTCGTTACAACCTTCCCTCCTTAAGGAATTTCGTCCTCGAAATTCCCAACAACCTTATTCCACAAACACCTCGTGGAAAACAATTCGATCACATACCATGTGTACACCTGTACACCCACGTACTGGAACAACACCAGTCTCGTCTGTACCCAGACATCCCATCACAGTCATACGTCACAATAGCAACAACACTCGACCACCGCGAGTGGAAATGATCACCCGATTCGTGATAAAATCGCTTAACCATTTAGCTGACTCCTTCAGCTAGACGGTTCCTTCCCATTGCCAATAAATCCTTACATTTGCTCCCATTGGGAGTCACCAAATCTCATTTGTCGGTCCAAGCTGACACCATCAGTCAAACTGTCACCACAAAGCTTTACCACCCTAGTAAAGCTCCAACCATCAGCCAATCAGTGACAACACCACGTACTACATCACCCTCGATGTAGCGTAAGATCAACCACATGATCTCAATTCGCAGGGCAAGCCCAATCCTGCGACACAAAATGATCTCAATGTCCATAATCGCCGACTCCCTCAGCGAACCAAGACGCTGGGAAATCACGGTGTGATCAAGTCACACAAGGCTACTCGTGGTTACGCAGACCACCAATTCACTCATCTTGAGTGTACGCATACCATCAACTTACACAATCAAGTGGTGTAACTGGAACACATTGAATACCAGCCCAGCAGTGATCACACACATCAATACTAGGGTTCCACTAGCCAACCATGGCTAAGAGCACCTGCTCATACAATCACTGAACCCGACAAAATCACTCTGCTCGGCGCACAGTATCCAATGTCCAGTCCACAATACAGCCAAACAAATGATATCAGAACCAAGCCGATTACCAACACATTTAGTTACACACCACTGGTACATCCCATGTACCGCCATTAGGCACCACTCAGCCTAACCAGTCTCAATCCTCGCACAACGTACCCTGAACGCACCTCAATCCATCAACCTACCTATAACCACCCAGGTCATAGCCAAACACGTTCCAATAATGGAGTACAATTGCCCAAACCATCATGGGACAACCCGAACTCCACCCATCATCTAGTTCCAATTACGAATCCCAATTCGTAATTTCGTAAGAAATCCCGAATCCGAACCCAAACATCATATTTTTAATCCATTTCCAAATCCGAATCCGAAATCATTACTCCGTAAGCTAGCATTGGAATAATCATTCTGTACCCAAATCCAGTAATCCGTTTTCGAGCTTCGCAATCGAATCCTAAATCGTCACCCAGAAATTCGATTCCAAAACCCAAAATCTCGTTTACGTCCACCAAGACGTAACAAAACCAAACCTATCGGTTGCCTGTCCAAAACACTCGATTGACTTCATAGGGAAGCCAATCCCAATATTCACACGTCAAAGGTTGAAAAAAATCCGACCACATCGGCAACCTACTCAACCAAGTCACAAACCATATGGACTCACTCCGAAAAGAAGTTCGGTCCTGTCATTTACGACTCACACCAAGGTAAGAGTGATAAACTCTCACCCAATCTGGATCATCAAGATCACAATCCATATCCATCGCTACGTCACCCGACATGTAACATCACGATCCTAGATCGTCACATCGACCAAAGTCGATAACATCACAAATCAGATCCACCTAGGATCCACACATGCTCACATAGCTAACAATCCAACTGAAAGCTGATCGTAGGGTCTTACACCCTCAATTGAATCCTTCGCCAAATTTCCCTTGGTGGAAAGATGACCACGCATATCACCACCGAATCCAAAATCATACAAAACGTCTTGTGTCCAATGAACCCAAGCCAACATGGGTCCACCCACCAATACACGCTCAACGTCCTGGTAGCAACAATCATCATCTGCCACGGCAGAAAATAAGAAGTCAACCCCAAAGACTTCAGGATACCAATCACCGATGCGGAAACGAGCACTCATCTCGTTCCCCCAATCACAACTCTCCCCGGATCGGGAGTTCCAACCATGTTGGAAACAGACATGCTCCCAATGAGATGTCAAGTGCAACCACTGGACTGCCCACGTCCATACCTCACTTGGACCACCACGTGTCCAAAATCAATTCATTACTCGGACCCCACGTCCGCCAATAATCATGTACGCACACACCCCGATTCCGAACGGGATATCTCCAATTTTGCCTGAATGTGCATACCATACTTCCTCCGTCTCACATCTCAACCTAAACAGGTTCAATCCTCGGTTCCAAGTGATTCACAATCACAAAATCCAGCAACAATACCACGAATGGTTTCCCGACTTTTCCTATCTCAACAATTTCCTTGCACCCTCTGAGGATATTAGAGGTAAATAATCTTACCAATCTCGGAGTTGACAACAACTCCCCAATTCCACTGATTCTCATGACGTAGGGAACATCGTCCCTAGATTCCTCAAGTTTCAATCATACCTTTTTTTATCCGTTCATCACATGTCATCGTATATCTGTTAGGACTTATCCCAACACGACACAACCTCCACTGGATCCCATCCAGTCCAAGACTCAACCACCACTGAGTCGCAGATACCGATCATATGTCCATCATGACAGAGTCACACCCCAATTGGTGGCTCATCGTCGTCACAATCACTGACACCTGCACCAGTGCTAGTACCAATACCAGCGCACCATCATCAACACTAGTATCAACACACTGGCATCCATACTAGTATTGGCATCAAGGCACCAACATACCAACATCCATGCTAGCACACAGTGTGCAACCTTGTTACCCTGGATCTCCGTTCATTACGAACGACGATCCCGTAACAACACTCGTACCCCACGACTATGGGTACCTCCAATTTGACCAGGCACATCAGGATAATGGACGTTCCCCGAACATCCCCTGATCCCCAAGTGTGGAAGCCACACAAAATACCCTCGATAGCCAGTCATCTCGACACAACTGTCGACCAACAGTCATCGCTGTCAAGATCCGTATCCACACATCACACCAATATTCGATCCAACACAGGATTCCATATTTCATACCCGTATCCGTAGATCGAAACCCATAAGACTCACTAGAGTCATCCACATGGTCATCCAAGACCTCAGCCGCTCGCCGCAGCACAAATCCTCAAATAACGTTCACTTTTCCAGTCCATCGATTATAAATTAGGGTTCCAAAATCACACCCTAGGGTTCCACCGAACCCAACTGCCTTCTGCAGTAAAATCCACAACCTGACCGACCCCGCGGTCCTGACATCATATAGACGTCCAATCCAATCCAATCGTCAATTCAACGTGGGTTCCATCGTGGGTTCCACCACGAAGGTCATCGACTAACTCCGATGCACCAACACCCCGAACATTAGCCAACACTACCAGGGTCCAAAACATAGACCAATACTCAACTGAGTTTCGCATTTCCATAACATTATTCAAATGGGGTTCCCTGAACCCAGCTGTGCCCAGTGGCACAACAATCCATAATCACATGACCGAACCGACGGTCCCACATTACCAGTTAATCGAATACAACCCCACCTGGGTTGAATCGCATCAATGCACGGCGTATCGGGTCAAACACACCCAATGCACCATACAAACCCAAAACTATCTATCAGGTTGACAACGGAACCGCAGCCCCAAGAGACATCACACCCTCGACCTTCGCGCACAAAAGAGCAAAACCTGCTCTGATACCACTTGACACGACCCATCCCAATCCCCCCGGGATTACCATGGAATGTATCATGCTCCCGTCTGACAAGAGGCGTCAGACAAGGGATAACCGATTGCCATTGCCCGAACGGGCTTCCAGAGTGCGTAAGGATCGATGCAGGAGGTGTGCAATGCTCAAGTCTCTGCTACAGTCGTATCAGGAATCAACCTGAAGGGCATTAAAAACAAAAGCTGTGAGTGGACGAAAATAAACAATCCTGTTAAAAACATTTATAAGACATTTATGCCCCTCAGTAAAATCATATGCATGCACCAAAAACCAATAATCCCATATTTATTTAGAAATAACCATTAGGGCCTTAGCCCGGAAACCAAAGCATAGTTTCAAATTCCAAAAGTCAATCCAAGAGTTATTTCATCAATCCAGTAATATTCATTTATTATTTTTCCATCTCCGGCATCCCCGATGCCTAGCGTCCTAGACGCTTGACGTTCCAGACGTCATATCTCGCGGTATTAAGCAACGCGTGCTGCCCGGGGTCTCACCGGGTCCATATCTCTGACATCCCCGATGTCCGACGTCCATGACGTCCAGCAATCCTGCTCCTGGATCACTATATGGTCCGGTAGCTCCGTACAATGAGCCCTCGCAGGCAATGCACCGTGACTTCTCCAGTGTCCCCGACACTTGGAGGAGACCAGGATATAAATATCCTCATATCGAGATGGTTTTATGGAACACATTTTTATTGTTCATTTCCAAAATATCACAAGGGCCCTGCCCCGTATTTCCATAAAATCGTCATAAGTCCAAATAGTTGAATCAAATCCGAAATAGTTTATTCAATTCCATTTTAGGGTCCCCGACCCGAAATCACATATATAAGTTAACTGGGCCCCTGGCCCGATTTCGTAAGTTAACTGGGCCCCTGGCCCGATTTCATAAGTTAACTGGGCCCCTGGCCCGATTTCATAATTCAATTGGGCCCTTGGCCCGATTAACAAATTAACTGGGCCCCTGGCCCGATTAACAAATTAACTGGGCCCCTGGCCCGATTTCACTTTAACAAATCCGTAACCGTTTCATGAAATCATATCCATCCATATTTATGGAAATCAGTGCAATTCCAGAAAACCTCGATTCATGTGCAAACACGTAAATCGCCTCGAAATGCGTGAAAACATATAAATTCACTGATATCCAAAATAAATCATATAATCACAATTATAACAATCATGAAATAGTTATGCATGCATCGAATTTATAAAACCAATGTCCACTCACAGACCGTTTAACCGAGTGCCTCGATTCGCGTGCCATAGGCCTTCCCGGGCCACACCACAATCACCGGGACTCCCAATCCTGTTCAAATCACATTAGAGGATCACTAACCTCATCATTAACATCCTATTCAAGTCCCGTAATTTTCCCGAATTTTTAAGTATTTTTAACCTCGAATTAAAACCTTCGGACATCCCGAACAATATCGAAACGGTGTCCGATCGACACGAAACCAATCCCAAAATGTTCGTTACATTATATAGGATAAAAGTCATGTTGACCTCACCTCGAGATTCGTACCCACGCGCCGTCACGCGCCGCCGTGAGTGGCTGCGCGTGAAAGCCACGCGCCTGCTACAGTGACTGCTACAGTCACCACCTTCACCCGTTTGTCTGGTAAACGGGTCTGATTACCCGCGATAGGATCCGGCTCAATCACACCCAATTCGACATCAATTCAATCCGTTCTTGATCCTAAAACAATCATTAGCATATGAATTTCAGTTCTGTGACATCGATCAACATCAACCGTCGATTAATCGTGTCAACAACCCGTGATCACCCAAAACGGGTCAACCACCAAAACTCCATCAATCCTCAACCATTGTCAAATTAACTTCATATGAAGCATATAAGGACTAACACGAACCAATTAGCATGATTAATTGAACACGACATTACCTCAATCACCACAACTCAAGCTCGAGTTTTCCGGCCGTCCACCTCGTCTGTTCACGGCCCTAGGAGCCCCAAAGCTTGCTCCATTTGATCTGGTTCGACACGTTGAAGTTCCAGGAAGCTCAATCCATCATCAATTAGGCTTGGGCTGGCCTAAAACTGGAAGTTCGAATTTGATTTTCCCAGAAACCAGTTTCGGGTTTTTGAGCATTCCTCCACCATTCTCACTCCAATCTTCTCATTCTCAATCTCAGAGTCATCCTCTCGACTCACTCTCCATTCTATCGATCTAAATCAACCATTAAAAGCATCCTAAAGTGCCCCTCAGTCCACTGTGTAAATTCCCTGCACTGACCCGAAAACATGATAAAATAGTGCCCATGTTCATTTGATTGATTGCCAGCACCAACATATGTGCGATTCCACCTCAAACTGACCTAATTAACTCAATTAAATTGATAAACAATCACGGGATCGATCGCACAAAGCATCCACCATCACGGCTGTTCAATGAAACAGTACCCCCGTGTGAAATTACAATTCTGCCCTTGTGCAGAAAATTACCAAAATGCCCCTCACGCATCCTGACCCGTAACTCGGTCATACGGACTCCGATTGATGCGTGCCGCCTGTCTATGAACTCAGGGCATCGAGACCTTCCTAACGGTCCTCGATCCTCGGTCCTCGGCCATCGGACCACCCGATCAAAAAGTCAACATTTCCCCCTATAACGTCCAAATTACAAAAATGCCCTTGCACTTCCGTACATCATAACTTTCACCACGAACGTCGGAATCGAACGTGCCACCTTTCTATGAACTCGTGACATCCCGAACTACGTCACGGTCATCGGTCAAAGTCCATTTGACCATCAGAATTAAAAGTCAACGTTTTGCCCGCGCCTAGGGGTAAAACGGTCATTTTGCACAATTCGTCCGAAATCGCCCAACTAATCCCAGATTAGTAAATCACAATTAAATATTATTAAATCCCGATATTCGGGACGGGTCGTTACATCCAGCCTCATGACACCTCCACCAGCTTCGATTGATCGAACACGGCCGCACCACCACTCACACAACTCCTCTCTGTTCTCTGTTTTCCCCATGGTTTCCCGTGGCTCACCTCAAACCCACACACAGCCACCGCACCTCCAAACCTCCTCTCTGTCTCCTTCTTGATCTCTGGTCACTCCTCACACACTCACAAACTCACACCCTCACCAAGCTTGATCGATTCCTCCCCAAATTCCCAGTCTCTGTTTTCTCTCTGGGTCGAAGAAGAAACACGAACACACGGGCACCCCCAATTATTTGGACCGTGCACACGCCTAGAAGCCACTAGGCCCTTGCCACACGTCACAATCCTCTCCCTTTCTCTCACAAGTGGCTCAATCTCAGCCCTCCATTTGTCCCTCTCTGTTGCACAAATCCCAGAGCACAAAGACCAAAATGCCCTTCCTTTTAAACCAAAATTACAATTTTACCCTTACCGTTTTAGACTCGTATCTCACACATCGTAACTCCGATAAACTCGTGTCGTCTGTCATCAAACTCAGGACGACGAGATCTATCTAACGATCCTAGGTCAACAAGTCAAAACCCGATCGTACTAAAAGTCAACTTTTTCCCCTAGTTTAACCAAATTACGGTTATGCCCTCAACCTTCCGAACATCATAACTTCCTCCTCGGATGTCGGAATCGGGCGTGCCACCTGTCTACAGATTCGTGACGTCCTAAACTACATCCTGGTCATCGGTCAAAACCCAATTGACCGTCCGAACTAAAAGTCAACGTTTTGCCAAACCTGGTGCAAAATCGTCATTCTAGGATAACGACCTTATCAGAACCAACTAACCCCAGATTAAGCTCACTAATCCTTTACTAATCACCGTCTTAACCTTAATTTCCTGGACGGGTCGTTACAACTTACCCACCTAAAAAGAATTTCGTCCCCGAAATTCCACAGCTCGTTCCTGACACTAAGGGTCTCCTACCCGGTAAGCAACACTAGCTTAACAACAAGCACTCCTGGGTCCTGTCTATCATCTCCACCTTGGGTATTTCACTCCATCCCCAACTACCAGTTACACTTCATGGTGTACGCAAGGGAAACTCTATGAACAGAAATAAAAAATATTTTGAAATACATCATATGGAGTACCCGATAAAATTCATAGAGTACATCCTCACGTACTGCCACCTCACCTTCCAGAACCCAACTCAAGTCCTAACCCAACACAAGCTAATCCAACAGGAAATCCTACCTACTGGTTCACTCCCTCGGCTTCTACTTCGACCACTTGTCGGAATAAATCTACAAAGTCCAAAAGGCAACTCTAGATTGTGGGTTCTCTCCTTCAATAACCTCATATCGATCAGTTATAGTCACTCCTTTCTCATTCTTCCGTCATCCTTCAACGGAACTCACCGTAACACTCCAGGTCACTTAGGGAAAATCCTAAACTCTACCCTGGGGTCCAACAACAAATAGGTACAACGCAACCAAGGATAGTAAAATACCTGTCCTCGCACCTGGTGCCGACTGAACCTCCTGTTGTGTCATCGAAAACACTCGTGCCTGAGATCCTGACGCTCTACCACGTCCTCTCGAAAGTGGCACCACCACCTCCTCTTGTGCCAGCTGTCTCTGACGCTGTACTCTGTCCAGGCTCCACCGATCCTTGACCTACACCACCTTCCTGTGGTAACAGTGGACACTCACGTCGAAAGTGACCTCGCTCTTCGTAGTAGAAACAAGCATCCCGACCAGGTCCACCACTCGATCTCCCCGTCGACGCCACAGACGTCGCACTAACTTGTGGAGTCGGTTGTGCTCGGTAACCACGGAATCCTGAACTCTGGAAACTACCAGGTCTACCAAAACGATCATCGCCCGACGACGATGCTCCCCCGAAGTTGCCCCTCTTCGGTGTTCTCTGACTCGAAGCTCCAGAAAAAGATGGTTCCCGGCGTCGCACTGGCAAACTAGCCTCAACCCTCGCCGCAGCGTCTGACAACTCTCGGAGAGTAGTAAACGATCCAGCCGTCACTATGGCTCGAATCTCACCTCGCAGGCCCAACTCAAACCTACGACACTTCTCTTCTTCAGTGGCCACAAACGCAGGAGCAAACCGAGACAACATCTGAAACATCTGTTCATACTCAGCCACACTCAGATTCCCCTGTTGAAGCTGCAGAAACTTAGCCTCCTTGGCATCTCGGAAAGAACGAGGGTAATACTGATCTAAGAATCTCTCCCGAAGCGTCTCCCATGTCACAGTGTGGGCGTCCCAGCCAGAAAACTCGAGGGTATACCACCACTCGTACGCCGCACCATCTAGTAAGAACGTAGCCAGTAACACTCGCTCCTCCGATGGGCAATGCATCATTGCAAAAATCCGTTCAAGTCTCGTAATCCACCTCTGGGCTTCCTCAGGATCTGCCCCGCCACCAAAAGTATTAGCCCCGAGCCGCTGGGCTCGCTCAATCATAGCACTCTCTGTCTCTCTTGCTGCTTCGTCTTCAGGTCGTGGAGAGGGTCTACGTCTCGGAGGCATCGTCAACCGCACGCTGAAAGAGGCATAGAAATAGTCAAACAACCTAAACACAACCTCACAACCCAACAACCCAACAAACTCGACAAACCTATGCTCTGATACCAATTGTCAGGACCCACCCCGGTTTCACCCCGAAAACCGAGATAAATCCTGCTCCCGTCTGACACCTCGATACACACAAAAGTAAACTCACTATAAACCACCACAGTCAGACGCAGGAGAAACTATACAAAACTTTCCGAAGTCAAAGGTTTACAGAGCATAGTTCTAAATACAAAAGAAAGAATAAACGAGATACACGCACACGGAAAATTTAAAACACTTAGGGATCCTTCTCATGACTTCTATGCCTCAGACGCTGCCTCGACGCCGAAACCCCGCGCTAGCTCCACGACCTGGAGGGCAATTTAAAACCAAAAAAGTGTGAGTGGACCAGGATAAAAGAAAAGTTTCCAAAACCATTTATAAGAAAACCAGGTTTGGCCCTCCGTTTTGAAACCACATGCATAACCTAGTTATTAAAACAGTTATAGTTCACGTAACCTCATCATAAAAACAGAAACACTATAAAAGACAGTTATAGAAATCATAGCATAAGCATCATAAAACCGTATCATAAACCATGAATATCAAGTCATCATTATCCGATCAAACCTGCTGGATTTATCCGAGTCTTTAAACTCTCGAGTCTTTAAACTCAATCCAGGCCTCAATAATATCCGAGTCTTTAAACTCCCGAGTCTTTAAAATCAACAGGCCTACGGGGGAAATATCAAGATATCTGAGTCTTTAAACTCCCGGGTCTTTAAACTCAATCCGGGTCTTTAAACCCAATCCGGGCCCGTCCCCCGTCAATCAATATCCAGGTATTTAAACCCAATAACCAGATCCAGCAAATCCAATCAAAAACCGTTTGAAAATCATTTCTCAATCCACATCCAAACCCGAATCCGAAATCACCGGTCCGAAGCCCTTCCAGCTACCCTAACTGTCATTCCGAACCCAAATCCGGAAATCCACTTCTCAACTTTAAAACCAAATTCCGATTTCTCGAAATCCGATTTTAAAACCGAAACCTTGATTATCAAAATCACGTTCCAAAATCCCTTTATAAACATTTAAAAGCCCAAAACCATAGCCTCATATTCCGAAATCACCTTTTTCTCGAAAAACTAGCTGAAACCGAACTTACTCGAAAAACGTGTAATTATGTAAAACCAACAAAACATATTCGATAAACATAGAATCATGCTTAAAACCATAAAACAAATAATAAAAAGCAGTTATGCATGCTCAGTTATACAGAAGGGGTCCACTCACAGTACCGAGCCCTCAATCGCGTCCCGAACGTCTCGTACGTTCCTCAGCTTCCTGGGGAAGTCCCGCTCCTGTCAACAACCACCAAAGTATGTTACTAACACATCTACGAAGGTCCACCTAATTTTCCCCAAAAAACCCCGGGTCCTAAACGTAACGAACCGGAACCCTAAACCTTCGACCTCGCGGAACTAACTTCAAACGACGTCCGAACAACCCGAAACCAATCCCATTAGACTCGTCACAACACCTAGTGACAGGACTCGTACCAACTGGACGTCAAAAATCGAGCCCGGTCCTGCTCCCGTCTGACAAGTCAACTAAAGGTCCGAAACTAACCTTCGGTGCTTGCCAGACAAGGGATGTTTGCGCGGATTTCTGCTGCTGCCACTGCCTCACGATCAATCCCGAACGTCGTACCACGGCCTGGAGGGTCACAAAACAGAAAAGGTGTGAGTGGACAAAAATGACCTCTTATAAAAACATTTATCAAAATACATTCTTACGCTCCAGTTTTCACAAACTTGCATGCATATCGTAAAACATGAGTAATCGTATAAAATCATTCAAGTATGAACAGTGGACCGATAAAATCAAAACATATTTAACCATGGTCCGTAAAACTCATGTTCACCAAATCAGTTCATGTTATAAAACATCAAATCCCGGCTCTCAGGCCAAAACATGTGAAAGCATAATCACCTGGCCACAAAGACCGAGAACCCGTACTCAATGCCAGTACGTCATCACAAACAACATCAATCAGCACTAATCACCAGTGCACAATAAATATATCAATCCAATCAATCCGCACTACTCACAAGTGCATAAAATATCACAAATCACATCTGCACTACTCACAAGTGCACAATCAATCAAACTGCACTACTCACAAGTGCTGCATTACGCGTAGGCCAATATCCAGTCACTCTCTCGGGAACAGACACCTCTGGGCTCAACCCCCTCGGGCTCAGTCACATCTGGGCGTACACATCCCCAGGCTCAGACACCTCCGAGTGGTACATCCAGGCTCAGTTTCATCCGAGAAGCTGACTACCATAGGATCAACTCCTGATCCTACAATCACATCCCCCAAGCTCCGGTCGTTTGGGTAATCCCTCCAAGCACCGACCGTCTGGGAATATCACAATCACAATGAAAACCATCCCGAGAATTACATTCCAAAAAATTTCAATCAAATCTTGACTTCATACCAAGTCAAGATCATCCCCGACTGGGTCTCAAAGCCCAAAATACCATTTACACGTATTTCTTTAAAATCACCTTTTAGAACAATAAAATAATCCAGAAATCATCATTGACTTACCAACTAAGTCAAAACATCATTTTAGAAATCATTTAGACTCCGAGCCTAGCCCAAAACAACATTTGCACGTTCCTCGTAAAACGTGCCCAAAAGACTGATTAAAATAATCATAAAATCCCAATAAATCATTAATTTCACAATTTCACAAGTGACTACACATCCGAGTAAAAATCACTATTCACTTGGGTTCTCATGCCCAACATATCATTATCACGCAAATCCATGCGTTACAACCTCCGTTGCCATTTTCACGTAAATCCACGAAATTGACCATTGACTCATTCCCGAGTCACCACATCAGTTTTTAATCCATGACTCAATAATCCGAGTCCAAACATTATTTTCAATCAATTTCAATCCCGGACTCATAAACCAAGTCCAAACATCATTTTTACCAAATTTCGTAATTTCTCGAAAATCGCCCAAAAATAATAATATAATAATCATAAAACCGAGAAATTACCGGATTGAAACATAAATCATGCCCAAGCATATAAAATCATATAATACGGCATTTAAATCATATATGCATGCATTACGGTTAGAAAACAAAGTCCACTCACACACACCGTCCAAAACGGTTCGTTTCCGAGCTGCACGTTTTTCCGTAAAATCTGGAAATCACAACTCCTGTCCAAAATCATTATAGAGGGTTACTAACATCTCAAAATACTTCATATAATTTTCCCCAATTTTTTCGGAATTTAAATACGCATTTTAAACGTAAAACAAAACTTCGGATACTCGGAACATTAACGAAACGATATCCGATTTCCTCGAAATCAACGTCAAAATGTTCGTTACACTGAGAGGATCAAAAGTCATGTTGACCTCACCTTGAGACTAGGCCAGACGCGCCCTCACGCGCCGCCGTGAGTGGCTGTGCGTGAAACCCACGCGCCAGCTACAGTGTTGTCGTTCATGCCCGTTTGTCTGGTAAACGGGTCGTTTAACCCGCGATCAGACCCGGTTGGTTTTCTGTCAATTCCACACTGTTTTCATCAATTGAACACTCAGTCAGCTTCAATTCAAGTCATATTAAAGTTCTGAAACATCAATTACATGAAAATCTACCTCAAACCTCACGATCACAGATGATCATTCGAAGGACACCCCGAACACTGTTCATCATCAGAAATCCCTCAATTTCACACGATTTCCTTAAATTGATTCAACCCGAAGCTTCAGTGAACTCAGGTAAACATTTTCCCCAACTCAATTGAATCAATTCATGGCTCAAACTCCACGACTCAAACTCGATTGCCGTACACTGTGCAACCATGGGATTCTGTCAATCTCAACCGGTTTCTTCCAATTGATGAACCCATAAGCATCGTGGGATCCTGAGAAGTAATTTCCCCACATCAATTACACCGTTTGATTGCTCCAAGATCACGACTCAACCTTCAAACTCCATTACTATCACCAAGTCCGTTCAGAGTGAATTGGTGGCCAATTTCCTTCGTTCTTGTTGCAGATCGACTCGTATTGATCCCAGAAAGCTGAATGAAGTTTCAATTCCACTCCTCACGGCTCAATTCTTCCAATTCCATTTTCCCTCCCAAAACTCAAAATCCGAAATTCCAGTCTCCTCCTCACTGTCAATCTCTCGTGTTTACCCAGTTGAATCCATCTCTCAAAGCTCTCAAATTCCCCTCGAAACTGGTTGTGAAAGGGAGCTCAATTCTCCCAATTCCGATTCCCCCTTCTCACGGGTAAGAAAACAAAGAAGAAGAAAAATGGGGAAAATGGAAGAAATTATGAAGAAGGAATGATGATGTTGTAATGATGGTGTTGGGAGGGAAACATCGATCATATTTCATGGGATGGGTGACACTTGTCATTCATCCGGATGTGCACAGTCACCGGGTACTGTTCATATTAAAATATTATTTTAATCCCGGTTCGTTCTGTTAATCGAGCCCGATTCCGTGACCATAACTTTCACCTCGAATGTCGGAATCGAACGTGCCACCTGTCTATGAACTCGTGACGTCCCGAACTACGTCATAGACATCGGTCAAAGTCCATTTGACCGTCCGAACTAAAAGTCAACATTTTACCCACGCTAGGGGCAAAACGGTCATTTTGCACGTTTCGTCCGATTTCACTCAACTAATCCCCGATTAATCTTTTTAATTCATAATTTATTAATATTCAATCCCGATATTCGGGACGGGTCATTACAACCTTCCCTCCTTAAAGAATTTCGTCCCTGAAATTCCAACTATCCGTATTCCACAACTAGCTCGTGGACAACAAATGGGTCTCACAACATGTGTACACCTGTATACCCACAAGCAAACGCAGAACTCGTCTGCACTGAGACGTCACATCACAGATGCACGTCGCACTAACTACACTCGACCACCTCGAGTGAAATTGACCACCAGAAATTGGCAATGTCACCATTAAGCTGACTCTTTTAGCTTGACGGCCCCACGTACTGACTAATGTGCCCTGACCTTCGCTCTCATCGAGAGTCACCAAAACTCACCTGTCAGTCCATGCTGACACTACAAGCCAAACTGTCACTACCAAGCTTTACCACTCTAGTAAAGCGCCAATCAGTAACAAATCAGTGACAACACATCATACTACAACGTCCGTCAATGTAGCATAAGATCAACAACATGATCTCCCCTCGCAGGGCAAACTTAATCCTGCGACAAATACCAACAGCAGTAACCACAACTGTCACCCCCTCAGCGATCCCAGATGCTGGTAAGGTCATGATAAGGTAACATCTCGCCGCAAAGCAACTTGCGGTCACACTAACCACCAACTCACTCAATCAGATGGTGTAACTGGAACACATTGAACACTAGCCTAGCAGTGATCACACAACTCAACACTAGAGTTATACTAGCCAACCATGGCTAAGAGCACCTGCTCAAACAATCACTGAAATCATCAGAATCACTTTGCCCAGTGCATCGTTTTCAATGTCCAGTTCACGTTCACAACCCATCCAATGGTATCAGGATTAAGCCGACTACTAACACGTTCACCAACGTACTACTAGTATAACCCGTATACCGTCACCCGACACCACAAGTCTGCAAAGTATCGTACCCCAAACCATGTACAAGGTACATACATCTATCCATTGACAAGACCACAACCACCTAGGTCATAGCCAAACACGTTCCAATAATGGAGTTCATTTGCCCAAACCAGCAAGAGACAAATCGAAAATCCACCCATCATCTAGTTCCAATTCCAAATCCAAATCCGCAATTTCGTAAGAAATCCCGAATCCAAACCCATACATCACATTTTTAATTCATGTCCAAATCCGAATCTGAAATCATTATTTCGTAAGCTAGCATTTGGAATAATCATTCCGCACCCAAATCCAGTATTCCACTTTCAAGTTCCAAAATCGAATCCTGAATCGTCACCCAGAAATTCGATTTCAAAACCCGGAATCTCGTTCACGTCCACTCAGACACACCAAAACCGAACCTATCGGTTACCAGTTCACTATACTCGGTTGACTTCATAGGGAAGCCAATCCCATCAGTCACAACTCTAAGGCTGACCAAATTCGACCCCGTCGAGAACCTACTCGCTCGAGTATTATACCATAAGGGGCTCCACTTCGAAAAGAAGTTCAGTCCCGCCATTTACGACTCACATACCGGAGTAAGAGTGACAAACTCTCTCCCCATCTGGATCATCGAAATCACGACCCAGATCCATCACGACGTCAGCTGACCATGAACATCACGATCCTAGATCGTCACAATGCCCAATGTCCACGACATCACAAACCCGATCCACCTAGGATCCACACGGTTAACTACTAGGAACCATAGGGTCTTACACCCTCATCTAATTTGCATACTGTCACAACGTTTGACAACCAACGCCCACAATTAAAAGTTCAGTCAACGACGAGACACGCCGCGACTGTGGGTTCTCACTGATTACCTCGTACCTACCTTTGCCATCCCACCTAGGGAAAACCAAGGATGATCCAAAACAATAACACCAATATTCATCCCCGGGTCAAGTTTATTCTGGGCCCAACACGCCCATCTACAAACCAAACTGTTAAAAAAAAACAACCATCCGGACACACACTAGTCCGACACATTCAAAACACATGATACAATATTGCAACACAAATGGACAATACAAACTATTTACAAGGTATCGCGAAAACAAGTATCAATACAATTATTTTGAACTACGGTCAAGTCGATCGGGGCAGTTCCTTCGCAAATGTCCAAGTTTCCTACAAAAGTGACAAGTGGCAGTGCTGAGGCGACTTGCCCCACCACGCCGCTTACTTGTCGGCTGGGTTGAAGTTCCACTCGAATGAACACCCACCGAGGGTTGCGACACAAGAGTATGAAGGCTAACTCGCTTCGATGTTTCCTGACTTATCTGTTCAGTATCCTGACGCTCTCGGCGTCGTCCAGAGCCCAAAGATTGTTCTGGCACAGGTAAAATAGTAGCCTCCACTCGGATAGCAGCATCCGATAATTCCCTCAGGGTAGAATACGAGCCAACAGTTACAGCACCTCGTAACTCATTCTTCAACCCCTGCTCAAACCTTCGACACTTATCCTCCTCTGTAGCCACATACAGAGGAGCGAAACTTGATAAGTACAAAAATTGCTGTTCATAATCAACCACTGACAGATTCCCTTGCTGTAATTGGAGAAACTCAACCTCCTTAGCGTTCCGAAATGAGCGAGGATAAAACTGATCCAGAAATCGCTCTCGGAATGCATCCCATGCCGATGTACGGGCATCCCAGCCAGTCAACTGTAAACTATGCCGCCACCTGTAAGCATAGCCATCAAGAAGAAAAGTGGCTAAGGGCACCATGTCCTCCAGGGGACATATCATGACCTCAAAAATTCTTTCCAATCGAGTAAGCCAATCTTCGGCACCATCCGGTCCCGAATCACCACGAAAATTAGTGGCTCCTAACCGTCAAGCTCGCTCAATATCTGGGCCTTTACTAACACTACTCTCGTCCCTCCCATCTTCAGACCGTGTACGGGACGCACGACTCGGAGGCATGACGTATCAACAGAAATCAAGAACCAAATGCTCTGATACCACTTTGATAGGACCCGTCCCAACTGGACGATAAAAACCGTGCCCGGTCCTGCTCTCGTCTGACAAGTCAACTAAAGGTCTGAAACTACCCTTCGGTGCTTGCCAGACAAGGGATGTTTGCGCGGATTTCTGCTGCTGCCACTGCCTCACGATCAGTCCCGAACGTCGTACCACGGCCTGGAGGGTCACAAAACAGAAAAGGTGTGAGTGGACAAAAATGACCTCTTATAAAAACATTTATCAAAATACATTCTTACGCTCCAGTTTTCACAAACTTGCATGCATATCGTAAAACATGAGTAATCGTATAAAATCATTCAAGTATGAACAGTGGACCGATAAAATCAAAACATATTTACCCATGGTCCGTAAAACTCATGTTCACCAAATCAGTTCATGTTATAAAACATCAAATCCCGGCTCTCAGGCCAAAACATGTGAAAGAATAATCACCTGGCCACAAAGACCGAGAACCCGTACTCAATGCCAGTACGTCATCACAAACAACATCAATCAGCACTAATCACCAGTGCACAATAAATATATCAATCCAATCAATCTGCACTACTCACAAGTGCATAAAATATCACAAATCACATCTGCACTACTCACAAGTGCACAATCAATCAAACTGCACTACTCACAAGTGCTGCACTACGCGTAGGCCAATATCCAGTCACTCTCTCGGGAACAGACACCTCTGCGCTCAACCCCCTCAGGCTCAGTCACCTCTGGGCGAACACATCCCCAGGCTCAGACACCTCCGAGTGGTACATCCAGGCTCAGTCTCATCCGAGAAGCTGACTACCATAGGATCAACTCCTGATCCTACAATCACATCCCCCAAGCTCCGGTCGTCTGGGTAATCCCTCCAAGCACCGACCGTCTGGGAATATCACAATCACAACGAAAACCATCCCGAGAATTACATTCCAAAACATTTCAATCAAATCTTGACTTCATACCAAGTCAAGATCATCCCCGATTGGGTCTCAAAGCCCAAAATACCATTTACACGTATTTCTTTAAAATCACCTTTTAGAACAATAAAATAATCCATAAATCATCATTGACTTACCGACTAAGTCAAAACATCATTTTAGAAATCATTTAGACTCCGGGCCTAGCCCAAAACAACATTTGCACGTTCCTCGTAAAACGTGCCCGAAAGACTGATTAAAATAATCATAAAATCCCAATAAATCATTAATTTCACAATTTCACAAGTGACTCCACATCCGAGTCAAAATCACTATTCACTTGGGTTCTCATGCCCAACATATCATTATCACGCAAATCCTTGCGTTGCAACCTCCGTTGCCATTTTCACGTAAATCTACGAAATTGACCATTGATTCATTCCCGAGTCACCACATCAGTTTTCAATCCATGACTCAATAATCCGAGTCCAAACATTATTTTCAATCAATTTCAATCCCGGACTCATAAACCAAGTCCAAACATCATTTTTACCAAATTTCGTACTTTCTTGAAAATCGCCCAAAAATAATAATATAATAATCATAAAATCGAGAAATTATCGGATTGAAACATAAATCATGCCCAAGCATATAAAATCATATAATACGGCATTTAAAACATGTATGCATGCATTACGGTTAGAAAACAAAGTCCACTCACACACACCGTCCAAAACGGTTCGTTTCCGAGCTGCACGTTTTTCCGTAAAATCTGGAAATCACAACTCCTGTCCAAAATCATTATAGAGGGTTACTAACATCTCAAAATACTTCATATAATTTTCCCCAATTTTTCCGGAATTTAAATACGTATTTTAAACGTAAAACAAAACTTCGGATACGCGGAACATTAACGAAACGATATCCGATTTCCTCGAAATCAACGTCAAAATGTTCGTTACACTGAGAGGATCAAAAGTCATGTTGACCTCACCTTGAGACTAGGCCGGACGCGCCCTCACGCGCCGACGTGAGTGGCTGCGCGTGAAACCCACGCGCCAGCTACAGTGTTGTCGTTCATGCCCGTTTGTCTGGTAAACGGGTCGTTTAACCCGCGATCAGACCCGGTTGGTTTTCTGTCAATTCCACACTGTTTTCATCAATTGAACACTCAGTCAGCTTCAATTCAAGTCATATTAAAGTTCTGAAACATCAATTACATGAAAATCTACCTCAAACCTCACGATCACAGATGATCATTCGAAGGACACCCCGAACACTGTTCATCATCAGAAATCCCTCAATTTCACACGATTTCCTTAAATTGATTCAACCAGAAGCTTCAGTGAACTCAGGTAAACATTTTCCTCAACTCAATTGAATCAATTCATTGCTCAAACTCCACGACTCAAACTCGATTGCCGTACACTGTGCAACCATGGGATTCCGTCAATCTCAACCGGTTTCTTCCAATTGATGAACCCAGAAGCATCGTGGGATCCTGAGAAGTAGTTTCCCCACATCAATTACACCGTTTGATTGCTCCAAGATCACGACTCAACCTTCAAACTCCATTACTGTCACCAAGTCCGTTCAGAGTGAATTGATGGCCAATTCCTTTCGTTCTTGTTGAAGATCGACTCGTATTGATCCCAGAAAGCTGAATGAAGCTTCAATTCCACTCCTCACGGCTCAATTCTTCCAATTCCATTTTCCCTCCCAAAACTCAAAATCCGAAATTCCAGTCTCCTCCTCACTGTCAATCTCTCGTGTTTACCCAGTTGAATCCATCTCTCAAAGCTCTCAAATTCCCCTCGAAACTGGTTGTGAAAGGGAGCTCAATTCTCCCAATTCTGATTCCCCCTTCTCACGGGTAAGAAAACAAAGAAGAAGAAAAATGGGGAAAAATGGAAGAAATGATGAAGAAGGAATGATGATGTTGTAATGATGGTGTTGGGAGGGAAACATGGATCAGATTTCAGGGGATGGGTGACACTTGTCACTCATCCGGATGTGCACAGTCACCGGGTACTGTTCATATTAAAATATTATTTTAATCCCGATTCATTCGGTTAATCGAGCCCGATTCCGTGACCATAACTTTCACCTCGAATGTCGGAATCGAACGTGCCACCTGTCTATGAACTCGTGACGTCCCGAACTACGTCACAGACATCGGTCAAAGTTCATTTGACCGTCCGAACTAAAAGTCAATATTTTACCCACGCTAGGGGCAAAACGGTCATTTTGCACATTTCGTCCGATTTCACTCAACTAATCCCCGATTAATCATTTTAATTCATAATTAATTAATATTCAATCCCGATATTCGGGACGGGTCATTACACCTAGACTAAAAACCATGTTGACCGTTTTCCCAGCTGCCGCAGCACGCGCCTCCACGCGCTGCCCAAAGTGGCTGCGGGTGGCCTTCACGCGCCAGCTATAGTGTATCGTCTACCTCAAGTCGTCCCGGTTCAAACATATCACTGTAGCTCGAACCGGCGAGACCGGTTCTCCGCCGTGCCTGCACCAAAACTACTCCTCTTTTCACCAACTGCTTCGTCCTGTCCTAAGCTATCCCTTCCCCTTACTCAGACAACTCGACTCAGGCTACAACTCGTCAACTTAAGCTCGAACAGAAACCCGAACTGTCCCCTGTTTTCCTTCCCGGCCACCCCGGTCTTCCCCCGTCACGGTAACTAGCTTAAACCAATCCTAGAACCTCACTGAGTCTCACCCAACTCACCAGAACCGTCGACTAAACCCTAGACTTCACGACTTTCGATTTGAAAATTGACGGCAAAACAGAGCATTGAAAGGGAAACAAGAAATTACCTGTTTCCGGTCGCTGTCGTGAGCTCCACCGTGGCAACACAACTCCTCCAGTCCACCTCCAGCCTCAGGACACCTCCACCAGCTTCGATTGATCGAACACGGCCGCACCACCACTTACATAACTCCTCTCTGTTCTCTGTTTTCCCCCTGGTTTCCCGTGGCTCACCTCTCACCCACACACAGCCACCGCACCTCCAAACCTCCTCTCTGTCTCCTTCTTGATCTCTGGTCACTCCTCACACACTCATAAACTCACACCCTCACCAAGCATGATCGATTCCTCCCCAAATTCCCAGTCTCTGTTTTCTCTCTGGGTCGAAGAACAAACACGAACACACGGGCACCCCCAATTATTTGGACCGTGCACACGCCTAGAAGCCACTAGGCCCTTGCCACACGTCACAATCCTCTCCCTTTCTCTCACAAGTGGCTCAATCTCAGCCCTCCATTTGTCCCTCTCTGTTGCACAAATCCCAGAGCACAAAGACCAAAATGCCCTTCCTTTTAAACCAAAATTACAATTTTACCCTTACCGTTTTAGACTCGTATATCACACATCGTAACTCCGATAAACTCGTGTCGCCTGTCATCGAACTCAGGACGACGAGATCTATCTAACGATCATAGGTTAACAAGTCAAAACCCGATCGTACGAAAAGTCAACTTTTCCCCCTAGTTTAACCAAATTACGGTTATGCCCCCAACCTTCCGAACATCATAACTTCCTCCTCAGATGTCGGAATCGGGCGTGCCACCTGTCTATAGATTCTTGATATCCTAAACTACGTCCTGGTCATCGGTCAAAACCCAATTGACCGTCCGAACTAAAAGTCAACTTTTTACCCAAACCAGGGGCAAAATCGTCATTCTAGGCTAACGACCTTATCGGAACCAACTAACCCCCGATTAAGCTCACTAATCCTTTACTAATCACCGTCTTAACCTTAATTTTCGGGACGGGTCGTTACAGTAAGACCCGTGTCCTAGAGGGAACGGTGAACGATCCCATATTCCTACGAGGGGGGAATGGTCCGGGAGAGGAATGATAGTGTGCCTTAAAGGTGTAGGCACACATCTACCTAACATAAGGAATTTTGGGAGCTCACTTGCTTTGGATTCCTTGGGAACTCCAAAGTTAAGCGAGTTGATGCTTGTGCAATTTTAAGATGGGTGACCCCCTAGGAAGTTGTACCGTGAGCTCTCGAAAACAAAACGTGAGGGCGATGAGGTCCAAAGCGGATAATATCGTACTAGAGTCGGGTCCTGACCGAAGAGGGTCGGGTCTTGACAATATTGAACACCTCGAAATAGAGCTAAAAATTGACGGAGATTTGCAAATCCACAATCCACTAGAAAATATTTTTCTAAATGAATAACAAACAAACAATTATTAGTTAAAATATTATCTAAGAAAAATGAAGTAATAACAATTATTAGTTAAAATATTTTCCTAAATGAATAACAAATAAACAAATATTAGTTAAAATATTTACTTTTTACATACCTTGTGGCACCTTAAATCCATTACTTCTTGATAAAACATAATTTAGCACTCTAGAATCATGAGCTAAACCCTCCCATCCACTAACAACATATATGAATTCTAAATCAAAGTTGCAAGCAGCTAATACATTATGTGAGATTTTTTCATAGTGATCACGAAAACTAAGTTGCTCGCTTTCTTTTACCATTGCTGGTATATGTGTGCCATCAATGGCATGTAGCACGATATGTAGCATATATAATTGTAATTTATTTTTTATCTAGTTATTGGGGCTGAAATTTTTGAGAAAGACATTAATGAAAATACATTGAATTCTCTAATTCTTGCTAATGACGTTGTATACTAGCCAATGGAGGACCATATTAAATAGAAATGAGAGGAATATAATTAAAGAAAAATAACTTATCCATTTATCCTCTCATCCTAATAGAACGAATTATACAACAAAACCGAACCTAGCTTCCATTTTTTGTTTTTTGTTTCCCCCCATAGCTTCCATTTTAAGGCCAATTGGGAGATAGTCCTACAGAGTACAAGAAGCCTTCAAATGAAGCTAGAAGGCCAAGTGAGGCATAAACGAGTGCAACGGTTAAGGAAGAGGGTGGCTTGGATGAAGGACGAAAGAACTTTTTAAGGAATATGTTTTTTTTTTCCCAAATTTGATAAAATTTTAATTGAGGTGTGATGATTTGAATAAAGGATTGATATGAATATTTTTCATTCCAAAATAGTCAAAATCCATCCTTTTATCAAATCATAAAAAATTCATGAATTTTTTTAATACAGCTCGATTGCAAAATTGCATTTTAAAAGAAAATTGAATACACCATATTTTTTAATGATTTTAAAATAATCATTTAAAAGTTAGATTAAATATATCAAGATTTTTATACCATCTATTAAAATCCTAATTAAATATCCTTAAATTTAAAAACACCCTTAAATCATTTAAAATTTCTAATTAAATACACCCCTTAAATCTTCCCAAAATCCTCAATTTCTCACACTATCTTAATCACACCCTGTCATCTGATTACAATCCCCAACCCTAATTTTGAAGAATAATGCTTCGCAGTCCAGGTCACTCTCCTCGCCATCTCTCATCGCCTTCGCTGTCTGTAATTTCCGAAGGGTCCTTCCAAGCACCTACAAGTTCCACCCAAATCACTCCCAGAAACCCTAGAGGCGGTCCTACAGTTCTCGACGAAGATGCCTATGTTGCCGCGATCGAGAAGATCATCGAAAGGGACTTCTTTCCAGATATTTCGAAGCTCCGGGACCGCCTTGATTTGTACGAAGCACACAAGACCCGGGACCGGATTCAGATCCGCGAAGCCGAGTTGAAGATTCTAGAGCGCCGTGGCAAGAAGGTAACTCATAATCCTGAACCTGATGTTCGAACCCCTGATTCGACTTTTATGCGTAGTCTCACTGCCGATGAATTTGATGGTAAAACCCCGAAAACTCCGGGTGTTTCAAAAATGGGATTGTTTGGTGAGGTAAACTCCAGCGGGGGTGACGGCGGCGAAGAGGCCCCGTTGTCGCTTGACCAGTTTTTCAGGCGGTATACGAGCGAGGTCAATCAGAGTTTTTCAAAGATTTTGGAGAAGGTGAATAGGAAGAGGAAGGAGAGATATGATTATTTGTTAGAAGGTGAAAAGGAGGATGAGGTTAAATCAATTGACGATGTGAAGAGGGATAGGATTACAGATGGGTATGGGACATCTGATCAGCCACCGTTTACATTGGATGGGAGCAAATTTACGGCTAAGAATTTGTTGATGTACCATCCAGCTGATCGCGGTGAGGTTCCTTTGACAGAGGAGGAGCGAGCCCTTAGGATGAAGAGTTTAGAGAAGGTGATTAGCAAAACCAATACACGATTTCATGGCAAGATTATGGATTCCGGGCCTAGGGAGGATGGTATGGCCGAGGTGCTTTATACCACGGTTGCTGGTGCAACCCCTGTTATTATGGATAGAGATGTGGATAAATTGACGAAGTATGATTTGGATGATTTGAGGAAGACTCCAAATCCGTTTTATGTTGAATCCGGGAAGAAAGCTGAAAATGGGTATAGTTATGTGAAGACACCTTCGCCTGCACCCGGTATTGATGAATCCCCATTTATTACATGGGGTGAAATTGAAGGGTCGCCTCTGAGGTTGGAGCTTGAGGATAATCCACTTGATATTGGCGGTAATGATGGCCCACATTATAGGATCCCATGCCCGGCTGTAAGAGACGAAAAGGCTCACTCACTGTCAAGGGTTGCTGCATGAAAATTGAGGGAAAGGTCGAAGATGTTTCGGAAGCCACCGTTGCCATCACCTTCTAGAGGTGGCAGTGCTAGTCCAAATGTGAGGACACTCTCTCCTGCCGCCCAGACGTTTGTCAGGAATGCAATTGCCAAGTCTTCATCTTCTGTGGATGAAACTCTTCGAGCCAGTTACCGAGGCGCAAGTCCTGGTTTTGCTACTCCTAAAGGTGGAAGGTGTACGTCAAGGCTTGGAAGAGATGCTAGTATCATATCACGATCACCATCTGCAAGGGAGGGCTCAAATCCTCCTTGGTAATTTGTAGGTTTCTTTGTCTAGATGTTCCATGTAGTGATGAATGCTATGTTTGGCGCTGGATAAGCCTTCTGTTTGCAACTATATGTAAAAAAATAATTGTTTCCGTATGTTGATAAGTGAAATTTCATTATATTCCACTGCCAATTGACAATGCGAGTTTTGATGGCCTTACGTGTTTTACTTTTATATCTCTGAAATGCATCAAGTTTCGGTAAGTATATGCAGATGGAGACTTGTACCACTAGGCTTTAATTTTGAGAATTGTAACCTTATGAAAAAGTTTTGGCATTGCATTAGTTTGTGAGGTGTTGATCGCTTTTCACATGTTTCCTTTTGTACCAGTTCATCAACCTCTTATCTTGTGTGTGATTGGAAGTTACTTTTCTTGTGTGTGTTTGAAAGTTACTTAAGTGATGGAAAGTAAAAGTAAAATAAAGAGATCATATGTTACTATACTTCTTGTGTAGCGGTAATCTAAAAATGCATCTGCTGTCTGATGCAGTTATAAAATGTTGCATAAAATCATTGTATAGTTGCAATGCCGGATGATTTTTTTTCTTGGTGTGGGTTTAATCTCTCAATATTTTTGTGCTTGATAAAGGTATACCCTGCTGCATTTTTACTTCATGTTTTTCATTGTGAGTTGGCAGTTTTAATAGTCCAGATGCTAGGAAACAGAAGTAAATTTTGTGGGTTTCAGTAATACAGCTGGAGCCGTTGATGAAACTATTCGCTGCCAAACTGATACCTACTCAAGCTTTCAACATTTCATCAATTGATGATAAAAGTTGAGGCCTTGAACTGGCAATTGAAGTTTTGTGTTTGTTATCCGTGATCCTAAGTCGCTTCTCACGGGTTCCTTCTGCTAATACGGTCGTCATTGAATATAGGCAAAAATTCAGGATCTTTGTACTCGTTGGCCTTGGGAAAACTCATGTGCTTCATAAGGTCTTCTTTTTGTGTTCTGGAGAAAATTGGTTTGGTTTGGGTTGGTCATATATAGTACAATTCAATTGATTGTGGCACGGGTCCTATGTGAACTTGTGCATAAAGAGTAAGGGAAGCTCATTTGATTTGGTCACTCCTTAGCTCTGAATTGCTTTGTTTCATTGAATATTTAGCTAAGCAATTGTCATCCTTCTTAAACTTCAATCAAATTTTATCAACCGTTCATAAACTTCACTATTAGAGTATGTGGTTAGTGTATTTTATTCAAATGTGCAACTATGATTCTTAGTTAATTTTTTGGAAGTTTTTTGATAGAAGTAAGGTTATGAATGACATTTCTCATGATATTTTTTTACAAATAACAAATAAAAGGTTTATCGTTGCACATTTAGGTAAATTTTGGATAAACCAGAACGTATAAAATTTTTGAACTTTCTAGTTGCAGATCTTCAGATACTGGTATACCGTTCACAAGCTTCACATGCCAAGTCATTCAATTGGTTTCTAATTCAAAAGCTGGTTTCATGGAATTGAATTTCCTCACATTAATATAAATTATTTGCAACAAAAAGCTCAAAATAAAACTGAAAGAAAATTGTGTCTTCTATTTTAGGAGAAATGATAAATATCTCATTTATCAGCCTCGTACATTTTAGTGTCGCTATCAATATACAGTATTCTAGTATTCATGTCAGTCAAACTTAAACTTTCCTAAAACTAAGTGGAGAATCCCTTAAGAGTCGACCCTTGTATTCCTACAACTAAGTGGGGGAACATGTGCCAGAACAATCCATTTGATAGCATTTCTTTTCCACTCATTTTGAGTGGGGTTGTCCTCTAGTTTGATGGCATTTCTTTTCCACTCATTTTGAGTGGGATATTGTCCTGTAGTTTAAAGGCTTAGGGCGTCATTAATCAATAAAATCACACAACAATACACATTTGACCCCTATTGCCAAAATAAAAAATAAAAAACTTAACACATTGGACCCCTAATACATAAGGAAGGAAATATCAATATCAACGGAAATATCGATAATCAAATTTATGGATCTATCGATATCAATATCGTTTACGCCCAATTAAAATTGTGGAAATTTAGTCAAAAAAATAAAATAAAATAAATATTGGAAAAAAACTTAAGTACTCAATAATAGTTATATACAACTAATAAAAATTATCAATGCTCTTGATATAATAAATATATGATATATAATATAATATAATATGATCTGATGATGACTAATATGTATAAAAATTTAAACATAAATTTAAATAAAAACATAATTCCATGCTGGATCAGTTCTTCCAATTCTTAGGCGACCTTCACTAGGATTTCAACTCACCATATGATGAGTAAAAATTATATTACTTATTAATTTTTCAAATATAAACAATGTATTTATAGTTGCTTATGTATTTATTTCTAATACAACGTTAATATAATTAGATAATAATAATAATAATAGATGTTAACAATGATGTTGATAACAATGTACTAATATTTTAATTTAATACTAATAAAAATAAGTAGTAGTAGTAATAACAATAAGTAATAAATTAATAAAAAGGATTGAAAAACCTTTCTCCATAACTCTGAAGAAAACAAGAAATCATATTAGAAGTGTAGAAGACAAGTAGCTCTTTCTTTTTCTTTCTTTTGGTTTTTGGACTGAAGAGGACATGTGGCTCTTTCATGTTTCATCCTCTTCATTTAATCAAAAATCCTCAAGCTTCTCTCCCCGATTGCTATATTCTCCGTTCTTTCCCCTCTATGACCAGCGACACCAACCAGCACCATTACCCTTAAAATCGACCACCGTCGAACACCCCAACAACACCAAACGAACCCCCTATTTGAGAAAGACTCTTCATGCTTTCAACAACACCCGACCCTCACCTTAGGATGAGTTACAGCGGAGAAAACCCAAAAAACTTCCTCTGGCTCCGTCCTAATTTCCAGCCAAAATATAGTCGATTTCGCCGATAATCCTCGATATTTCGTGAAATCAATGATACTGGGGGAAATAATTCTTTCTTTCCCCCCTGTTTTGATGCCGACCTATGAAAATTCCGATATATCCATCAAAATTTCGGCGTTATTGCTGATTTCTACTTCCGTACTTGTAAGTTTGTGTTTACACCTGAAAAAATTTCACTCTTAGCCCAAGACAATGGCTCCCGGAAATTAAAAGCCCAAGAGAATGGCTCAAGGAAATTAAAGGCCCAAGACAATGGCTTCAGGAAATTAAAGGCCCAAGATAAATAGAAGCCCAGCCCAAACAATTTTAAGAGTGGAGAGGAAGAAAACGTGGTGTGCTGACTGAACGCAAAGAAAATTAAGGCAGATAGGGAGTGTTCCACCCAAAAAAAGGGAAAAGTAGGACCGACGCGGGAACCAATTCAACAAGTTGAGAGCTCATTCACTTCCTATAAATAGATAACGACCCAGTTTCTCAAAGGACCAAAAATGAACCAATCAAACTCAACACATTAATCTCCATCAATTTCTGAACCTATGAACACCTTTAACCAAGGTTTCATGGTTTAAAACAGCTAGCCCTTGTGGCAAAAACTATTTCTTTCGGAAATCAAGATGCAGCTTATCTTCTCACCGCTTCAAGGCATTTATGCAACTGTCTAACTGTCTTTTTAACCTCTCCAGTAGCTATGTCATACTGGTTCGCTTCATTTCCCTGTACAAACCTTTTTTCTAACCACTCAAGTGTCATAAGGGTTACCCTCTTTTCGACTACCAGTTCATGGAATTTCAACTGAGGTTCGCATAACCTTCTCTCTGACCGTTCGGTGTCATAAGGGTTGATATTATCGACGACATGCTAACAAAAAGCCATTCCAACTATAAGCTCACGGATAGTCCTCGGTTATTGTTTCAGGGAAAGCCATTCCGACTACCGATTACATAGAAGGTCATCTCAACTGCCAACACATGGCTGGTCACTGAGGAACTCAAACTTCCTTTTCGAAGTCATGTCGTCGCATTTAAGTGCTCTTCCATCTCATGGAATGATTTTTGACTGATATTCATTTCAGTTGATGATTTCTAGAATTTTTTGCTTGTTAAGAGCTTGGAATATGAAGGAAATAATTTACTTTTCTATACGTGTAATTTCAGTTGTTATTCAATTCCAGTATATTTATATTTATGTACTCGTACTTCCATTTCCATCTCGATACAAACAAAATTTTCTCCTCAAGTAGTAATTGGTACTCGGGATACACCATCCAAGCATGGTTCACGACTTACCAAGTCAGATACCACCTTTGTGCATTGGTCCAAATACTCCGATTCCGACTCGAGAGAACCTGGGACCATTGTCCATTTAACTACTAAAATAACAACGACACCAACTTGAATATCATGGTGAAATAAACTTCTAACTTAGGCATTGCTGGAAAGAAAATGTTTTTTAAGTCCTTGCAAAAAGGCATATAAAAGAATAGTGTGGGAGATTTCTTGTCCGCCTTCCTCAAAATCGCTTTGATCAGAAGAAAGGTCCTTGGGCGGAAAACAGAACCCATTTACACTGTCTAGTAGCACTTCTACTAATGGCATGCCTGCACTTGAGTTGAAAGACTTGTTTGCTTCCTAGATTACCTATCTCAGGATCGGCCGTGGCCGAAGGCTAATCACACTCATCCTATTTAGTATCTCTACACCTCACCATTAATAGCAAAAGAGATCCCCACGTGCGGTCAACAACTCTAGCTCCGCAGTCAAGGTTCCGTGTGGAGGTCTGGTTAGGGGTTGCCTTGGGATATTCGGCTCCTATAACGAGAAAAATATTTTGGGCAGGAACATAATTTGGCACGCCCGGTGAGTATAGGTTTACTCAGTGAAACCGAGACGCTAAAGGGAGGTTTGTCAAGGATTTTCCTCAAGAAATGGTTCTTGAGATACCTACCACACAACCTGACATAGAGCCCCAACATGTTGGAACTCAAGAGGAGGTCATTGGCCAGGATATGGCTAAAGAGGAGCTCATGCAGTTATTTAAGGACATCCTAGCTCCTATTTGTTTGCAGATTGAAGTTTTGAATCGCCAGGTTCAGGAGCTTTCTAGTCGTGACACGGCTTCATCAACAGACACTAATGTTCCACTACCCGAGGTCCCAAAACCTAACAAAGGTAAAAACCATTTAGATTCAGGAGCATCAGTATTGAAGCCCATGTTTCAAGTCCGACCTTTCTCAAAGAAAGACAGGTTTTGAGATCTCGAAAACAAGCAGAGCTCAACATGAGTTTTTGATCTTTGGTTATGTCTTGTTTTTTAGGAACCAGTCATTCAATAGCTGGGGAGAAATCAATCCTGCGATCCCACCAAAGACCAGAAACGTACTAAACAACTGGAGAAAATTTGATCCCGACTAGGCAGGATCAGATGAAGAGTTTCTCCATGATAGAAGACCATCTCGAGCTACAAAGTATTAGGCCATTATGAACCAAATGAACGAGCTAAGGCGATTCATAACTAGTTAACCAGCACCTCCTCGGAGAATTAATGTCTCGACCTATAGAAAGCCTTATCCGGCCTTTATAGACCAAGACAACCCTTTCCTCAAGAATTTCAAACCCCCATCATTTACACTCTTTAATGGAGATGGCAGAACATCATCCTTAGAACATATCAGGGGGTTCTCATCCCAATGCATGGATGTTGAAGATAATCCCTACCTCAAGTTACGGTTGTTCAGTAGCTCCCTATAAAGGGATGCTTTCCCTTGGTACACTTCGCTGCTAGCAGCTTCCATCTACATTTGGTTGCAAATAGAGGCCAAGTTCCATGAGTAATTTTACAGGATCAAGCCTGAAGTCACTATTAGTGACTTAAGGGCCCCCAAGCAGGGTGAGCATGAGAAAACATAGGACTTCATTGGCAGGTTCAAAAGGATGAAGATGAAGTACAGGTTCCCCATCAACAATGCCCAGATGGTAGCTATTGCACGACAAGCTCTGAGGTTTTCCCTCAGGAAGAAGTTCGATGATGCTACCTTTTCCGATCTCTAGGAAATAGTAGTATCAACTACCAAGTTTGAAAGGCTACTAGAAGAAGAAGAACAACAGAGGCACAATTCTAAAGTTACACTGTTTTACAAGAACAAGATCCCTATGCACCAACTGGAGCATCATGAGCTCAGAGAAGAACCAAAAACTTCAGAGGAAGAGCAAGAGCTGGAAGTAACCACAACCGAGATCCAGACTATAGGGAATGGACCAGTGACCCTCAAGTCATTAGTTAAGCCTGTCCGGGAGTAAAAGCCAGTCATGCCAAGCTGCAACCTATTCGAAAACAAGATACTAGTGTTTGTTTCTTACTCTTTTGACCTTACCAAAACTAGAGAAATCTATTATGAGCCGGTAAGGGTAAAGGTGATCAAACTAGACCACAAGCAGGTCTTGCCCAAGTAGGAGGACCTCAAGGGCAATCAATTTTGCAAATGGCATGTGTCATTACATCATGGCACATCCAACTGCATTTTGTTCAGGGATATAATCCAGAGAGTGATCAATTAGGGACACATCGCATTGGCACCTATACCTAAACGCTCGATGGGCGTGGATACCAATCCATTCTCAGCATCCTCAGTTAACATGGTTAATCTTCGCTGGTCCCAGAAGGGGACCAAGTCAGAAAATGGAGAACAACCACATAATAACCAATTCAAGTCGATGTCCGCCACCATCAGAAACGGAAGAAAGTTTTACATCAGGTGCAAGACAAAATATGCCCACCAAACTCAGCACCAGGCATTAAGATGAAATCAGAATGTGAGAGTGAAATTTGGAATGACGATCTTATGGGCATACCTGAGCGAACACATGGTATGCACATCCCCGAAATCAAGGCTCTACAAGACTCCAAAACTCAGATGTCAGGAGATACCAGGAGTGATCAGAAACAGAACGCTAGTCAATTGACTAGGGGGGCAAAGTGACCAGCAGAAATCACAAAGATAGCTAGTTCCTCTAAACAAGGCCACCAAAATGGCTCAACCTTTCAAAGCTACAATTCAGGAAGGAAAATGGTATATAGCAGGCAAGAACAACAAGTCAGCCAAGGAGTTAGGAACAACTGCCAAGAAAAGGATTCAGAGATAGTACAGGGCATACCTTTGTACCAAGAAGAGCTTGGGGGCAAGGTCTCCCGAAGAACCAACAACACCTCCAGCAACTAAGATGGAGCTAACCAGTCCCTCTAAAATGAACAGGGAGGAGTAGAAGGATCAAATGAAAGATATTCACCTCAGCACTATCTCAACAATTTATTTTACAGTTAGGAGAAAACTCGTATTCGGAAGTTTCCCCCAAGGGGCTTGGAGAGCAAGTAAACTGAGATTATGGAAGATCTGATTGAAGAATCACCTAAGCATGGAAACCAGCTAAGCCATGGTTAGGGTGTGACCAAGGAAGAAGTAGGGGGGATGTGAAAAAGACGTACTAGAAGTCATGGAAGTAGGTGCCTTGTTTGACAAGGAATAGGAACCTCAAGCTGAGGTTGATGCAGTGATAGTCATACTAGAGCACCTACCAGATGATCGATGATGTTTCTATCTATAAGCCTTCCCGAGAAATGATTCAAATCCCAATGGATGCAGATCCCGATGTCATCCTAAAGGCCATTCCTTATCAAGAAAAGTCATTTTTTTGCTATCCCGGCTAGAGGAATTACAGATCATCTGTGGCCTATCTTCATTACAGTTCATCTTGAAGGAATCCTGATAGATAGGATGATGATAGATGGAGGGACTTCCATCAACTTCCTACCCATTAAAATGACAAAGAAATTGAATAGGACGTTACAAGACTGTTTGCTGACTTCAGCTATAATGTTTAACTTCAGTGGGACGGTCACTACAACTCATGGGGTTCTACCTTTGGAGATCACAATGGGATCCAAGAAGTTAATGTTGGCATTCTTTGTGGTGGATAACACGGCAACCTATAACGTTTTATTGGGAAGAGACTGGATCCACAAGAGTATGTGTGTCTCATCTACCTTACACCAGCAAATCGCCATGCAGAATCTCGATGACACCACCCGCGGGGGAGGGTCTTGGGAAATTATCTAGGTAGATGCAAGGCCATTCGTGGCCAACCCTACGGTAGCTGAAGCTAGTTTCTACAATTTTGAGATGGGTAGCATCAGATTGGATGATGAGGACGAAAATGGTCGACCTAGTAAGGTCACAGCCAACAAGTTGTCTGAACTAGAGTTCATCCTTCTCGTAGAATTGGAGAGGTCCTATGTAACGACCCGTCCCAAATCTCGCAGAATCTACTGTGGATCGCGTGTGTGATGTCTTCGTCTCTCTCTAACAACAGCCCGCACCGCATCAAACCTGGAGGGTATCGAAAACACAAAAAGACTGTGAGTGAACAAAAATAAAGAATACCTTCGGAAAACAGGTTATAAGAAATTACATTTATACCCTCCACGAAAAACCAATGAATGCATATGAAAACCATTCCACAAAACCATTTCATATCCAAGATAAGAAAACCATCAATGAAAACCGGAATCATTTCTTTTTCTCAAATCCGTAACTCAAATCTAGGGCCTCAGCCCAAAATCATAAATCCTCATCAAAGTACGGGAACTCAGCCCAAAACTCATAAAATCCAAATCATCTGGGCCATTGCCCAAAACATCTGAAAAACAGTGAAAAACCAGTGAAAAAAATCAATCAATCAAGTAGCTGGATCTCAAGCGTGCCTGAGTATTCAAACTCAAAACACATGCGCATAATCAGGCCTTCCCAGGATATCAACGAGTCTTTAAACTCAAAACACAATCAACAGGCCTCGGGGGATACCATTGTAACCGACTCTTTAAACTCAAAACATATCAATCCAGGGCCCTCCCCCGTCAATCAAACGAGTCTTTAAACTCAAAACCAGATCCAGCCATATCCGGATTTTTAAACCCAAAACCAGTTTTCAGCGGGTCTTTAAACCCAAAAGTAAGTGAAAATCATAAAAAAATCCATATCCGAATTCGCAATCATGATTCCGTAAGTTAGCATCCGGAACCATCATCTCGAACCTAAATCCAGAATTTCCCTTTCAAGTTCCAAAACTGAATCTGAATCATTTTTTCGAAATTCGATTCCAAAACTGAAATCACGTTTACCGAAATCACATGAAAAAGGCTTCAAGCCTGAAATCACTTTCCAAAATTCATTATAAATCATTAAAATCAATCATATTTCAAATCCCAAATCATCGTATTGAAACCATCATCAAACCATAGTAGAAAACCATATCTCGTAAAACGTGCAATTTCATAAATATCTCGAAATATGTGCAAACCCGTAAATCATCAATATCATATCTCAAACATAGAAATTACGTATAGAAAACATATAATGACAGGACCCGTCCCAACTGTACCTCGATAACCGTGCCCGGTCCTGCTCCCGTCTGACAAGTCAACTGAAGTCCCGAAACGATCCTTCAATACTTATCAGACAAGGGATAACTGCGTTGATTTCCGCTCATGCCTCCACCTCGAGATCAGCCCCGAACGTTGTGCCACGGCCTGGAGGGTCATAAAAAACAAAGGTGTGAGTGGACAAAAATATATTCGTTAAAACACATTTATCAAAACCCATTGTTTACCCTCCAGTTTATCAAACCTGCATGCATAGGGAAAAACATATGAAACGCCAACACTGGCCTTCCAACCAAACCACATAACAAGTTAAATCCCGGCTCTCAGGCCAAAACATACGAACACATAATCACCTGGCCATACAGACCAGAACTCGTACTCAATACCAGTACGTAATCACAATCAACATCAAACAGTACCATGCACAAGGTCACAATAAAGTACTCAATCAATCAATCAATCTGCACTATTCACAAGTGCACAAACCATCATACTGTCACACCGGCACTACGCGTAGGCCAGCCTCGGGAACTGCACTCTCGCAACATCCGAGTCATATCCATCATGTCTGGGGACTGCACACGCATCCTCTAGACGTACCATACCCGGGAACTGCACTTTCGCAACATCCGAGTCACGTCTAGGCACTGCACTTGCATCATCCAGAATGATCCAGTATCCAATATCCACAATCACAATCACAATCCATATTACAACATATATCAAGCATATCCATGACCTCAAATCAAGTCAAAAACACTATCCAGTTAGGCCTCAAGCCCAAAACATCAATATCACGCAAATCCGTGTAATCACATTGAACATAGTAAAATAATCCAGAAATCATCATTGATTCACCCAATAAGTCAAAACATCCTTTAAAACCTTTTTGACTCCGGGCCTAGCCCAAAATACCATTTGCAAGTCAATTTATGCAATCAATCATGGAAAACGTGCCCGAAAGACCGATTAAAATATTCATTAAATCACACATAATCATGCCACATCATCAGGACATCATTGCAAGTCAATTTATGCAATCAATCATGGAAAACATTTAAATATGCATGCATCATGGTTTATAAAACAAACGTCCACTCACACACCGTCCGACTGCTCGTTTCCCGCGCTGCACGCGTTTCCGTAATTTCCGACACTTGCCAGGAATCCCGAATCCTGTCCAAAATCATTACTCAGCGTCACTAAGGACCTATTTATCATCATATTAATTTATCATAATTTTCTGGGACTTTAATATTAATTTAATATGTAACTTAAACCTTCGGACCCTCGAAACATTATCGAGACGGCGTCCGATCGACTCGCAACCAAAACCAAATATGTTCGTTACATTAAATAGGACAAGTTTCATGTTGACCGTACCTCGGGATTCCCCCTCACGCATCCCCATGCGCCGCCGTGAGTGGCTGCGCGTGGTTGCCACGCGCCTGCTACAGTACCGTGAACAGTGATCGTTCCAACTCGAATGACTGGTAAACGGGTCCAGTTAGCCCACGATGCAACCCGACTGGTTTTCTGCGAATTTGACATCATTTCCGTCAATTCAATCATCTATCAGTATCGTTAGGGTCTTAATTTAGGTTCTGTGAAATCAAGAAAATCAAACCTCACCTGAATCCCTACGATTCACGGTTGAACATCGAAGCATCTACGGTTGCTGTTCATCATCCAATCTTTATCAATTCTCCATGTTTTCCTTCAATTGATGGATCAGGAAGCATCGTGGAGTCCTAATAAACATATTCCCCAGATCAATTTCACAGTTCCATGGCCTCAGTTCCACGACCCAAGCTCGAACATTCGAAGTTGTCCCCCTCTCTGTTCTAAGGCCAAACGACCCCAATTCCTTTAATTTTTAATCTGGTTCGGCTCGTCTCACTCCCAGGGAGCTAAAGGAATCATCAATTTCATTCATAAACAGCTAGGAAATCGAAATCGATTTTGAGGCCCTTTAATGGTTTTTCGGGTTTCCTTCTCGGGTTTACAACTCGGTTTTCTTCAATTTTCCCTTCAATTCTACTCGTTTTTCTCTCTGATTTTCTCTTCCCATCTCAGGTACTATCTATTTGTCCCCCTTACCGATCAATTTGATCAAAGCAAATACAAAGGAAAAATGGGCGGTTTTTGTTTGTTCGTATTAGGCTTTCAAGCCACTAACCCGTCACACAAGATGACAAGTGTCATCTGACACGACCCATCCCAATCCCCCCGGGATTACCATGGAATGTATCATGCTCCCGTCTGACAAGAGGCGTCAGACAAGGGATAACCGATTGCCATTGCCCAGACGGGCTTCCAGAGTGCGTAAGGATCGATGGAGGAGGTGTGCGATGCTCAAGTCTCTGCTGCAGTCGTATCCGGAATCAACCTGAAGGGCATTGAAAACAAAAGCTGTGAGTGGACGAAAATAAACAAGTCTGTTTAAAACATTTATAAGACATTTATGCCCCTCAGTAAAATCATATGCATGCACCAAAACCAATAATCCCATATTTATTTAGAAATAACCATTAGGGCCTTAGCCCGAAAACCAAAGCATAGTTTCAATTTCCAAAAGTAAATCCAAGAGTTATTTCATAAATCCAGTAATATGAACCATAAGGCATATAATATAAACCATAACCATTATTTTAGCCACTGCACTATACACTCCAATCCGACATCCCTGATGTCTGACGTCCCTGACGTCAATAAGGTCACAATCACAAGGCTACGCGTGCCACTCGGGTCTCAATTTCCGAGTTCAATCCCCGAACCCCGTTCGGGTACAGCATCCCCGATGCTTAGCGTCATAGACGCTGGACGTACTAGACGTCCGTGACCTCTCCGGGGTACCTCATCCGGAGGAGACAATATAATATGGAAGGATCTATACAGTGCAGTACCAAATACATTTTATAGATATCCACATGCAAAACATATAGGTATACATAGATAAAATCCGAACCATTCGTTACGTTTCATCAAACGGGTCTCATGCCCAAATACCGTGAAACGTGCCATAACCGAAATATCATCAAAACCATTTATAGATTCCAGCATGTGAACATATATAAAATGTAAACCAGAAAACATTTATTCAATTCCATTTTAGGGTCCCCGACCCGCAATCACGTGTAGAAATCAACTGGACCCCTGGCCCGATTCCACAAGTTAACTGGGCCCCTGGCCCGATCCACATGTTAACTGGGCCCCTGGCCCGATTTCATAGTTCAACGGGGCCCCTGGCCCGATTTTACATTATTCAAGTTCGTAACCGTTTCATGAAATCATATCCAACCACATTTATGGAAATCGGTGAAAATCCAGAAAATCTCGGTTTACGTGCAAATACGTAATTCACCTCGAAATGCGTGAAATCATTTTAAATTCACCGATATCCAAAGTAAATCATTTAATCATAATTATAACAATCATAAAACAGTTATGCATGCATCGAATTTATGAAACCAATGTCCACTCACAGACCGATTAACCGAGCGCCTCGATACGCGTGCCATAGGCCTTCCCGGGCCACACCACTATCACCGGGACTCCCAATCCTGTTCAAATCACATTAGAGGATTACTAACCTCACCATTAACATCCTATTCAAGTCCCGTAATTTTCCCGAATTTTTAAGTATTTTTAAACTGGATTTAAAACCTTCGGACATCCCGAACAATAACGAAACGGTGTCCGATCGACACGAAACCAATTCCAAAATGTTCGTTACATTAAATAGGACAGAAGTCATGTTGACCTCACCTCGAGATTCGTGCCCACGCGCCGTCACGCGCCGCCGTGAGTGGCTGCGCGTGAAAGCCACGCGCCTGCTACAGTGACTGCTACAGTCACCATCCTCGCCCGTTTCTCTGGTAAACGGGTTGAAAAACCCGCGATAGGACCCGGTTCAATCTCACCCAAAACAACATCGAATCAATCCGTTCTTTCAACTGATCCCTTGTAATCAATCACCATTTAAGTTCTGTAAATCGAATTACACAAATCGTGGTCTCAATCCTCACGATTCTCGATCGATCCTCGACGGGTTTTCAAATCGGGTTTCACGATATCGTCCCTGTTTTCCAAATTAATTCATTCAGTTAGCATCGTGAGAGTGTAAGGGACATTTCTACGAGGTCAATTTGAGAATTACTTACCTCAAACCCACTGAACACAAGCTCGACTTTGAGCTGCCATGGAAGCTTCTGTTCTTCCACAATACGACACCATTTCTCGTCGTTTTCATTGCAGAGATGTTCGTATCAATCCCAGAAGTCGAATTGAATCCACAATTGTGATCCTCACCGCTCATATTGTCGAATTCGCAAATCCCCCAATTTCCACGATTTTTCGGTTTAAAATTAACCCAGGGGCCTCACTGTCACTCGAGCCTCACACTCAATTCGGCTTCCTCAGTCTCCCAATTGCACAATGGAGCTGAGACAGAGGTTAATCAGCTGCTAATTGGTAATCATTAAGACAACCCACAAATTAGGGAATTAGTGTCTAAAGTAAGAATAATTGTGTCTCCCTTAATACATGATTCCATGTTATCTGGGGCAAAGAAGATGACAAAGTGACAGATGTCACTGCCAGGCAGCAAGATTCAATGGTAAAAGACCATTTTGCCCTCCGATTGACAAATTACCATTTTGCCCCCAGACATCCGTGACCCGTAACTTGGTCACCCGAACTCCGTTTTCGACGTGCCGCCTGTCGTTGGATTCGTATCGACGAGACCTATGCAACGGTCCTTGGCCCTCGGCCATCGGACATCCCGGTCAAAAAGTCAACATTTGGCCCCTAATATGCCAAAATTACGAAAATGCCCTTGCACTTCCGTACATCATAACTTTCACCACGAACGTCGAAATCGAACGTGCCACCAGTCTATGAACTCGTGACGTCCCGAACTACGTCACGGTCATCGGTCAAAGTCCATTTGACCATCCGAATTAAAAGTCAACGTTTTGCCCACACTCAGGGGCAAAACGGTCATTTTGCACAATTCGTCCGAAATCGCCCAACTAATCCCAGATTAGTAAATCACAATTAAATATTATTAAATCCCGATATTCGGGACGGGTCGTTACAACCTTCCCTCCTTAAAGAATTTCGTCCTCGAAATTACCAACAATCTTATTCCACAACCACCTTGTGGAAAACAATTCGACCACACATCTGTGTACACTTGTACACCCACATACTGGGACAACACCAGTCACGTTTGTACCCAGACATCCCATCACAGTCATACGTCACAACAACAACACTCGACCACCTCGAGTGGACATAAGCACCTGATCCGCGATAAGATCGCTTAACCATTTAGCTGACTCCTTCAGCTAGATGGTTCCTTTCCATTATCAATAAATCCTTACATTTGCTCCCGTTGGGAGTCACCAAATCTCATTTGTCAGTCCACGCTGACACCATCAGTCAACTGTCATCACAAAACTTACCACCCTGGTAAGGCTCCAACCATCTGTCCGTCGGTGACAACACCACGTACTACATCACTCCCGATGTAGCGTAAGATCAACCACATGATCTCAATTCGCAGGGCAAGCCCATTCCTGCGACATAAATAAATCTCAATGTCCAAAATCGCCGACTCCCTCAGCGAACCAAAACGCTGGGAAATCACGGTGTAATCAAGTCACACAAGGCTACTCGTGGTTACACAGACCACCAATTCACTCATCCAGAGTGTACGTATACCGTCAATTAACCCAATCAAGTGGTGTAATTGGAACACATTGAATACCAGCCCAGCAGTGATCACACATATCAATACCGGGGTTCCACTAGCCAACCGTGGCCAAGAGCACCTGCTCATACAAACACTGAACCCGACAAAATCACTCTGCACAGCGCACAGTATCCAATGTCCAGTCCACAATCACAACCAAACAAATGATATCGGAACCAAGCCGATTACCAACACGTTTAATTACACACCACTGGTACATCCCATGTACCGCCATTAGGCACCACTCAGCCTAACCCGTAACAATCCTCGTATAACGTACCCTGTACGTACATCAATCTAACAATCCGCCTACAACCACCCAGGTCATAGCCAGACACGTTCCAAAAATGAAGTACCTTTGTCCACACCAACATGAGACAAAGCGAACTCCACCCGTCATCTCGTTCCAATTCTGAATCCGAATCCGCAATTTCGTAAGAAATCCCGAATCCGAACCCAACAACACATTTTTAATCCATGTCCAAATCCGAATCCGAAATCATTATTCCGTAAGCTAGCATTGGAATAATCATTCCGCACCCAAATCCGGTAATCCATTCTCGAGCTTCGCAATCGAATCCTGAATCGTCACCCAGAAATTCGATTCCAAAACCCAAAATCTTGTTTACGTCCACCAAGACGTAACAAAACCGAACCTATCGGTTGCCTGTCCGAAACACTCGATTGACTTCATAGGGAAGCCAATCCCAATATCCACACGTCAGAGTTTGACAAAATCCGACCACATCGGAAACCTACTCAACCGAGTAACAAGCCATATGGACTTCACTCCGAAAAGAAGTTCAGTCCCGTCATCTACGACTCACATACCAAGGTAAGAGTGATAAACTCTCCGCCCATCTGGATCATCAAGATCACAATCCATATCCATCGCTACGTCACCCGACAAGTAATATCACGATCCTAGATCGTCACATCGGCCAAAGTCGACAACATCGCAAATCAGCTCCACCTAGGATCCACACATGCTCACATAGCTAACAATCCATCTGAAAGCTGATCGTAGGGTCTTACACCCTCAATTGAATCCTTCGCCAAATTCTCTTGGTGGAAAGATGACCACGCATAACACCACCAAATCCAAAATCATACAAAACTTCTTGTGTCCAATGACCCAAGGCCAAACCTGGTTCCACCTACCAATACACGCTCAACGTACTGGTAGCAACAATCATCATCTGCCACGGCAGGAAAATATGAAGTCAACCCTAATGACTTCGGAATACCAATCACTGATTCGGAAACGAGCACTCCTCTCGTCTCCCAATCACAACTCTCCCCGAAACGGGAGTTCCAACCATGTTGGAAACAGACATGCTCCCAATGAGATGTCAAGTCCAACCACTGGACTGCCCATGTCCATACCTTACTTGGACCACCACGTGTCCAAGATCGATTCATTACTCGGACCTCACGTCCGTCAATAATCATGTAAGCACACACCCCGATTCCGAACGGAATATCCACAATTTTGCCTGAATGTGCATACCACACTGCTTCCGTCTCACATCTCAACCTAAACAGGTTCAATCCTCAGGTTCCAAGTGATTCACAATCACAAAATCCCACATCAATACCACGAATGGTTTCCCCGACTTTTCCAATTCCAATAATTTCCTTGTACTCTCAGGGGATATAAGCAGTACACAAACTTACCAATCTCGGAGTTGACCACAACTCCCCAAATCCACCAACTCGCATGACATAGGGAACATCGTCCCTAGATTCCCCAAGTTTCAATCATACCATTTTATCTGTTCATCACTTGTCGTCATATATCTGTTAGGACTTATCCCAACACGACACAACCTCCACTGGATCCCATCCAGTCCAAGACTCAACCACCACTGAGTCGCAGATACCAATCATCTGTCCATCATGACAGAGTCACACCCCAAATGGTGGCTCCTCGTCATCACAATCACCGACACCGGTACCAGCACCAGTGCTAGTACCAGCACCACGCACCATCATCAATACCAGTATCAGCACACAGGCATCCATACTAGTATTGGCATATAGGTACCAACATCCATACATAGCACACGAACACCCATGCTAGCACACGAACATCCATGCTAGCACACAGTGTGCAAGGTTGTTACCCTGGATCTCCGTTCATTCCGAACGACGATCCCGTAACACCACTCGTTCCCCACGACTATGGGTACCTCCAATTTTTGCCATCGGCACATCAGGATAATGAACGTTCCCTGAACGTCCCTAAGTATTAAAACCACACTAACTACCCTCGATAGCCAGTTATCTCGACACAACTGTCGACCAACAGTCATCGTTGTCAAGATCCGTATCCACACATCATACTAACATTCGATCCAAAACAGGATTCCATATTTCCTCATAACCGTATCCGTAGATCGAAACCCATAAGACTCACTAGAGTCATCCCCATGGTCATCCACGACCTCAGCCGCTCGTCACAGCACAAGTTCTCACTTAAGGTTCACCTTTCGGTCCATCAATTATAAATTAGGGTTCCAAAATCACACCCTAGGGTTCCACCGAACCCAACTGCCTTTTGCAGTAAAATCCACAACCTGACCGACCCCGCGGTCCTGACATCGTATAGACGTCCAATCCAATCCAATCGTCAATTCAACGTGGGTTCCATCGTGGGTTCCACCACGAAGATCATCGGCTAACTCCGATGCACCAACCCCCGTACACTAGCCAACACTACTAGGGTCCAAAACTTAGACCAATACTCAACTGAGTTCACATTTCCATAACATTACTCCAAATGGGGTTCCCTGAACCTAGCTGTGCCCGGTGGCACAACAATCCATCATCACATGACCGAACCGACGGTCCCACATTACCAGTTAATCGTATACAACCCCACCTGGGTTGAATCGCATCAATGCACGGCGTATCGGGCCAACACACCCAATCCACCATTCAAACCCCAAACTATCAATCAGGTTGACAACGGAACAGCAGCCCAAAGAGACATCACACCCTCGACCTTCGCGCACAAAAGAGCAAAACCTGCTCTGATACCACTTGACACGACCCATCCCAATCCCCCCGGGATTACCATGGAATGTATCATGCTCCCGTCTGACAAGAGGCGTCAGACAAGGGATAACCGATTGCCATTGCCCAGACGGGCTTCCAGAGTGCGTAAGGATCGATGGAGGAGGTGTGCGATGCTCAAGTCTCTGCTGCAGTCGTATCCGGAATCAACCTGAAGGGCATTGAAAACAAAAGCTGTGAGTGGACGAAAATAAACAAGTCTGTTTAAAACATTTATAAGACATTTATGCCCCTCAGTAAAATCATATGCATGCACCAAAACCAATAATCCCATATTTATTTAGAAATAACCATTAGGGCCTTAGCCCGAAAACCAAAGCATAGTTTCAATTTCCAAAAGTAAATCCAAGAGTTATTTCATAAATCCAGTAATATGAACCATAAGGCATATAATATAAACCATAACCATTATTTTAGCCACTGCACTATACACTCCAATCCGACATCCCTGATGTCTGACGTCCCTGACGTCAATAAGGTCACAATCACAAGGCTACGCGTGCCACTCGGGTCTCAATTTCCGAGTTCAATCCCCGAACCCCGTTCGGGTACAGCATCCCCGATGCTTAGCGTCATAGACGCTGGACGTACTAGACGTCCGTGACCTCTCCGGGGTACCTCATCCGGAGGAGACAATATAATATGGAAGGATCTATACAGTGCAGTACCAAATACATTTTATAGATATCCACATGCAAAACATATAGGTATACATAGATAAAATCCGAACCATTCGTTACGTTTCATCAAACGGGTCTCATGCCCAAATACCGTGAAACGTGCCATAACCGAAATATCATCAAAACCATTTATAGATTCCAGCATGTGAACATATATAAAATGTAAACCAGAAAACATTTATTCAATTCCATTTTAGGGTCCCCGACCCGCAATCACGTGTAGAAATCAACTGGACCCCTGGCCCGATTCCACAAGTTAATTGGGCCCCTGGCCCGATCCACATGTTAACTGGGCCCCTGGCCCGATTTCATAGTTCAACGGGGCCCCTGGCCCGATTTTACATTATTCAAGTTCGTAACCGTTTCATGAAATCATATCCAACCACATTTATGGAAATCGGTGAAAATCCAGAAAATCTCGGTTTACGTGCAAATACGTAATTCACCTCGAAATGCGTGAAATCATTTTAAATTCACCGATATCCAAAGTAAATCATTTAATCATAATTATAACAATCATAAAACAGTTATGCATGCATCGAATTTATGAAACCAATGTCCACTCACAGACCGATTAACCGAGCGCCTCGATACGCGTGCCATAGGCCTTCCCGGGCCACACCACTATCACCGGGACTCCCAATCCTGTTCAAATCACATTAGAGGATTACTAACCTCACCATTAACATCCTATTCAAGTCCCGTAATTTTCCCGAATTTTTAAGTATTTTTAAACTGGATTTAAAACCTTCGGACATCCCGAACAATAACGAAACGGTGTCCGATCGACACGAAACCAATTCCAAAATGTTCGTTACATTAAATAGGACAGAAGTCATGTTGACCTCACCTCGAGATTCGTGCCCACGCGCCGTCACGCGCCGCCGTGAGTGGCTGCGCGTGAAAGCCACGCGCCTGCTACAGTGACTGCTACAGTCACCATCCTCGCCCGTTTCTCTGGTAAACGGGTTGAAAAACCCGCGATAGGACCCGGTTCAATCTCACCCAAAACAACATCGAATCAATCCGTTCTTTCAACTGATCCCTTGTAATCAATCACCATTTAAGTTCTGTAAATCGAATTACACAAATCGTGGTCTCAATCCTCACGATTCTCGATCGATCCTCGACGGGTTTTCAAATCGGGTTTCACGATATCGTCCCTGTTTTCCAAATTAATTCATTCAGTTAGCATCGTGAGAGTGTAAGGGACATTTCTACGAGGTCAATTTGAGAATTACTTACCTCAAACCCACTGAACACAAGCTCGACTTTGAGCTGCCATGGAAGCTTCTGTTCTTCCACAATACGACACCATTTCTCGTCGTTTTCATTGCAGAGATGTTCGTATCAATCCCAGAAGTCGAATTGAATCCACAATTGTGATCCTCACCGCTCATATTGTCGAATTCGCAAATCCCCCAATTTCCACGATTTTTCGGTTTAAAATTAACCCAGGGGCCTCACTGTCACTCGAGCCTCACACTCAATTCGGCTTCCTCAGTCTCCCAATTGCACAATGGAGCTGAGACAGAGGTTAATCAGCTGCTAATTGGTAATCATTAAGACAACCCACAAATTAGGGAATTAGTGTCTAAAGTAAGAATAATTGTGTCTCCCTTAATACATGATTCCATGTTATCTGGGGCAAAGAAGATGACAAAGTGACAGATGTCACTGCCAGGCAGCAAGATTCAATGGTAAAAGACCATTTTGCCCTCCGATTGACAAATTACCATTTTGCCCCCAGACATCCGTGACCCGTAACTTGGTCACCCGAACTCCGTTTTCGACGTGCCGCCTGTCGTTGGATTCGTATCGACGAGACCTATGCAACGGTCCTTGGCCCTCGGCCATCGGACATCCCGGTCAAAAAGTCAACATTTGGCCCCTAATATGCCAAAATTACGAAAATGCCCTTGCACTTCCGTACATCATAACTTTCACCACGAACGTCGAAATCGAACGTGCCACCAGTCTATGAACTCGTGACGTCCCGAACTACGTCACGGTCATCGGTCAAAGTCCATTTGACCATCCGAATTAAAAGTCAACGTTTTGCCCACACTCAGGGGCAAAACGGTCATTTTGCACAATTCGTCCGAAATCGCCCAACTAATCCCAGATTAGTAAATCACAATTAAATATTATTAAATCCCGATATTCGGGACGGGTCGTTACAACCTTCCCTCCTTAAAGAATTTCGTCCTCGAAATTACCAACAATCTTATTCCACAACCACCTTGTGGAAAACAATTCGACCACACATCTGTGTACACTTGTACACCCACATACTGGGACAACACCAGTCACGTTTGTACCCAGACATCCCATCACAGTCATACGTCACAACAACAACACTCGACCACCTCGAGTGGACATAAGCACCTGATCCGCGATAAGATCGCTTAACCATTTAGCTGACTCCTTCAGCTAGATGGTTCCTTTCCATTATCAATAAATCCTTACATTTGCTCCCGTTGGGAGTCACCAAATCTCATTTGTCAGTCCACGCTGACACCATCAGTCAACTGTCATCACAAAACTTACCACCCTGGTAAGGCTCCAACCATCTGTCCGTCGGTGACAACACCACGTACTACATCACTCCCGATGTAGCGTAAGATCAACCACATGATCTCAATTCGCAGGGCAAGCCCATTCCTGCGACATAAATAAATCTCAATGTCCAAAATCGCCGACTCCCTCAGCGAACCAAAACGCTGGGAAATCACGGTGTAATCAAGTCACACAAGGCTACTCGTGGTTACACAGACCACCAATTCACTCATCCAGAGTGTACGTATACCGTCAATTAACCCAATCAAGTGGTGTAATTGGAACACATTGAATACCAGCCCAGCAGTGATCACACATATCAATACCGGGGTTCCACTAGCCAACCGTGGCCAAGAGCACCTGCTCATACAAACACTGAACCCGACAAAATCACTCTGCACAGCGCACAGTATCCAATGTCCAGTCCACAATCACAACCAAACAAATGATATCGGAACCAAGCCGATTACCAACACGTTTAATTACACACCACTGGTACATCCCATGTACCGCCATTAGGCACCACTCAGCCTAACCCGTAACAATCCTCGTATAACGTACCCTGTACGTACATCAATCTAACAATCCGCCTACAACCACCCAGGTCATAGCCAGACACGTTCCAAAAATGAAGTACCTTTGTCCACACCAACATGAGACAAAGCGAACTCCACCCGTCATCTCGTTCCAATTCTGAATCCGAATCCGCAATTTCGTAAGAAATCCCGAATCCGAACCCAACAATACATTTTTAATCCATGTCCAAATCCGAATCCGAAATCATTATTCCGTAAGCTAGCATTGGAATAATCATTCCGCACCCAAATCCGGTAATCCATTCTCGAGCTTCGCAATCGAATCCTGAATCGTCACCCAGAAATTCGATTCCAAAACCCAAAATCTTGTTTACGTCCACCAAGACGTAACAAAACCGAACCTATCGGTTGCCTGTCCGAAACACTCGATTGACTTCATAGGGAAGCCAATCCCAATATCCACACGTCAGAGTTTGACAAAATCCGACCACATCGGAAACCTACTCAACCGAGTAACAAGCCATATGGACTTCACTCCGAAAAGAAGTTCAGTCCCGTCATCTACGACTCACATACCAAGGTAAGAGTGATAAACTCTCCGCCCATCTGGATCATCAAGATCACAATCCATATCCATCGCTACGTCACCCGACAAGTAATATCACGATCCTAGATCGTCACATCGGCCAAAGTCGACAACATCGCAAATCAGCTCCACCTAGGATCCACACATGCTCACATAGCTAACAATCCATCTGAAAGCTGATCGTAGGGTCTTACACCCTCAATTGAATCCTTCGCCAAATTCTCTTGGTGGAAAGATGACCACGCATAACACCACCAAATCCAAAATCATACAAAACTTCTTGTGTCCAATGACCCAAGGCCAAACCTGGTTCCACCTACCAATACACGCTCAACGTACTGGTAGCAACAATCATCATCTGCCACGGCAGGAAAATATGAAGTCAACCCTAATGACTTCGGAATACCAATCACTGATTCGGAAACGAGCACTCCTCTCGTCTCCCAATCACAACTCTCCCCGAAACGGGAGTTCCAACCATGTTGGAAACAGACATGCTCCCAATGAGATGTCAAGTCCAACCACTGGACTGCCCATGTCCATACCTTACTTGGACCACCACGTGTCCAAGATCGATTCATTACTCGGACCTCACGTCCGTCAATAATCATGTAAGCACACACCCCGATTCCGAACGGAATATCCACAATTTTGCCTGAATGTGCATACCACACTGCTTCCGTCTCACATCTCAACCTAAACAGGTTCAATCCTCAGGTTCCAAGTGATTCACAATCACAAAATCCCACATCAATACCACGAATGGTTTCCCCGACTTTTCCAATTCCAATAATTTCCTTGTACTCTCAGGGGATATAAGCAGTACACAAACTTACCAATCTCGGAGTTGACCACAACTCCCCAAATCCACCAACTCGCATGACATAGGGAACATCGTCCCTAGATTCCCCAAGTTTCAATCATACCATTTTATCTGTTCATCACTTGTCGTCATATATCTGTTAGGACTTATCCCAACACGACACAACCTCCACTGGATCCCATCCAGTCCAAGACTCAACCACCACTGAGTCGCAGATACCAATCATCTGTCCATCATGACAGAGTCACACCCCAAATGGTGGCTCCTCGTCATCACAATCACCGACACCGGTACCAGCACCAGTGCTAGTACCAGCACCACGCACCATCATCAATACCAGTATCAGCACACAGGCATCCATACTAGTATTGGCATATAGGTACCAACATCCATACATAGCACACGAACACCCATGCTAGCACACGAACATCCATGCTAGCACACAGTGTGCAAGGTTGTTACCCTGGATCTCCGTTCATTCCGAACGACGATCCCGTAACACCACTCGTTCCCCACGACTATGGGTACCTCCAATTTTTGCCATCGGCACATCAGGATAATGAACGTTCCCTGAACGTCCCTAAGTATTAAAACCACACTAACTACCCTCGATAGCCAGTTATCTCGACACAACTGTCGACCAACAGTCATCGTTGTCAAGATCCGTATCCACACATCATACTAACATTCGATCCAAAACAGGATTCCATATTTCCTCATAACCGTATCCGTAGATCGAAACCCATAAGACTCACTAGAGTCATCCCCATGGTCATCCACGACCTCAGCCGCTCGTCACAGCACAAGTTCTCACTTAAGGTTCACCTTTCGGTCCATCAATTATAAATTAGGGTTCCAAAATCACACCCTAGGGTTCCACCGAACCCAACTGCCTTTTGCAGTAAAATCCACAACCTGACCGACCCCGCGGTCCTGACATCGTATAGACGTCCAATCCAATCCAATCGTCAATTCAACGTGGGTTCCATCGTGGGTTCCACCACGAAGATCATCGGCTAACTCCGATGCACCAACCCCCGTACACTAGCCAACACTACTAGGGTCCAAAACTTAGACCAATACTCAACTGAGTTCACATTTCCATAACATTACTCCAAATGGGGTTCCCTGAACCTAGCTGTGCCCGGTGGCACAACAATCCATCATCACATGACCGAACCGACGGTCCCACATTACCAGTTAATCGTATACAACCCCACCTGGGTTGAATCGCATCAATGCACGGCGTATCGGGCCAACACACCCAATCCACCATTCAAACCCCAAACTATCAATCAGGTTGACAACGGAACAGCAGCCCAAAGAGACATCACACCCTCGACCTTCGCGCACAAAAGAGCAAAACCTGCTCTGATACCACTTGACACGACCCATCCCAATCCCCCCGGGATTACCATGGAATGTATCATGCTCCCGTCTGACAAGAGGCGTCAGACAAGGGATAACCGATTGCCATTGCCCAGACGGGCTTCCAGAGTGCGTAAGGATCGATGGAGGAGGTGTGCGATGCTCAAGTCTCTGCTGCAGTCGTATCCGGAATCAACCTGAAGGGCATTGAAAACAAAAGCTGTGAGTGGACGAAAATAAACAAGTCTGTTTAAAACATTTATAAGACATTTATGCCCCTCAGTAAAATCATATGCATGCACCAAAACCAATAATCCCATATTTATTTAGAAATAACCATTAGGGCCTTAGCCCGAAAACCAAAGCATAGTTTCAATTTCCAAAAGTAAATCCAAGAGTTATTTCATAAATCCAGTAATATGAACCATAAGGCATATAATATAAACCATAACCATTATTTTAGCCACTGCACTATACACTCCAATCCGACATCCCTGATGTCTGACGTCCCTGACGTCAATAAGGTCACAATCACAAGGCTACGCGTGCCACTCGGGTCTCAATTTCCGAGTTCAATCCCCGAACCCCGTTCGGGTACAGCATCCCCGATGCTTAGCGTCATAGACGCTGGACGTACTAGACGTCCGTGACCTCTCCGGGGTACCTCATCCGGAGGAGACAATATAATATGGAAGGATCTATACAGTGCAGTACCAAATACATTTTATAGATATCCACATGCAAAACATATAGGTATACATAGATAAAATCCGAACCATTCGTTACGTTTCATCAAACGGGTCTCATGCCCAAATACCGTGAAACGTGCCATAACCGAAATATCATCAAAACCATTTATAGATTCCAGCATGTGAACATATATAAAATGTAAACCAGAAAACATTTATTCAATTCCATTTTAGGGTCCCCGACCCGCAATCACGTGTAGAAATCAACTGGACCCCTGGCCCGATTCCACAAGTTAATTGGGCCCCTGGCCCGATCCACATGTTAACTGGGCCCCTGGCCCGATTTCATAGTTCAACGGGGCCCCTGGCCCGATTTTACATTATTCAAGTTCGTAACCGTTTCATGAAATCATATCCAACCACATTTATGGAAATCGGTGAAAATCCAGAAAATCTCGGTTTACGTGCAAATACGTAATTCACCTCGAAATGCGTGAAATCATTTTAAATTCACCGATATCCAAAGTAAATCATTTAATCATAATTATAACAATCATAAAACAGTTATGCATGCATCGAATTTATGAAACCAATGTCCACTCACAGACCGATTAACCGAGCGCCTCGATACGCGTGCCATAGGCCTTCCCGGGCCACACCACTATCACCGGGACTCCCAATCCTGTTCAAATCACATTAGAGGATTACTAACCTCACCATTAACATCCTATTCAAGTCCCGTAATTTTCCCGAATTTTTAAGTATTTTTAAACTGGATTTAAAACCTTCGGACATCCCGAACAATAACGAAACGGTGTCCGATCGACACGAAACCAATTCCAAAATGTTCGTTACATTAAATAGGACAGAAGTCATGTTGACCTCACCTCGAGATTCGTGCCCACGCGCCGTCACGCGCCGCCGTGAGTGGCTGCGCGTGAAAGCCACGCGCCTGCTACAGTGACTGCTACAGTCACCATCCTCGCCCGTTTCTCTGGTAAACGGGTTGAAAAACCCGCGATAGGACCCGGTTCAATCTCACCCAAAACAACATCGAATCAATCCGTTCTTTCAACTGATCCCTTGTAATCAATCACCATTTAAGTTCTGTAAATCGAATTACACAAATCGTGGTCTCAATCCTCACGATTCTCGATCGATCCTCGACGGGTTTTCAAATCGGGTTTCACGATATCGTCCCTGTTTTCCAAATTAATTCATTCAGTTAGCATCGTGAGAGTGTAAGGGACATTTCTACGAGGTCAATTTGAGAATTACTTACCTCAAACCCACTGAACACAAGCTCGACTTTGAGCTGCCATGGAAGCTTCTGTTCTTCCACAATACGACACCATTTCTCGTCGTTTTCATTGCAGAGATGTTCGTATCAATCCCAGAAGTCGAATTGAATCCACAATTGTGATCCTCACCGCTCATATTGTCGAATTCGCAAATCCCCCAATTTCCACGATTTTTCGGTTTAAAATTAACCCAGGGGCCTCACTGTCACTCGAGCCTCACACTCAATTCGGCTTCCTCAGTCTCCCAATTGCACAATGGAGCTGAGACAGAGGTTAATCAGCTGCTAATTGGTAATCATTAAGACAACCCACAAATTAGGGAATTAGTGTCTAAAGTAAGAATAATTGTGTCTCCCTTAATACATGATTCCATGTTATCTGGGGCAAAGAAGATGACAAAGTGACAGATGTCACTGCCAGGCAGCAAGATTCAATGGTAAAAGACCATTTTGCCCTCCGATTGACAAATTACCATTTTGCCCCCAGACATCCGTGACCCGTAACTTGGTCACCCGAACTCCGTTTTCGACGTGCCGCCTGTCGTTGGATTCGTATCGACGAGACCTATGCAACGGTCCTTGGCCCTCGGCCATCGGACATCCCGGTCAAAAAGTCAACATTTGGCCCCTAATATGCCAAAATTACGAAAATGCCCTTGCACTTCCGTACATCATAACTTTCACCACGAACGTCGAAATCGAACGTGCCACCAGTCTATGAACTCGTGACGTCCCGAACTACGTCACGGTCATCGGTCAAAGTCCATTTGACCATCCGAATTAAAAGTCAACGTTTTGCCCACACTCAGGGGCAAAACGGTCATTTTGCACAATTCGTCCGAAATCGCCCAACTAATCCCAGATTAGTAAATCACAATTAAATATTATTAAATCCCGATATTCGGGACGGGTCGTTACAACCTTCCCTCCTTAAAGAATTTCGTCCTCGAAATTACCAACAATCTTATTCCACAACCACCTTGTGGAAAACAATTCGACCACACATCTGTGTACACTTGTACACCCACATACTGGGACAACACCAGTCACGTTTGTACCCAGACATCCCATCACAGTCATACGTCACAACAACAACACTCGACCACCTCGAGTGGACATAAGCACCTGATCCGCGATAAGATCGCTTAACCATTTAGCTGACTCCTTCAGCTAGATGGTTCCTTTCCATTATCAATAAATCCTTACATTTGCTCCCGTTGGGAGTCACCAAATCTCATTTGTCAGTCCACGCTGACACCATCAGTCAACTGTCATCACAAAACTTACCACCCTGGTAAGGCTCCAACCATCTGTCCGTCGGTGACAACACCACGTACTACATCACTCCCGATGTAGCGTAAGATCAACCACATGATCTCAATTCGCAGGGCAAGCCCATTCCTGCGACATAAATAAATCTCAATGTCCAAAATCGCCGACTCCCTCAGCGAACCAAAACGCTGGGAAATCACGGTGTAATCAAGTCACACAAGGCTACTCGTGGTTACACAGACCACCAATTCACTCATCCAGAGTGTACGTATACCGTCAATTAACCCAATCAAGTGGTGTAATTGGAACACATTGAATACCAGCCCAGCAGTGATCACACATATCAATACCGGGGTTCCACTAGCCAACCGTGGCCAAGAGCACCTGCTCATACAAACACTGAACCCGACAAAATCACTCTGCACAGCGCACAGTATCCAATGTCCAGTCCACAATCACAACCAAACAAATGATATCGGAACCAAGCCGATTACCAACACGTTTAATTACACACCACTGGTACATCCCATGTACCGCCATTAGGCACCACTCAGCCTAACCCGTAACAATCCTCGTATAACGTACCCTGTACGTACATCAATCTAACAATCCGCCTACAACCACCCAGGTCATAGCCAGACACGTTCCAAAAATGAAGTACCTTTGTCCACACCAACATGAGACAAAGCGAACTCCACCCGTCATCTCGTTCCAATTCTGAATCCGAATCCGCAATTTCGTAAGAAATCCCGAATCCGAACCCAACAATACATTTTTAATCCATGTCCAAATCCGAATCCGAAATCATTATTCCGTAAGCTAGCATTGGAATAATCATTCCGCACCCAAATCCGGTAATCCATTCTCGAGCTTCGCAATCGAATCCTGAATCGTCACCCAGAAATTCGATTCCAAAACCCAAAATCTTGTTTACGTCCACCAAGACGTAACAAAACCGAACCTATCGGTTGCCTGTCCGAAACACTCGATTGACTTCATAGGGAAGCCAATCCCAATATCCACACGTCAGAGTTTGACAAAATCCGACCACATCGGAAACCTACTCAACCGAGTAACAAGCCATATGGACTTCACTCCGAAAAGAAGTTCAGTCCCGTCATCTACGACTCACATACCAAGGTAAGAGTGATAAACTCTCCGCCCATCTGGATCATCAAGATCACAATCCATATCCATCGCTACGTCACCCGACAAGTAATATCACGATCCTAGATCGTCACATCGGCCAAAGTCGACAACATCGCAAATCAGCTCCACCTAGGATCCACACATGCTCACATAGCTAACAATCCATCTGAAAGCTGATCGTAGGGTCTTACACCCTCAATTGAATCCTTCGCCAAATTCTCTTGGTGGAAAGATGACCACGCATAACACCACCAAATCCAAAATCATACAAAACTTCTTGTGTCCAATGACCCAAGGCCAAACCTGGTTCCACCTACCAATACACGCTCAACGTACTGGTAGCAACAATCATCATCTGCCACGGCAGGAAAATATGAAGTCAACCCTAATGACTTCGGAATACCAATCACTGATTCGGAAACGAGCACTCCTCTCGAATAAAAAGTCAACCGTTCGCCCAATTCCAGGGGCAAAATCGTCATTTTCCTCAAATTTTTCAGATTTTCGTGTTTCGAATTTTCGGGGCGTCACATATAAAATATTTATGCATGCATCATAAGTTAGAAATCAAAGTCCACTTACAGACCATTAGGGTTGCCGTCTCGATACACGTGCAATTACGCTTCCCGGGCTAATCCACTATCACTGGCTTTCCCGAACCTGTCCAAATCCCATAAGGTCACTAACTACTTCATAATGCTTCTACTAAAGCCCCGTAATTTTCACGAATTTTTAACTATTTTTAAACGAGGCCTAAAACCTTCGAACAACCCGAAACATATCGAGATGATGTCCGATCGACTCTAAACCAGTCTTAAAATGTTCGTTACATCGGTACGATAAAAAGTCGTATCGAAAAGTTCCCCATGAACAGTACCACGCGCCCTTATACGCCTCCCGAAGGGGCTGTGTGTGGGCCTCACGCGCTTTACTGTTCATCGTCTTCAAGCTTTAGTCGACCGGTTCAGACTAGTCTGATTTAGACCGGTCCAACCCGATCCGGCAGTCGAAGTTCCCTCCATTTTCAACCCGTATTCAATCCATTTTAAGCCTAGTAGCTTCATCCCACTCTAAATAATCGATCTAGCTACCCAAATTGGACAATTAGGACCTAAAGCTCACCTTTCCAAATCAAAGTAGAACCTTGTTTCTACAGCCTTACCCGACCTCCTCGAGCGTTGCTTTTGATCCCAATCAACGTCTGTAGCCTTGAGAAACAAGTTCCCATTACCAGAATCGATCAACAAGCCCTATAACGAAAAAAATCAATTTCGAATTCAAATAAAAACTCACGGGAACATCACCGCACTACTGCCGTCGTGTACCGCCATGGTTACCACCGCCTTTGTCTCACCTTCTTTTCCATCTTTTGTTCACAACACAAGGACAAACAATGAGGCTTGCAGGTGTTTTGAAAACGTTGAAGTCAAAGCCTTTCCTTAGTCTCTGTTTTTCACAGTTCCCAGTCACAACTCACGACAGCCGTCGTGATCGGGCCATCACACCTTTCCACTGCCCTCAGCTTCTGCTTTTCTTAGTCACTCTTCATTCTTCACGGGTCGGGGTTTGGGTTTGAGGAAACTGGGTTCACAGTCACACACACACACACACACACACACACACACACACACACACACACACACACACACACACACACACACACACACACACACACACACACACACACACACACACACACACACACACACACACACACACACACACACACACACACACACACACACACACACACACACACACACACACACACACACACACTAAGTAGTCCTCTGTTTCTCAGTTTTCCCATAATCGTGCAACCAATCTTTAAAATCTGAGACATTGTGAGGCGGTGAGAGGGTTCTGCAAGCCTCCAGATTGGGCCAGGTGTCCAATTTCTGTGGGCAACAATTCCAAGAACAGCCAAGTGTCTTCATCCTGCTGGGCACAGATCCCTAGGCAGCAAAAGACCAATTTACCCCTGCCTTCCAAAATTATCATTTTGCCCCTCGCATGTTTAGACCCATAATTAAACCGTCCGAAATCCAATTAACGCATGCCGCCTGTCATTGTATTCAGGGGATCGAGACCTACCTAACGGTCCTCGAAATACGTGACAAATCCATGTCGTGTGAAAAATCAACAAATCACCCCTTTTTAACCAAATTACCAAACTACCCTCGAACTTCCGAACATCATAACTTTCCCCTCGGACGTCAGAATCAGACGTGCTACCTGTCTATGAACTCTTGATGTCATGAACTACGATACAGTCATTGGTCAAAGTCCATTTGATCGCCCGAACTAAAAGTCAACATATTACCCATTCTAGGGGCAAAACCGTCATTTCGTACCGTCCGTCGGAAATACCCAACTTATCACTGATTAACTTCACTAATCCATCATGAACCACTAATCTAATCCCAGTTCCCGGGACGGGTTGTTACAATCTCCCCCCTTAAAGAATTGCATCCCCAAAATTCCGTATCTCGTACTTCTGTACCTAACTAGGAGAAATCCAACTGATCTCATACCTGGGTCTCCTACCCCCTGTCCATCTTATCCTGACAGTTCCCAAACTGTTACCCCAACTCAGCCAAACAAACCAACTCATTCGAATTTCAGTCCATCTGACGATCATCTCATTCTCACCGAGGTCAACACATTCCACTTTGTACCCGTTATACTTCTAACGTCATACCAGCCGACACTCACGGCTCCACTAACAGTAGGTACGCCACAACACCACTGCTACCAGTCTCATCATCTTTGATCCTTTTTTGAGTCAAGCGTACCTTGTACCAACCTCGTGCGAGTTTGTCGTTAACAAGCACAAATCTCAAGTACACTAATTCACAAGACGACATCTACCGACCTCGGTACTTCCATGTATCAATACCTATTCAACGATCCGTATTACTTCTGTCAGCGAGTTGCGTTGACCCCATTGGAGTCACAACGTACTTGCTCACACCGCTAACTCAACCAATCATTTCACCGGAGGTTCTACTAACCACCAACACTGTCAACTTGTGGAAACTTCATCCACGTCCTACACTACCTGTCTGCAACTGGACCCTATCACATACATGTTTACCCATGATCATACATCTCAATGTCAAGGTCCAACCAGCCACTCATGGCTCTTAGCATCCAGCTCACATCAACACTGAAGCCTGCCATAGCCAAACAAATCACTCAGGATCACCCTGATCTAATCCTCATCTCAACCAGTCAATCACATCAAAACTGTTCCGATTCAGCAAGACAACCAACAATATCCCTCGGCACCAAGCTGATCACCAACATTGCCACCAAAACATCACGATACACGTCCAACCACATCGGGACACATCTCAAATACATGCACCAATCACAACCAATCAGAATCATGGTGCATACCATCAAACACACGCAACCACAACTCTACGAATTTTTGAATCAAACAGAGATATTTTAGAATACCTCAAACACAGCTCGTAGAGTACATCCTCAAGTGTTTTCAACGACATCCTACGGTAACTCCATCAATCAACCACATCGGCATCAACCAAGCTATACTATACCCATAGTCCATCCAACAACACCATAGTGTACCCGTCACCCTTACGGTGTATCTCCAGGGCACACAAACATCCTCGTAACTATACGGATGACCACCTGACTACGAGTCAAACACGCTTAACTTTTGAAGTCCATCGATCCAATCCAATACTAGGCCAACACGTCAGGCCCAACACGTCTTCCTATGAACACCAGCTCAAGTCTATTTTGAGTCTCCTAGTCTCCTGGGTCTCCCGACCAATATGAACTCCAATCACATCTCAACACGTCTTCAGTGATATGGACCAATGGGCTGCTGGCACGTGGCACCTATCAAAGCCTGACATGTGGCACCTATCAGGGTCTGACACGGGTTAGTCAGACATTGTCAGATGATGTCATGCTGACATCAGCAGTAATGACCGTTGAATTTCGACCAGATGCATTGACCCGCGCATGGGGGAACATGGGCTCTAGTTTCAAGGTGAGACCGGCACCATCGTCAAGGTTTTGACATTCTGGATCTAATGATGGTGGTTTCGTGTCAATCTGAGACCGTTAGATAGGTCAAATTGAGGTTTGATGCCTCGGAAGAGTGTTCAGGATGCTTTACCAGGTCGGTTTTGTTCTATGTTTTGATGTTAGACCTAGTAAGGTCAATTAGTGACCTTTGGATGTATTTGGATAGGCCCGAAGACTGTAATTAGCTTCAGGACAGGTTTAGGCTATTCGTTAGCGCAGCAAGGATTGATTGTGAGTGGACTGGTTGTTTTATACTGAAATGCATGCATAACTTTTTTATACGTTTTCTAAATGATTTATGTTAAATGTTTTGGAATCATGGAATTTATATACTCGAATCATTGGTCATGGACTATGTTGCGGATTTACGTGAAAACGAGGTTTTTGGGCTTGAGACCCATTTGGTGAACAATTGACTCAGGTTTTGGGGTCAACGTTGTTTTGAAAGAAAGATTAATTCAAACGATTTGACTGGTGATCCGGTATGAGCAGATTTCAAGAATCGAGTTTTAGAAATGGATTTCTAGACGCGGGTCTTGGAAGGTTTCGGGCCTAGTCCCAATTTAAATAATGGTTTGGTTAATCTCAGAAAAGACTGATTCCAAATTTGGTATTATTGAATTGCATGTTTTCACACTTATATATATACCCTCCCGTATGTACAAAGTAGTCTCCTTCAGACGTCGTTGATCTTGGAGTTGTCACGATCCACTGACTGGGATGGGTGACTCCGAGGAAGAGCTCAGGCTCAGGAGTGTGAATTATGTTATTGTCTCGAACATGTTAGAGTCCGAGGAAGGTCAACCCCAGACATCGTAGATCCTGGGGGTAGACTCAGAGATGAGACCCCGTGTACTACGCGTGTTGTAGAGAAATCGTGACGAATATTGGTTGCACATCTGGGATGTTGGGGATGGGTTATATATATTGTGTACATTGATGTTTACATCCAGATATATGCATGTATAGATATATGTATATGTATAGATATTTAATTGTATGATTTGACTGTGTTTACACGATTTATCTTGAATGCATGCATGTTTCTAAAGCGGAGGGTTAGATTATATATATTTTCAAAATGTGTTTATAACTGATTTATTTTTGGTCCACTCACACTTTGACTGTTTTCGTGACCCTCCAGGCGGTGATACTGAGTAGGGGACCGACTCCGGGGCTGAGGCATAGATAGTACGGTTGCGTCCTGTTCACCTTGCAGGGTAGGTATTTGTAGTTATTTTATTAGTATGAACATAATGCTCTTGTCCCTTGTCTGACGATACTGTTGTATTAAATACCGGTGTGCATTTGGAACCCCGTGAAGGGTATTAGGGATATTTTAACCCTAGTGAGGGTAGTTATGGTATTTTGAGTTACATATTAGATGGGAGCAGGCCTTACCCCCGGTGGTCCCCAGGGGGATTGGGACGGGTCTATCACAGGCGGCACGTCAAAATCGGACGTTCGATGGGAATGTTTTGGATCAAGAAAGGTTTATGGCACTATTCATGCAAATCGAGAAATGACGCCACGTGGCAGGATTTGATTGGGTAAATATATGGGGAGGACCTAGCAGATGAGTGATAAGTGTCACCCATTTGATTGGCCTAGATTCCAATATTTTGGGTTTATCCTCATCCTTATCAGTCATCATCTTCTCTATTTTTTCTCCCAAACCTCGTGAAATAGATAAACCGTACACCCCAACCCACACCAAGCACCCCTAATTTCATCTGATGCACTTGGTGTGTGAATGAAAAAGAGAGAGTAAGGGGAAACGATCGTGGCGGTGTTAACGGGACAGACCGTCATGGACAGTGGCTGGTAAGCCCGATACAGTGAGTTTACGTTCAAAAATTAGAAGTTGGGTTTTAGTGTTTATTGATCGGTTTTAATGATTGGAACTTGTTCCTAGTGGTTGTACAAACGTCTGGGGATCGAACGCGAGGATGGAGGTGGCCGAAGTCAATAGAGTAGCACGGTTGCAGGTCACGATCATTGTTCCTCTTCGAACAGGTAATTTCGAGTCCTTTTCTCAGTTTTTTGGGTTGGTAGAACCGTTCTAGGGATCAAGACGATGAGAATGTGAGAAATCAGACTGTTTTGGTAGAGCCGATCTAGAGGTTGAAAACGACGGAGAACCAGTCGGGTTACGGTCGCGGGTCTGTGCGAACCGGTTTAGGTAGTCGGGTTGACTCAGTCCAAATGTTGAAGACGAGATGATGTCATCATTTGACATCATCATCTGATAGCTGTCAGACAGGGACCAATAGTAGGGTGCCACGTGTCACATGTGGTACACAGTCAGCATTGACATGTTAGTGGTGTGGTCTAATCACAGGCTACGACATGCCACTGACATGTTAGTGACGTGGACCAATACGCAGGTGACACTTGGCACTATCAGACTTCTCAGGTGACGTCTAACGTTACCCGTTAACCGCTAACGTCAGCGTTGACTTTGTTGATGTCAGCAACGTTGACTTTTTTCCAACATTGATCATGTGTTGACCACGCACGTGGGGGCATGTGAACAAGAATTGAGAGGCTGAATTAGTGTCATTGGAAGGGTTTCTACGTTCCGGATCCAATGGTGCTGGTTCCGGGTCGATCAGAGATCATTAGGTTGGTCAAACTGTAATTTTTCACCTCAAAAATTGTGTCCGGGACACGTTGGCTTTTTTGAGAGTTTTGGGGTTTATCCTATAGACTTGTATAAATAGTTAGTGACCTTTGGGTATGATTTGGACAGGTCCGGAAGTTGCGCAGATGGTGGATTGGCCTCGAGGAGACTTATGGCAAGCGTATCGAGCCAGCAGCTAGAACAGTCTGTGAGTGAACCTTTATTTTCTAAACATGTGCATGCATAACTTTTTTATATGTTTTATATATGTGACTTCTATGATTCTAATTGTGGTATTTACGATTTACATATTGGCACGTATTTCGAGGTTTATGGTTTTATACTGTGTATACGTACTGGTATTTCTATCATGTTTTAATGGAATGGTTTTGGATTTGGAAATATGGAATCGGGTGTAAGACCTATTTGATTTGGAAACTATCAGACTTGGATTCCATTTGATGTAATGAGGTATCGGGCTGGAGGCCCATTTGGTTTACATGATCAGGCTAGAGGCTCAGTTGATTACAATATCGGGCATGAGTCCCATTTGTGGTTTAAAAATGTGATTTTGGGTTCGGAGACCCTAAAATGGATTTGGATTTGAGTACTTGGATGTTTGGGTTTATGAAAATTCCGAGCATTGCCCCTCTGAGATGTTTTGAAATGAAACTGTTTTCCATATACCATCCTTATATGAGTATGTGAGCATATATGGATGGTCTCCTCCAGATGTCTGGGACACGGGGGAAGTCACGGCGCATTGCCTACGAATGGTCATTGCATGGAGCGACTGGACCGTATAGTAACTCAAGAGCATGATTGCTATGATTAAACATCTGGGACGTCAGACATCTAGGATATCAGAGATTGACCTGGAGAGACCTCGGGCAGCACTCGTTGCCTAGACCGTGAGATGACGTCGGGGACATCAAGCATCTGGGACGCTAGGCATCTGGGATGCCGAGGATCACTATTGGGATAACAGATTAATTGGATTTATGAAATGGTGTTTATGTGTTTAATAAATGAATTTGGACAGTGACCCACATGATTTGGATTTGCGATTCTGGGTGGAGTCTCCATACTTGGTGATTTTATGGTTTTGGGCTAAGGCCTTAATGATTAGAGGAAAGGAAATGACTTTGGTTTTATAACCGGTTTTTATTATACTTGAATTAATTGGTTTTCATATGCATGCATGCTTTTTAAGTGAAGGTCATAAATGCCTTCTTTTATGAAATGAGTATTATTAAATTATTTATTTTTGTCCACTCACAGCTTTTATGGTTTTTAATGTCTTTTAGCTTGATCGCGATTGTGGGTTGTAGCAGAGATTGAGACATCACACTACATCACTAATCCTATCGCACTCTGGAAGCCTGGGTGGGCTGTTGGTTCAAGGTATCCCTTGTCTGGCCTTCATGTTACACGTGGGTTAGACGGGTGTTTGGCCTTCGAGTCGCATGTGGGCTAGACAGGAGCATGGCACATCCCATGTAACCCCGAGGGAATTGGGATGGGTCGTGTTAGCGTGGTATCAGAGTGAGGTTGGTCAGTTTGGAACCAGAGTATTGGTGCACCGGTGCTGGGAATGTGATGTCTCTACGTGGATCAGCTCGTCATCAACCTGAAAGTTAGGGTAAGAGTAAGACAGTTGGTGGAAATGATCGAGGATAGATCGAGGTTTGCGTCTTATGCCATAGCTGCATCATTGATCGATCGGTTCCATGGTTTAGAGTTGGACCCGAGAAGGGTCGTATATGACGAGATTGCAGAGTTGAGACCATTTATTGGTCATGCTAGGCTGGTTTTGCTGCTCTCAGCAGCAAAGTCGTGAGAATCAGTTAGGTCAAGTTGGGAGTGTGCTGCATCCAGCAGCCGGGTTCGAGGAACCCTAATTAAGTTTGATGGTAAGAGGAACCCTAGTTGTGACTGATGGATTGGAGAACATGAGAACAATAGAGTTAGTGGATGACCTTAGTAGACGACTATAGTTGAGTCTAGTTGAGACTATGGAGATTGGTTGGCCTGAAACTAAGTGAAATGGTGGGATCCAATTCCTGTGTACCATTGAGATGATTAGTAGTGTTTGGGGTCCAGGGTCGGACCGGTTAGTAGTGTTGACGTGTGGATGCAGAGTTTCGATACTGGTGTCTGTTGGTCGACAACAGTGTGGCGAATTTTGACTATCGAGGGTGGTTACGATTGAGATCTTTGAAATTGGATGACGTTCGGGGAGCGTTTTATCCCAGTATGGACCACTACCGAACGAGGTATCCAATAAAAATAATTGGAACGTCTATTTTCTTGGTATTGTTTATCCGAGTGGATATACCCAGAGTTGTGGGGTATGAGGGAGGCAAGTTCCTCCAACCCGAGTATGGATTAAAGGTTTTAGCTCGACATGAGCAGAGATTCGGGTTGGTGTGATGCAACCACTAGATAGGAGATGATGAGCCACTAGTTGAGGATGTGACTTTGTAGTGATGTGCTCGTGTTCGATGTGGACCGAACAGGGATATCTGATAAAAAACAGAACGTTTCCTTTTCGTGTATGTTTTGTCATGGGATTTAGTGGTCGATTTTTCAGATATGGTGGTATGCAGAGATTTGGCTTCAGATCACGTAGGAATCTGCTTTGATTCTTTAGTCGAGCGGTACATTAGGTAATGTTGGATTGACATCATTTTTTATGTGTATAAACGGTCATAACCGGACAGGAAAATTGAGTGGCTAGATTGTTTACAGGACACATAGGTGGATGTCTTCTGAGTGAGTTGGGATATGCAAGTCCAATGATTGGAAGATATGGATATGATTCCAACGTGGTTAGAACCTCGGAATCAAGAGAAGTTGGGAATATGACTCCGAATTGAGAATAACTGGTGAGTGAGGTGAGCGTGGTAAGTGTAGCGGGGGTTGTTTTTAAGCTCACGTAGGATGAATTTTGATGTCATCGTCTTGGATCATCCTTGAATTTCCCTATGTGCGGTGGCAGGGTCGATCTAACACAGGTAAGGATGACGAGGAGTGACTATAACTGATCGATATGATGAACTTAATGAGAACCCACAATCTAGACGTGTTCCATCTTTGAATTAGTTGTTCAGGTGTGGAAAAGGTGATAAGGAGTGATGTGACAACAAGGGCTTCAAAGAGGGTGTAAGAACCTATGACCCGAAAACTGGTCTTTATTGAGGAGAATAGTACTACTGATTATGCTATGCTAGGAGCAGAGAAAAATCGTATTGTAAGACGACATTATTATCCAACCTCTATCTTGGATAGGTGGACGGGTATGTGTTGGATATGTGAGTGAGTATGGACCTTGGATTCATTCATTCATACTAGTGGTGTCGGTGATGAGAGTGCGTTGATGGGATTGGCTGTCAGGATCCGTCCCAATCCCCCCGGGATTAACGCAGGACGTACCTGCTCCCGTCTGACACAAAGTGTCAGACCAAGGATAAGTCCAATCTCAGCCCCACCGGGGCATCCACAATACGCCAGGATCTGGAGGAGGAGTGTGATGTCTCGGTCACTGCGACGACCCGCATCCACGATCAACCTGAAGGGCATTAAAAACATGAAAGCTGTGAGTGGACGAAACAAAGAATTTTAATAAAACAATTTCACAAAAGACATTTATGCCCTTCACTAAAAAGCATGCATGCATTGAAAACCATTTCTCAAATCATTCATTTGGGCCTTGGCCCAAAATCCAAAATAAGGAAACCCAGAATGAGTCTCCTTTCAAATCATGAAACACAGGGTCTCATTCCAACTCCAATACACGTAGGTCTCAGCCCAAAACCATCTTAGTGAAATCTCATATACATATACATATATACATATATACATATATATCCAATCCTTGACATGCTCTGATGTCTAATCAAATACCCCTCACTATTTTTCTATAAGTATGCATACTACTCGGGGTCTCACTCTGAGCCTACCCCTAGGATCTACGACGTCTGGGAGGATCTGTCCAAAATCCTGGATCTACGACGTCTGGAGAACTGTCTACGGACCCAGTCCGACACTATACCATATCTCTCACTCCTGGAATATGCCCCCTCTTGGAGTCACTTATTCAATGTAGTGGATCGTGACTCTCGAGGATCTACGACGTCTGGAGGAGACCAATCCGCTCATATAGGAGGGTATATACATATAAGCGTGAAAAACCACAATTGGGACTCACGCCCAATACCACAAGTCAACTAGGCCTCAAGCCCAAACTCATGACTCAACTGGGTCTCAAGCTCGATATTTTAAATAAACCTCAGTCAGGATTCCAATCATAGTAATGCGTGCGACTATCCATCCAGGACCGCTCTCAATCCTGGTATGTCGTTGTGAACATATCAACTACCGCGACCACATCTAGATCATAGTGCACACATCACCGATCGATCTCATATACCGTCAGCACTCCGAAGTCGAGCCTCCAGTGGCTTCTCGACAACGGGACGTGCATCGTGACCTCTCCGGAAGGAATACATGCCCAGTCTAGAAGAGAGCGTAATGTCGTCCGTCGCCGTGCACACAACACTCGTAGCGACCACACCTCAGACCCGTATGTCATCAATAGGGCTATATGCCCGAGAAAAAAGCAAAATGGGTCTCATGCCCGGTTTCACATTTCTAAATCCAAAACCATTTACCTAAACCGTCGCTGCAAGCACAGAACCTATAAGCACGGTATAAAACTAAAAACCTCGAAATACGTGCAAATACGTAAATACTAATACACCAAAAACAAATGTACTCATGGCATCACAAAACTTGTTCATTAAAGCATATAAAACAGTTATGCATTCATAAATTTAGAAAACAAGGTCCACACAGAGACCGTCCAAAGTTGCGCCTCGATACGCGCGCCATACTAATCTCAGGGCTAATCACCGCCACCGGGACTCTCAAACTTTTCCAAATCATTTTAGATGGTTACTAGCTACCTCATTAACCTCTAGTTGAAGCTCCGTAATTTTTCCGAATTTTTAACTATTTTTAAAATCGATCCGAAACCTTCGGACATCCCAAACTATATTGAAACGATATCTAATCGACTCGAAGTCAGTCCCAAAATTTTCGTTCCATCGAAACGATGATTTCATATGTTGAATTCATCCCCAAATTCTTCCCAACGCGCCACCCAAAGGACTTGCGTATGGGCTTCATGCGCTTTGCACAGTGTCACCAGCAAGTTTCGGTAGACCAGGTCCGAACTGGTTTGCTGGTTTTCGGTCCGACCAAACCGGAGAAACTGGTCTAGCCCCATTCCTCTCTCGTTTTTGGTCCGATTTCATCCCTTCCAATTCCAATCTCTTCCTCCTTTCATTTCCTATCATCCTACATGATCAAAACCACGAAAACAATCATCAAACCCATTGGTTCCAAAAACCATTTTGAACCCAAAACTCCATTCCATGTTCTGGGCACCTCTAGGGGTCAAACTATCATCCTAAGGATTCCATTTAGGTCCTAAGGTCCCTAAAAACGTGTTTGGAGGTTTGATTTGGGTTAACTTGGCCGGAAACCAAATTCGGTGGCCAACCATCGAAATTCCTCTCGGCCGTTAGTCCGGCCGCTCAGCCGTCCACCGCCGCTCATAACCATCCCCTAATCAACCTACCAACTCCCTAAACACAACCTAATCAATAGATACCCTCCCTAACGTCCAAATCATGAAATTGAAATTTCAAAAGGAAAAGGGGTTCGGATTTTCACCTATTTCCTGGGCCATCGCCATCGTCCACATCGGTCCTGTCCTCACCCAGTCACTATCACGTCCTCAGCCTCACTCTCTTGGCCTCAACTGAATCAAATGGGGAAAGGTTTGAATTTGGGTGGATCAGGGTGGTTGGTCGATCGAATGAGGAAGAGGATACAGATGCATGTATCTGTTTAAGGGAAGCAATGGATGGATGACACTTGTCACTCATCCATTAGGCCTGGGGAAATATCTGGGCCCAGTCCAGACAAAAGTCAACCCGTCTCGTAATTTGTGCAATAGTTTCTCGGAACTTCCGTGAACCATAACTCTCCCGTTAAACGTCCAAATTCAACGTGCCGCCTGTGTACGAACTCGTATCGATACGATCTATGTAACTGTCATCGGTCCTCGTGCATTGAACCTCCCGGGTCAATAGTTAACTTTTTGCTCTCGTTCAAGGGAAAATTGTAATTTCTCCCTAAACGTCCCATAATCCTAGGCTAATCCGTCATTAATTCTTAATTAATCTCGATATTTCGGGACGAGTTGTTACAATATTCCCCCATTAAAGGATTTTGTCCTCGAAATTAAAACCGACCCAATTTCACAACCAAACTGTGGAATCCAATAATGTCCCACGACTCGGGTACTCTCGTGTAAAAGTACGTATCCGTCACAAACCGTACTTTTCGGTTCGTACTGTCACCAGAGCATTCAAAGCTCTGATTCAACTCTCACCAACTGAGTTCTCGAGACGTCGACACTCGTCGATCTCGCCTGTCACTCACTGTTGATAGGTCAGCAATACCAAGTTGTCATCAAGTCGGCTTTTCAGCCTTATCGTTCTTCTCAAATGACAATCGAAGTTAGCATTCTAATCTGATGACCCTTCTCATCCGACAACCGGAGCTGATGTCTTATTCAGCATCTGATCCGACAATTATCCTCATTACTCCCACTGAGTGATATCTCATCCCTTGTCACTGAACTGTTCGCAACTGTAACCAACTTTTTAGAGGAACAACATTCCCCTCTAACACTCTGTAAGTCCACGACCACGATCGTGGCTAGCCGATAATGCTCGGCTCTATTGCACTTGTACTGCGCCACTCTGATCTCGACTCGCTCTCGAATCCCCATGTCATATATCGTGTCACTCCATGACCTACGCTGAAATTTTGACTCGTTCGAGTCGTAACTACCGCATCACGTCTTTTGTCGAAACACATTCAACATCTCACCCATCTCGGTTGTATTTTGACCCCAATCGAATACTTGTCAAAGCAGGAATCATCACACACAGTCACTAGGGTTCCTCTGGCCCACACGGCTCTGAGTTCTCGGTTCACCTAATTTCCGAACCCTCTCCATCAACTCTGCTCGATCACACAACATTCGACGTCGTGTCATCATACTAATATGTCGTAACACATCCGATCATAGTACTCATCGATTTGGTTACTATTTTGATCACTATCGCATGTCCAACTAGGACTCTAGACACTAACCCACTTATTCCTCACTCTGACTATGGTTTGATACTTAATCGTTCGTCACGAGCCAGCCTCAATCCATCACAATCTCTATCCTCACGTCCAACTTGAGGCATCGGCTATTCATCTCTTCTTGATCGATATCCATGTATCTTCCTCGTCTCATATTTATTCCCATATCCAATATTTATCTTATCATCTCACCAACTATACTAAGGGATCCTTCAACAGTCTTACAATATGGTTCTCCTCTGCTCCTAGCTTAGCATAATCAACAAGGCAATTCATTCCAATGACTGCGAGACCTCAGTCTACTCGCCTCAAGGTCGCCACAATCACCTCAGTCATCTCGATCATCCTGATCGTTACCATAAGACTCAATCTCACTCACCTCAATCCAAATTCATCTCGATCCACCGTGGGTCCAAGGTAGTGGACACTCACTCGTCACATCTAGTGACGCAAAGTACCATCTACAAAAGCACGCACTCTTCTTCTCGTCTCCACCACAATCTTTCTAGATCATGCACCCAAAGTTAATCATGGGTCCACCAATCAATACGTGATCACCGTACTGGTGACGCCTAACCTTATCTAACACAGAGTCGAAAACGACCATTTCCTTTACCGACTTCAGAATCGAGAGTAGTTGCAACCATGTTGGAAGCATACCTAAATTTTCCATTTACTGAGCTTTCTTCCTTACACGAGCATCCTCGTGACTCAAGTCTCGCATCACGTCGACGACCAACCTAAAGCTCTAACCAAGCTAGTGGAAAAAGTGAAGTCCTCATCCAACTAGGAGTCTTCTTTGATAATTATTGTAATGCTTAATCCTTTCCTTCCGAACTAAACATTTCCATTGATTCTCTTCGACTTCTTCCATCACTGTTCACGTCGGCATACTGGTTCGCACGTCCCAATCCTCATGGGATCAAATTCGAGCACCGAACACTTGTGTTGTCCGTCCATAAAGAACTAGGGTACCTATCACCCATCCGAGTATACCCCATACCTCGCGCCTAGCCACTCAAAATCCTTTATGTCCCGCACAGTGCCCATCAAACTCACATGCTTACCGCAACTAGGGCACGTCTTCCAATTTGGTCACAATCCAAGCCCTTAACTCACTCGAACATCATCCACGTGTCCGTAAACAATCCAGCTCGCCTATCCATCTACTACCGTTTATGTACATCCAAAAGGATGTCAATTCATCCTAACCCGATGTACCGCTCGACCGAAGAGTCATAACAGACTCCTGCTGCGATTTGCAGTCAAACCTCTGCCTATTACCATATCTGACCAACCGGTCACTAATCCCCTTGACGGTACTCGCGTTGTCCATTTATATCATTATGTTTAATCACCACTTCGTCATCTCAATCACTATTGGGATAGAGTCCCCGCCCAGTTCAACCACTGCTGGGTTCCACCCAGTTCATATCCATCATCTCTGTCATCTCAATGCAATTCCTAAGAATATACACTAGCCGATGAATCCTCCTCGTCGTGTAGTGGTAGAAACCAACCATGAGCACAACACGACTGAGATACCCTGAGCACGTGGCTCATCGTCTCTCCTCGTTATTGTCATCGCATCACCTCCACGCGGAGTGCGAATCAAACCAATCCTAAAATCCTGCTCATACCGAGCAATCGCTACTTATCTCTGCTAGGGTAAGAGGGGTTCTGCCTCCCTCGTACCCCACAACTCCGGATACGACCATTCCGACAATCCATACGAGAAAATGAACGTTCCCCAAACGTCCCTTGATTCTCAACAACCACTGCAACTATATTCACCCTCGATGATGGTGCCTGCCACAAGCTCGTGCAGATACAACCCACACCTCACCACCGAGACTCTGAACCTATGCGGTCAACTCACCGTCGGCACCAACCGCTCAACACACAACATCCGCCCCTCAGTCCACCTCAGGATCCAGTCGACAATTACCACTTTCCTAGTCATTCGTCTGATCAACCACCAACTAGGGTTATCGTGCGCCTGACCGCTCCCAGTAGTATAATCTCTGATCCTTGAAACTCTAATGTGGTCAACCCAAACATCTGACCTCCACTGATTCCACTTTGGCACAATCCATGTCCGCCCTGGCCACACAACTATCTCGACTCTCAAGTAGTCATACTGTGCCTACTAGTCCACTAGATCCTATCCACCAGTAACACTACGGCTCTAAGCCGTTAGATTCACATGCACATTGATCCCACTTGGGATCCAACCTATCGGAAAATGATGCATCCTACTCCAATAGAACCCTAAACCATCGTACCTCGTGCCAAACGTAATCAAACAAGGATTCGATTCCACCGAATCCTACTACTCTTAACCTAACTATCAGGTTGATGACGGGCTGTTACCATTGCAGAGACATCACATCCTCACCTGCGCGTCACACTGGAAGTAAAACTTGCTCTGATACCACATGTTAGGATCCGTCCCAATCCCTCCGGGATTAACGCGCGACGTACCTGTTCCCGTCTGACACGAAGTGTCAAACTAGGGATAAGTCCAATCTCAGCCCTACCAAGGCATCCAGAATATTCCAAGATCCGGAGGAAGAGTATGATGTCTCGGTCTCTACTACAGCCCGAATCCACGATCAACCTGAAGGGCATTAAAAACATCAAAGCTGTGAGTGGACGAAACAAAGAATTTTAATAAAACAATTTCACAAAAGACATTTATGCCCTTCACTAAAAAAACATGCATGCATTCGAAAACCATTTCTTAAATTATTCATTTGGGCCTTGGCCCAAAATCCAAAATAAGGAAACCCAAAACGAGTCTCCTTTCAAATCATGAAACACAGGGTCTCAGCCCAACTCAAATACACGTGGGTCTCACCCCAAAACCATCTTAGTAAAATCTCATATACATATATACATATATAACCCATCCTGGACATGCTCTGATGTCTAATCAAATACCCGTCACGATTTGTTTATAAATATTCATGCTACTCGGGGTCTCACTCTTAGTCTACCCCCAGGATCTACGACGAGTGGGAGGATCTGTCCAAAATCTAGGATCTACATCGTCTAGAGGACTGTCTACGGACCCAGTCCGACACTATACCATATCTCTCACTCCTGGAATGTGCCCCCTCTTAGAGTCACTCATTCCATGTAGTGGATCATGACTCTCCAAGATCTACGATGTCTGGAGGAGACCAATCCGCTCATATAAGAGGGTATATACATATAAGCGTGAAAAACCGCAATTGGGACTCACGACCGATACCACAAATCAACTGGGCCTTAAGCCCGAACTCATGACTCAACTAAGTCTCAAGCTTGATATTTTAAATCAACCTCAGTCACAATTCCAATCATAGTAATGTGTCTGTCTATCCATCCAGGACCGCTCTCAATCTTTGTATGTTACCGTGAATATATCAACTGCCGCGACCACTTCTAGATCATAGTGCACACATCACCGATCGATCTCATATACCGTCAGCACTCTGAAGTCAAGCCTCCAGTGGTTGCTTGACAACGAGATGTGAATCGTGACCTCTCCGGAAGGAACACATCCCCAGTTCAAAGGCGAGCGTCGTGTCGTCCGTCGCCATGTACACAGTACTCATCTCGACCACACCTCAGACCCGTAGGTCACCAATAGGTTTATATGCCCGAGACAAAAGTAAATGGGTCTCATGCCCGGTTTCACATTTCTAAATCCAAAACCATTTACTTAAACCATCGTTGCAAGCACAGCATGTATAGGCACGGTATAAAACTAAAAACCTCGAAATATGTGTAAATATGTAAATACTAATACACCACAAAAAAATGCACTCATGGCATCAAAAAACATGTTCATTAAAGCATATAAAACAGTTATACATGCATCAATTTAGAAAACAAGGTCCACGCACAGACCGTCCAAAGCTGCGCCTTGATACGCGCGCCGTACGCCTCTTCGGGCTAATCACTTTCACCGGGACTCCCAAACTTGTCCAAATCATTTTAGATGGTTACTAGGTACCTCATTATCCTCTCATTGAAGCCCCATAAGTTTCCCAAATTTTTAACTATTTTAAAACCGATCCTAAACTTTGAACATCTTTAACTATATCGAAATGATCTCTGATTGACTTGAAGCCAGTCCCAAAATGTTGGTTACATCGAAAGGATGATTTCATAAGTTGAAGTCACCCCTAAATTCTTCCCCATGCGCCGCCCAAAGGCCCTGCGAGTGGGCTTCACGCGCCCTGCACAATGTCATTAGCAAGCTTCGGTAGACCGGGTCCGAAGCGGTCTGCTGGTTTTCGGTCCGACCGGATTGGCGGAACCGGTCTAGCCCCATTCCTCTCTTATTTTTGGTCCAATTTCATCCCTTCCAATTCCAATCTCTTCCTCCTTTCATTTCCTATCATCCTATATGATCAAAACCATGAAAACAATCCTAAACCCCATTAGTTCCAAAAACCATTTTGAACCCAAAACTGTATTCCATGCTCTGGGCACCTCTAGGGGTCAACCTACCAACTTCCTAAACACAACCTAATCAATAGATACCCTCTTTAACGTCCAAATCACGAAATTCAAATTTCAAAATGAAAATGGGTTCGGGTTTTCACCTGTTTTCTGGGCCATCGCCTCTATCCGCGACGGTCCTTTCCTCACCCAGCCACTATCACGTCCTCAACCTCACTCTCTTGGCCTCAACTGAATCAAATGAGGAAGGGTTTGAATTTGGGTTCATCGGGGTGGTTGGTCGATCGAATGAGGAAGGGGATACAGATGCATGTATCTGATTAAGGAAAGCAATGGATGGGTGACACTTGTCACTCATCCGTTGGGCTTGGGGAAATATCTGGGCCCACTCCAAACAAAAGTCCACTCATCTCGTAATTCGTGCAATAATTCCTCGAAACTTTCGTGAATTGTAACTCTCCCATCGAACGTCCGAATTCGACGTGCCACCTGTCTATGGACTCGTATCGATACGATCTACATAACTATCATCGGTCCTCGTGCATCAGACCTCCCAGGTCAAAACTCAACTTTTTACCCTCTTTTAAGGGCAAAATCGTAATTTCACCCTAAATGTCCGATAATCCTCGGATAATCCGTCATTAATTCTTAATTAATCTTGATAATTCGGGACGGGTCGTTAAAATGGCTCCTTTTCGAAGTTAATCTAGTGAGATTTGATAATTGAATGAGTAAGATGTTGGTCGGTATCCGATTGGTTCGAGGTTGGTACACCCTAGAGAATGTGTTTGGGCCTGGAGTGTGTTATCTGTCTAGCACAGGATTGGACAGATGGACTTCATAATTGAAGCGTGATTTTCTACGAGCCATGTAGTGGACGGTAGAGGTGGGGATGTGTGTGCTTAAGGCATGCACATTGGCGTTTTGGCGGATGTATTAGTAATCGGCTTAGTTCCGATGTAGTTGGTTTGTTGAGGACGTGGATTGGAAATTGGATACTGTACGCTTGGCTAGTGAGATTTGATGGGTTCAGTGATTGATGTGAGCAGGTACTCTGGTGGCTCAGGGTCATGGATGCTTAGGTGGCTCAGAACCATGGTTGGCTATTAGAACCCTAGAGAGGGGTAGGTATTCGATGGGGTCCAGTTACACACAGGTAGAGTAAGACGTGGATGGTGTACCCACACGTTGAATGAGTTGGTGGTTAGTGTAACCACAGGTAGGGCAAGATGTCAGGTTGCTTTTCATGAAGCAACTGCCCTGTGACTTTGGTGGAGTTAGCATGGGTCACCAAGGGAGTTGAATGAGGTGAGTACCGAGGCCGATAAATGTAGCCATTTTGAGCTTGGCTATGTGAGGTGAGATTCGTACCATTGTGACGGCAGAGTCTTACGTTACATTGAGGGAGTTTTGGTACGAGGTACCTTCGTAAAACTCCAAAATGGGTCAAAGTTGTGTCGATGACTCGAGTAGTGACGGCATGGCCGTGAGTGCTAGTTGAGTACGACATTATGGGAACCTTCGGGAAGGAGTTGAGGTTGGTGACTCCTAGTGGGAACAGATGTTAGGGTAGATTGGTGACTGAGAGGGTCGTCAGACTAAAAAGAAAAAGAGGGTCAGTCTGAGTTACAAAATGTTGTTTGATTTAGCGACTATCGGGTGGTGTACACGTGAGTTTGACAAGGAATGGTGAGACTGGATTTGGATATCCGCAATTGGGTGTGGACTTAAGATAGTTTGAATTTCGAGGATGAAATTATTTAAGGGGGAAGCTTATAACGACTCGTCTTGAATTTTGGGATTAGTTTAGTCTTTAATTCAGGATTACCGTGACTAATCATGGATTAGTCGTGAGTTTCAAAGGGAAGGTGTAAAATGACGATTTTGCCCCTCAGAATGGGTGAAAAGTTGACTTTTAAACTGGGCGATCAAATAGACTTTGACCAATGACCGTGACGTATATCGGGATGTCACGAATCCGTAGATAGGCGGAACATCGAAATCGGACGTTCGACGGGAAAGTTACGGGTCTAGAAAGGTTTACGTCACTATTCATGAAAATCGAGAAAGGATGACAAGTGGCAGGATTTGATTGGGGAAATATCTGCGGAGGACCCACCAGATGAGTGACAAGTGTCACCCATCTGATTGGCCCATAACCCAATATTTTGGATTTATCTTCATCCTTATTAGTCATCATATTCTCGGTTTTTCTCCCAAACCCCGGGAAACCGATAAACCGTACACCCCAACCCACACCAAGCACCCCCAATCTTTATCTGATGCCCCTGGTGTATGAATGAAAACGAGTGAGTAAGGGGAGATGATCGTGGGGGTGATAACGGGATTGACTGTCGTGGACGGTGGTCAGGAAGCCCAATACGGTGAGTTTACGTTCAAAAATTGGAAGTTGGTTTTTAGTGTTTATTGATCGGTTTTAATGCTTAGAACTTGTTCCTGGTGGTTGCACGAACATCTGGGGATCGAAATCAGGGATGGACGTGGCCGGAGTCGATGACGGAGCACAGTTGCAGGTCACGATCACTGTTCCTCTTCGAATAGGTAACTTTGATTTCTTTTCTCAGTTTTCTGGGTTGGTAGAACCATTCTAGGGATCGAGACGATGAGAATGTGAGAAAAACGGACCGTTTTGGTTGACCGTTGACCACTGGCGTCAGCGTTAACTTTGCTAACGTTAGCAGCGTTGACTTTTTTCCAGCATTGACCTTGCATTGACCACGCGCGTGGGGGCGTGTGAGCATGAATTTCAAGGTGAGACCAATGTCATTCGAAGGGCTTCGATGATTCGGATCCAATGTTGGTGTTTTAGGGTAGATCCTAGATCGTTAGATTGGTCAAATCGAGGTTTTCCACCTCGAGAAATGTATCCGGGACACGTTGACTTTTCTGAGAGTTTTGCAATTTTATCCTATAGACCTGTATAGATAGTTAGTGACCTTCGGGTATGATTTGGACAGATCCGAAAGTTCTGGAGATGCTGGATTAGCCTCGGGGAGGCTTATGACACGCGTATCGAGGTAGTAGCTAGGACAATCTACGAGTGGAATTTTGTTTTCTAAACATGATGCATGCATAACTGTTTTATATATTTTTTATATGTGACTTCTATGATTCTGATTGTGGTATTTTTGATTTACATATTGGCACCTATTTCGAGGTTTATGGTTTTATACTATGTTTATACATGGTGGTATTTCTATGATGTTTTAATGGAATGGTTTTGTATTTGGAAATATGAAATCGGGCGTGAGACCCATTTGATTTGGAAACTATCGGACTTAGAGTCCATATGATGTAATGAGGGATTGGGCTGGAGTCCCATTTAGTTTACATGATCAGGCTAGAGGCCCAGTTGATTATGATATCGATCATGAGTCCCATTTGTGGTTTATAAATATGATTTTGGGTTCGGAGACCCTAAAATGAATTTGGATTTGAGTACTTGGATTTTTGGGTTTATGATGGTTTTATGGAAATTCCGGGCATGGCCCCTTTGAGATGTTTTGAAATGATTTATAAACTGTTTTCCATTTACCATCCTTATATGAGGATATGTGGATGGTCTCCTCCAGATGTTTGGGACATTGGGGAAGTCACGACGCATTGCCTGCGAGGGGCCATTGCACGGAGCGACCGAATCGTATAGTGACTCAAGAGCAGAATTTCTATGATTAGACGTCTAGGACGTTAGACATCTGGGATGTCAGAGATTGACCTGGAGAGACCTCGGGGCAACACGCGTTGCTTAGACTGTGATATGACGTCGAGGACATCAAGCGTCTGGGATGCTAGGCAACTGGGATGCCGAGGATCGCTATTTGGATTACAGATTTATTGCATTTATGAAATGGTGTTTCTGTGTTTAATAAATGAATTTGGGTAGTGACCCACATGATTTGGATTTGCGATTTTGGGTTGAGTCCCGATACTTAGTGATTTTATGGTTTTGGGCTAAGGACATAATGATTTGAGGAAATGAAATGGCTTTGGTTTTATAACCGGTTTTTATTATACTTGAATTAACTGATTTTCATATGTGTGCATGCTTTTTAAGTAAAGGGCATAAATGTCTTCTTTTTTGAAACGAGTCTTATTAAATTATTTATTTTTGTCCACTGATAGCTTTTATGGTTTTTAATGTCCTTCAGGTTGATCGTGGATGCGAGCTGTAGTAGAGACCAAGATATCACACTCCGCCACTGATCTTGTCGCACTCTGGAAGCTCGAGTGGGCTGTTGGTTCAGGGTATCCGTTGTCTGGCCTTCGTGTTACACGTGGGTTAGACGGGTGTTTGGCCTTCGTATCGTACGTGGGCTAGACGGGAGCATGGAACATCCTACGTATCCCCGGGCGGATTGGGATGGGTCGTATCATCCTACCTAGTGCTGGACTTCCACAATCAATAAATCCTACATGTAGCATAGGCCTAAGGCAACTAGGCCTATAAAAATGTTTTCTAGAGATAAAGTTCCAAAATGACATCTTTATCAAATACATAAGTACTTGACGATCTAGATACATGGAAATTGGAAAGTAAGATACACTGGAAAGTAGAGTCACGATGGATCAAGAACTAGCACGAGTCAAGGAGAAGCAGGATCTTCTCTAGCCCAACCAGAGGAAAGGGGTCGACCAGCCGCTTGAGAAAGGGGTCAGGGGAAAGAGGACAACCAGAGAAAGCAGAGTCACCTAACCTTGTTATCTCAAATTTAGGTCCTTTTAGATTCTCCGGTTGAAAGATACTTTAACCTCTTATGGTTTGTGAAGTCTTGCACATATGGCCAAAGAATTATACCTTTAAGCCTTTAACCACTATTGCTTGTTCTAAGACACATGTGGGATAGTCTGACTCATAATGTTTTTGCAGTCACTTACATAACAACCATCTTATCACCAAACCTCCACCGTTTTATAGACATGTAAGCATATAATGAAACATAGAAAAACATTCAATCAAGTCTTACATCTCTAGTCATTGTCCATGAGACCACAATAACTATCGCACATTCTTAAGCGATCTCTATGACCCTCAATCTCTAGAAATCTAAGCATATACCTCATGATCACCTTCAGCGGCTTCTCACACTCTAGTCAACAAGCACAAGTAACAGTGTACCTGGGCCTCAAGGTACGTCACACTTCCTTTTTGTGTCTCAATATCCAATTCATGAATTATTTGATTTCTGGGGTTTTCATTTCCTTCAAATTTCCCCAGATCCGAAGATTTTTCCTTTACCCCTATTTCAACTTCCTCACCAACAGCAACAATGTTGTAATCATACATAACCTCCTTGTACTATGATGCTAATCTCAGCCCTCTTAACTTTCATTACCATCTCTTTGCCTCAATCTTGTAGGGGATCCATAGTAGTTTCATTAATTGGTAGTACATATCTCAGAGAATTATACTCGTCAATCAAAACGAACACATATTGAGTGTACACACAACGGAACCTCCCCATGAGTACAATGACCCTTATTACAGCTGATTCAAAAATGATCAAAATACCCTTATGAAATTCATAAACACTACTAGGGGATTATCACTAGGAATTCATAATGACCTTATCTCGAAAGAAGGATCATTTCCTTACTCAACTTATAATATCTAGATCATAGTTCAATTTCCTTAAAGTATCTAGCCTATCTTAGTTATTTAGTGAAGACATGAGGTATTTATCTCATACCTACCAACTTATCAAATTGCTTGAACTTAATACTCAAACTTACTTATATGCTCAACAACTAGATTTATCTGGCCCGTAATAGCATCTCGAGTTCCAACCCGAACCCACTTTCAAAATTCAAACTGTAACAACGTCTCCACCTTTTGGTTCTTCTCGAGTCCTAAATCCCCAAATTCTGACTCTTTCTGAGTCCTACACAAACATCTCGAATTATAACCAATTTTAATTTAAATATCCTGACTCCTATTAGAGTCATAGTCCATTATTCGTGGTCCACCATCACATACATGCTTATTCGTCAAACCAGCATTACTATACATTTCGGATCCGACAGAAGGCCTTTCATCACTTTAAACCTCAAACTCGTATTCATTTATCACATATGCGTCCAACATAACAACAAATACAATGATTTTCACTACTGGGATCACTTACCATCTGGACCCACGTAACTTCCTCAATATTCGACTGATAATCAAAATCTACTTCCAGCCCAACAACTATCCTGGGCTCCACTACTCTTCTCGCTACCAGATCATGCACGAGAGTTACACCTCGGAGGCATGACAATTGCAAGCACAACTTAACCTGAAGCTCTGACACCAAGTTGACCAAACCTGATCCTAACAACACCTTGATAGTCACACCCGTGCCCTACTCATGTATGACAAGTAAACCTAAAATACAAAATTTACCCTCAAACCTTGTTAAACAAGAGATACTCTTACTCTTGTTATTTCATGCCTCCATCCTTGATATTCGTGCAATGGCCCTAGAGGATTTCAAAACCAAGAAAACGTGTGAGCGAACAAAAACATATTTTAAAAATATGGTTCAAAATCTCCCCTTATTGCTTCAAAATGATCATATAATCTTCAAGGACCCACACAGTTGCTCATTTCCCAGGTTCTTAGTCCAAAATTGAGAATAATACAAGCTTCACGAGTTTCTTATTTCCATTTCATTCCTTCATCATCTCCTTCACATTCCCTCTCAGTTCCAGGTCCTTCCTTCTTACTAATTAGTTCTCCCCTTTCTCTTTCCAATTTCTCTCCCTCATCTCTTTGATTTTCTCTCATTTTCCTCACGATTAGTTGGTTAGGTGTTTTCTTTCTCCTTTTCGGTTCCTACTTACCAAAGCCACCCAAACCCACACTTCATATATATATATATATATGTGTGTGTGTGTGTGTGTGTGTGTGTGTGTGTGTGTGTGTGTGTGTGTGTGTGTGTGTGTGTGTGTGTGTGTGTGTAAAAAGTAAAGGAATCTGCTAGGTTTTTCCAGACATATGAAAATATCTCTCAAGTAAAATGACCAAGATGCCCTTCAAAGAAAAATTACCAAAATGCCCCTAACTATCCTTGGTCTGTATCGAAACCATTCGACCTCCGATTTTAGAATGCTGCTTGTCTACATACTCAAGACATTGAGACCTACCTAAAGGTAGCTGCCAATTGTCAAAAAAACTATTCTAATCAAAAGGTCAACATTTAACCCAATAAGAGAAAATTCGTCATTTCCACTTAATTTTCCAAATTTTATTTTCCTCAAATTTTCGGGTCGTTACACCTTCGGTACCTGATCAACACGGTCCCATAACATAATGGTGGTCAGAGCCTATAGGAAGAATTGGCCTGCAGGCGATATGATTTTTCATCTCACAGACATAGAGAACCTCGCAGGCAAGAAAAATACAATTTTTGAAGTTTTCCCCAGAAAGCTTGGGCGTCTCTGGAGAAGGCACAACACCTACATGAGTAGAGGAGGAGGAGTCGATGAGGGCTTTCTCTTTCTAGGCTTCCTTAGGATCCATGTATCTTCGGAGGGTTTCTACGAATGCTAAGGATGTTTAGGAAATCGAAGAGTAAAGGCGGCAACTTGTTCCAAGAAGTGAATTGAAAATGATTTAAACCACCAAAAAATCTGAGCTAGCTGAAATGGCATAGCACAAGTGAAAGATGGGGCGAAGGATGTGATCATGTGAATTTAAAATGTTTTATAACTAAAGCATTTCAAATTCATGTTTACACCCTAAAAAATCCCCACTAGGCTCATGGAAATTAAAGGCATAAAACAAATACAAGCCCAACCAAGCTTTGAGCGTGGAGAGGAACAAAGCATGGGTGGTGCTGACGAAATGCAACGAAAATTGAGGTAGAGGGGGAGTATCCCAATGGAAAAAATGGCAAAGTGGGACCCACACAGGGGTTCTAATTTAGAAAGTTAAGAGCTCCTTCACCGCGTATAAATACAGAACGACTCAGTTTCTCAAAGGACCGACAATGAACCAATTGAACTCAGCAAATTGAACTTCATCAATTTCTGAACCTATTAACACCTTTAACCAAGGTTTCAAGATTTAAAACAACTGGACCTTGTGGAAAAAACTGTTTCTTTCGACCTAAGAAATTAAGATGCAGCTTCTTTTCTCACCCTTTCAAGGCATTTATGCAACTGCCTAACCATCTTTCTAACTGCTCCAACAGTTTCATAATGGTTGGCTTCATTTCCATGCACAAAATTTCTTTCTAACTATTCAAGTGTCACAAGGGTTGCCCTCTTTCTGACTCACTAGTTCATAGACTTTCGTTTAAGGTTCACAGAAGATTAGCCTTCGTTCTAACCGTTTAGTGTCATAAAGGTTGATATTATCGACTACCAGCTCACGAAAAGTCATTATGACAATCGGCTCACGGATAGTCCTCGACCACCATTTCACGGAAAGCCATTTTGACTACCGAATACAGGGAAGGTCATCTGACTCACCTGAGTTGAAAGGATTGTTTGCTTCTTGGTCTGCCTATATAGGGATCGACCGTGGTCGAATACCTATCACACTCAGCCCATCCAGCATCTTTACACCTCACCATTCACAACAAAAAAGACCCCCACGAGTGGTCCGTCTCCCTTGCTCCACATACAAGGTTACGTGTGAAGGTCCAATAAGGGTATCATCAGGACATTTGGCTCCTAAAACGAGAAAATCGTTTTAGGTAGTAGAAATTTGTTACAATATTCAACTATTAAAAGTTTTTTTTTTGTTTTTGTTTTTATGCGTTCCATCATTGACTATAACATGTCAAGTGAATGTAATATTATTACCCAACAAAATCAGCATTGTTATCGAAACTATTTTAATTGATCAAATTGATTGACCACATTTGATGTGATACTTTATTTACCATAAAAAATAAATATAATTAATTTAATTGATTTTAAAACAACACAATTGATTAGTTGACACATCAAATAGTTCAATTGATGTATTTAAAAAATATCTCTAATAGAGTTCTAAAATACATTTTTTAGTTAATTTATGGATTTTTAAAGAAAAAAGGACTCCAACAGAGTCCCTACACACATTTTTCAGTTAATTATTTTTAAAGAAAAAAGGACTCTAGTAGAGTCTCTAAACATTTTTTTTAGTTAATTTAGGGTTTTTTGTTTTTAAGAAAAAGGGCCCAACAGAGTCCATATTTCATCTTTAATTTAGAATTTTGATATTTAAAAAATATGAGAGAGAAAACAGAGATTCCATATATTCTTACAATTGGATGAATTTTATAAATAATAAAATGATAAATTGAGAATATTCAAATGTTTCAATTCAAACAAATAATAAAATATTTGAGATTTGTTAAAATAGAGAACAATGCTACAATAAACTTCTCTTAAATTAGTTTGGCAAAATAAGTTTCCAACCATGTTAACTAGAGTTTAGGGTTTAGGGTTTAACTTATATTTAGGAACTCGATTGGGGATGTTCTTAAGATGGTTCAAGTATCTTTTCTTTTATAAAAATATAATAATAAATTGCAAAAAAAAAAATGTTAAAAGAGGTAGGGAAAATTTTTGAAAATTATCGATAGAATATGTTATCAGGTTCGAATTTTAGACCAATTATTTATAGATACTTATCTAATTTCTTATTTATTTGGTCTTATATTTATATTTATTTTTCATGCAATGGAATTTAATTTGACCCATTTGGCAAGAATAAAAATCTCTGACGGCGTGAACTCTTCGATATGAACAGCTCACAGTTGAAGAAAGAGAAACTCCCGCGGGTATTACATCCCATTACGACGTCGTCGTGACACAGTGATCCCCCTGCAACCCGGCAATTACAAATAGACCCGTCCCTGCCTTCACCACCATTTTCTCCTACTTTCTCGCCTTTGCTACAGATTTTCAACTCAAGGTAATCTCTATCGCCCTCTCTCTCGCTCTCGCTTTCTTAATGCATGTAGTATATGCTTTATAATCTTTCTTTAATTGGCTTTCAAATTCACGTTAATCATGATTAGCACTTCAATTTCAGTACGTTACTTAATGTAAAGCTAGAGAATTTGTATTAATCGGACTTCTATTTCCTCTTTGCTTTCTCTCTTTTTTTTTTTTTTTTTTTCTGTTGTATTCATTGCTTGAATTGTGTCTCTTTGTTCTCTGATTGTTCATCACCTTTTGCCTCCTGCATGTGTTATTCTAAGGAAGTAGATTGAAATATTTTAAATTGAAATTTCATTATTAAATCATAAATTTGTTAGGAAATTAATCCTCCGCCACGTAATTGCTAACAATAAAGATGAAAAAAGGAAATAAAGAAACCAAGAACGCAAAAGATTTAACAAGGTTCGGCCAATTAACTTGCCTACGTCCTCAAAGAGTTTTCTTCTTCAACCTGAGAGAATACAAAATACAAGATTACGCTACTCAAGTTTATACCCAACTCAAGCCCTTGTATCCAATAGGATACCTCTTGTACACCCTTTCTCAACCCAACTCAAGCCCTTGTATCCAGTAGGATACCTCTTGTACACCCTCTCTCAACTCGAGAAGATCACTCTACCCCAAGAGCTATACACACTCTTTCACTTTCTCTTAACCGAGAAGATCACTCTACTTCAAGAGCTATACACACTCTTGAAGTGCTCAAGAAGATCACTCTACCCCAAGATCTATACACACTCTTGAAGCACTCACTTACTTGTGATGTGTTCTCCTTGATGTTGAAATGTGGCCAAGCTCTCCACCTTATATAGTGCTTAAGGCACAAGTTGTAGTTGTGTTTTTCCAATGTGAGACATTTTCCTCACATTTCAACATCCTTCATTGAAGTCCATTCATGCACCTTCTTCAATTAATGTTCTTCTTCATGAAGCTTCCACATCAATCTTTTCCTACAAGGTTGAATGAACAACACTATGTATTTATTCTCAATACATAATCAAATTTCAATGCATTAATAATCCACTAAGGAGACATTAACTCAACAATCTCCCCCTGCCGACTTAGGTGGATAATGTTGCATCACCACTTCAATCCCTGAAGTTCATCTTAAATTGAGATACCGCTTGATATACCCACAAGCATTCCATTGGCCTTATTCTTATACCAACTACACATACCCCGAATCAGTTGCATACGGTCCTAGCTCCCCCTGATTCAAAATGTCCAATGTTATGTGCAGCTGCTCCGAGTCAACAATTACCAGTTGGCTCCAAAGAGGTACCTCGACTTTGCCTCTTCTCTTCCAGGATTATCCTTCTCACCATCGTCTGAAACTTGGAAACATGTAGATAGCGTCTCTGATGTGCCCGCAAACGAGACCCGTTTCAGGTACCTGTTCTCATGTGCACCCTGTTTCCCAACAACCTTCGAGGTCTGAGTTTTTCCTATTAGACGGAACATACTTTTAAATTTTTCTCCCTTCATTAGGACCATGCAGCCACGTGACACTTTCATAACTCCCCCTGCTGACGAAACATTGCAGCCCTTGGAGTCTAGTTGGCTTAAGGATATTAGATTTCTCCAGAACTTTGGGACATACACCACGTCACCCAATGTTCGAACTGCTCCATCGAACATCTTGATCTTCACCGTTCTCGTACCCATGACACGACGTCTTGTGCCATCACCCCAAGTCACAAATCCTTGGACTTCTTGGAATGTATCAAAATATTCTCTCCTCGAGCAAAGGGGATGAGAACAACCACTATCTAATATCCAATAATCTTGAGAAAAAATGTAATTACCTTTGGAGACTGTGAGAAATTCTCCAAAATCTCTAGACATCTACGCTACACCAGCCAAGGAGAAATCTGAGCCCTTATCGTCCTTCTCTTTCATCAATGGACAATCCGGCTTTATGTGTCTCCATTCCTTGCATTTGTAGCATTGCTTGCCCTTTCCTCTGCCTCTGGATTTAGACCTGCTATGCTCACTAAATCCCCTCGCAGTTGACCTTCCCTTACGATTTTATTCATGAGCAATGAACACGGAACCTTGAGAATCATCGACTTTCCTTCTCTTCTCATGTGATAAGAGAGTCGATTTTGCATCCTCCATCTTCAGTGTATCCTTACCACACACAATTGTAGTAACAATATTCTCATATGAATCGGGAAGCGAGGTAAGAAGTAAAAGGGCTTGATCTTCTTCCTTAATTTTAACCTCAACTCTTGATAGTTGATTTACCAATCCTTTGAACACGTTCATGTGCTTCATGAGATTCACACCTTCTCCCATCTTGAGCTTGTAGAGATCCCGCTTTAAATTCAGCTTCGTTTGCAAGCCTTTCCCAAGATAAAGCTTCTCAATTTTCTCCCAAAACTCAGGTGCAGAATCTACATCATTAACATTATTTATAATATTGTCAGCAATATAAAGCCTAATAGTGCTGACACACCTGGACTCCAACTCGTCCCAATCTTCATCTAAAATCTTCTCCGGCTTCGCATTCTTCCCCTTCAACGGTCTTGCAAGGCCTTGTTGAACTAGGATGTCCTCCACCCTCCTTTGCCATAGAGTGAAATTTCCTTTTCCATCAAACTGCTCTGATACCACTTGTTAGGAAATTAATTCTCCGCCACGCAATTGCTAATAATAAAGATGAAAAAAGGAAATAAAGAAACCAAGAACACAAAAGATTTAACGAGATTCAGCCAATTAACTTGCCTACATCCTCGAAGAGTTTTCTCCTTCAACCTGAGAGAATACTAAATACAAGATTACACTACTCAAGTTTATACCCAACTCAAGCCATTGTATCCAATAGGATACCCCTTGTACACCCTCTCTCAATCCGAGAAGATCACTCTACCCCAAGAGCTATACACACTCTTTCACCTTCTCTTAATCGAGAAGATCACACTACTCCAAGAGCTATACACACTCTTGAAGTGCTCAAGAAGATCACTCTACCCCAAGAGCTATGCACACTCTTAAAGCACTCACTTACTTGTGATGTGTTCTCCTTGATGTTGAAATGTGGCCAAGCTCTCCACCTTATATAGTGCTTAAGGCACAAGTTGTAGTTGTGCTTTTCTAATGTGGGACATTTTCCTCACATTTCAACATCCTTCATTGAAGTCCATTCATGCACCTTCTTCAATTAATGTTCTTCTTCATGAAGCTTCCACATCAATCTTTTCCTACAAGGTTGAATGAACAACACCATGTATTTATTCTCAATACATAATCAAATTCCAATGCATTAATAATCCACTAAAGAGGCATTAACTCAACAAAATTTGCTATTAAAATGAATCAATATTCAGTTGAAACTAGGTTTCTTTACTTTTCAATTTTCTATTTGTTTAAGCTTTTTTCTTATTCCATTTGTTAATTATAGATTTCCTGTTGATGATTTTGCAGTATCTTTGTATAAGTATGGTCTATATGTTTAGATAATCATAATAAAATTCCTCCTTTATTTTTGCAACTGAAACTCAAGTTGTAATAATCGTATTACTCTAATAGTAATAGTAGTAATCAGAATTTAGATTTCTCCATGGATCATGTATGTCTTTCGGAAAATTTAGACTTAACTAGTTTTATTGCATCAGAGTTGCATGAGTAGTATTCTATTCTTTTGTTCTTTTTTCTAAAATCATTAGGGTGAATTGTCTCATGACTTGAAGTCCTTTGTGAAAGCTATTGTTATTTAACTGGTTCTTTTTACCTAATCAAATTGATCCTTAAAGATGCCAGTTGATGATTCAAACAAATCTGTTCGAGATGCTGAACCATTTGTGGAGGCTGATCCAACTGGACGTTTCGGTCGCTATGAAGATCTCCTTGGTCATGGTGCTGTGAAGAAGGTTTATAGGGGTTTTGATCAGGAAGAAGGTACAGAGGTAGCCTAGAATCAGGTCTTCTTGAGGAATTTCAATGATGATCCAACACTCATAAATCGGCTTCATTATGAGGTTAAGCTTTTGAGCACATTGAAGAACAAGTATATTATTGTTTGTTACAGTGTTTAGAAGTATGATGCACATAATACTTTAAACTTCATTACGGAGGTGTGCACTTCTGGTAACCTGAGGCAATACAGGAAGAAGCATCGTCATGTGTTTATTTATTAGAAAATATTGTATAAATATATTATTTCCTTTTTATATATTCTTTCCTTTACTTCATTATTTGGGAATCCCGTCTATTGTGGGATACCTCTTTGTATCCTAGAATTTAGGCATTGACTTTGTAACCGACTAGAATTGTAGCCTCACCTTTTTGTGTATAACGTACCTCTCACGTGAATAAAGAACACAAGCTTCCAACAATCTATTTTAATTATTTGACATGGTATCAGAACTTCATCCTTGTGCCTGATATTTTTTCAACACATCATGACAAATTCAGAAACATAAAAATAAAAAACATCCAACCCTTAGTACGTTCATAATTCAGATCACCTTAGTCACGCACTTGTTCCCATAAAATTGAACGGTGCCAATTATCCTTCTTGGAGTAAATCCATGACTCATGTCCTTATCGCCAAAAACAAATTTGGATTTGTAGACATGAGTATTCCAGCCCCCTCCGAAACCGAACAACCAATAGATTTTTCTTTATGGAATCAATGCAACAGTATGATTCTATCATGGTTTGCACACTCCGTTGAACCTGATCTTTCAAAAGCAGTCATTCATGCCAAGACTGCTCACCAAGTTTGGAACGATTTCAAGAATCAATTTTCACAGAAGAACGCACCCACAATTTATCAACTTCAAAAAACCATTGCATCGCTCTCTCAAGGCGCTATGAGAGTTTCGATATACTTTACCACACTCAAAGGGATTTGGGACGATCCCGATGCCCATCGTCCTGCCTTCACTTGCAATCAAATGAAAGCACACAATGACCAACTTGAAGAAGATCGAATGATGCAATTACTCATGGGCCTCAATGATGTCTACAATGGTGTTCGGAGTAACATTCTCATGATGAACCCTTTACCCAACATTCGACAAGCATACTCTCTCCTCATCCAAGATGAAACACACCGATAGATGACATCTGGTGCCATAGAAAATTTTTCTATTTCCGCTGCGGTTCATAGCAAGCCAAATAATTTTTCAAACCATTCTTAAAATCAGCATTATACATATTGTGATAGAGATGGCCATGTTCTTCAAGATTGTCGCACTCAAAAATTTCACTGCAAATTTTGTGATCGAAGGGGTCATACGGAGGAGACATGCAGATTTAAGCATGGAAGTTGGCCCAATAATAAAGCAGGGGGCCCCACCAACCGACCAAGCCAACAAGGGTCGTATGGTCAGCAACGCAGGCCTCCCAACCGAGATGGACACCACGCAGCAGCGGCCCACGTCGCTAGTCCATCTCACGCTCCCAGCATGCATGCGCCTGCACCCAGCGCGCCTGCCCATGCACCTGCTCCACGCGGCCTGTCACTGACGCTAACCGAGATAGCTGACCAGCAGATGTCTTCCTCATTGTCCTGCTCGCCCATGCCAACTTTTCCATCACAGCGGACTTTGTACACAGACGGGACACCTAATTTTTCTGGCCTCTCACCCGACCAACTCTATCAACTTGCAAATGCCATCTCAGCTCTCACCACTAACCCCCATTCGGGTAACAATAATGCTTATGCAAATGCCACAGGTCTGTCTCCACTCTGTTATAATGCGTCTATTTTTCCAGCATTCACTCAGCCTTGGATTTTGGATAGCGGAGCTACTGACCATATAATTTCTAATTCCACCCTCTTTACTAAAACTACATCTTCATCCTTGTCTTCCGTTAATTTACCCACTGGCTCTTCCGCCACCATTACATCTAGCGGCACCATCCCCTTCAATTCCAATATCACTTTAGACAATGTTTTGTGTGTCCCATCTTTCCATTTAAATCTCATGGCCGCCGCTAGTAAAATTACTAATTCTCTCAATTTTTGTGTGATTTTATTTCCCTCTTTTTGTGCCTTGCATGACTTGGCTACTGGGAAGACAATTGACTTGGGTAAACAGCATGGTGGCCTTTATTACATTTCTCCGGTGCCCAGAATCCCTTCACCTCTCACTTCTCAAGTCTCTCATCCATCCAACTTGTGGCATCTGCGTCTTGGCCATCCGTCATCTTCTCGCCTTCAATTAGTATCTCCTTTACTACCTTCCAATGTTAATTTTTCCTCCCATTTTTGTCATATTTTCCCTCTTGCTAAACAGACTAGATTGTCTTTTCCTTCTAGTTTCATCTTAACTATTGCTCCTTTTGATTTATTGCATTGTGATATTTGGGGTCCTCATAAAGAACCCACTCATTCCAGGGCTCGTTTCTTTCTTACCATTGTTGATGATTTTACTCGTTGTACTTGGCTCTATTTAATGCAACATAAATCTGAAACTCAATCAATTCTTCGCTCTTTTGTTGCTTTTGTTCGCACTCAATTTCATGTTCTCACTAAAGCCATACGCGTTGATAACGGGTCTGAATTTTATTCTATGCGTGCTTTCTTTTAAACCAATGGCATTGAATATCAATGCACTTATGTTTACACTCCCCAACAAAATGGAGCTATTGAACGCAAACACCGTCACATTCTCAATATTGCTCGTGCTTTACTTTTTCAATCCCATTTACCCCTTCCCTTTTGGGGTGAATGTGCCCTCACTGCAGTATACCTCATTAATCGCCTCCCGTCTCCATTATTGTCTACCAAATCTCCATTTGAGTTATTATATAGTCATCCTCCATCTCTATCACATCTTAGAGTTTTTGGTTGTTTATGTTATGCTACTACTGTTCATCACCTCCAAAAATTTGATGCCCATGCAAAACCTCGTATTTTTATTGGTTATCCTACTGGCCAGAAGAGATACAAATTATTTGATTTAATCTCAAAGAAAACCTTTGTAAGCCGTGATGTGCACTTCCATGAATTTGTTTTTCCCTTTTCTATGTACCCAACTACTCTCTCCTCTCCTTCACGTGACCCACCCTTTCCCCCATACCCCAAAATTCCCATAAATATGTCTGATCCTACCTCCCATTCACATCCCATCAATCCCTCCACTATTTCTACTTCACCTACATTCCCACCTAACCCGCCCATCTCTCCCCCGAACCTTCCACCTATAACCCCTCTCACGGACTCCTCATCTAGCCCTGATCCCCTTTTTCCCACCTCACCTACCCCTGTGCTCACTCCCACTGCGCCATCATCCCTCCCTGACCCACCTACTTTACCCACATCCCCTCCATCACCTACCCGTGACTGTTCCCCTCCTCCACCCACTCGTCATTCCCTTCGCCCCACGCGACCCCCCACATGGCATAATGACTACCATATGTCCAACCAAGTCAGTCATCCTTCTCTATTGCCACATTCTTCAAGTACTCGGTACCCCATTTCTCATTTTCTTTCTTATTCTCGTTTTTCTTCTTCCCATTGTGCTTTTTTAGCTAATATTTCAGGTCCCACTGAACCCACTACATATACTTAAGCTATCCTTGATCCAAATTAGCAGAGTGCCATGACTGCCGAATTAGATGCATTGTAACAGAACAATACATGGAGTTTGGTTCCTCTTCCTCATGGGCATAAGCCCATTGGCTGCAAATGGGTTTACCGGATCAAATACAAGTCTGATGGCTCCATTGAACGGTACAAAGTTCGCCTTGTTGCCAAAGGTTATACTCAAATTGAGGGCATTGATTACCAGGGAACTTTCTCTCCCACTGCTAAACTCACCACCCTCCACTGCCTCCTCATTTTTGCTGCTTCTAGCAATTGGTTCATTCACCAGCTCGATGTCTAAAATGCTTTTCTACATGGTGACTTGCATGAGGTTGTTTACATGGATCCTCCTCCCGGTCTTCGCCGACAGGGGGAGCACCTCATATGTCGACTCAATAAATCTTTCTACGGTCTTAAACAGGCATCCCATAATTGGTTTTCTACATTTTCTCAGGCCATTCAAAAAGCTGGTTACCAATAGTCCAAAGCTGATTATTCGCTTTTCACTCGGGCTCAAGGCTCTAGATTTACTGCAGTCCTAATCTTTATTGATGATATACTCCTCACAGGCAACAATCTCAATGAAATGGAACGTCTCAAACGCTTCCTTCTTCAGCACTTTCGCATCAAAGACCTCGGAGATTTAAAGTACTTTCTTGGCATTGAATTTGTACGTTCCAAACAAGGTATCTTCATGTCTCAAAGAAAATATGCTCTCGATATTTTGCAAGATTCCGGATTTCTTGGTGCATGCCCAGACAAATTTCCAATAGAAGAAAATCTGAAACTCACAGCCACAAATGGTGATTTGCTCCACGATCCAACCAAATACCGACGTTTAGTTGGAAGATTGATCTATCTCACTTTTACAAGGCCGAATATTGTATATTCAGTTCGTACACTAAGTTAGTTCATGAGTCAACCACGCAAACCTCATTGGGATGCAGCCTTAAGAATTCTCAGATACATCAAAGGAGCACTAGGGCAAGGCTTACTGTTCCCAGCTTCCAATGACCTTACTTTGAAAGCCTTTTGTGATTCAGATTGGGGAGGTTGTAGAACTACAAGAAGATTAGTTACAGGATATTGTATTTTTCTTGGTAATTCTCTCGTATCTTAGAAGTCTAAAAAGCAAGCCAATGTTTCTAGATCTTCAGCTGAAGCCGAATATCGTGATATGGCAAATACCTGTTTAGAATTGACTTGGCTTCGATACATATTACAAGATTTGAAAGTTCTTCAAGTGGCTCCTACCCGACTATTTTGTGACAGTCAGTCAGCACTACATATTGCAGCTAATCTGGTTTTCCATGAGCGCACAAAACACATCGAGATCGACTGTCACATTGTTCGAGAAAAACTGCAAGCTGGAATGATTTGTCCTTCCTATGTTCCTATGAGATTCCAGTTGGCGGATGTATTTACAAAAGCCTTGGGGGCACAACAATTCGTGATCTTACGAGACAAGTTGGGAGTTCATGACATCCACTCTCCAACGTGAGTGGGAGTACTAGAAAATATTGCATAAATATATTATTTCCTTTTTATATATTCTTTCCTTTACTTCATTATTTGGGAATCCCATCTATTTTGGGATACCTCTTTGTATCCTAGAATTTAGGCATTGACTTTGTAACCTACTAGAATTGTAGCCTCACCTTTTTGTATATAACTTACCTCTCACGTGAATAAAGAACACAAACTTCCAACAATCTATTTTAATTATTTGACATATTAAGGCTTTGAAGAAGTGGTCAAGACAGGTACTTGAGGGATTGGAATTCCTCCATACGCATGAACCCTGCATCATTCACAGAGATCTCAATTGCAGCAACATCTTCATCAACGGGAATACTGGCCAGGCACTTATAACTCATCAGTTTCATCAACTAGTTTCTCCTGATTTGTGTGTGCATAATCTAATGTATCTCATAATCTATTTGGACTAATCAAATTGATTAATTATGGTCACACAATCCCTATGTGATAGTGCTTTGATGTTTTGTTTTAACATTACTTGATTTCCCAGGATATTATTGAATTGGATTGGACAAGTCACAAAATTCAATGTACTTTAAAGGTAGAAGTGAATGACATTTCATTGTAAGGGGATTAGATATATAAGGAAACTTCTCTTGTAATCCTTCCATTTTGATGGAATTGGATTGCATAAGTTTCCTTTGTCCACTCTAATCCCCTTACAATGAATAAACATTGTAACACTTTGAAATGAGTCTGGGTAGCAAGTCTTTCCAATCTTCTCCACCGTGCAACCCCAATTTTGTTAAGATGAAAATGAGTCTGGGTACTCCGATTTGATATCTCTTATATTTTCAATGAACAGACTTTTCCATCTGTTAGCGTCACCAGTCATTGGTACTAGGTCTTCCATATCGATTCCAACATCTAGTTTTCTAGTCCCCAAAAGAGCCTTGCATCTTTTGATTGAACAGTTGAATATTAATGTAAATAAAAAAAATCCAAAATTTGTATTCATGTATGATTACGTAGTAACCTAGGCATACAAGTCCTAACCATGACTCTTCTTAGCCTTTCTCATAATTTTGTGGCCCTGAACCACTATGATTTTCATTTCTTAGTGAAAATCGATGATCTAGGATTAGCAGCAATAGTAGGCAAGAACCATGCAGAGCATACAATTATCGGGACACCTGAGTACATGGCACCTGAGCTTTACGAGGAGGATTACACAGAGATGGTGGACATATACTCATTTCCAATGTGCTTGCTGGAGAAGGTAACAATGGAGATCCCATACAGTGAATGTGACTCAATTTCCAAGATATACAGGAAGGTCACAGCCAGTATAAAGCCTGGAGCCTTGAACAAGGTGGCTGATCCAGAGGTGAAGGCCTATATTGAGAAATCCATAGCCAATCCGAGAGCAAGACCTACTGCCTATGAACTTCTCAAAGACCCCTTCCTTACTGAAGCCAAAAATGAAGAGTCTGGCCCGAGCCCTTGATAGCTTTTCATCACTGATAGTCCTTGGTGTTGGTAAAAATATTGATAATTGTTATATTCAAAAAATTATGAAAATAAAACAACATTTATAATCGAATAAACAAATTACAAAGGAAATGAATAAGAGACATTTTACAGGATGATCGAGTCTAGAACTTGGTTCTATCTCCTTAAGACGAAATTGCCTCATCACCGGTACTAAGGGTTTTACTTGGCAAATGTCTCTCAGGATACAACGATCGAATTCTTGTGGAAGCAGTACTTCAATCAATAAAAATAGCAAACTCAAACTATGTTTAAACTCACTCTTGAAATATTTTAAAACTGCATGTTTTCTAGACCTAATATTCAATATCAACAAATGTATTGAATGAAAGAATATTTGTTTTGAATGAATGAAATGAATTGTGAGAAACTTTATTTATTGATGTGTTAACATCTCTTTATAAGAGACAAATCTCTTAATAAGAGATATATCTATTAAATAAAGTTTACATCTTTTAATAAGGAATAAATTTCTTAATAAGAGACATATCTCTTAATAAAAAACACATAATTTAATAAAAGACACATCTTTTAATAAAAGACACATCATGTCACGACCCATCCCAATCCCTCCGGGATTAACACGGGATGTGCCATACTCCCGTCTGACACGAAGCGTCAGACAAGCGATAATTTAAAACCTTCAGCCCGACCGGCTTCCAGAGGGCGCCAAGATCTGGTCGAGGTGTGTGATGTCTCGGTCCCTGCTACAGTCCACATCCGTGATCAACCTGAATGGCATTAAAAACATCGAAAGCTGTGAGTGGACGAAAATAAATGAGTTCATAAAAACATATTTCATAAAGACATTTATGCCCTTCACTAAAAAGTATGCATGCATACAAAACTATTTATCCAATAACCATTATTAGGGTCTCAGCCCAAATTCCGTAAATCCAAGTCATTCGTGGGAACTCAGCCCAAAACCATAAAATATGAAAATCCGTAATTCATTTCAACCATATGTGGGAACTCGGCCCAAAACCGGAAATCTGAGTATGTTGGTCATTGCCTAAATCCATTTATTATTCACAAAAACACAATTTCACAAATCCAAGAAATCATGTTTACCAAATATCATATAACCAATCTTGTCACGGTTTCCAAAGCTACGAGCGTCCTACCCGGGGTCTCAAATCCCAAGTCTCCCCAAGGTCCTCCTAGGTCAATGTCCGCAGATCAATGACCCTCCCCGGGGGTTATAATCCATAAATGCCTTTTTGAGAGTAAGGTACCCCACAGGGGCAACTCCACTCAATTAGTGCTCCGTTACTACTCCGGGATCCACCCAGGCCAATGACCCTCCTCAGAGGAGACAATCCATAAATAAAGGATGGTATATAAAAAACCATTTTGTAATTATTCTCAAAACCTTTCAAAACTTTGGAAGGATCCATGCCTGGTCCCCATAAATCGTCATGAAACCAGAAATCCATGTTTACCAAATTCAAAATCCACTTAGGGTCTCTGAACCCAAAATCACATTTATAAACCATAAAGGGGAATCATGCCCGATATCGTAACCAACTGGGCCTCAAGCCCGATCATGTAAACCAACTGGGCCTCAAGCCCAATTTCGTAAACCAACTAGGCCTCGAACCCAATTTGTAAACCAATTGGTTCTTGAGCCTGATTTGTAAACCAACTGGGCCTCGAGGTTGATTCGTAAACCAACTGGGCCTCGAGCTCGATTTGTAAACCAACTGGGCCTCGAGCCCGATTCGTAAACCAACTGGGCCTCGAGCTCGATTTGTAAACCAACTGGGCCTCGAGCCCGATTCGTAAACCAACTGGGCCTTGAGCCCGATTCGTAAACCAATTGGGCCTCCGGCTCGATGCCTTATTAAATCAAATGGACTCGAAGTTCGATAGTTCGTAAATCAAATGGGTCTCGTGACCGATTCCATATTTACAAATCCGAAATCAATTCACGAAACAATTGAGCGTTTGGCCCGCTAACGTAACTAAATGGACTTCAAGTCCGAGGGTTTCCAAAACAAATGGGCCTCGTGCCCGAGTTTACCGTTTCAAATCCAAAAGAATTTCATTAAACCATTATCGAAATCATAAGCACGTATAATCGGCACAAAACCATAAACCTCGATATATGTGCAAATATGTATATCGCCTCGAAATACGTGTAATCATGTAAATCACCAATACCATAATCATCATCATAGAATTCACATATGTAAAACATATAAAACATTTATGACAGGACCCATCCCAATCCCTCCGGGATTAGTGCGGGATGACCCTACTCCCGTCTGACACGAAGTGTCAGACAAGGGATATTTCCGACCTTTGCCCTCTCCGGCTGTCAGAGTACGCCAGGATCCGGAGGAGGCATGTGATATCTTGGTCTCTGCTACAGTCCACATCGTATCCAACCTGAAAGGTATTAAAAACAGAAAGACTATGAGTGGACAAAAATAAAGAGTTTATAAAACATATTTCATAAAAGACCTTTATACCCTTCACTAAAAAGCATGCATGCATAGTAAAACCATTTATCAAATCATATATGTTAAAACATCCATAATTAGTGTCTCATCCCCAAATTCTGTAAATACAAGTCACCTTGGCTCCTGCCCAAAACCATTTACAGAAAACCATAGTATAGTAAACATACGTGGGATCTCAGCCCAAATCCATTTATCATTATAAACACAATTTCCCAAACCAATTGAAATCATGTTTATCCATTATATTCATATCCAGAACCTGTCACGGTAAAATAGAGCTACGCGCGTGCTAACCGGGGTCTCAAACCCAAGTCTCTCCAGGGTCCACCCAGGTCAATGTCCCTAGATCAATGACCCTCCCTGGAGGTAACGAACCATGCCCATCCTGAGAATAAGGAACCCAACTGGGGGGCGACTCCACTCAGTCAGTGCTCCGTGACTACTCCAGGGTCCACCCAGGCCAACGACCCTCCCCGGAGGAGACAATCATATATAAAGGATGGAATATGAAAAACCTTTTGAAATCATTCTTTAAATCTTTCCAGGATTCACGCCCGGCCCCTCATAAGCCGTCATGAACCATAAAACCTTTCATGGGTTCATGCCGGTTCCATAAACTGTCATGACCCGTAAATCCATTTCAGGGGTTCATGCCGGTTCCCATAAATCGTCATGACCCGTAAAAACCATTTGTAACATATAACTGGGCCCTAGGCCCGAATCCACATACAAACTGGACCTCCGGTCCGAATCGTAAACCATCTGGGCCTTGTGCCCGATTCCGTAAATCAAATGGGTTTCGAACCCGAGATTACCTTTTCAAATCCAAAACCATTTCATTAAACTATTTCCAAAACCATAAGTACGGAAAATCAGTATAAAATCAGAAAACCTCGATTTACGTGCAAGCACGTAAATCGCCTCGAAATGCATGAAAACATATAATTCACAACAATCCAAATCAACACCATAAAATCACAATCATAATCCATAGAAAACATTTATGCATGCATCATAGTTTAGAAATCAAGGTCCACTCACAGACCGTCCGAAGCCGCGCCTCGATACACGTGCCATAACCGTCTCCCGGGCCAATCACCATCACCGGGACTCCCAAACCTATCCAAATTCATTTAGAGGGTTACTAATAGCCTCATTAACCTCTCATTGAAGTCCCATAATTTTCCCGATTTTCTAACTATTTTTAAAACCGAACCTAAACCTTCCGACACCCCAAAACCTATCGAAACGATGTCCGATTGACACGAAACCAGTCCCAAAATGTTCGTTACATTGAATAGAAGATTTCATATGTTGAAGACACCCCCAGATTCCTCACCATGCTCTGCCACGCGCCGCCCAAAGGGCCCTGCGCGTGGGCTCACGCGCCACTGTAGCATCACCCCCAACCTTCGACTGAACCGGGTTGGCCGGTTCGCTGGTTTCCTGGACCGGCGTGACCGGTCGGGCCTGGTTCCTCCCTCAAATCTCGTCCGTTTTGTCCCATTTAAATCCTAAAAATCATATTTTTCTTGTTTTCTATCAATTCCAATTAACAAAACCAATTAAAACCTCCTAAATCAATCCATAAAAATCACCCCCCACGACCCCTGTTTTCCAATTCAGTCCCCAGGCTTCACAGCCGTCAACCCCCGTTCAAAACCATCTCTATATGCCCTAAAAATCTAACAAACATTCCCTAATCAACCAAAACTATCCATAATGTAAAAATCGACAAAAGGGGAGATTTGGGTCTAACCGGGTACCCGTTCGGGTTTGGGCCTCCACCGTGCATGGTGGCTTCGTCCTGGCCGGCCACCACGCTTCACAGGTCCTCTTCTCCCCTCTCTGGTCTCTCACAGATGTGTTATAGGGTCAAGGGTTTGGATTGGACTGAGAAATGGTGATCGGGTTTGGTGGGAGGAATGGAAGAAAATGGATGAATGATCGATGCAATGGGATGATATGCATGAATGGGAACATAATGAGCAATGGATAAGTGACACTTGTCACTCATCCATTGGGCCCTTGTAAAATATCTGGCCCACTTAAGGACAAAAGGTAACTCCTTTCATAATTCGTGCAATAGTATCCTTGAACTTACGTGAACCGTAACTTAGCCGTCGAACGTCCGAATTCGACGTGCCGCCTGTCTATGGATTCGTATCATCCTTATCTACGTAATAGTCCCGAACCCTCGGCCATCGGACATCCCGGTCAAAAATTCTACTATTTGGCCCTTTTTTCCAAAATTACCAAATTGCCCCTAAACTTCCGAATGTCATAACTTCCTCCTCGAACGTCGGAATTGAACGTGCCACCTGTCTATGAACTCGTGACGTCACAAACTACGTCACGGTCATCGGTCAAAGTGCATTTGACCCCTCGAATGAAAAGTCAACGTTTTGCCCACGTCCAAGGGCAAAACGGTCATTTTGCATCGTTCGTCCGATTTCGCCTAACTAATCACCGATTAGTCTCACTAATCGTGATTAGTCACTAGTCTAATATAGGTATTCGAGACTGGTCGTTACATTTATGCATGCATCACAGTTTAGAAATCAAGGTCCACTCATAGACCGTCTTAGCTCCTGCCTCGATTTGAGTGCCATACGCCTTCCCGGGTTAATCACTGTCACCGGGACCCACAAACCTGTCCAAATCTTACTAGAGGGTTACTAACTACTTCATTAACCTCTCATTGAAGCCCTGAAATTTTTCCGAATTTTTCACTATTTTTTTAACTCGATACTTAACCTTCGAACACCCCAAACTATATCGAAACGATGTCCGATTGACACGAAACTAGTCCCAAAATGTTCGTTTCATCAAATATATTATTTAACATGTTGAAGTCATCCCCAATAGACATATCATGTGCCCCCACGAGCCGCCCAAAGGGACTGCGCTTGAAAGCCACGCGCCTACACAGTGTCATCCCTAATCTCTCGCTGAACCCGGTCCAGACCTGTTCAAACCGACCCAGTCCAACCGAATCGGCATTCACGATTCAATGCCATTTTGACCTATTTTCAGTCCAATCCAATCCCTACAATTTCGTCCACATAATTCTAGTCGATTTAAGGTTTCAAAAATAGAAAACTAAGCTCGTAACATACCTTCCCGATCGAGGAACTCACGACCAAACTTCCACCGTCGTGTCCTCTAGTCTCCGACCAACATTTTCCTCCAATCCAAGCCCTTTTAACTCATCTCAATCCCTAGGACACAGTAGAACCGACCAAAATGATCAACACACAACAAAACCCAATCTAACATTCTTAACCCGGAAACAGGTTCACGGGTCTGGGGGCTTATCTCGCCATCGTGAGCACTGCCGTGGCCACCATCACGGTCGTCACAATTCCAGGAACACCGTCCAATCAACAGAAATGATTGACACTCGCCCAAGCCAAAAGCTCCATTTTTGAGTTCCAAAAACAACATTTGGTGCCTTGCTTCCGAACCAGGCCATCGTGCACCGCCGTGCACAACGGTCGACCTCATCGACACCATTCGACTCGTCTCCATTCACTCTCACTCGTGACGTCCCGATCTACGTCACGGGATTTGATCATCGTACGTTTGACTCCCCGAGTTAAAAGTCAACATTTTTCCCAAGACTAGGGGAAAACGGTCATTTTGCGTCGTCTGTCCGATTTCGCTCAACTAATCACCAATTAAACTCACTTATCCTTCATTAGTCACTAATCTAATCCCAGAATTCAGGACGGGTCGTTACAATCTTTCCCCCTTAAATAATTTCGTCCTCGAAATTTCAACTGTCCCGATTCCACAACCACCTTGTGGATAGAAAATTCGATCTCACATCATGTGTACACTCGTACACCAACTAACCAGAACAATAATTATTCGCTACCAGATGTTCCACTAATACTCACGTCGCATCGTCCACCCCTGACCACTTTGAGTGAAATTGATCACATGTTCCGAGTGGATGCAACCCGACAATTCTACCATTTCGCTGACACATTCAACTTGACGGTTCCTTTCTCAATCACCAATTTATCCTGACATCTGCCCCCACTAGGAGTCACTAAACCTCACTCATCAATCCACGCTGACACATCCTGCCAAACTGTCACCGCTTGATAGTCGCTAGTCAAAACTGACATCATACTCACTTGTGGTTACGCTAATCACCAATTCACTCAATCTGAGTGTAACTGGACCCCATTGAATACCAATCCAGTAGTGATAACACACCGTAACTCTAGGGTTCCACTAGCCATCCACGGCTCTGAGCACCTGCTCATACAATCCCTGAACCCATCAAAATCACTCTGGCCCAGTACATAATATCCAATGTCCAGTTCACGTCCTCAAATAATCCAATGATATCGGAGCTAAGCCGATTACCATCACTCTCACCAACGTACCCCTAGTATCTCCCATATACCGTCACCAGGTACCACTAAGGCATGTCTAGTATCGGTCCTCGCACAACGTACCCTGTACGTACATCCATCCACCAGCCAGCCATGTAGTAGGCCCGTAGCTAACCACGCTTCAATGTTGGAGTCTATCAGTCCAACCTCACATGAAACAGACCATACACTCCCAATTCCGTGTCCATTCCAAGTCCCCTGGTCACCTGACCAACATCACAAAGTCTACTCTAAATCACGAATTCAAACACTTACCAATCCGAATCACGCCCACCAAGGCGTACCCATTCATGCCAAATGGGCATCCAATCTCACCCACGTCTATTGAGACGCACCAACTCCAAACCTATCAGTTACCTGCTCATTCGATTAACACATTACATTCGATTAACTTCATAGAGAAGCCAATCCCATCATTCCCACATCTAAGGCTGACCAAATCCGACCCCATCAAGCACCCACTCGTTCTATTATTATAACATATGGGATTAACCTCGAAAAGAAGCCAGTCCCATCATCCTCATCTCAACTCATGTCTTGTCATCACACTAACTATTCCAAAAGGTTTATCAACTGTCTCACAAAACGATTCTCCTCTACTCCTAACTAGTATAACCCGTAAGGCGAAGTCTACCAGTATGACACGACATCACGATCCTCGATCGTCACAACACCCTATATCCTCAACCTCACGATCCGAGATGGATCCATACTAGTTATTTCTCAGTTAACTACCAGATTTCAGGTCATAGGGTCTTACACCCTCTTGAATCCTTCATCAGTCACAACACTCCTCAACCAATTCCCTCATCTAAACAGATTAGTCAACGATGAGACACGTTGAGACTGTGGGTCCTCTCCAATTACCTCATATCGATCATTGTCAACCCAACTAGGGAAAATCAAGGATGATCCAAGACAATGACATCAAAATTTATCCTACGTGAATACAGACAAAAACTCACTGCACTCACCACACCATATTACCCAACATCGTCTGCCACCAAGTAGAAAATGAGAAATCTCATTCACCTAACTTCGAAATACCCAACTCCTTCTGATGACCCAAAAAAAAACACTCACCCACCAACCAATACACGATCAACGTACTGGTGATAACAGACATTATCTTCCATGGCAGAACATGAGAAGTCACTCTAAATGACTTCGAAATACCCATTACCAATGCGGAAACAAGCACTCCCCTCGTCACTTCAAACACAACCTCTCTCGATTCCGAAGTTCCAACCATGTCGGAACCAACACACTCGGACATCAACCACGTGTTCGTAACCAATCTAACCCTCTACCAAGTTCGCCTATTGGCTTATACTGTTTATGCACATCCAAAAGAATGTGATCCATTACTATTTGACTCACACGTCTCAACTACTGCTGGATCTCATCCAGTTCATCACTATCCGAGATCCACTGCCAGACCACAGATACCGTACGCATGCCCATCTCGACGGAGTCACATCCCGACTCGTGACTCATCATCATCACAATCACTGGCACCAGCACCAGCACACACTATACGAATCAGACAACCCTGGATCTTTGCTCATCTCGAGCAACGTCCCCGTACCTCTTCCAAGTTGGAGAAACTCTGCCTCCCTCGTACCCAAGAAATACTCCGGGATTCCTACTCTGTATCCCTACTCCGAAATTCCATCGACAAATACTAAACCCTGGTAACCTGTCTAACCAATTTCTGACCAATCTTAACTTGACTCAACCAACGTCGTCTACCAGGTCGTCCTTGACCTCAGCTGCACCAACTATCCATCACAACTAGAGTAGTACGACAACCAACTGGTCTAACCAATTAAAACAACCTCGACTGCAGAATGCAGTCCCATCTCCAAAATTGACATGAAATGACCGACCAATGGTCCTGACATCACGTGGACGTCAATCCAATCCTACCCTTAGCTCAACTAGGGTTCCCCGTATCCCTCTGCTCCTCGCAACACAATTCACAACTCAGAATGACCTGACCATCTAATGGTCACAACTTCATACTATCGTCATATCTGATCCTACAACATCGTTATAGACGATCCCGACATAACCGTCCCACGGTTAAAAATCTAAAGTACTATTACGTTCATCCCTTAGTAGGGTCCCACACTGCCAAACCATGAAAAAACTATGGCGTACTCAAGCATCAAATGCCGAACCAAAACTATCCACGATTCAATTCCACTAACTATCATACTGGCATCCTAACTATCAAGTTGATCACGAACTGCAGCCCATAGAGACATCACATCCTTGACCTGTGCATACCACGAGAGAGAACCTGATTTGATACCACTTGTCACGACCCATCCCAATCCCCCCGGGATTAACACGGGATGTGCCATGCTCTCGTCTGACAAGAAGTGTTAGACAAGGGATAATTTAAACCTTCAGCCCCACCAGCTTCAAGAGCGTGCTAGGATCCGGTGGATAAGTGTGATGTCTCGGTCTCTGCTATAGTCTGCATCAATGATCAACCTGAAGGGCATTAAAAACATCGAAAGCTGTGAGTAGACGAAAATAAATGAGTTCATAAAAATATATTTCATAAAGACATTTATACCCTTCACTAAAAAGCATGCATGCATACAAAACCATTTATCCAATAACCATTATTAGGGTCTCAGCCCAAAACCATAAAATACGAAAATCCGTAATTCATTTCAACCATATGTGGGAACTCAGCCCAAAATTGTAAATCCGAGTATGTGGGTCATTACCTAAATCCATTTATTATTCACAAAAACACAATTTCACAAATCCAAGAAATCATGTTTGCCAAATTTCATATAACCAATCCTATCACGGTTTCCAAAGTTACGCGCGTGCTACCCGGGGTCTCAAATACCAAGTCCACCCAAGTCAATGTCCGCAGATCAATGACCCTCCATGGGGGTTATAATCCATATATGCCTTCTTGAGGGTAAGGTACCCCACGGGGGCGACTCCACTCAGTTAGTGCTCCGTTACTACTCCGGGGTCCACCCAGGCCAACGACCTTCCCCGGAGGAGAAAATCCATAAATAAAGAATGGTATATGAAAAACCATTTTGTAATCATTCTCAAAACCTTTCAAACCTTTCAAAGGATCCATGCCCGGTCCCCATAAACCGTCATTAAACCAGAAATCCATGTTTACCAAATCCAAAATCCAGTTAGGGTCTCTGAACCCGAAATTATATTTATCAACCATAAAGGGGAATCATGCTTGATATCGTAACCATCTGGGCTTCAAGCCCGATAATCTAAACCAACTGGACCTCAATCTCGATTTCGTAAACCAACTAGGCCTCGAACCCGATTCGTAAACCAACTAGGCCTCGAGCCCGATTCATAAACTAACTGGGCCTCGAGCCTGATTCCTAAACCAACTGGGCCTTCGGCCTGATGCCTTATTAAGTCAAATGGATTCGAAGTTCGATAGTTAGTAAATCAAATGGGTCTCGTGCCTGATTCCATATTTTCAAATCCGAAATCAATTCACGAACCAATTGGGCCGCTGGCCCGATAACGTAACTAAATGGACTTCAAGTCTGGGGGTTTCCAAAAAAAAAAAAAGGGCCTCGTGCCCGAGTTTACTTTTTCAAATCCAAAAGCATTTCATTAAACCATTACCGAAACCATAAGAACGTATAATCGGTACAAAACCATAAATTTCAATATACGTGTAAATACGTATATCGCCTCGAAATACGTGTAATCATGTAAATCACCAATACCATAATCATCATCGTAGAATTCACATATGTAAAACATATAAAACATTTATGCATGCATCAAAATTTTGAAATCAAAGTCCACTCACTGACCGTCCTAGTTGTCACCTCGATTTGCGTGCTAGACGACTTCTCGGGCTAATCACTGTCACCGGGACCCCCAAACCTGTCCAAATCATACTAGAGGGTTACTAACTACTTCATTAACCTCTCATTGAAGCCTCAAAATTTTCCCAAATTTTTCACAATTTTTTAACTTGATCCTAAACCTTCAGACACCCCGAACTATATCGAAACGATGTCCGATTGACACGAAACCAGTCCCAAAATGTTCATTACATCGAATAGATTATTTCACATGTTGATGTCATCCTCAAAAGACCCCTCACGCGCCCCCAAGCACTGCCCAAAGGGGCTGCACGTGAAAGCCACACGCCTGCACAATGTCATCCTTAACCTCTCGCTTAACCCGATTCGGACCAGTTCAGACTGACCCTATCTAACCGAACCGGTGTTCACGATTCAACGCCATTTTCTACTTTTTTTCAGTCCAATCCAATCCCTATAGCTTCGTCCCTCTAATTATAGTCGATTTAAGGTTTCAAAAATAGAAAACTAAGCCTGTAACATACCTTCCCGATCGAGGAACTCACGGCCAAACTTCCACTGTCGTGTCCTCCCGTCTCCATCCACCATTTTACTCGAATCCAATCCCTATGAACTCGCCTCGATCCCTAGCACATAGTAGAATCGACCAAAACTATCAACACACAACAAAACCCAATCTACCATTCTTGACCCGAAAACAGGTTCACGGGTCTAAGGGCTTACCTCGCCTTCGTGAGGGCTGCCGTGGCCACCATCACAGTCGTCACGACCCCAAGAACACCGTCCAATCAACAGAAACGGTTGACACTCGCCCAAACCAAAAGCTCCATTTTTTAGTTCCAAAAACAGCATTCGGTGCCTTGCCTTCGAACCAGGCCATCGTGCACCACCGTCCATGATGGTCAACGTCATCGACACCATTCGACTCGTCCTCATTCACTCTCACTCATTCATTTATACTCTGAACCCTAATGGTGAGGTTTGGAGGGGTAAAATCCGGGTTGGGGTTCGGGTTTTGCAGAAGGAAATGAAGAAGATGATCGCGGGAAGGCGAGTGAATCCCAATGGGATTCATTTATACTCTCACTCATTCATTTATACTCACTAATGGGATGAGTGACACTTGTCACTCATCCAAGGGCCCCACAATTAACTAATCCCCCAATCAGATTTAATTATTATTTTATTCAGATCCCGAAACGTAAATCCCAAATTTCGATCCCGTAACCATAACTTCTTTGTCCGACGTCCGATTTCGACGTGTCGCCTGTCTACGGACTCGTGACGTCCCGATCTACATCACGGGCATCAGTCCCCATACGTTTGACTCCCAGAGTCAAAAGCCAACATTTTGTCCAAGACCAGGGGCATAATGGTCATTTTGCGTCGTCCGTCCAATTTCGCCCAACTAATCACCGATTAAACTCACTAATTCTCCATTAGTCACTAATCTAATCCCGAAATTCGGGACAGGTCGGTACACATCATTTTCATAAGAGACTTTGTATGTAGCCATTGGTCTTTTAATATGTATCTCTTCATGAAATTCCATATGCCCCTTCTACCAAAGGTTACCAAACCATATGGGACTTTAATTCAAATAATATATATAAATTATATTATTTAATTTTTTAATATAAATATTAATTTTATACAAATTAACATTCATCCAGAAAATTATGAATTAATTTTTAGGGTCAAATCCTAATTTTAAAGTATAATGGTCCAACAATCATGTCATTTTAATTTCCATTCACATTATTAGGAATTAACTCTTTAATTTCCTAACAATTCCCCACATGAATGGAAATTAGCTTGAAAATGAAAATGTACAATAATGCAGACGTTTTGGAGAGTTTAATCGAAAAGATACCATATCAGGATAGATAGCTTTCGGCCTTGAACCTTCCGTAGTGAAATAAGATCGGATTTATTAACTAACCTGTGAACGCGATGTCTTGAACTGCCCAGCCGTTTATGTAAACCAAGACAATCTTACTCACATAATACCCTTTCTAACACGTTTGATTCTATGTTGTGTCCTTCCGACCATGGACACTCCTAGTATTCGTCAATACTTTAGAGAATTCAGCCTTAAAATTCTCATAGAAACGGCCTCATTTCGCACTGATATAGGTGCATTCGTATTAAGAGTATTCTTCTATACCCTACTTAGATTTCTAAGTCATATGAATCATTAAAAATTGAGCTTACCCTCACATGATGCAGGCATCATTGTCTCATCATAGGAATAGGTAAAAGGATTATCCCCACAATGCTCATGTTTCAGTTATACATAATTTAGTTGTCTTTTTTGAACATAGATCTTAAGATTTCCAGTCAACTAGGTTGGGTGTCCATCATGCAAACTATTAAGAAATAGGTTTTAGCCCTATTCCCCCCGATGATTTATAAACTTGCTCTCTTATCAAAACTTTTGCAAACAGATCCGCTAAATTTTATTTTGACTTTATATAGTCAATGGTAATAATACCACTTGAGAGCAGTTATCTAATGGTATTATATCTTCGACATATGTGTTGAGACTTACCATTATACATAATATTCTATGCTCTTCCAATAGCCAATTGACTATCACAATGTACACATAAAGCAGACATAGGCTTCAGCTAATTTGGAATATCTTCTAAGAAATTACAAAGCCAATCGACTTCTTCTGCAGCTTTACCTAAAGTGATAAATTCAGAATCCATAGTGGATCTGGCTATGCATGTTTGCTTAGTTGATTTTCAAGAGACCGCTGCACCATCTAAGGTAAAAACATATCCACTTGTGGAGTATGAGTCTTTCTCATTTGATATCCAATTCGCATCTGTATAGCCTTCTAAAACAGATGAATATCTTGTGTAGTGCAATCCATAATTCTTGGTATACTTTAAATACCCAAGAACTCTGACTATAGCTTTGCAAAGATCTCTTTTAGGATTACTTGTAAATTTACTTAACTTATTAACTAAGTAAGTTAAGTCAGGGTGTGTGCAATTCGTGACATACATCAAACTGCCAATTATACGTGCATATTCAACTTGTGATATGTCTTGACTAGTATTTTTAGTTAAATAAAGGCTATTTTCATATGGAGTTTTTACTCGATTACTATCACACTTTCGAAACTTGAAAAGTATTTTCTCAATGAAATGACCTTGAGAATATTAATCTATCAGGAGTTCTAGAAATTTTAATTCTTAAAATAACATCTGCAACTTGTCAGGACCCGCCCCAAATCCCCCGAATTAACGTGGGAAGTGCCTGATCCGGTCTGACACGAAGTGTCAGACTAGGGAAATTCTGTCCTTAGCACAACCGGGACTACCAGAGAGCGCCAAGATCCGGAGGAGAAATGTGATGTCTCAGTCTCTGCTACAGCAAGTATCTGCTATCAACCCTAAGGGCATTAAAACATCAAAGCCGTGAGTGGACAAAACAAATCATTTATATAAACATTTTCATAAAAAGATATTTATGCCCTTCACTAAAAGCATGCATGCATTTGAAAATCATTTCTCAAACATAGAACACGGGGCCTTGGCTCAAATCGAAAATAAGGAAACCCAGAACGAGTCTCCTTCAAATCATGAAACACAAGGTCTCAGCCCAAATCCAATACACGTAGGTCTCAGCCCAAAACCATCTCAGTAAAACCTCGTACAACCACATATATATATATACGTATAACCCGTCCTTGGCAACTCAATGCCAAATCAAATAACCTGTCACAATAAATCCCTAAGTGTGCACACTACTTGGTGTCTCACTTTGAGTCTACCCCCAGGATCTATGACATCTGGGAGGAATCGTTAAATCCAAGATGTACGACGTCCGGAGGACGGTCTGCAGACCCAGTCTGAGACTATACCATATCTCTCACTCCTGGAATGTGCTCCCTCTTGGAGGCACTCGTTCCAGGCAGTGGATCGTGACACTCTAGGATCAAAGACGTCTGGAGGAGACCAATATGCTCATAAGGAGGGTATATACATACTAGTATGAAAAAACCACAAATGGGACTCACGCTCGATACCACAAGTCAACTGGGCCTCCATCCCGAACTTATGACTTAACGGGGCCTCCAGCCCGATTTCACAATCTAACTGGGCATCAAGCCCGATACCTCAGGGTAAGTCATGATTCCGATCATAGTGATGAGTTCAACCATCAGTCCAGGACCACTATCAATCCTGTTATGTCGCCGTGAACATATCACTACCGCGACTATCTCTAGGACATGGAACACACGTCACCGATCGATCTCCTATACCGTCAGCACTCCGAAGTCAAGTCTTTAGTGGCTGCTCGACCGCAGGACGTGCATCGTGACCTCTCCAGAAAGAACACATGCATAGTCTGGAGGCGAGTGTCGAATCGTCCGTCGCCGTGCACACAGCACCCGTCACAACCACGACCCAGACTCGTAGGTCATCAATAGGGCCACATACCCGAATCAAAACAAAAACCAAATGGGCCATTTTGCCTTTCAAAACCATTTCCTTTAAAACCGAAATCATAAACGCGTATAAGCACGTATAAAATTGAAAACCTCGAAGTACGTGCCCATACGTAAACACACACACAAATGCACTCGTGGCATCACAAAACATGTTCATAAACACATATAAAACATTTATGCATGCATCAATTTATAAAAGAAAGTTCACTCATAGACCGACATAGTTGCCGCCTCGATACGCGTGACGTACGCCTTCCCGTGTCTATCATCGTCTCCGGGGTTCCCAAACCTATCCAAATCACTTTAGAGGGTTACTAACTACTGAATTAACCCCTCGCTAAAGCCTCCTAATTTTCTGGGATTTTTAAATATTTTTAAACTCGATCGTAAACCTTCGGATAGCCCGAACTATATCGAGACAATGTCCAATCGACTTGAAACCAGTCCCAAAATGTTCGTTACATCGAATAGATGAAATTACATGTTAGAAATTTCCCCCAAAACCTCCCCACACGCGGCTACGCGTCGCCTGAAGAACCTGCACGTGGGTTTCACGAGCCTGCACAGGGTCATCCATGTCCTCTAGCCGACCAGGTTCGAACGACCGGTCCGGTCCAGCGGAACCGACGGAGCCTGTTCAGGCTCCTAAACCGTCCAATTTTTGTCCTTTTTCTTTCTAACCAATTCCATTATTCCTATTTCGATCCTAGAAACCTATTTGTGCAAAAAGAAACATGAAAAACCCCTAAAATCCTATCAGTTCGATTTCCTCCCTCACGGTTCAGTTTTCCAATTTTCCCCTTGGGCTTCTCAGCCACTAACCACCGCCCAAAATCATCCTAAATCCTTCCTAGCAACCTAACAAACCTATTCTAATCGATAAAAATTACCCACAACATTCAAAATCAAAAATAAGGAAAAAGGGCATAATCGGGTTACCTTGCACGGGGTTTCCTCCGCCGTCCACGGTGGCGCTGCTCTTGGCCAGCCACCATCCTCACGGCCCTCACCTCACTCTCTGGGCTTCACACATGATCAGAGGGGGAATGGGTTTGGATTGGGTTCGAATGGTGCTTAGGTTGGTGGGGGAAAATGATCGAACCGAAAAGGGGGAAAAGATATGCATGAACGGGAAATGATGGGGAATGGATGAATGACTTGTCATTCATGCATTTGGGCCTGGGAAAAATCTGGGGCCCACTTAATGCCAAAAGGGTCTCCGTCTCGTAAAACATGCAATAGTTTGTTCGAACTTCCGTGAATTGTAACTTTTCCGTCGAACGTTCGAATTTGACGTGCCGCCTGTCTACGGATTTGTATCACCTCGATCTATGTAACAACCCTCGGCCCTCGGCCATCCGACCTCTCAGGTTAAAAGTCAACTTTTTACCCTCGTCTAGGGGCAAAATCGTAATTTTTCCTTGAACGTCTGTTAATCCTCGGCTAATTCCCGATTAGCCTAGCTAATCCATCATTAATCCCTAATTAATCCTTGAGATTAGGGACGGGTCGTGTAACAACCCGTCCCGAGAGCCGGGATTAGTAGGGTGCTTAAGATGGGATTAGTGAGCTTAACTGGTGGTTAGTTGGTCCTGATAAGGTCATTAGCGTAGAAGGACGATTTTGCCCCTAGTTAGGGCAAAAAGTTGACTTTTCGTTCGGGTGGTCAAGTGAGTATTGACCGGTGACCAAGACGTAGTTTAGGACGTCACTAATCCATAGGCAGGTGGCACGCCCGATTCCGACATCCGAGGAGGAAGTTGTGATGTTCGGAAGGTGGAGGGCATAACTGTAATTTGGGTAATTTAGGGGGAATAGTTGACTTTTGTGTAATCGGGTTTTAGTATGTTGACCTAGGATGGTTAGATAGCTCTCGTCATCCTGAGTTCGATGACAGGCGGCACGTATGCATCGGACTTACGGTGTGGGAGTTACGGGTCTAGGAAGTTAATGGCAAAACCGTAATTTTGAGTTAAACATAAGGGTATTTTGGTCTTTTTGCACCTGGGGATTTGTGCAGAGAGAAGCAGATGAAGGGCTGAGATAGGGCCATGTGTGTGAGAGAGAGTGGGGGATGGTGACATGTGGCAAGTGTGTAGTGGGTTCTGGGGGATTCTAGTGTGTGTGCACGGTTCTATTATTGGGGTGCACCCGTGCTGTGTGTGTTCGTGTTCTTCGACACAGAGAGAAACAGAGGGAGATTGTGAAGGACAATTGAAGGGTAATTGTGGCAGTTGATGAGTTCTGGTGAGTGAGTGAGGGACGGGAGATCGAAGGGAAGCTGGTGAGTTGGTTGAGGTGTGCAGCGGGTGTGTGTGTGGGAGCTGCGGGCCACGGGAAAATCAGAGGGAAACAAGGAGGAAATCAGAGAGTGTGGAGAAATCGTGGCGGTGGCAGCCGTGTACGGGGCAACTGAGACCGTGGTGGTGTCGTGAGAGGTGCGAGGAGTCAACCCATACCGGCGGAGCTCACGACGGCGACAGGTTGCAGGTAATTTCTATTTCCCCGTGTCTATGCTCTGTTTTGGCCGTGAACTTCAAATCGGAAGTTGTGGCTTGAGAGGTTGAATCGAAGAGTCTAGGGGAATCTAGGGAGTTCAGTTGAGTCCAGGGCGTCGTTTGGTTGAGCTGCCGTGACGGGAGGTGCACGGTGGCTGTTGGCACGACGGCGGGTCTGGATGTACTCTGTTTTAGTCGTGACTTTCAAACCGAAAGTCGTGAAGATTGGAGTAGAGTCGACGGTCCAGGTGAGTTGAGTTAGGTTTAGAAGGGTCCTAGGAACCGTCTGGTGTTGCCACCGTGAAAGTAGATGACCTGGGTGGCCGGAGAAGGAAACAGGGTAGTGTATGGGTTTTTGTTCGAGTTCGAGTCGATGAGGTTTAGGGTGAGTCGAGGTGAATGAAGTACGGGAATGGGTAGTCTAGGATGGGACGATGCTGTTGGTGAAGAGAGAAGTCGTTTTGGTAGGCGGAATGAGGAGAACCGCTCTCGCCGGTTCAGGGTGCAGACCACTGGTGCGAACCGGGTTTGCTCAAGGTAGCCGATGCACTGTAGCAGGCGCGTGAGGGCCACGCGCAGCCACTTTGGGCGGCGCGTGGGGGCGCGTACGGCGGTTCTGGGGAAAGTGGTCAATATGGTTTTTGGTCCAGGAGTTGTGTTGAGTTCATTGGAAGTGGTTTCGGGTTAATCGGACGTCGAAGCGAAGTAGTTTCGCGAGGGTGAACGCTTAGGGTCCCGATTTATTATAACGGGATTTTGGAACATGATTTCGATGATTAAAGGTTTTTGGTTTTAGAAACGGATTTCGGAAAAAGGGTTGGTTTCCAAGTGGAAAAGTGGATTCCGGATTTGGGTTCGGAATGACGGTTAGGGATGCTGGAAGGGCATCAGACCGGTGATTTCGGATTCGGGTTTGGATGTGAATACGGAAATGGTTGTCAACTGGTTTTGATTGGATTTGCTGGATCTGGTTATTGGGTTTAAAGACCTGGATATTGATTGACGGGGGACGGGCCCGGATTGAGTTTAAAGACTCGGATATATTGATATTTTCCCCCGTAGGCCTTTGAGTTTAAAGACTCGGGAGTTTAAAGACTCGGATATTATTAAGGCCTGGATTGAGTTTAAAGACTCGGGAGTTTAAAGACTCGGATAGGTCCAGCAGGTTTGATCGGAAAATGATGATTTCTTGTTCGTGGTTTATGACACGGTTTTATGATTCACAGGATGTGGTTGTTCTAACTGTTTTTTATAGTGTTTCTGTTTCTTATGATGTGGTTTATGGTAAATTTGGTTTTATAACTGGGTTATGCATGTGGTTTTCAAACGGAGGGTGAAACTTGGTTTTCTGATAAATGGTTTTAGAACTTTTCTTTTCTTATGGTCCACTCACACCTTGTGTTTTTAACTTGCCCTCCAGGTTGTGGAGCGAGCGCGGGGTCTTGACGTCGAGGCAGTGTCCGAGGCATAGAAGTCACGTGAGAGATCCCGGAGTGGTTTAAAATCTTTCTGTGTGCGTGTAATTTATTGGTTTTCATTTTCCTTGTGTTTCGTACTATGCTCTGTAAATTATAACTTCGGGCTATTTATATAGTTACCCCTGCGTCTGACTGAGTTGTAAATGATTTCTTGGGTGTTGTGTCGGGGAGTCAGACGGGAGCAGGATTTACCTCGGGTTTCGGGGTGAAACCGGGGTGGGTCCTGACAGGTCGTTACAAACTTCCCTCCTTCAAGAATTTCGTCGTCAAAATTCAAACTGACCCAATTCCACAACCAAACTGTGGAAATCCAATCGTGTCCCATGACTTGGTACTCTCATGTAATCCTACACGTCCGACACTACGCCGTACTCGTCGGCACGCACTGTCACCGGAGCTCCCAAAGCTCCAGGTCGAATTCGCGAAGCCACACTTTGGCTCGTAAGTCATATTTGAGGCATCGACGCTCGTCGATCTCGCCTGTCGCTCACTCTGAAAGGTCAGTTATACTAAGTTGATTTTAGATCCTTATAGTCTACCTTTCTGACACGTTCCAAACTACACCCAGCAGGTTACAAAACGTACTCCCACTAAGGTTATCCTCTCCAAGCTGCCATCAAGTCTACTTTTCAGCCTGATGGTTCTTCTCATCTAACAATCAAAGTCGGCCTTTTCAGTCTGATAACCTTTCTCGTCCGATAATCAGAGCCGATATCCTAATTAGCATCCGATCCGACAACTATCCTCACTGCTCCCATGGAGCGATACTCAACCTTTATCACTGAATGGTTCGCAACCGTAATCCACTGTTCTGGGGTACACCATTCTCCTCTAACACTTCTGAAATCCATGATCGTGATCGAGACTAGTCGGTAACGCTCGACTCTACTGCACTTTCGCTGCGCACTCTGATTTTAACTCACTCTCACGTCCTTGTATCGTATCTCACATTCCTCAGCGATCTCACCTAACATCTAGACTCACCTCGAGTCTCAACTGTCGTACTACTCGTCCTGTCGACACACAATCGACGTTTCACCCATCCTGGGCGTATCTGGACTCCAATCGAATACTTTTCTCAGCAGGAAACACACACAGTCACTAGGGTTTCTCTGGCTCGCACGGCCCTGAGCTCTCTGTTTACCTAATCTCCGAACCCCCTTCGTCAACCCTGCTCGAGTACACAGCATTCGACGTCCAACCATTATACCAATATGTCGAATCACATCCGCTCATAGTACTCATCGATTTGTCACTATTCTGATCACTATCGCATGTCCGACTAGGACTCTAGACACTAACCCACCTAATCCTTACTCCGACTCGATACTCAATCATTCGTCACGAGCTAGCCTCAATCCATCACAATCTCTATCCCCAATTCCAACTCGAGGCATCGGCCATTCATCTCTTCCTGATCGATATCTACATATCGTTCTCGTCTCACATTTCTCCCTACTTCCAATCTCTGTCTTGTCATCTCACTCACCAACTATGCTAAAGGATCCTTCAACAAGCTTTCCAAAAAGTTCTCCTTTGCTCCTAGCGTAGCATAATCAGCAAGACAATTTACTCCAATGAAGACTAGACCTCGGTCTAAACGCCTCACGGTCATCACAATCACTTCCGTCATCTCGATCATCCTCATGCTACTCGATCTGACTCAGTTTGGGTACTCACTTGTCACATCTGGTGACACCAAGAATCATCTGATCTCCAAGTCAATCAAATTTGACCCACAGCCTAGGTGTTCGGTTCTTATACCCTCTTTGAACTCTTAGCTATCATCTCCTTCCTTATCGATTCTCATGAGGAAAGTCAAAGATGATGTCATCAAAGTTCATCCTATGTCATCCTCTGGCACCCAGCACTATCTGCCAAAGAGTAGAAAACGAGAAGTCTCCTTGACCGGTCTCTAAGTCGAGAGTAGTTGCAACCATGTTGGAAGCATACTTAACATTTCCAATGATAGAGCTAGAAGTCTTTCCTCTCAGACTAAGAGTATTTTATGATAATTACTGTAATGCTTAATCCTTTCCTTCAGGACTAAACACTTCCATTGATGCTCTTCGGCTTCTTCCATCGCCGTTCACATTGGTAACCTGACCCGCACGTCCCAATCCTTATGGGATCAAATTCTAGCACCTAACACTCGTGTTGTCCGTCCACAGTGACCTAGGTACCTGTCACCCCTCCAGGTATATGCCATATTCTGCACCGCCAATCCAGGTATAGCTCATACCTCACACCGTGCCACTCGGGATCCTCTCAGTGCCCACCGAACTCACCTGTTTACCACTCTAGGGCACGTCTACTGAACTTGATCGCAACTAAGTCCAAGTCCTCAACTCACTCGGACACCATTCACGTGTCCGTAAACGATCCAACTTGCCTACCCGTTTATCATCGTTTATGCACATCCAAAAGGATGTCAACTCATCCTAATCCAATGTACCGCTCGATCGAAGAGTCACAACAGTCTCCTGCTGTGATTTACAGACAACTCTCTGCGTACTACCAAATCTGACCCTCCGGTCACTAATCCTCACGACAGTACTCGCGTTGTCCATTCTTTCCGACTAACAACAACTGTTGATAGCTACTGTAGTGACCCATTTTATTTCTCACCATCAGATTTCTCCTCAAACAAGCGTACATGAAACTCAGGAGGTATGGTCAACCGCAGTCAACCAAACCATCTCCATCACAATTCCCAAGAATCTACACTAGTCGACGAATCCTTCTCGTCGTGTAGTGGTAGAAACTAACCATGGGCACCTCACGACTGAGCTACCCTCAGCTCGTGGCTCGTCGTCTCTTCTCGTTTACGTCATCGCATCGCCTCCACACGGAGTTTGAATCAACCAATCCTAAAACCTTGCTAGTACCGAGCAATCGTCACTAATCTCTGCTCGGGTCGAAAGGCTCTGCCTCCCTCATATCCTACGACTCCCCGGGTATGACTATTTCGACAATCCATATCAAAAAATGAATGTTCCCCGAACGTCCCCCACGTCTCAACAACTACCAACAACAAATCCAACCTCGATGGTGCTTCCTACCATGAACCTGTGCGGATACAGCCCACATACATCACCACCGAGACTCCGAACCTAAGCAGTCAGCTCACCGCAGGCACCAACTACTCAACACACAGTATCCACCGATCGGTCCACTAGGGATCCGATCGACAAGTACCACTCTCCTGGTAGCTTGTCCAATCACTCGCCAACTAGGTTTATCAGGAACTCAGCTTCTTGATGTAGGGAGCATGTGCACCTCGAGTAATCCCTCGCGCTCGACTCGGAAAAGTCGTCATACGCCGATACTAGTGTCCAAAAAACTAGTAACCTCACTCTGAGGATCACGTCCCCTCGTAACTCTAAGTCTCCCAACCGCAGGCCTTTACATGAAAAACTTGGCCATACTCCGTACTTAACACTGCACCACTGTTACACGTCGCCCTCGGATCTTACTATGCCATATGACACCTACTTTGGGACATCATCTGCTAGTCGACATCTCTCCAGGATCCGACACCTCTAAACTTGGCATCTCACGCCACATAAGGTCAACGTTCCTATTCCAAATAGTCTCAAGTAAGGTCATCGTACTCCCGACTGCTCCTAGTAGTACAGTCTCCGATCCTAACACTTCGATCGTGCACGATCCTAACGTCCAACCTTTACCGATTCCACATTGCTCTATTCCACGTCCGTCGTGGCTACTCGACGATTCTGACTCTCGGGTCTTCATACTGTGTCTACGGTTCTCCTGGATCCTATCTCTAGTAACACTACGGCTCTAAGCCATTGGATTTGCATGAAAATCGACCCTACTCGGGATCTACTACCTCAAAACACGCGACATCCTGCGCCAATCGAAACTTAAACCATCGTACCTCGTGCGAGATGCAATCTAACTAGGGTTCGATTCCACTGAATCCTCATACTAATACATTAACTATCAGGTTGATGACAGGCTATTACCACTGCAGAGACATCACATCCTCGACCTGGGTGCACATCATAAGAGCAAAACCTGCTTTGATACCACTTGTCAAGATCCACCCCAAATCCCCTAGGATTAACGTGGGATGTGCCTGATCCCGTCTGACACGAAGCGTCAGACCAAGGAAATTCCGTCCTTAGCCCAACCGGGACTACCAAAGAGTGCTAGGATCTGGATGAGGAATGTGATGTCTCGGTCTCTGCTACAGCCCGTATCCGCTATCAACCTGAAGGGCATTAAAAACATCAAAGTCGTGAGTGGACAAAACAAATAATTTATAAAAACATTTTCATAAAAAGATATTTATGCCCTTCACTAAAAACATGCATGCATTCGAAAACCATTTCTCAAACATAGAACAAGGGGCCTTGGCCCAAATCCAAAATAAGGAAACCCAGAACGAGTCTCCTTCAAATCATGAAACACAAGGTCTTAGTCTAAATCCAATACATGTGGGTCTCAGCCCAAAACCATCTCAGTAAAACCTCGTACAACCACACACATATATATATATATAACCCATCCTTGGCATCTCAATGCCCAACCAAATAACCCGTCATGATAAATCTCTAAGTGTGCACACTACTCGGTGTCTCACTCCGAGTCTACCTCCAGGATCTACGACGTTTGGGAGGAATCTTCCAAAATCCAGGATCTACGACGTCTGGAGGACGGTCTGAGGACCCAGTCCGAGACTATACCATATCTCTCACTCAGGGAATGTGCTCCCTCTTGGAGTCACTCATTCCAGGCAGTGGATCGTGACACTCCAGAATCAACGACGTTTGGAGGAGACCAATACGCTCATAAGGAAGGTATATACATACTAGTATGGAAAACCACAAATGGGACTCACACCCGATACCACAAGTCAACTGGGCTTCCAGCCCGAACTTATGACTGAACGGGGCCTCCAGCCTGATTTCACAATCTAACTGGGCATCAAGCCCAATACCTCAGGGTCAGTCACAATTCTGATCATAGTGATGTGTGCAACCATCAGTCTAGGACCGCTCTCAATCCTAGTATGTCGTCGTGAACATATCACTACCACTACCATCTCTAGAACATGGTGCACACGTCACCGATCAATCTTCTATATCGTCAACACTCCGAAGTCAAGCCTCCAGTGGCTGCTCGACCCCGGGACGTGCATCGTGACCTCTCCGAAGGGAACACATCCACAGTCTGGAGGCGAGCGTCGAATCGTCTGTCGCTGTGCACACAGCACCCGTCGCGACCACGACCCAGACCTGTAGGTCATCAATAGGACCACATGCCCGAATCAAAACCAAAACCAAATGGGTCGTTTTACCTTTCAAAACCATTTCCTTTAAAATCGAAATAAAAAACGCGTATAAGTACATATAAAACCTAAAAACTCGAAGTACATGCCCATACGTAAACACACACACAAATGCACTCATGGCATAAAAAAAATGTTCATAAACACATATAAAACATTTATATACGTGCATCGATTTATAAAAGAAAGTCCACTCATAGACTGTCCGAGCTGCAGCCTCGATACGCGCGTTGTACGCCTTCCTAGGTTAATGATCAACTCTGGGGTTCCCAAACCTATCCAAATCACTTTAGAGGGTTACTACGTACTTAATTAACCCCTCACTAAAACCCCCTAATTTTCCAGAATTTTTAACTATTTTTAAACGCGATCCTAAACCTTCGAACAGCCTGAACTTTATCGAGACGATGTCCAATCGACTCGAAAGCAATCCCAAAATATTCGTTACATCGAATAGATGAAATTACATGTTGGAACTTTCCCCAAAAACCTCCCCACGCGTCTCCATGTGCCGCCTGAAGGCCATGCGCCTGGTCTTCACGCGCCTACACAGGGTCATCCCTGTCCTCCAGCCGACCGGGTCCGACCGACCGATCCGGTCCAAGCCTTGCAATATGGTCCACCCAAATTGGTGGAGCCGGATCAGGCCCCTAAACCGTCCAATTTTCTTCCTTTTTCTTCCTAACCAATTCCATTATTCCTATTTCGATCCTAGAAACCTATTTGTGCAAAAAGAAACACGAAAAACCCCTAAAATCCTATAAGTTCTATTTCCTCCCTCACGGTTCAGTTTTCCAGTTTTCCCCCTGGGCTTCTCAGCCATTAACCACCGCCCAAAATCATCCTAAAACCTTCATAGCAACCTAACAACCTATTCTAATCGATAAAAACTGCCCACAACATTCAAAAGCAAAAATAAGGAAAAAGGGCATAATCGGGTTACCTTGCACGGGTTTTCCTCCGCCGTCCACGGCGGCGCTGCTCTTGGCCAGCCACCATCCTCACGGCCCTCACCTCACTCTCTGGGCTTCACACATGAACAGAGGGGGAATGAGTTTGGATTGGGTTCGAATGGTGCTTAGGTTGGTGGGGAAAATGATCGAACAGAAAAGGGTGACACTTTTCATTCATCCATTGGGCCTGGGAAAAATATGGGGCCCACTTAATGCCAAAAAGGTCTCCGTCTCGTAAAATGTGCAATAGTTTATTCGAACTTCTGTGAACCGTCGTTTTCGTCGAATGTCCGAGTTCGACATGCTGCCTATCTACGAATTCGTATCGCGTCGATCTACGTAACGGTACTCTGCCCTCGGCCATCGGACCTCCTAGGTCAAAAGTTAACTTTTTTCCCTCGTCTAGGGGAAAAATCGTAATTTCGCCCTGAACGTCCGTTAATCCTCGGCTAATTCCCGATTAGCCTCGCTAATCCATCATTAATCCCTAATTAATCCTTAAGATTAGGGACGGGTCGTTAAACAACTCCCATATCTTTCATATCAAACTTACTGGTCAACATTATCTTGGTATATTTAATCATATCATTATTACTATCAATAATGAGCATGTCGTCAACATAAAGACACATAATGACATAACCATTGGGTGTGACTTTTGTGTAGAAACTTTTATCACACTCATTACTTTTGAATTCATTTTACATCATTGCGTTATCAAATTTTATATGTCATTTCTTTGGTGCTTACTTTAAGCCATACAAATATTTAACAAGCCTACATACTTTCTTCTCTTGTCCAGGAACAATGAATTCTTCTTGTTGTTCCATGTAAATCTCCTCTTCTAAAACACCGTTTAGAAATGCCCTTTTAAGATCCATTTTATGTATTTCAAGGTTATGCAAAGCAGCTATTGCAATTAACATTCTAATAGATGGTATTCTCGTAATTGGTGAGTAAGTATCAAAATAGTCTAAGCCTTCATTTTGCTTATAACCTTTGATAACAAGTCTGGCCTTGTACTTATCTATGAATCCATCGTCTTTCATCTTCCTTTTAAAAATCCATTTATAACCCAAAGGTTTATTCCCAGGAGGAAGATCCACTAATTCCCATGTATGGTTTAGTAGAATGGAATCCACTTCATCTTTAATATCCTCTTTCCAAAAAGGAGCTTCAGGGGATGACATTGTTTCTTTGTAGGTTTGAGGTTCATTTTCCAACAAATATGTTAGATAATCGGGACCAAACGACTTAGACGTTTTTGCAACTTTACTTCGTCTAGGTTCAGCCTCATTTCAAGTCCTTCAGATTCTTAGTCTCATTGATCTTGATGATTGTCAAGATTACTGCTATCATAAGTTCTTTTATGAGAACTTTGTTCATGTGCATCTTTCCAAGGAAACACATTCTCAAAAAATGTTGCATTCCTTGATTCAATAATTGTATTCAAATGTACATCATTGTTATCTGACTTATGTACAAGGAATCGATATGCACTACTATTAGAAGCATAGAAAATGGATACGCAATCAATGGTTTTCGGTCCTATTTTAACCCTTTTAGGATTTGGTACCGCTACTTTAGTAAGACACCCCAAAACTTTGAGATTTATAAGAAGGTCTTCGACCTTTCTATAACTCATATGGCGTTTTTTTCTAACTTTTTATGAAGTAATTTATTGAGAATATAATTTGCTGAAAGCAAAGCGGTAATGTCAGGACCCGTCCCAATCCCCTCAGGATTAAGGCAGGACGACCCTGATCCCGTCTGACACGGAGTGTCAGACAAGGGAAATTTCCAACTTTAGCCCGGCCGGGCTTCAGAGTATGCCAGGATCCGGAGGCGGTATGTGATATCTCGATCTCTGCTACAGCCCACATCCGTTGTCAACCTGAAGGGCAGTCAAAACATTTAAAAGCTGTGAGTGGACAAAACAATAATTTATAAAAACATTTCGTAAGAAATACATTTGTACCCTTCACTAAAAAGCATGCATGCATTCGAAAACCATTTACCAAACCATCAGCGCCATAGCCCAAAATCATAAATGGAACCAGATACACGGGCCACTGCCCAAATTCATGTGGGACTCAGACCAAAACATGTACACATCACATATCATATAGTATACACATATAAATCACATAACCAATCCTGTCACGGTTGCTAAAGCTACGCGCGTGCTACCCCGGGGTCTCAAGCCCAAGTCTCTCACTGTCCACCCACGTCAATGTCCCTAGATCAATGACCCTTCCTGAGGTTATGATCCAAGCCCTCCTAAGAGTAAGGTACCCAACGGGGGCAACTTCACTCAATTAGTGCTTCGTGACTACTCCGGGGTCCACCCAGGCCAACGACCCTCCCCGGAAGAGACATTCCAAATAAGGAAGGTATATGAATATATATATATATATATCGAAAACATAAAAACCTTTCAAGGGTTCATGCCGGTCCCCATAAACCATTATGAACCTAGAAATCCATTTAGGGTCCCCGACCCGAAAACATAATCGTAACGTAACTGGGTCTCGTGCACGAACACATGACTCAACTGGGCATCGTGCCCGATATCTTAGGGTCAGTCACCACTCCGATCGTAGTGATGCGTGCAACCATCCGTCCAGGACCGCTCTCAATCCCTGTATGTCGCCGTGAACGTATCAACCAAAGCGACCACCACAAGATCATGGTGCACTCATCACCGATCGATATCCTGAACTATCAGCACTTCGAAGTCGAGCCTCTCTCGACTTCCTGATAATAAATCGTGCATCGTGACCTCTCCGGAAGGAACATATCCCAGTCCGGAGGCGAGCGTCGTATCACCCGTCGCCGTGCACATAGCACTCACCACGACCACGATTCAAACTCGTAGGCCATCAATAAGGTCATATGCCTGAGACAAAACCAAATGGGTCTCATGCCCGAGTTTATCCTTTTTGAAATCCAAAACCATTTCATTTAAACCAACAAAGAAAGTACAAACCCGTATCGGCACCGTATAGGGCCGAAACCTCGAAATACGTGCCAATACGTAACCACATAAATGCACTCATGGAATCACAAAACAAGTATTAAAACATATAATAAAGATTTATGCATGCATCAATTTAGAAAAAAAGGTCCACTCAAAGACCGTCCGAGCTACCGCCTCGATATGCATGTCATACGGCTCTCCCGGGCCAATCGTCGTCAACAGGACTCCCAACCCTGTTCAAATTATAATAGAGGGTTACTAACTACCTTATTAACCTCTCACTAAAGCCCCGTAATTTTCCCAAATTTTTAACTATTTTTAAAGTCGATCCTAAACCTTTGACCACCCTGAAACCTATCGAAACGATGTCTGATCGACACGAAACCAGTTCCAAAATGTTCGTTACATCGAATAGATGATTTCACATGTTGGAAGTTTCCCTAAAATACTGTTCATATGCCCTCATGCACCCCAAGAAGGTCCTGCACGTGGGTCTCACGCGCCAGGACACTATTTATGCGTCTTCAACCTCCAGACCGATTTTCCTTGTGCAGTCTGGTCCAGCTAGACCGGCATGACCTATTCGGCCTGGTTTCTCCCCTATTTTTCATCCAATCTTCTCCTTTTCAATCCCAATCTTCCTATTTTGTCATTTCCTATCTATTCCAATGAAGAAAACAAGGAGAAACCACCTAAATCCCATCTGCTCGATTTGAATCCCACGGCCCAAACTTTCCATTTTCCTCCCATGGCTCCTCAGCCGTCAAACCACCACCAAAACCTTCTCTAAACTTCCTAAGCAACCTAATAAACTCATTACAATCGCCTAAAACCATTCTTAACGTCACAAATTGAAATTAAAAGAAAAATAGCAAAACCGATCCCTTACCTTCTCTCAGCCGTGCACGGCGGCCTAGCCGCCTCCTGCCACCTTCCTCAGCTTCATCAGCCTCCTCTCACTCTCTTGGTTCCTCAGATATGATCATATGGGGTAAGGGTTTGGATTGGGGTTGGAAGGGTGAGATCGGGTTCGTGTGTTTGGGTTTGGTTTGCACGAACAAAGGAAGGGATGATATGCATGAATGTATAGGGATGGCCTGTGGATGAGTGACACTTGTCACTCATCCATTAGGCAGGAATTAAATATATGGGGCCCACTAGGATACAAAGGTAGTCTGTCTCGTAAAACACGCAATAGTTCCCTCGAACTTCCGTGAACCGTAAATTCTCTGTCGAACATCCGAATTCGACGTGCCACCTGTCTATGAATTCGTATCGACCCGATCTACGTAATGATCATCGGCCCTCGGCCATCGGACCTCCCAGGTTAAAATTTAACTATTTGCCTCCTTTTAACCAAATTACCAAAATACCCCTTAATTTTCGAACGTAACAACTTCTTCCTTGAATGTCGGAATTGGACGTGCCACTTGTCTATGAACTCGTGACATCCCAAACTACGTCACAGTCATCGGCTAAAGTCCATTTGACTACATGAACGAAAAGTCAATGTTTTACCCACGACCAGGGCAAAACGGTCATTTTGCATCGTTCGTCCGATTTCGCCCAACTAATCACGTATTAACCTCACTAATCACGATTAGTCACTAATCTAATCCTGAAATTTGGGACGGGTCGTTACATGTAAGACCTGTGTCCTGTAAGGAACGGTGAACGATCTCACATTCCTGCGAGGAGGGAATAGTCTGGGAGGGGAACGGTGGTGTGCCTTAAAGGTGTAGGCACATACCTATCTAGCACGAGGCCTTTTGGGAGCTCATTGTCTTTGGGTTTGGTTGGAACTCCAAAATTAAGCGAGTTGAGGCTGATACAATTTCATGATGGGTGACCCCTTGGGAAGTTGCACCGTGAGCTCCCGAAAACAAAACCGTTAGGCCGAGAAGGCCCAATGTGGACAATATCGTGCTAGAGTCGGGTCCTAACCGAGGAGGGTCGGGTCCTGACAGAATGGTATCAGAGCTAAACCCCGACTGGGAAGTGTGCTAGCGAGGACGCTAGGCCCTAAGTAGGGTGGATTGTAAGACCCGTATCCAGTAGGGAACAGTGAATGATTCCACATTCCTGCAAGGGGGAATGGACTGGAAAGGGAATGGTGGTGTGTCGTAAAGGTGTAGGTACACACCTATCTAGCACGAGACCTTTTGGGAGCTCATTAGTTTTGGGTTCGGTTGGAATTCTAAAGTTAAGCGAGTTGGGGCTGGTGCAATTTCATGATGGGTGATCCCCTAGAAAGTTGCACCGTGAGCTCTTGAAAACAAAACCGTGAGGGCGAGGAAGCCCAAAACGGACAATATCGTGCTAGAGTTGGGTCCTAACCAAGGAGGGTTGGGTCCTGACAAAAGCTTCCTCCTCCTTTGGGTAGCTCCAGAACTTATCAACATATCATTCATCATTTCTTTCAATGTTCAGTTTTTGTGTTCAGCAATACCATTTTGTTGAGGTGAATAAGGAGCATTAGTTTGGTGAATAATCCCATGTTGAGCACAGAACTCTACAAAAGGTGTAACATACTCACCTCCCATATCGCTTGATAAAATCTTAATCTTTCTGCTAAGTTGATTTTCAACTTCATTCTTATAATGTTCAAACATTAATAAGGCTTCATCTTTGTTTCTAAGCAAATAAACATATCAATATCTTGTGCAGTCATCGATAAAAGTAATAAAATAATTTTTACCACCTCTAGTTTGCACATACTTTAAATCACATATATCACTATGAATTAATTCTAGAGGTTCTGTACTTCTTTCTATAAAATGAAAAGATGTTCTGATTTGTTTGGCTTCAACACAAGTTTCACACTTGTGATTTGTATCAATATTAAACTTAGGTAGTAAATCCATGTTAACTATTCGATGCATAGTATCATAATTAACATGTCCTAATCTACCATGCCAAACATTTGGGAACTCAATAATATAAGCAGAACGAACTGTGTTAGTATTATTAATAGAAGGTACAACAGTCAGTACATTTATCTTGAAAAGACCATTATTCAGGTACCCTTTCCCCACATACATCTCATTCTTAGTAACTACAAATTTATCAGCCTCAAAGACCAATCTAAATCCATTCTTGCTTAACAGAGATCTAGAAACCAAGTTTTTCCTGATTTCAGGCACATGTAGCATTTCATTCAAAGTTAGATCCTTCTCAGAATTCATCTTGAGGATCCCCTTTCTCTGACCTTCAACCTTGGAAGCGAACGAATTTCCAATAAATAATTGCTCCCCTTGGGTAACTTCATGATAGGTTGTGAACATCTTCTTATCTGAGCAGATGTGGCGTATAGCTCCAGTGTCTATCCACCATTCCTTGGTATTGCTTACCAAGTTCATTTCAAAGATCACAGCTGAGAGATTGAACTCAGATAGATCCTTTGAGATCTTATCATCTTTGGTTATGTGAACTTCTGTGGTATTGCCCTTAATCTTTTTAGATCGACAATTTGCTGCCCTATGGCCAGGCTTATTACACTTAAAGCACTTGGGTAACGACCCGTCCCGAATTTCATGATTAGATTAGTGACTAATCACGATTAGTGAGGTTAATCGGTGATTACTTAGGCTAAATCAGACGAACGATGCGAAATGACCGTTTTGCCCCTAGTGGTGGCAAAACGTTGACTTTTCAATCGAGTGGTCAAATGGACTTTAACCGATGACCGTGACATAGTTCGTGATTCACGAGTTCATAGACAGGTGGCACGTTCAATTACGACGTTCGAGGAGGAAGTTATGACGTTCGGAAGTTTAGGGGCATTTTGGTAATTTTGGTTAAAAAGGGGTCAAATGTTGACTTTTTGACCGAGAGGTCCGATGGCCGAGGGCCGAAGACCGTTACGTAGATAAGGACGATACGAATTCGTAGACAGGCGGCACGTCGAATTCGGACGTTCGACGGCGAAGTTACGGTTCATGGAAGTTCCAAGTTACTATTCACAACGACACGTTTTACGAGACAAAAAGTGTAGTTTTGTCTCTAGTGGGCCTAGCTTTTTAGATAGCCAATGGATGAGTGACAAGTGTCACCCATCCACTAGCCAATCTCACACATACATGCATACCATCCCTTCATCGATCATTTCTCTCCATTTCAAACCATTTCACCCGATCTCAGTTTGAACCCAAACCCATCCAATCCTTTCCATCTGATCTTGAGTGAGACCAGAGAGTGAGGGAGAGGCTGAGGAAGCTAAGGACGGTGGCTGGGAGCACCTGGACCGCCGCACACGGCCGTGAAGGCCCAGGTAATCCAATTACCCGACTAATGCCCATTTTCCATTATTTTCGAATAGGACATTATGGTTTGTTATGGGTGATTGAAAGATGATTAAGGAGTTTCTAGGATGATTTTGGGATGGTTTGGAGGGTGGTTCACGGCGGAGGAGGCCGTGAGGGCGGCCGGGAAACTTTGGGCCGTGAGGTTCAAGAATTAAACCTCGAATTCATGGTGTTTTTCCTTGTTTTGACCATCCAAACATGTTCCTAGGATCAAAATAGGAATTTAGGGATTGATTAGGAAGGAAATCGGACTAAAATGAGAGAGAAGGAGTCTTGAACCGGTCACGTCGGTCCAACTGGACCGGCCAACCAGTGAACCAGCCGGTTCGATCGCTGAGGAAGAAAACTGTTCACTGGCGCGTGAAGTCCACGCGCAGCCACTTCAGGCGGTGCGTTGCGGCGCGTGGGGGAGATTTTGGGGAAAGTTCCAACATGTGAAATCTTCTATTCGATGTAACAAACATTTTGGGACTGGTTTCGAGTCGATCGGACACCGTCTCGATATGTTTCAGGGCATCGGAAGGTTTAGGATCGATTTTAAAAAATCGTTAGAAAATCGAGAAAATTATGGGACTTCAATGAGAGGTTAATGAGGCTATTAGTAACCCTCTAAATGAATTTGGACAGGTTTGGGAGTCCCGGTGATGGTGATTGACCCGGGAGACGATTATGGCACGCGTATCGAGGTGCAGCTCGGACGGTCTGTGAGTGGACCTTGTTTTCTAAATTGGTGCATGCATAAATGTTTATTATATGTTTTAAATACTTGTTTGTGATGCCATGAGTGCATTTGGATGTGTGGTTACGTATAGGCACGTATTTCGAGGTTTCGGCCCTATACAGTTCCTATATGGGGCTGTATGTCTTTATTGGTCTAAATGAAATGGTTTTGGATTTCCAAATGGATTATGAATATGATTTTATGATGTTGATTTGGATGCTTGTGAATTATATGGTTTCACGTATTTTGAGGCGATTTACGTGCTTGCACGTAAATCGAGGTTTTTCTGTTTTACACTGATTTTCCATTCTTGTGGTTTTGGATATGATTTCATGAAATGATTTTGGATTTCAAAAGGTAATTCTCGGACTTGAGGTCTATTTGATTTACGGAATCGGGGCGGAGGCCCAGTTGGTTTACGATTCGGACTTGAGGTCCAGTTTCTATGTGGATTCGGGCCTAGGGCCCAGTTATGTATTACAAATGGTTTTTATGGTTCATGACGGTTTATGGGAACCGGCATGAACCCTTGAAATGGATTTACGGGTCATGACGGTTTATGGGAACCGGCATGAACCCTTGAAAAGGATTTTATGGTTCATGACGGCTTATGGGGGCCGGGCATGAATCCTTGAAAGATTTAAAGAATGATTTCAAAAGGTTTTTCATATTCCATCCTTTATATATGATTGTCTCCTCCGGGGAGGGTCATTGGCCTGGGTGGACCCCGGAGTAGTCACGGAGCACTGACTGAGTGGAGTCGCCCCCCAGGTGGGTTCCTTACTCTCAGGATGGGCATGGTTTGTTACCTCCAGGGAGGGTCATTGATCTACGGACATTGACCTGGGTGGACCCTGGAGAGACTTGGGTTTGAGACCCCGGTTAGCACGCGCGTAGCTTTATTTTACCGTGACAGGTTCTGGATATGAATATAATGGATAATAAACATGATTTCAATTGGTTTGGGAAATTGTGTTTTATGTTGATAAATGGTTTTGGGCAGGAGCCCGTATGACTTGTGTTTACGGAATTTGGGACTGAGACCCTAATGATGGTTGTTTAAACATACGTGTTTGAGTAAATGGTTTTACTATGCATGCATGCTTTTTAGTGAAGGGTATAAAGGTCTTTTATGGAAATGTTTTTATAAACTCTTTATTTTTGTCCACTCACAGTCTTTCTGTTTTTAATACCCTTCAGGTTGGATACGATGTGGACTGTAGCAGAGACCGAGATATCACATACCTCCTCCGGATCCTGGCGTACTCTGATAGCCCGGGAGGGCAAAGGTCGGAAATATCCCTTGTCTGACACTCCGTGTCAGACGAGAGCAGGGTCATCCCACGTTAATCCCGGGGGGATTGGGATGAGTCCTGTCAACTTGCCTTTGAACTCTCCAATTTTTTTTGAGTTCCATTTAATAGAGTTTTCGCCGTGCTTCCTCTTTTTCTTGTTCTTTGGCCTATATTCCACAACGTGTGCCTTAGCCACCATGGAATTTTCAGTGGTTTTCTTTCCAGAACCATGAATGTCTTCCTCAATTCTCAACCTCACGATCAAATCCTCAAGTCCCATCTCTTTGCGCTTATGCTTGAGATAATTCTTGAAGTCTTTTCATGAAGGTGGCAATTTTTCAATTATAGCAGCCACTTGGAAAGTCTCACTTAGAACCATGTTCTCCGCCTCAATCTCATGAAGAATAAGTTGGAGTTCTTGGAGTTGGTTGATAACCGTCTTGGAGTCTACCATCTTATAGTCAAGAAACTGACCGACCATAAATTTCTTCATGCTAGCATCTTCAGCCTTGTATTTCTTGTCAAGCGACTCCCATAGGATCTTGGCAATTTTGATTGGACTATATACATTGTATAGAGAATTGTCCAATCCATTGAGGATATAATTCTTGCATAGGAAATCCGAATGATGCCACGTATCTGCAGGAGCTACTGCTTCTTTAGTAGAACCAGTTTCAAGAGTATCTTCCTTCAAGAACTTGACCAAAATAAGAGTGGTCAAATAGAACAACATCTTTTGTTGTCATCTCTTAAATTCCGTTCCATTGAACTTTTCTAGTTTATCTCCATTAGAAGAGGAAGTATGGATCACCACAGGTTGGGCATGAGCCACACCCGATTTCCCTTATCATTACTAGTAACATCATCACTAGTATTACTAGCCATCATTTTTCCTTTAGTAAAGAGGAAAAACACACAATTCAATATAAATAAAATAAAACTAAGGACCAAAAGAATTAAATATTCTCAAAATCAAATACAGCAATTACCAAATAAAAACAATTTTCAACTTAAGATTGTTGGTAAAAAATATTGATAATTGCTATATTCACATAAATATGAAAATAAAACAATTTTTATAATCGAATAAATGAATTATAAAGGAAATGAGTAAAAAACACTTTACATGTATGATTGAGTCTAGAACTTGGTCCTATTTCCTTAAGACGAAATTGCCTCATCACCGGTGTTCAAGGATTTTACTTGGAAAACGTCTCCTATGGTGCAACGATCAGCTTCTTGTGAAAGCAGCACTTCAATCCACAAAAATAGAGAACTCAAACTGTGTTTAAACTCTCTCTTGAAATATTCTAAAATTGTATGTTTTCTAGACCTAATATTCAATCTCCACAAATGTATTGAATGATTGAATATTTGTTTTGAATGAATGAAATGAATTGTGAGTAACTCTATTTATAGATGTGTTAACATCTCTTCATAAGAGACACATATCTTAATAAGAGATACATATATTAAATAAAGTATACATCTTTTAATAAGGAACATATCTTTTAATAAGAGGCATATCTTTTAATAAAAGACACATATCTTAATAAAAGAAACATCTGTTAATAAAAGACACATCATTTTCATAAGTCATTGTATGTAGCCATTGGACTTTTAATATGTACATCTTCATGAAATTCCATATGCCCCTTCTACCAAAGGTTACCATACCATATGGCACTTTAATTCAAATAATATATATAAATATATATATTATTCAATTTTCTAATCTAAATATTAATTTTAGAGATATTAACATTCATCCAGAAAATTATGAATTAATTATTATGGTCAAACCCTAATTTTAAAGATATAATGGTCCAACAATCATGTCCTTTTAATTTACATTCACATTATTAGGAATTAACTCTTTAATTTCCTAACACTTGGAGACCTCATTTGATAATCTGCAGACTCTCATTTCTAAACTGTCAAAGCTGATCCGTGGAGTTTCTATTCTAGTATGTGCTTATAGAAGTCTCTCTCTTTCTCTCTCAATCTTATGCTTCTCTGATTTATCATATATGTGTATTCTCATTATTTGTTGACTTGTATAGTTGGATTTGTACTAAAAATGAATTCAAGTATAATACAATATATACTCCCATGGGCCGAGCCTCCCCATCCTCTCCTCCTCCTCCTCCTCCTCCTCCTCCTCCTCCTCCTCCTCCTCCTCCTCCTCCTCCTCCTCTCTCCTTCCTTCCTTCCCCACAACACAAAGCAGGTCTAGTTATTGCTACTCTATAGACATCCTCCTTAAATTTCTAGAGGACTTGGAAAATATTTTGAGGAATGCAGTGGGAAATTCAATGTACCTTTACCATTTGTATTTGTAGAAACTAGAGAGTGTCAATTAAAATACTTTTTTCATGAAATAAAAACATATTTAAGTCTTCATGTTGAGTAATCCATTGACAGATGACAAACTGTTATGTACTTCTGCAAAGTTTAAAGGAATGTATTGCTTGAGCTCAAAGGATCTTACCTGTGTACTTGAATCAGTCCATGACAATTTGTTGTCTTTGCCCATATGCTTTGTAAGATATTAGTTTAGACGACCATTGTATACACGTATATGTTAACCCGAAATACACTAAGGTTACATTTGGTATACCATATAAAGGACTAATAGGATAACATAGTATGAAACCAGTGTTTTGTACTACTCGTACTAATTAGTCGATGTATAAGTTAATACGGATGAATTCCTTTATATAGTCTAGACATGTTAAAATAATACTATCAAAATTATTTGTATTAAATAGTCGAATAACTATCAATATTGAAAAGTGTAATAATAATTTAATAAACATTAATATTAATAATAATATATCAATAATAATAATAATAATAATATACATAATGAATATTTAAGATATAAATATTTCTTATCAACTATTATAATATAATCCAGCTAAAATAATATAGTCAGTATTTTAATTTGGTATAGCACCAAATGCCCGATGAAATAGTCAATCTGTATTTTGGACAAATTAATCTATTCAACTGAAATAATTAGTAAAATAGGCATATCAAACGAGATCTGAGGTATACAAAGAGGCTCAAGCAATCTCCACCGTACACACTAAACGAGATCTCATTTTGTGATGAACTTGTGCGAAGATAATCGGGCATTTGAAATACCATGCAAAATCGGTCCTCCGGGATTCCTAAATTGATGCTCCCCCTACAATGTTCAGAATATATATATATATATATATATATATATATATATATATATATATAAATGACGCATAAAGTTGAAAAGACATACGCAGAAAGCAAAAGTCAATTTGGGGATTGGGAGTTGTTGGGAGGAAGCAAGCAAAAACCCCATCCCTTCATGGCTTCATCCAAAGCCATCATAATATTGACAACAATGAGAAGCCGTGCCGTCTTGGGTGTTTGCTAATTGCGATATATGTTATTATCTCTCAATATGTAAACACACAATACTTCACCTTCACTCCATCTTCTCCCTTATATCATTTTTTTACTCATTTTCCTCTCATCTTGTTTACCAGTTTTCAAGTTTTCACTCCATTCTTCCTTTTCTATTTCCCAATGCATCCCCCTTTGCAAATCTCCATGACATCTTTGATCCCAACTTAATCCTTAGCTCCATTCTTATTGTTAAAAATAAAATTAAAAATCTTTCATCTCTTATTGTTAAAAATAAAATTAAAAATCTTTCATCTCAACCTCCTCCGCGTAAAACATTCATGGATTATACCATTGTATCTATCCGTTTATTTATCGAAACAATCGCTTATAAATTTTAAATACAAAATAAATTATCATCGGTGCCATTTTCATAATGTTATTGAGATTTGACAATAAAAACATCTTGAATAGGTTTTTGAACATCAAGGGTCATGATGCACAAAGTTCATAGAAATTAATTAATTTATCCGTCATAACTGTATTTTTATTTATAAGATTTGAATTCATAATATATTAACAAATTTTGGGCCATTTTCATAGGATTAATGCAAATCAACAATAACAATCCATTCTAGGAACATATCTACTAAAAACGGATTGGGGGTTGTAGCTGGATTAGAGAACGATGCTACAAATCATAGTGTCACGGGTTCAAATCCATCCTCACTCGTAAAGGCGGCATCCAAATCTCTTGTAATGAGGATTGGAGTTCAAATCTCATAGACGAAAATTGTTAAATAGATGGAAAGAAAAATCTTGGTAATTTGATGGTGTACTAGTTGGGGTCACATACATGCATGGAACACAAAACTTGCAATGCAAGCCTATAACATGGAAAGGACTGGGGAATTACCATATTAACTCTAGTGAATGGTAGCACAGAGAAATTCAACTGCCCACCATCCGAGGACGTTTTTGAAGCCAAGCCTTAAATTTTGGATTTCAGAGTGTTTCACTCGTGTGCATTTGACTTTGACTAGATGAAGAAACAAAATTTCTATTGTTTTTAAAAAAAAATGCACGAATGTGTGTGAATTATTGGACAAAAATGTGTAATCAAAATTCAAAACCACCTCTTTTAGTTCAATCATTCTTCTATCTCATTCCACTGGTATATCGATTTTTAATTTCTTGAGAGCATTTTGTGGCAATTGGGCAACCAATAACCATTATATTATGAGCCACGTGTTTATGGCTTTGAGACTAAAATCCACTGTCCGAGTGCCCATTGCCTTCTCAAACTCTCACTTTCAGCAAAGCTTCAGTCTTGAAGCTTTTCATGAGCACTAGCCATGGAAGCTGCAAGCCCACTGAAGCATACTTCTGTGTCATCAAGCCCTTTTTCTTCCCCGAACGTCGCTGCCTTGCTCAAGATCAAGATTTTATCATGGTAACTAAAAGATCGTGACTTTATAAGTTTATAAGTTTATGCTTCATTTATAAGCTTAATCTTTTGTTTTAGTTATCTTGATTTGTTATGAATAAATAAGAAACCTTGCTTGATCAGGACTCATGAGACTGGTTTGCCTGTTGGTGTTGGTGGCAAGATCTTCAACCTGCACAAGGTAAGAAACTAAAATTGAAGTCGAATTTGGTGAAAACTGGAAATTAACGTGAGCTGTAAACTTGGTATCTTCGGTTACTGACTTATTTTTGTATCAGAATCTACTGTTTACAAAGAGTGGATATTTCAACAAAAGATTGAGTGAATCAAATGAAGTTGAACTGCCAACAAACTTCCCTGGAGGGCCGGAGATATTTGAGATGATAGCGTTGTTCATCTATGGCTCCTCCACATTGATTGACCCTTTCAATGTGGTGGCCTTGAGATGTGCAGCAGAGTTTCTTGAGATGACAGAGGATTACTCCTCCAGCAACCTCACCGAACGCTTCGATCTCTACTTAAGCCAAGTGGTGATGCAGAGCTGGGATGACACTTTGATAGTGCTACAAAAATGCCAAACTTTGCTGCCATGGTCAGAAGACCTCCTCATCGTCAGCCGCTGTGTTAAGTGCCTTGCATTCATGGCTTGCATGGAGATTCTTGATTCAGAAAGACGGCGTGACACCCCTGTGATCACATTGAAAGATTTGAGCACCAGCAATTGGAGTTGCGAATTCGGGAGGGAGATCATGAACCAGGACTTATGGATCAAGGATCTCATTGCTCTTCCTTTTGGGTTTTTTAAAAGGATAATTGGGTCCTTGAGAAGGCAAGGCATGAAAGAGAAGTATTTGAGTCCTATAATTGTTTTCTATGCCAACAAATGGACGCTTTCTAAGAAGACAATCAAATTTTGGGAGAATTCGGGTCAAAAAATCGGGGATGATCACAAAATTGGTGTCATTCTACAAGGTGTTCTTGATTTGCTGAAGACAAGCCGGTCGATTCCAGTAGGGTTTTACTTTTCTATTCTCTCAAGATCACTTGAAGTCGGGTTGAGGATCGATAGTAGGGCAAAGTTGCAAGAGCAGATTGTGTCTCTCTTGCACTTTGCCCAGCTTGAAGACTTTCTGTTTCCGAAATGTGGAGCTTCTGAGTCTTTCGATTCTTCCATGGAGCTGGCTACAATGGAAAGCATAATCTCAGCTTATTTTCGTCTAACGTGGATTTGGATCACAGTCTTTCAGCAGGCAACACAGTTGTTACAGATTTATGGGACGCATATCTTTCCCACATAGCTCCTGATCCAAATGTGGAGCCTAATAGATTCATGGAACTCATGGAAAGAGTGCCAATTTCATATAGAATTATTCATGATAAACTCTATAGAGCCATGAACACATTTCTACAGGTAAAAACTTCATGAATCTAACTTCTCATAAAATTGTAGTTTGATTTGTAGTTCAGTTCTTATTTTGGACCCACGCGTTTTAAACTCATTGTTCAGGCACACTCTGTTGAGTTAATGCCTCCTTAGTGGATTATTAATGCATTGAATTTGATTATGTATTGGGAATAAATACATGGTGTTGTTCATTCAACCTTGTAGGAAAAGATTGATGTGGAAGCTTCATGAAGAAGAGCATTAATTGAAGAAGGTGCATGAATGGACTTCAATGAAGGATGTTGAAATGTGAGGAAATTGTCCCACATTGGAAAAGCACAAATACAACTTGTGCCTTAAGCACTATATAAGGTGGAGAGCTTGGTCACATTTCAACATCAAGGAGAACACCTCACAAGTGAGTGGGTGCTTCAAGAGTGTGTATAGCTCTTGGGCTAGAGTGGTCTTCTTGAGCACTTCAAGAGTGTGTATAGCTCTTGGAGTAGAGTGATCTTCTCGGTTAAGAGAAGGTGAAAGAGTGTGTATAGCTCTTTGGGGTAGAGTGATTTTCTCGGGTTGAGAGAGGGTGTACAAGGGGTATCCTATTGGGTACAAGGGCTCAAGTTGGGTATAAACTTGAGTAGTGTAATCTTGTATTTTGTATTCTCTCATAGTGAAGGAGAAAACTCTCCGAGGACGTAGGCAAGTTAATTGGCCGAACCTCGTTAAATCTTTTGTGTTCTTGGTTTCTTTATTTCCTTTTTTTTCATCTTTATTGTTAGCACTTGCGTGGTGGAGGATTAATTTCCTAACAAGTGGTATCAGAGCTTCGGTTTATCGATCGTGAGCGGTTTGCCATGGCAAGTTCTAGCGGTTCACATTTCAAGGTGGAGCAGTTTGATGGAAAAGGAAATTTCACTCTATGGCAAAGGAGGGTGAAGGACATCCTAGTTCAACAAGGCCTTGCAAGACCGTTGAAGGGGAAGGATGCGAAGCCAGAGAAGATGTTAGATGAAGATTGGGACGAGTTGGAGTCCAGGTGTGTCAGCACTATTAGGCTTTATATTGCTGACAATATTATAAATAATGTTAATGATGTAGATTCTGCACCTGAGCTTTGGGAGAAAATGGAGAAGCTTTATCTTGGGAAAGGCTTGCAAACGAAGCTGAATTTAAAGCGGGATCTCTACAAGCTCAAGATGGGAGAAGGTGCGAATCTCATGGAGCACATGAATGTGTTCAAGGGATTGATAAATCAACTATTAAGAGTTGAGGTTAAAATTGAGGAAGAAGATCAAGCCCTTTTACTTCTTACCTCGCTTCCCGATTCATATGAGAATATTGTTACTACAATTGTGTATGGTAAGGATACACTGAAGATGGAGGATGTAGAATCGACTCTCTTATCACATGAGAAGAGAAGGAAAGCCGATGATTCTCAAGGTTCCGTCTTCATTGCTCATGAACAGAATCGTAAGGGAAGGTCAACTGCGAGGGGATTTAGTGAGCATAGCAGGTCTAAATCCAGAGGCAGAGGAAAGGGCAAACAATGCTACAAGTGCAAGGAGTGGGGACACATAAAGTCGGATTGTCCATTGATGAAAGAGAAGGACGATAAGGGCTCAGATTGCTCCTTGGCTGGTGTAGCGGAGATGTCTAGAGATTTTGGAGAACTTCTCACAGTCTCCAAAGGTAATTACATTTTTTCTCAAGATTATTGGATATTAGATAGTGGTTGTTCTCATCACCTTTGCTCTAGAAGAGAATATTTTGATACGTTCCAGGAAGTCCAAGGATTTGTGACTTGGGGTGATGGCACAAGACGTCGTGTCATGGGTACGGGAACGGTGAAGATCAAAATGTTCGATGGAGCAGTTCGAACATTGGGTGATGTGGTGTATGTCCCAAAGTTCCGGAGAAATCTAATATCCTTGAGCCAACTAGACTCCAAGGGCTGCAAGGTTTCGTCAGCAGGGGGAGTTATGAAAGTGTCACGTGGCTGCATGGTCCTAATGAAGGGAGAAAAATGTAAAAGTATGTTCCGTCTGATAGGAAAAACTCAGACCTCGAAGGTTGTTGGGAAACAGGGTGCACAGGAGAACAGGTACCTGAAGCGGGTCTCGTTTGCGGGCACAGCAGAGACGCTATCTACATGTTTCCAAGTTTCAGACGATGGTGAGAAGGATAATCCTGCTAAGGAAGAGGCAAAGTCGAGGTCCCTCTTCGGAGCCAACTGGTAATTGTTGACTCGGAGCAGCTGCACATAGCATTGGCCATTTTGAATCAGGGGGAGCTAGGATCGTATGCAACTGATTCGGGGTATGTGTAGTTGGTACAAGAATAAGGCCAATGGAATGCTTGTGGGTATATCAAGCGGTATCTCAATTTGAGATGAACTTCAGGGATTGAAGTGGTGATGCAACATTATCCACCTAAGTCGGCAGGGGGAGATTGTTGAGTTAATGCCTCCTTAGTGGATTATTAATGCATTGAATTTGATTATGTATTGGGAATAAATACATGGTGTTGTTCATTCAACCTTGTAGGAAAAGATTGATGTGGAAGCTTCATGAAGAAGAGCATTAATTGAAGAAGGTGCATGAATGGACTTCAATGAAGGATGTTGAAATGTGAGGAAATTGTCCCACATTGGAAAAGCACAAATACAACTTGTGCCTTAAGCACTATATAAGGTGGAGAGCTTGGTCACATTTCAACATCAAGGAGAACACCTCACAAGTGAGTGGGTGCTTCAAGAGTGTGTATAACTCTTGGGCTAGAGTGGTTTTCTTGAGCACTTCAAGAGTGTGTATAGCTCTTGGAGTAGAGTGATCTTCTCGGTTAAGAGAAGGTGAAAGAGTGTGTATAGCTCTTTGGGGTAGAGTGATTTTCTCGGGTTGAGAGAGGGTGTACAAGGGGTATCCTATTGGGTACAAGGGCTCAAGTTGGGTATAAACTTGAGTAGTGTAATCTTGTATTTTGTATTCTCTCATAGTGAAGGAGAAAACTCTCCGAGGACGTAGGCAAGTTAATTGGCCGAACCTCGTTAAATCTTTTGTGTTCTTGGTTTCTTTATTTCCTTTTTTTTCATCTTTATTGTTAGCACTTGCGTGGTGGAGGATTAATTTCCTAACACACTCAAGTATATCACAAGAAGAGAAGTGGGCAGTTTGCAAGTACCTTAACTGCCAGAAACTGTCACAAGAGGCATGCATTGAGGTTGTTCAAAACGAATTGATGCCTCTGCGTTTAATTGTTCAGGCGCTTTTTGTGCAGAAACTCAGCACACACCAAGCGTTTAAAGAATGCTCAGATTCATTCAGATATGTACACTGTGGAGAGTCCTCCGGGAGCCTCTCAAACTCTAGATACCCCAACTCGAAAAGCCAGAATCTCGGAGATAGTCCATTTGTAGATGTAGAAGCAGAGGGGGGAAGCAGACCCTTGAGCTTCTTGCTGCCAAAGGACAATGTAAATCAGAGACCTGAGCTATCAAGGAAGGAGTATGAATCAACGGGCTTCCGAATTCAGAACCTTGAACAAGAGCTCATGTCATTGAAGAGGAGCTTTCAATGGCAAAGCAGTTCAAATTCAAAAAAGAAAGAGCACATTTCAGCACAAGGCTTGAAGTCATATGGCAAGGAAAGTAGATCAATGAGCAAAAAGAGTAATCCACTAGGCCAAGTCACAAGCTGCATTGGCTTTGTCAACTTTGCCTCACAGAGAAAGTATCCCAGTCGATTACTCAAGGTCTTTCGCTGGTTTTCCTTGTTTGGAGGTAGGAAACCGAAGAGAAAGCCAGCTGCCACGGAAAATTCATGGTCTAAGCCAGTGCAGCAGAATACTCATCAGAATCAAATGTATGCAAATCAGAACCACTGATGTTCATAATCAAAGGGCCTGAAAAACTGCTCGTGTAGTGAAATTTTCTTGGTACAATGTGGTTGCTCAACATGTGATAATTGAAAAATGCAAGTAACCCCACAAAAAAAAGAATGAAACTTGAAATCAATAATACGAATTATGCATATACTAACTGAGTCAGTTTGGCACTGTTTATAGAGCAGTGCACTGACTCTTCTACCCCTATTTTTTTTCAATCTCTTTATTGTGAATAGTGGGTTGACGTGTTTACCCTTATTGGACATATGGCTTCATTTTGTGTTCGCCCTGCACCGTCCTCGTAATGATCTTCTTTGTTCGCGAACCAACCACACACTTCATCCGTCTTTTCCATCCATCGTCCTCCGATTTTGTTCTCTTCTCTTCTTCCTTCAGCTGACTATCATCATCATCAGCAGCATTGTCGTCGTCTTCATCATCGCCTTCCCATAATGCCCTTCTTTTAATAAGAAAAGTTAGGGTCTTAGTAAGAGTTCTTACAGCCGCATTTCATTTCTTCTGTTCGATGCCCATTTCAAGCTAACCTCACTCCACATACCTCACCTCCTCTTTCAAATCTTCTCTTCCTCTCCGATTACGCTTCTATCTCTTCTTTCAAACCTCTTCTTCTGTTTTCACGCCACGCCTCCAATCAAATCCTGGAGATCGTTGTTGTTGCGCCCAATAGCTGCTCTACATGCGGCGTTCCTGCTGCCAGCTGCAATTCTTAGCCAATCGTAGTTCAACTTGCGTCGTCTCTCATCGCCGCCTCCCAATTGTTCGACACCTCTTCCCGCCGTCAATCTTTTCCATAAAACCCAGTCCCTTCAATCTCTGCTGTTTCCTTTCGTGTCCAGGTAAATTATTCAGTTCTTTCTCTTAACAATTTTAATTTCAGTCATTAAAAATTCAATTTCTAACTTTGTTCTCCTAGACCTAGCTGTATGTTGTTTGTTTTGTTTCTGTTAGCAACACCTATTGAGACTAATTACAAACTGGTGGCTATGTGTTCATTGTTTGTTTGTTTTGTTTTGTTGATTATCATTTTGTCGATTTCGATTGATTCTATTTTTTGTGCGCAAGATCACAACTTCAATCAATTTTCCACATTGACGTATCATCTGGGGTAATTTCTGGTTGCCAATTGGATGTATGATTTTGATGTTTGTCTGAATATAAAGTTTATGGCTTCTCTGGGTATACACATTCATTTGTATGATTTGCAGATGGATAAAGTTTTGATTTTCATTTTCATTTTAGTTTTTGTTATCTTAAATTCGTATGCAGGCTTTATATGTGTTTAATGCTTCATTGTTATTCTATTATGTTTATCACTTCTATTTCTACAATCGGTATATGTGGACAAATTCTGTGTTTCTGTTGGATGTTGACTCTGAAACAAATTCTGTGTTCTGTTGATGTGTTTGATTTCTTGCTATTTGATCATGTGCCTGCTTCTCCAATGTACATGATTTTTTGCTTTTCTGACTTCCAATTGCCCCTTGGGTTGTGTGTGCATTTTAGCTTTTGTTATCTTAAATTGGTATGCAGGTTTGATATGTGTTTAGTTTGAATCGATAACATTAGCATATGAATTGAGTTATGTCTTCATTTCAACTCTATTTTCTGTTAAGTTTAGTTCAAATTAAATCATCTTCGCAGATTTAGGTCTCACTTGAGGTATTCTTTCTTCTTAATCTCAATTGCACATTGCTTTATGTTTGCTCATATTTTACATCAGGTCATTAGTTTTATTACTCACATCATTTGTGTTACTCATAATTTAATTTCCAATGATCAGTGCTGCAACTTCTGTGAATTGAAATTCGTTTTTCTTCCCCCTTATTTATTGTCGATTTTATGCTTTGATGTTGTTATTCATCGGTGCTGCAACTTTTTCCCCAATTGAGATTTTCTTGGTTTACGAATTTTGTGATTTGAGATATGGTTCCTGAATTGAGATATTTGGTTGATTTTGTTGTTTGTTGACTTCATTTCTAGGTTCGTAGTTCATTTGTCTAATATTGATTTGGTTGTTCTTCATTTCTCTGTTCTTGATTTCTTTGTTCTCGATTTCTTTGTTATTTCAGTTAACACGCCCCCATCCCAATCCCCCCGAGATTACAAGGATGAGACATGTTCTCATCTAACTCATGTATGACACGAAGGCCAGACACCCATCTAACCCTTCATGTAACACATAAGCTAGACCAGCAATACCTAGGCTAACCGTCCAACTGGCTTCTAGAGTGTGCAGAAACAGTAGTGGAATGTGTGATATCTAGGTCTCATGAGCAACCTGCACCGTGATCAACCTGAAGGGCATCAAAATAAACCAAAAAAGACTGAGTTGACGAAAATAAATAATATGTTCATAAAATACATTTTATTAGAAAAGATATTTATGTCCTCCACGTAAAACCAATGCATGCATTCGAAAACCATTTGATGTTTCCAGCATAAGAAAAATGTTTATAAAACCAAAAATATTTCCTTTCATCAAATCACTGGGCTTCATGGGGCCATTGCCCAAAACATCTTAAAACCATGTGAAAACAATCATAATATCACATAAATTTGAAACACATATCAATCAAGCAATCGAACCTGCTGGATCACATTCGAGTCTTTAAACTCAATATATATCCGAGTTTTTAAACTCAATATATATCCGAGTTTTTAAACTCAACAGGCCTTTTTGAGTCTTTAAACTTATGAGTCTTTAAACACAATAATAGGCCTCTGGGGGAATCAATAACCGAGTCTTTAAACTCACGAGTCTTTAAACTCAAACAACATATTCGGGCCCGCTCCCGTCATAATCAATCATCGGGTTTTTAAACCCACCAGGTCTTTAAACCCAAATCTTGATCCAGCAAATCCAATTTCCAAACCATTTTCTCAAATCCAAATTCATAAATCCATTTCCAAATCAGAATCCGAAATCACTTTTTATCGAAATAGGAGTCATGCTCGAATTCACTTTCCAAAATCCAATATCATTTCATTAAACCCATTATCGAAACACAGCACGTACAAACAACATAAAATCATCCATCAAAACCATTAACAAAGCATAGCATAAAACCATATCCTCGAAGTACGTATGAATACGTAAATCACATCGAAATACGTGTAAATACGGAAATCATAAAAATCATAATCATAATCATAGAATTCACATATAGAAAACATATAAAACAGTTATGCATGCATTATAATTTAGAAAGCAATGTCCACTCACAGACCATCCTAACTGTCGCCTCGATAAACGCACCACACGCCTTTCCGACTAATCCACCATCACTGGAACTCCCGGACCTGTCCATATCACACTTGAAGGTAAAAAAACACTTCTAATAATCTCTCATTAAAAACCCCTAATTTTTCGGGATTTTTAAACGTATTTAACATAGACCATAAACCTTCGAACACTCAGAACTACCCTGAAACGGTGTCTGATCGACTCGAAACCAGTCCCAAAATGTTTGTTACATCGAAAAGATGAAAACACGTTTTGACCGTGCCTCGAAACTAGGTCCCATGTGCCCTCATGGGACTCCCATTGTCCATTCGCGTGAAACCCACACACTGCTACATTGTCATCGTCTTCCTTCAATCAAACCGGTTCAGACCGGTTCTGTGAAAATCCGGTTCAACCGGACCAGCAAGACCGATGCTCAGCCGTTTCTAACCCGTTTTCAATCCTGTTAATCCATATAGCTTTGTCCTAAAGTTTCCTATCGATTTACGACTTAAAAATTGAAAATTAAGAACTGGAAATTACCTCCCCAATCGACGATCAAACCTTCAAACTTTCCTCCTTTGTTCCTAACGATTTCGGCCACCTCCAGCCTCAGTTCCAAGTCTTATCGACTCACCTAAACCTCCAGAACATGACTTAGTCCATCAATTCGATCAATAATCACGAAGTCACGAGTTACCATTTTTTAATCCAAAACTTACCATTCACTGGTTCCATGGCCATCGTCCTCGACGGCTCAACGCAATAGCACCACCGTGCTCATCCAAAGTCCCTTTTCCTTTTTCCTTCACACATCACAAGCATTCGTTGAGGTTTGAGGGGGTTTGGGTTCACGATCACACACACACACTCTGTTTTTCTTCACTATGACTTCCACACAACTCTCACTCGTTTAAATCCATTTTGAGGCAGTTAACAAGGTTCCACCGCCTTCTAGACATAGGACAGGTGTCCTAATCCAAATGGGCACAAATCACAATGCAAGGAAAATAACCAAAATGCCTTTTGCCAAATTACCAAAAATGCCCCTACACTTCCGAACCTCATAACTCTCTCGTCGGACATCGTAATTGGACGTGTTGCATGTCTACGGACTTGTGACGTCCTAAACTACGTCACAGTCATCGATCAAAGTTAGCTTGACCGCCCGAGCCGAAATTCAACGTTTCGCCCATTTCGAGGGGCAAAATGGTCATTTCGCACTGTCTATCCGAAATCACTCGACTAAGCACCGATTAGTCCACTAATACTCCCTTAATCACTAATATAATCTCAAAATTCGGGATGAGACGTTACAACCTTCCCCCTTAAATAATTTTGTCCCCGAAATTCTGACGATTGCGCGTCCACAACACACAGTGGCCATCCAACATATCTCACACCTGGGCCTCTTATTCATCGTATATCACCTAGAAATCTTGCTATTGTGCTGACACTACCTCAACTTTCGCAAGCAACTGACACACTTGTCTTTCCAGGCATTCCAACTTTTGGTCAATCTAGTGACCATCTCACTCTCATTGAGGGTTACACATCACCAACTCATACCCCAGGTACCTTTAGCATCACACTCAGCTGACACTCACAGGTCCACGGTCACTAGTCGAGTCACTACTCCAACCTCAAATCACTCTAGAGTCATACCAAGCATATCACGTACCAACTCCCTCAATGTAGCGTAACACATCTTGCCTCGCAAGGCCTATCTCAACATGGGGCATCCATCTGCCTCGGTACTCACCCCAATAAACTCTCTCAAAGATCCACAGAGTCAGCATGAACCACCAACATCATCAACCTGTGGGAACACCATCCACATCACACTCTACCTGTGGTTAACTTGACCTCGTCATATACCTACCCAACAGTAATCACATAACTCAACTCTAGGGTGCTACTAGCCAACCATGGCTCTGAGCATCAAGCTCAAACACCATCACTGAACCCTATAGTTAGATCACTCTGGGCGAGTAGAGAATCCAATGTCCAGTCTACGTCCTCAATCGCTCAATCACATTAGAACCACTCCGATTACCACACAACCAACAACACGCACGAGTGCATACCCCAAGCATATCCGAAATAAGCCGATTACTAGCACATCCGTTGGAACACCCCGGTGCATCCCCGACACCCACAAAATCCTTGAATCCACAATAATAACCACATAGCTAGTACTGACACTAAATACAATAGAACCACAACATGGCTACTACATGGCTCGTAGCCAATCACGCTTCAATCATGGAGTCCATTAGTCCAATCCAATACTAAGCCGATCAACACTCCAAGTCCAAACACATCTTCTGAGGCAAACCAACTCCAAGTCCACCTCGAGTCTCCTAGTCTCCCGACCAACATCAGAAACATCTAAGCCCAATCACACCTAGCCATACGTGTTTGGATCACATCCACCAAGACGTACCCACTTCGAATCTAGCCAAAGGAGTAGCCAACAGGGTCAGAACCCACGCTGACATCTTATCCATCCAGTTATCAAATTGTACCCGATTGACTCCGGAAGGAAGCCAAATCCTCGTACTACACCTCACTCATGGAATTAGCCTCCGCTCGACAGCGACTAACACCGCCAGTCTAAATGAGTGAACCCAGATCCATACTCATCCATCCACCATCCAAGTTAGACCATTACTCCATCACACATACCCAAAACCAATACTCATCACCGCGTACAAGACAGTCCAAGGTCGACTTCATCTCATATTCACTAACATATCCAATCCATGCTCAAGCCAGCTCATATCCAAGTCAGACCACCCACATAATCATGACAGTCCTCACATATCCAACTCAGACCTCCCACATAACCAAGATAGAGGTTGGATAATAATTTCTTCAACTAATACCTCGACAACAACTAAGTCTTGATCCGTAGGGTCTCACACCCTCGTGGAATCCCATTTACTGGCACATGGCTCCTCGGCTTTCCACCGCACTACTCATCGTCTTATCCATATCTGCACAGTTCGCCACAAAGACAAAGCATAGTCTAGAATGTGGGTGCTCTTCAATTACCTCATATCGATCAGTTATAGTCACTCCTTTCTCATCGCACAACAGGGAACTCAAACTGATGCAAGACGATAACATCAGAATGCATCAGTCCGGAATCAAACACAACTTCTCGTGCTTTCCAAGGTTCCAACCATTGGACTTCCCCCTCTTAAGGAATATGCCAACACTGGCCTTAGGGAATCCACAATCCACCCGGACAACATCCACGCATCCGTACATCATCTACATACGCCACTCAACTCACTTTTCGATCAAGACCGTTTATGCACATACACACGACTCCTTTTGGATGTGCATACATTACTACTTTATCCTTATTCTCACGTGTCACCCTTTAAGGTTCAACTCCCGAGCACGCAACGTGTGCTTCCCAACAACATAACCGCTAAGGTACCAAGCACCAACCTGGCCATACTCAATCACCTCAACCCGAAAACCAAACATGAGTCCACCACGCTTCCGCTGTGTTATTCTGATAAAACAAAAACTACCCTTACCAGCTCATGCAGAAATCCCACACACAAATACCTCATGACTGCGATACACATAACTTGTGGCACACCCTCTCCTATCTCGTGCTCACCTCACACCACACCTGAATCGCTGCCCATACCGAGCTAAACTTTAAGTCTGCACTCGGATTGGAGGAACTTGCCTCCCTCATATTCCACAACTCTGGGCCAATCAACACCCAACAATCTCAACTCGGGGAGCCTAGGGTCATCACGACTCAACTAGATCTACTAGAATAGGGTAATCCACTGCATAACAATCTCAACAACTCTATTGAGCAATCCAAGGGTGGATCCCAACATGTCACCTTACGTCAGGTCAACCAATCTCAATGGTCACACTGGACTCTACTAGAGTCATCCACCAGGCCATCCATAACCTGAACTGCACCAAACAGCATAATCTCTAACCTGGTCGGACCGACAACCTCAACCTCGAGAGGTCGCCCAATCCACAACAACTAGCTACCTCAGTGTCCTCACTAACCATCAACCACATCTAGGTGCCTGAAATCAACATCGCCACTAGGGTACAAACTAGCATGCTCAGCTAAAACAGAGTTCATTTACCACTCGGTTCCTTACTCATCAAACTATCATAGCAGACCCTGAGATCCGGCAAACCAAGCATCTATCATAGTCAACCCAAACACGCTATCTACTCTAAAACAACATTACGAACCAAGGTTACAGCCAACGCAAACACGATCCTGAGAAGTAAATGGCCACTCATCGGCAACCCTTCTTAGGTCTTATTCACCAAACTCACAGCGTATCGGGCAAAGCATCACCCAATCGTAGAGACATCACATCCACAGCAACGACACAGCACACCAACCAACGAACCAACTCGCTCAGAGAGGAACAACCTACTCTGGAAGCAATAAACTCGCTCTGATAGCCTCAACCTCACTCCGATACCAACTTGACACGCCCTATCCCAATCCCCTGAGATTATAAGGATGAAACATTCTCCCATCTAACCCACGTATGACACGAAGGCTAGACACCCATCTAACCTTCATGTAACACGTAAGCTAGACTAGGGATACTCAGGCTAACTGTCCAACCAGCTTCCCGAGTGCGCATAGACAGTAATGGAACGTGCGATGTCTCGGTCTCATCAGTAGCCCGCACCGTGATCAACCTAAAGGGCATAAAAAAACCAGAAAAGACTGTGAGTGGACGAAAAATAAATAATAAGTTCATAAAATACATTTTGTTAGAAAATATATTTATGCCCTCCATGTAAAACCAATGCATGCATTCGAAAACCATTTCATGTTTCCAGTATAAGAAAAACATTTATAAAACCAAAAGCATTTCCATTCATCAAATCACTGGGCCTTAACCTAAAACCATAAATCCAATATCATGAGGCCACTACCCAAAACATCTGAAAACCATGTGAAAACATTCATAATATGTCAGGACCCGTCCCAATCCCCCCAGGATTAATACGGGACGTGCCTGATCCTGTCTGACACGGAGTGCCAGACAAGGGATATTCCAACTTTAGCCCACTCGGGGTTTCAGAGTACGCCAGGATCCGGATGAGGTATGTGATGTCTCGGTCTCTGCTACAGCCCGCATCCGTGATCAACCTGAAGGGCAGTCAAAATATTTAGAAGCTGTGAGTGGACAAAATAAGAATTTATAAAAACATTTTATCGAAAGACATTTGTACCCTTCACTAAAAGCGTGCATGCATTCGAAACCCAATTTATCAAACCAATAGGGCATTAGCCCAAAATCATAATTGAAACCAATCACATAGGCCACTGCCCAAATCCATGTGGGACTCAGTCCAAAACCAGTACATCATATATCATATAACATATACATATAAATCACATAACCAATCCTGTCACGGTTTCTAAAGCTACGCGCGTGCTACTCGGGGTCTCAAAGTCCAAGTCGCCCCAAGGTCCACTTAGGTCAATGTCCATAGATCAATGACCCTCCCTGGGGGTTATAATCCATAAGCCTTCCTGAGAGTAAGTTACCCAACGGGGGCGACTCCACTCAGTTAGTGCCCCGTGACTACTCTAGGGTCCATCTAGGCCAACGACCCTCCCTAGAGGAAACAATCCAAATAAAGGAAGGTATATGACTATATATATATATATATATATATATATCAAAAACATTCTTAAAACCTTTCAAGGGATTCATGTCCGGTCCCCATAAACCGTCATGAACCAGAAAATCCATTTAGGGTCCCCGACCCAAAATCACAAATTTAAACCAAAGGGGCCTCGATCCCGAACTCATGACTCAAATGGGCATCGCGCCCGATATCTCAGGGTCAGTCATGATTCTAACCGTAGTGATGCGTGCAACCATCCATCCAGAACCGCCCTCAATCTTGGTATGTCGTCGTGAACGAATCAACCGATACGACCACCACTAGATCATGGTGCACTCATCACCTATCGATATCCTGAACCGTCAGCACTCTGAAGTCGAGCCTCCAGTGGCTACTCGACAACGGAACTTACATTGTGACCTCTCCGAAAGGAACACATCCTAGTCCGGAGGCGAGCGTCGTGTCGTCCGTCGGCGTGCACAAAGCACTCGCCGCGACCACGACTCAAACCCGTAGGTTATCAATAGGGCTACATGCCCGAGACAAAACCAAATGGGTCTCATGCCCGAATTTATCCTTGTTAAATCCAAAACCATTTCGTTTAAACCAACATAGAAATACAAACACGTATAAGCACCGTATAAGGTTGAAACCTCGAAATATGTGCAAATACGTAAACACACACAAATGCACTCATGGAATCACAAAACACATCATAAACATTTATGCATGCATCAATTTAGAAAACAAGGTCCACTCACAGACCGTCCGAGCTGCTGCCTCATTACGCGTGCCATACGGCTCTCCCGGGCCAAACACCGTCACCGGGACTCCCAAACCTGTCCAAATCACTTTAGAGGGTTACTAAGTACCTTATTAACCTCTCACTAAAGCTCCGTAATTTTCAGGAATTTTTAAATATTTTTAAACTCGATCTTAAACCTTCAGACACCCCGAAACTTATCAAAACGATGTCTGATTGACACAAAACCAGCCCCAAAAAGTTCGTTACATCGAAAGGATGATTTCGTGTGTTGGAAGCATCCCTAAAAAGTGGGCCACGCGATCACATGCGTCAGGCACTGTTGTCGTCTTCTTCCTTCGGTAGACCGGGTCCGAACCAGTCCTGCTGGTTTTCAGTCCGGTCCGACCGGCGGAGCCAGTTCACCCGTTCCCCCCCCCCCCCCTTCCCCCCTAAACCCATTTTTCAGTCCTTTCAACCCCTTTTTAATCCTAATCTTCCTACCTAAATCCTAGAGACCTAACCATATAAAAAGGACGAAGAAAAACGCCCTAAAACTCCTGGTTCGAATTCCCCTTTCACGACCAAAGTTTCTCGTTCAATCCCTTGGCCATCCAGCCGTCTTCCACCCTCAAAATCCATCCCTTAATGATCATACTAACCCTAAAATCACTTCACAATCCACAGAAAATAACCTAAACGTCTAAATCCAAAAATATGAAGATTTGAATCTAAAACCTACCTTGTCGGGTCTCTGGCCACCGTCCACGGCGGCGCTCAATCTGGCCACCATCATCATCATCTCCCTCCATTATCTCTCTTTCGTTCATGTCCCAAATGCAGAGGGTGAAGTTTGGGGGAAGGTGGTATCTGTGGGTTGTTCAGAATGAGGAATGGTTTCGGGTTTGGTGGGTAGATCGAGCAGGAAAGGGAGATGCATGTATGGGAGGCAGTGAGCAATGGATGAGTGACACTTGTCACTCATCCATTGGGCCTTCCTAAAATATCTGGGCCCACTTGAGTACAAAATCTCCCTGTTTCGTAAAACGTGCAATAGTTTCCTCGAACTTCCGTGAACCACAACTTTCCCATACGAAGTCCGATTTCGGCATACCTCTTGTCTACTGATTTGTATCGACTCGATCTACGCAACGGTCCTCGGCCCTCGGCCATCAGACCTCCCAAGTCAAAAGTTAAAATTTTTCCCACGACTAGGGGAAAAACTGTCAATTTGCATTGTTCGTCCGATTTCGCTCGACTAATCACCGATTAATCTCACTAATCCTTGATTAGTCACTAATCAAATCCCGGAATTTGGGATGGATTGTTACAACCTTCCTTAAATAATTTCGTCCTCGAAATTCAAACCGACCTAGTTCCACAACCCAGCTGTGGAATCCAATAAGTCCTTCTACTCAGGCGTTCTCGTGTAACCATACACGTTCGCCATATGCCCCATACTCGTCAGTACGCTATACCGCCAGAGCTTCCAAAGCTCCAACTCACCCTCGAGAACTACACATCGGCTCGTAAGTCTCACACGAGACGAATGTCGACGTCTCACCTGTCACTCACCCTAGTAGGTCAGTTATACAAAGTTGATTTTAGATCCTTATAGTTTAACTTCCTGTCACGTTCCAACCTACACTCAGTAGGTTACAACACGTACCATCACTAAGGTTACCCCTTTAAACTGCCATCAAGTCGACTTTTCAGTCTGATGGTTCTTCTTATCTAACAACCGAAGCTGATATCCTATTCAGCATACGGTATGACAGTTATCCTCATTGCTCCCACTGAGCGATATCTCACCTCCTGTCACTCCGTGACCTACGCCGAAATCTTGACTCACTCTGAGTCTCAACTGTCGTACTACTCGTCATGTCGACACCCAATCGACGTCTCACCCATCCGGGGTGCGTATGGGATCCAGATACACCCTACTTGTCTCAGGAGAGAAAACACTCTGCACTGAAGGGTTCCCTTGTGACAGAGGAGTTGCTTAGCAAAGCAATTGACCTCAGCTCGGAATATAGGTCAGTTTCCAATTTGATTTCCTGTACCCCTGTTATTTCTGTACGTTGGCATGCATGTTAGGCACTTCGCCAACCCATGCGGTCTAATCGAACCACGTCTACACAGACGCACCATACCGAAGTTCTCTATCGTCTCTTCATGACCAAGACAGGTCGTACACACTTGTTACATATCCAACCTCTGTCTTGTCATCTCACCAACCATTCCAAATATTCCTCAACTGTCTCACGATACTATTTCCCCTGCTCCTAGCTTAGCATAATCAGCAATGCCAATCACCCCACTCGTTACCAGACCTCGGCCTACTCGCCTTACGGTCGCCATAATCGCCTCAAAACAACTCGATCACCCTGATCGTTACCACACGACTCGATCTCACTCACCTCAAGCGCTCATTTTTCACGTCATTGGATGTGACACTACGAATCATCTGATCTCCAAGTCAACCAAATTTGACCCACAACCTAGATGTTAGGTTCTTACACCCTCTTTGGACCCTTGGTTGTCGTCTCCTTCCTCATCGACCCACATGAGGAAAGTTGAAGATGATGACATTAAAGTCCATCCTACGTCATCCCCGACACTAAGTACGATCTGCTAAAGAGCAGAAAACGAGAAGTCTCTTTCCTCGACTTCGGAAACGAGAATAGTTGCAACCATATTAGCAGCATGCTTAACTGTTTCTATTCCTGAGCTAGAAGTCCTTCTTCCCCGACTAAGAGTATTCTATGATAATTACTGTAGTGCTTAATCCTTCCTTCAGGACTAAATACTTCCATAGATTCTCTTCGGCTTCTTCCAACTTCCCGACTAACGACGAATGTCGATAACTACTGTAATGACCCATTCTATTTCTCACTATCAAATTTCTCCTCAAACAAGCTTACACGAATTCAGGAAGTATGGTCAACCGCAGTCAACCACAACCAATCCGAAATGGACTCTCAAGTCCTCAGCTCATCCGGACACCATCCACGTGTCCGTGACTACCGTTTATGCACATCCAAAAGGATGTCAATTCGTCCTAACTTGATGTACAGCTTGAATGAAGGGTCACAACAGGCTCCTGCTGTGATCTGCAGTCAAATCTCTGCATACCACTATATCTGACCAACCAGTCGCTAATCCTCATGACAGTACTCGCGTCGTCCATTTATGCCATTCTGTCTAATCACCACTTAGGCATTTCAACCTTTGACGTTAGCACTTTAGAGCACACACTTGTGCCCCAAGTCTCGTATCATCAAGGAACTGGTCACCAAACCATTTCCCACACGATTCCCAAGACGAATCTACACTAGCCGACAAATCCTCCTTGTCGTGTAGTGATAGAAACCAACTATGAGCACATCACGACTGAGACACCCTCTGCTCGTGGCTCGTCGTCTCTCATCTCTTGTACCCCACGACTCAATAGGCCTACGGGGAAAATCACAATATTCGAGTCTTTAAACTCAATCCGAGTCTTTAAACCCAATCTGGGCCTGCCCCGTTATATATCATATCCGGGTTCTTAAACCCAATAACCAGATCTAGTAAATCCAATCCAAAATCATTTTAAAACCATTTCCAAATCCATGTCCAAATCCGAATTCAAAATTACCATTTCGAATCCCAAGCCGAATCCGAAATCATCATCCCGTAAGCTGGCATCCGGAATCATCATTCCAAACCCAAATCCATAAATCCACTTTTCAAGCTCCAAAACCGAATCTAGAATCATATTTCCGAAATCCGATTCTAAAATCAGAAATCACATTTATCGAAAGCAATTTTATGAACAGGGCTTCAAGCCTGAAATAACTTTTCCAAAATCCATTATAAATCATTGAAATCAAATCATATTTATGAACAAGGCTTCAAGCCTGAAATAACTTTTCCAAAATCCATTATAAATCATTGAAATCAAATTATATTTAAAAGCCTAAATCAAATCACCAAAACCATGATCAAATCACAACATAAATCGTAAGCTCGTAAAACGTACAAATACGTAATTATCTCGAAATATGTGCCAAAATCGTATATCATCAATATCAAATCACAAACATAGAAATCACGTATAGAAAGCATATAAAAAATTTATGCATGCATCATAAGTTCGAAAGCAAACGTCCACTCACAGACCGTTTACATTGCTGCCTCGATAAGCGCACACTTATGCTTTCCTGGCTAATCCACTAGCACTGGCTTTCCCAAACCTGTCCAAATCTCATAACAAGGTCACTAACTACTTCACAAAGCTTTTACTAAAGCCCCGTAATTTTTCCGAATTTTTAACTATTTTTAACTGAGTCTTAAAACCTTCGGACATCCCAAAACATATCGAGACGATATCCGATTGATTCGAAACTAGTCTCAAAATGTTTGTTACATCAAATACTTTAAAAGTCGTGTTGGAACCTTCCTCAAAATCCGTGCCAAGCGCCCACACGCGCCACCCAAAGGAGCTGCGCGTGGGCCTCACGTGCCAAGCTACTGTTCATCTTCAACCTCAGTCCAGCCCGATCTGAACCGGTTCGAACCGACCCGATCTAGCCAAACCGGCGTCCACGGTTCAACCTCCTAAATCGTCCATTTTTAGTCTGTTTTCAATTTTGTTCAATCCTATAACTTCCTCTAAGTGTTTGCTATTAATCTACGATGTCAAAACATTAATTTGGGCATGAGACACTACCTTCCCCCTCGAGAACAGACCGTCCCACCGTCGACCGTCGTACCTGCACGATCCCAGCCTCCATTTTCCTTGATTTCAAGCTTAGTCAGTCCCTTAAGTCCTCCAGAACCTCGTCCAAACAATCAATTTGATTAACTACCACTAAAACAAACTTTGCCATTTTAGAATTCAAAAGAGACTTCTACAGGTTTTACACTTACTGTCCATATTAGGTCTCGAAAATAGGCTCTACCACTTCCTCACAACCTCAGACACCTTACCCAATGAACCAAATCGATCATCACCCCTTCCAACCGCCTTTACCAGTTTCAAACTAAGACAGGGGACTTCACGGTTTTGTTCAGGCTTTCACCACCTCTCGCCGTCGTGGGCAGTTGTGTCATCACCGTCATCTGTGTCTCATCCTCCTCAATCTTTTCATTCACCCATCAAAGGCACTTGATGAAGATCGAAGGGATTTTTGGAGTGGGTTCCTCACAGCTTATTCCCTGTACTCTGTTTCCTCTCAATTTTTCCTCCCAAAGTCGTGCAACATCTTTTTTAAATGTGTGAGACAAATTTGAGAGACGGTGAGGAGCTTCCACAACCATCCAGAGGGGGCCAGGTGTCCAAAATCTTGTGGTCACAAATCCTAAGGCAGCCATGTGTCATCACATCACTAAGCACATATTCCTAGATAGCAAAATGACCAAAATGCCTCTTACCGCACAAATTACCATTTTGCCCCTCATGTTCCTAGACCCGTAACTCTGTCGTCCGAATTCCAATTGACGCATGCCGCCTATCGTTGTATTCAGGGAATCGAGACCTACCTAACAGTCCACAAAATGTGTGAAAATAACTTGTCATATAAAAAGTTAACCATTTGCCCCTTTTTCAACCAAATTACCACACTACCCTCAAACTTCTGAACATCATAACTTCGTCCTCGAATGTCGGAATCAGACGTGCCACCTGTCTATGAACTCGTGACGTCCCAAACTACGTCACAGTCAGTGGTCAAATTCCATTTGATCGCCCGAACGAAAAGTCAACCGTTAGCCCAATTCTAGGGGCAAAATCGTCATTTCGCACTGTCCGTCCGACATTACCCAACTAATCATCGATTAATCTCACTAATTCGTCATTAACCACTAATCTAATCCCGATTCCTGGGAAGGGTCGTTACAATCTCCCCCTTAAAGAATTTCATCCCCGAAATTCCGAATCTCGTACGTCCGCAACTTATTGGGGGAATCCCACTAATCTCACACCTGGGTCTCCTACCCGGTGTCCATCACCTGCCAATCTGACCTTATCCTGACAGTTCCCAAACTATCACTACGTCTCTGCCAAGCGAACCAACTTAACCAACTTTCGGTCCATCTGACGATCATCTCATTCTCACCGAGGTCAACACATTCCAACTCGTACCCGCGATTTTTCTAACGTCGCACCAGCCGACACTCACGGCTCCACTAATAGTAGGTACGCCACAACACCACTGCTACCAGTCTCATCATCCTTGATCCTTGTTCGAGTCAAGCGTACCTCGTGCCAACACTTCAGTACATCGTACGAGTTTGCCGTCAACAGACACAAATCTCAAGTGCACCAATTCACAAGATGGCAACTACCGACCTCCGTACTCCCCTGCATCAATACGCACTCAACGATCTATATTACTTCCGTCAGCGATCCGCGCCGACCTCATCGGAGTCGCAACGTACTCGCTCGCACCATTAACTCAACCCATCATCTCACCAGTGGTTCCACTAATCACCAACACAACCAACCTGTGGGAACACCAACCACGTTCCACTCTACCTATCTGCAACTGGACCCTGCCATATACCTGTTTAACCATGGTCATCCATCTCAATGTCAGGGTCCCACTAGCCACTCATGACTCTGAGCATCCAGTTCACATCAGTACTGACTCCTACCAACCATTCAGATCACTCAGGATTACTCGGATCCAGTCCATATCTCAACCAGTCAATCACATCGAAACTGTTCCGATTCACCAAGACAACCAACAACAACCTACGGTAAGCACATCAAGTCACCACATCGGCATCAGCCGAGCTCTACTACACCCAAAGTCCATCCAACACTTCTTTCGAAGAATACTGGCTCAAGTCTATTCTGCGTCTCCTAATCTCCTGGGTTTCCCGATCATCATCCAAAACAACTAATCCAATCACAAAACACAGGGCAGACCCAGTACCAGATCCAAGTCCAATATCCATACGTATGCGAGACGGACCACATGCGTCCTGCACAACTACAAAACAGAGCAATCTCCTCAGCTGTATGTCCAACATATCTAACCTCTATCTTTATACGATCCCCCTGACTCACAACAACTCAATTCTGATCTACCAATGATCAGACCACCGTATCGGATCAAATCGATCAAGAATACCACACGTCTAAAGGCACGTCTAGATTGTGGGTTCTCTTCAATAACCTCATATCAATCAGTTATAATCACTCCTTCTCAGCTTCCTTCTGTCATCCTACAATGGAACACACAATGGTCCTCAACCAGGTCATCACAAGTCATCCTACCTTAATCCAACTTAACACAAGCCCATGACACTTGCCACACAGGCCACTTCTAGCGTCACCTAGTACTCTCTTTCTCCTGAACACATCCACAAGTGTCCATTATTAAGGGGGGGCCACAACTCCTGACGTCCCATCAATGAGTCTCCCAAATCGACTCCAGAGCATCCACCACACAACATAATCACCAACTCGGAACCAAACACAGCATCTCATCGTCTCAATCTCAACATCTCCTTATTCCGAGATTCCAGCCATGTTGGAAGTATATCCATCTTTCCAACCATGGGACTTCATCCTTAACAAGTATACCACCACCGTACTAACCGTCTAAACGTCAACTTCTCTACGGGACATAGAAAATCCTCACCTCCTACGGATCACATCCACATGTCTGTAACCAAACCAACTCACCAACCAACTCCCCTATCGGTTCTCACCGTTTATACACATCCAAAATGATGTCAATCATCATGTATCCTGATTCTCGCGTATCAACCTTCCCGAGGTCAGATTCCGAGCATCACTCAAGTACGAGTTACCAATTCTCGGGATCACAATCAACGATTACTCACCCCGGACTCTTGAGTCACTATCCTCGAAGTCGTCAATCACCAATCTCAGGGATTCACCAAGTATCGGCATATGCCGACACAGTCCCACACACTCGAAATCTCTAACACATCAGGATGAGTCCACGAAAACCAACCTCATGGATGGTCAACCAGACCATACCAACCTAGCCCAATCCAACACGAAGCATAGGTCCACCGCGCTTCCGCTGCGCTACTTTGATCTACCTAACGGCATCCTAACCGTTCGTACCGAAACATGCCCTACCAATGGTCATCACGTATCCCAACTCGATTAGCGGTTCCTCCTACCAGACACCAGCACCTCACAACTGGCCACCACCTCAATTCACGATGTGCCCATCCTACCGTTCACAAGCATCCCAACTCGTGGCACATCATCCCCTATCTCGTGCTCACAGCACACTAGTCCCAAACCTCCGCTCCTACCGACATCCCTCGTAATCCACAACTCTGAGCAGCTCAATGCTCAACCAAAAGCTACAATCGCATTGGACTCGTCCAGAGTCATCCACCCAACCATCCAAAACCTCGGGTGCGCTCAGCAGCATCATTTCCAATCTGGCCGTATATCGGCCCAAGCCACAACCACCAACTAACCACAAACCCTAGGGTTTCTCACCAAGGTACTCATAGTGACAAGCTAGTCCTCACAACAGGTTTCCTCACATCATCATTAGGGTTATCAAAAGCCCACAACATCCACTAGCTCACAACACCCTCAACACTCGGGTCGTCACACCCGACTAAGAACATCCCTTCACAGAAAGTCTACATAAGCGTCAACCGGTAACCATTGCTAGGGGGAATCCATCAAATCCTAAAAGGAGGTTCCTTTACCCCTGCAACTCAAGGCATCCGGCGACTCGTAGCCGCACAAGTCCAAGCTCGAACAATCTAACCAAGTGGTCAAAAGTCCATACTATCATCATAAAAGCGCCATCTGGGCCAACAAGCCATCATCAACCGGCCTCACTAGCCTACCAGCCAACCAACAATCGTATCTCAATGGTTACCATTCGGGTTACACTCTCTGGCCTACATCCGACCCTCAGGTCCAACTTTCGAGCAAAGCCAGTGTCAAGCACGCTATCCCTTCCGACCCAAAGCCAGTAAGCATCATACCCCATCGCGTATCAGGCGACCAGTACCCAGTCACTAGTAACCTTGCTACTAACTCAGCCACTAACTATCGTACGATTACTTACTCACACTCGCGTGTCCAGGTTGATGACGGGATGTTCCGCGTTGAGACATCACATCCATAACAGCATCACAACACACAAGTCGACAATCCACCTGTTCTGGAAGCCAAACCTCGCGCAGAGCGCACAAATCCCGCTTTGATACAAATTTGACACGACTTACCCCCAATCCCCCGGGATTAAGGGCTAAGCCATGCTCCCGTCTAATTTACGTGCGACATGAAGGTTAAACCGACGTCCCACCTCCACGTAACACGTAAGCCGGACAAGGGATTCCTAAGCAAACAGTCCATAAATTTTCGGACTTCCCAGAGCACGCAGAATCTATTATGGATCACGTGTGTGATGTCTTCATCTCTCTAACAATAGCCTGCACCGCATCAAACCTGGAGGGTATCGAAAACATAAAATCATGTGAGTGGACAAAAATAAAGGATAACTATAGAAAACAGTTTATAAGAAAGACATTTATACCCTCCATTTAAAAACCAATGCATGCATATAAAACCCATTTCATAAAACCATTTCACATTCAAGTTGATATAAACATTTATGAAACCAAAAGCCAAAAAACATTTATTTTCCTCACATCCCGGGCCTCAGCCCAAAACCATCAAAATCCATCATTGAAAACCAATGAAACCATCGAGTTATCATCGAAATCCAAAACACATTTGAAAGCCATTTGAAATCCATTGCAATCCATCGAACCTGCTGGACGTGCCACCTGTCTATGAACTTGTGACGTCCCAAACTACCACACAGTCATCGGTCAAAGTCTATTTGAGCGCCCGAACGAAAAGTCAACCGTTTGCCCAATTCCAAGGGCAAAATCGTCATTTCGCACCGTCCGTCCGACATTACCTAAATAATCACCGATTAATCTCACTAATCCGCCATTAACCACTAATCTAATCCCGATTCCCGGGATGGGTCGTTACATCTCCGGAAGGAACACATCCTAGTCCGGAGGCGAGCGTCATGTCGTCCATTGTCGTGCACAAAGCACTCGCCGAGACCACGACTCAGACCCGTAGGTCATCAATAGGGGTACATGCCCAAGACAAAACCAAATGGGTCTCATGCCCGAGTTTATCATTTTTAAATCCAAAACCATTTCGTTTAAACCAACATAGAAGTACAAACCCGTATAAGCACCGTATAAGGTTGAAACCTCGAAATACGTGCAAATACGTAAACACACACAAATGCACTCATGGAATCACAAAACACATATTAATACACATAATAAACATTTATGCATGCATCAATTTAGAAAACAAGGTCCACTCAAAGACCGTCCGAGCTGCAGCCTCGATACGCGTCATACGGCTCTCCTGGACGAAACACCCTCACCGGGACTCCCAAGCCTGTCCAAGTCACTTTAGAGGATTACTAACTACCTTATTAACCTCTCACTAAAGCCCCGTAATTTTCCGGAATTTTTAAGTATTTTTAAACTCGATCCTAAACCTTCGGACACCCCGAAACCTATCGAAACGATGTCCGATTGGCACGAAACCAGTCTCAAAATGTTCGTTACATCGAAAGAATGATTTCTTGTGTTGGAAGCATCCCTAAAAAGTGGGCCACGTGCCCACACGCGCTGGCAGAAGCCCCTGCGCGTGGGAGCCACGCGCCGGGCACTATAGTCGTCTTCTTCCTTCGGCAAACCGGGTCCGAATAGGTCTGCTGGTTTTTGGTTCGGTCCGATAGGCGGAGCCGGTTCACCCGTTCCCTCCTCTCCCCCCCTCCCTATTTTTTAGTCCGTTCAACCCTTTTTAATCCTAATCTTCCTACCTAAATCCTAGAGACCTAACCATATAAAAAGGACGAAGAAAAACGTCCTAAAACTCCTGGTTCAAATTTCCCTTTCACGACCAAAGTTTCTCGTTCAATCCCTGGGCCATCCGGTCGTCTTCCACCCTCAAAATCCATCCCTTAATGATCATACTAACCCTAAAATCACTTCACAATCCAGAGAAAATAACCTAAACATCTAAATCCAAAAATATGAAGATTTGAATCCTAAACGTACCTTGTCGGGTCTCTGGCCACCATCCTCGGCGGCGCTCAATCCGGCCACCATCATCATCATCTCCCTCCATTATCTCTCTTTCATTCATGTCCCAAATGCAGAGGGTGAAGTTTGGGGGAAAGTGGTATGTGTGGGTTGTTCAAAATGAGGAATGGTTTCGGGTTGGTGGGTAGATCGAACAGGAAAGGGAGATGCATGTATGGGAAGCAGTGAGCAATGGATGAGTGACACTTGTGACTCATCCATTGGGCCTTCCTAAAATATCTAGGCCCACTTGAGTACAAAAGCTCCCCATTTGGTAAAACGTGCAATAGTTCCCTCGAACTTCCGTGAACCATAACTTTCCCGTACGAAATTCGATTTTGGCGTACCACCTGTCTACAGATTCGTATCGACTCGATCTACGCAACGGTCCTCGTCCCTCGGCTATCGGACCTCTCGAGTTAAAAGTCAACATTTCGCCCACGATCAGGGGCAAAACGGTCATTTTGCATCGTTCGTCCGATTTCGCTCGACTAATCACCGATTAATCTCAATATTAATCCCTATATCTTCGTCCCAATGTTTCCTATCGATTTATGACTTCAAAACTGGAAATTACCTCCCCGATCGACGATCAAACCTTCAAACTTTCCTCCTCTGTTCCTCACGATTCCGGCCACCTCCAGCCTCAGTTCCAAGTCCTATCGTCGCACCTGAATGTCCAAAACATCACTCAGTCCATCAATTCGATCAACAATCATGAAGTCACAAGTTACCATTTTTGAATCCAAAACCTACCATTCACGAGTTCCATGGCCATCGTCCTCGACGGCTCAACGCAATAGCACCAATGTTCCACAGCCTTCCAGACATAGGACAGGTGCCCTAATCCAAGTGGGCACAAATCCCAACGCAAGGAAAATGACCAAAATGCCATTTTACTAAATTACCAAAATGCCCCTACACTTCCGAGCCTCATAACTCTCTCGTCGGACGTCCGAATCGAACGTACCGCATGTCTACAGACTTGTGACATCCCGAACTACGTCACAGTCATCGGTCAAAGTCCGTTTGACCGCCATAGCCAAATGTCAATGTTTCGCTCATTACGAGGGGTAAAACGGTCATTTTGCACTGTTCGTCCAAAATCACTCGACTAAACACCGATTAGTCCACGAATCCTCCCTTAATCACTAATCTAATCTCGAAATTCTGAATGAGACGTTACATCAGTCATTTGATTTCTCTGTTCTTGATTTGTTTATTCTACATTTCAACATATACAATTGTTGGTAGTATTGGTTTCATGTGTTCCTTTTACATCTTGATTTCTCAAAAGCATTGATGAACAAACTGTTGACATTTGATGAACTTTTGCAGGAGACTCTTTTTCTGCTCTTACGGTTTGTTAAATTTATTGATATTGTTGTCTTCCTTCTTTAATTTTTTTATATTATGCTTTTGGTATTGCTGAATTTGGTATTGGCTTCGGTTAGTCAACGACTACAATTGTATCATGGTTGTTTTGCTATTTTTAGAGAGCTTAAGGTTAATGTTATTGATAATATGAAGTTTTGCTTTTTCACGGGAAGCATTTGTGGGATTTGATATATTTGAATCATTTTCTCTGCTTCATTGTTTTGCTATGGTTTTTTTTTGTTTTTTTACATTTATACTACGGTTATGATGGTGTTGTTTTGCTTTGTTTTCTATCTAATATGCTTGGCTATATTTGTTCAGTTTTACTGATGTCTAGGAGACAGTTTGTTGGTAACGGCACCTTCCAACTAATTTTGCATGAACGGAACTTGGGTGAATGGCATTTGGGTGAGCTTCGTTATGCATCATCTATATTCTTGCTATTAAGTTTTCCTATTTCCATATTAAGTTTATGTCCCATTGATTTCAAAGATTTCAACTTTTGGCTTGGTTTTCTGCACTTAGGCTGGAGCATTTACGTGGGCAACTTGGTTCCATCAAGGACATTTAACTGCCTAGAAATTATTATACCAGGTTAGAACTCTCTCTCTATAGAGTTTCAAGTTTTCAAACTTGCAGCATCGCACGAACTATCAGTTCGTGCTAAAATTCACATTAATATAAACAAAATGAGAAGAAATGCATCCAACTGCATTAAAAGGAAAGCATGTCTGGTCCAAATTCACCATGTTTAGATTACAAAAACACCAGGCAATAAGCTATAAGAAAACTCAAAGCGAAAACATAACAGGCTGTTAAAGATCTAGTGATCTACTACAGGACTAGTATCCTAATTAAACAACTGGAGTTGCCTCAGAAAAGGTGTCGCTGTTAAATTTATGGGACTCCACAACACTTCTTGCAGTTTGCATGATAACTTGTCTATTGACATAATGGAGGCGGCACACAGGCATGTAGACATCAGATCCTCCAATCAGTTCAGTCCGTGTCTCCTCTGTCTTCCTCAGGGTGAAGAAAGCTCGTTTGCCACACAATTCACATCGAGCAGTCAATTTTGTCACAGAATCAGCAAGAGGTACAACGCCAAGAACCGAGCCAAAGCTCCTCCTACCATAAATAACCAAGTAGCCATCAATGACAGAGCACCAAAAATTAATTACAGAACACAATGCAAGCATAACTTGTGTGGATGCGAATCAAAACATAGAAAACTACAAATGGAAATTGTATTTGAAATGCACCTCAAGTAATCGCCATCCAGGCCTGCAACAATTACAATTTTTCCATCGAGATCAGCAGCGTTGCAGCAAAAATCATAGAGATCTTCAAAAAATTGAGCCTCATCGATACCAATAACATCAAGCTGTTAACACATCCCAATAAAGAAAACTCAATTAGAATTTATCAACTGCACCAACTCATATACTCCTGTTAACAAAACAATCCACTCAATTTAACAGATCAACCATCAAAACACAGATGGATCATGAACTTGTTTCAGAATGCCACAAAATATTTGCCAGAAATCGAAGTCAATATCCAAGAATAAAAAATTACACAAATTATACAATTCCCAGAAACAAAAGAGCGAAATTGATAAAACCCAACAACATACATTTCTCAGCTCCAAAATTACCTTCTCATAAGCTTCTCCTCCAAAATTCTGCTTAAACGACGAAAGATCTGGCAGCGCCCAGCACGGAAAGTTCGCTCCATCATGGGTCACAACCGAATCGATGGCATATCTCGTATCCTTACTAGATTTAATCATTGCCACATTCCTACACTAGCATACACACAGCAGAAACTATAAAGTTCTCCTCTTTATTATTAAGGACTGAAACTTTACCCTCAATTCACCTGCCCTGGATCAAAAAAACTCCTGCACTTGACCAAAACAGTCAAAATTGTACCTGCCGTTGCTGCCCTCGGATTTGATCCGGCGAAGAAGAGCGGTGGTCTTGCCCGCAAACATCGGGCCCATGATGACGTGGATCTCTCCGGAGGTGTGGGATGATGGCCCAGAGGCAGCGGAGTCGTTGGTCAGGGGGACCGAGGGCTTGAAGGAGGCCATGGATCTAGGGTTACAGGGAGATGCTCAATTGAAAAGTAGGGGAGGGGAGAAGATGAAAGATGAGAAGGTGAATGCCTTCATGACCCGAATAAATAGAGAGGGAAAGAAGGAAAATGGAGCAATTAAGTTTCAAACATTTGGAGGGAAATTTGAAATTTTGGATTTGTAGGTAAAAAAATTTGGATATTGAGAACGAAATTTGTGATTTTTCAGGCCTAGATACAAATTATTTATTATTTGGTCAGGGGCAGAAATCAATTCAATTTGTGATAATTGTAAGTGCATTTTTTTTTTATTATTATTTGTTTAGGTCTAATTTTCATGATCTTGCTTAGTACGTTTCATAAATTTGGTAAACTGTTTATTTGTTTTAAATTTTGAATAGAAGCTTCCCTCGCACTTTTTAATTTTTCCTTTCTTTTCCAAGCTTTTTAAACTTATTTATTTCGCCTTTCTCTCTTTTAGTGTATCGGGATCATTCTTACTTTTTTATGAAAAAACTAATTTATATCTATTTTGTAATATAAAATTTTAAATTGTCTGTTGTAAAAAAATGAGATAGATACTATATTTTAAAAAATAACAATAAAATTAAGAGAAAAACACTCACTTTCTTGATGCATATAAACCCGTATGCAAATAGATTACGATTACGAGTGAATTCATGTGTATTTTCAATAAATTGTATTTATTAGACGAATAAAAAAAACTCAAATGTATAGCATTTAATAAGGCCTCACATTAATTATTGCATCTCTCGGCCAGCTAGGTAAGTATGGGATTTTGTCTAGCATACCTTATTTAGAGACAAATATTTTTAAAGATATATGTTGAAACAAAAATTGATTGTCCTCGAAAAAAGTCTTCTTAACTCTTACAAATAGCAAATAAGTAACAATCAAGGTTAAGGTTGAAATCTTACGGAGTTGTTCAACTAAAAAAATTTTGATGTTTAAGTTAACTTTAAAAGAGAGAATTCAAAAAGAACTTTAAAAGCAAAGATTGAATTACTTTGAAAGTGAAATAAGTTTCACTATTTATAGTGAAGTCTTGAGAGTTACGAAGTGTTCTGATTACTCGGTTAAATTTGAAATTAATAAATAATTTTTTTTAGATAAAATATATTATTTAATAATTGATTAATAAGAATAATTAATTCTTATGAAGAACATTTATTATTAATGAGGTTTTCATTCGATTAAATAATATATTTAGCTGATAAATATATTATTTAATGTCTGGGTGTCTGTGAGCCGTTAATGTCATTATCAGGGGCAATTTAGACGTTATATACATTATGGACAACATAACAACTCTACAATTTTCGAGTGATTTTAGGTTTCACAAATATCCCTACATCGCTTAGAAATTCAAGGAATTTTAAGAGATGTAGGTTTTTTACAGTCCCAATTAATCATCTCGGAATAGGACTCCGTCTCATTTTGTATTGAACCTGTGTTGGAAACATTGGCAAACATTGGGTTGATGATGTAAGAAAGTAATGAGCTTTGATTTGTGACCGAACAAAAAAATAGTTTTTTAATAAACTCTTGGTTTTTCTTTATTTTTTATTTAATGGAAATTTGTTACATACATTAAAAAAAGAAAAAACAAACAAAATCTTTCATTCGCTTGGTTATTAAAGAGAAAAAAAAAAACCACTATGCAAGTTCCATAATAAGTTCACATTTTAATGATTTTTAGGTGAAAAAAAATATTTAAGGAAGATGCATGAAGCATAATTATTTTTTTTTAAGTCCTAAGCCTCTTGCCTTCTTCTTCCAAAAATTCATTTTCTTGTTCCAAATATTCATCCTCATCTTCTAAAAATTCAAGGTTGAATTCGTTTCTTGTAGTTTGAAGAGAAGAATCGCCTCCAAATTCATCTTCATAGCGCTGTAAGAAATTATGCTTTTCTTTTCTCTTTCATTTCTCTTTTTTTTTATTTGATGAAATGAGAAAGAGCCATGGTGACAAAAAGGGTCGGTCCAAACAGTTGAAGTGTAAAACTACGGGTATTCAAGATAATGAAAAATGACCATTTTGCCCATAAAAGTCAAAGAGTTGACTTTGATCAAAAGGAAAAATGTTGACTTTTGATCGGGACATCTTTTAGTGGTTCTGAAAAGAAAGTTACGAAGATCTCGGGATCCTGAATTTGTAGACAATCGGCACGTCAAAATCGAAAAAAGTATGAGGTGGATAAGTATAAAAAAATTATTAAGGGTATTTTGGCAATTTGAACTTTAAGGGCATTTTGGTCATTTTTAGAGTAACCTAGAATACCCTAGAAGTTCTAAACTTTTCCTCATTTTTTCCTTCATGCTGACCTCCATTGAATTTGAAGAAAGTTTTCAATCTAAAGAAGAAAAGCAAGGAAGGCCTTGCTATGCCTTCAGAGAAAATGCTAGGCCCTGAAATGCCTTCAGAGATAATGCTAGGCCCTGAAATACTTTCCCAAGCTATCACTTCAAGATTACACAACAAGTATCGGCTGTCGAGCTAGCCTACATAGCACGTAGCCAAACTTCCTAAGCAGTTGAAAGTTGTTTCTCTTCTCTTGAAATGATAGAGGTCTTGAGGGACGAAGACTCAGAATGATTTGTGGAAGAAATAGGACCATCTTCCGAGGCTAAAAAGGTGAAAGTTGTGCTCATTATTGTGGAAGAAACTGTGCAATGTGTATCACAGAAGACTTACGATAAGGTCGTTAGAGACCTTAAAATTGCAAAAGTCGGCGCTCATAAGCTAATGGGAATACTTCGTGAGCGTGTTGGCCTTGAAGAGGAAAATAAGAAAATGAAGTCAGAGTGCAATGACTTACTAACGGGGAGGATTAGTACTTTAGAAAGTAAGGTGGGCGAGCTAAGGATGACTTGCTTTGAGAAGTTGCTACTAGATAGGAAACTTGATGTCGCTCTTAACGAATATGCTCTATTGCACAGACATTTGAACGAATCAAAAGAGAAAATCAAACTCTTGGAGGCTGAAATCCGATCATTGGAAGCCAAACAACCTTTGCCATTATGTGGCTTCAGAACTTTGCTCCAAAATGAAGAAATTTTGGAGCCAAGGTTGGATATGGCAAATGGTAGTGGCGTCACCAACAAAGAGTTGAAGCCTGATGCACATGTGTCGCCTATCTATCGATTCGTGAGTTCAAAACCTACAAGATAGTCCAAGAAAAATCCCCAATAGTGTCCTCGGACTGAAAGTGGCTAATGGGCCCTACTAATGAAGGGTAAAATGGTAATTTCCCCAAAATAAATTATGAAAAGACAAATTAAATAAGCTCGAGTTATTACAACTCACCCCTCTAAAGAAATATTTTCCTCGAAATTTGTAGCTTTCATTAGAAAAGTTGGGCTCGCATAAAAGTCTTGGGCTCTCACGTGGCCTCCTCCATGTTGTAATTCATCCACAAAACCTTGGCCAAGGGGATTATTTTCCGATGAAACACCTTGTATTTTCGATCTAGGATTTGTATAGGCTGCTCCTCATAACTCAATTCATCCCTGAGGTTAATAGGTTGTTCCCTCAGCACATGGGGACTCAACTATAAGTTGCCAGGTGTATCTTCTCTATAATCTCATAAGGTCCAATATAGTGAGGACTCAATTTCCCGCATCTACCAAATCGAACAATGCCTTTCCTCTGTCCAATCCGCCCACTCATATATCATAATCTCCTCTCATCCGCCTCAGTCTGACAAACAGATGTCCTGTACTACCTTCTATAAAGTGCCTCAAATGAAGTCATCCTAATACTCGATCGATAACTGTTTTTGTAAGCAAACTCCATCAACGTCAAGTGAGAATCCCAGTTTCCTTTCAATTGTAGCACACAACTTTTTATCACATCCTCTAAGGTCTAAATGTTCCTCTCAGATTCGCCATCAGGTTGAGGAATGTAATGTTCAAAATGACAAGCCAAGCGACCGTCTAGGCGCTCGTCAGAGGAGAAACGCCCCGAGTATGGACGGGATGTTTTTATTAGGCGCAAATATATAAGGCACCCCTTAGGACTCCTAGGCAGCCGAGGAATGCTAGGTGCAATTTTAGAGATATTTTCCCCTTTGTTTGGGTAAATTTTTAAAAATTTCAAATCTTAGTTCATACTCTAAATTATAAATTTTAAAATAACAATAAAAGTTGAAATTGCAATACAATATTAGAAAAAAAAAATTACATGGTAAGAAAAAAGGAAAAAAGAATTCTAAGTCCGAATCTAAGCTTCATCTCAATCAGTTTTCGATGATGATGAAGATGATGTGGATGGTTAAGTCAATTCCAAATTTTGGGTCATTCCAGATCGGGTTGAGTGGCGCGATGGCCTTAGGTGAGGAAGCATGGTCATGAAGAACTAAAGAAGAGTCACCCAGGTTGAGCGGCGATGTGGCCCTAGGTAAGGAAGCATGATCGTACAGAAGGAATAGAGATGGGATGAAGGTTATTCAAGGCAAAGTGAGTAGGGGATTATTGAGGGGGTGGGTGGAGATGATATAAAAATAAAAGACCGCAGTGATTTGTTGGGGCAATCACACTAGATCTAGAAATCCTCAATTTGCTCGTTTGTCTTATTTAGATGGAGATGATATTGGAATAGTAGACTTGAAAGGACGTGGTCAATGAGTCCATATGTCATGTGGATTCTTCTGCCAAAGGTCCACTTACATCTTACCTAAATAATAATTTTTTATTTAGAACTTTATTTTTTCTTTTGATGTTATTGCCTTTGATTTTTTTCTTCTTCAATTTATTAATTGAACTATGTAGTATAATTGATTGATTATTAATCGACTTCAATTAATGTGTATTATTTTGATCAATAGCAATGCATACTATTATAAGACCCGTTATGGAAGTGCATATTGATTAGTGATTGTGTATATTTTTATTTTTGACTTGTTGTACTTAATATGTTGTTAATTTATTTATATTTTTCATAAAATAAAATAAAAAATCATCTCGATCTCACCTAAGCGCCTAAACGCTAGGCCTTTACTTGCCACCCTAAGAGCGCCTACTACCGTTTTGAACATTACTGAAATGTAACCTTGTCCCAAGCAACCACTGTAAACTCTGCTAGAATCTCGATGTGAACCTCAAATCACATTCCAGAACTATCGATTCTGGAACCCCATGTAAACAACTTGGAGAACTGGTGCATCCTAAAGTCCTCACGCAATGGAAAGAAATGTGCTAACTTTGTAAGTCGATCCACAATCACACAAACTCTATTGTAGTCTTTTTGTCAGGACCCGTCTCAATCCCCCCGGATTAACGAGGGACGCTCCTGATCCTGTTTGACACGGAATGTCAGACCAGAGAAAATTTGAACCTTTAACCTGACCGGCTTCCAGAGTACGCCAGGATCCGGAGGAGGTATGTGATGTCTCGGTCTCTGCTACAGTCCGCACCGTATTCAACCTGAAGGGCATTGAAAACAGAAAGACTGTGAGTGGACGAAAAGTAATAAGTTTAGCAAAACACATTTCATAAAAGACCTTTATGCCTTTCACTAAAAAGTATGCATGCATAATAAAACCATTTATCAAACCACATATGTTAAAACAACCAAATTTAGGGTCTCAGCCCCAAGTTCCGTAAATACAAAACATACGGGCCCCTGCCCAAAACCATTTACAGAAAACCATAACATAGTAAACATATGTGAGATCTCAGCCCAAATCAATTTATCATCATAAAACACAATTTCGCAAAACCAAGAAATCATGTTCATCATATATATATATCATATAACCAATCCTGTCACGGTATGACAGGACCCGTCCCAATCCCCCCGGGATTAACGCGGGATGGCCCTGCTCCCGTCTGTCACGAAGTGTTAGACAAGGGATATTTTCGACCTTTGCCCTCCCGGGCTATCAGAGTACGCCAGGATCCGGAGGAGGTATGTGATATCTCGGTCTCTGCTACAGTTCACATCCAATGTCAACCTGAAGGGCAGTCAAAACATTAAAAGCTGTGAGTGGACAAAACAAGAGTTTGTAAAAACATTTTAACTGAAGACATTTGTACCCTTCACTAAAAAGCATGCATGCATTCGAAAATCGTTTAACCAAATAAACCATATGTGGGACTAAGCCCAAAACCATAATGAAATAGACCATACAGTCCACTGCCCAAATCCATAAGAAACCAATAAGGGACTCAGCCCAAAACCATAACCATACTGAAACCAAATACACAAGCCACTGCTCAAATCCTGTGCACACCTGTGCACACCACATATCACATATCATAATCCATATATATACATATAATTCACACAACCAATCCTGTCACGGTTTTCAAAGCTACGTGCGTGCTACTCGGGTCTCAATCCGAGTCTTCTCAAAGTCAAGGTCAATGTCCGCAGACCACTGATCCTACCCGAGGTTATAGTAACCATAGCCTTCCTGAGAGTAAGGAACCCAACTGGGGCGACTCTCACTCAGTCAGTGCTCCATGACTACTCCGGGGTCCACCCAGGCCAACGACCCTCCCCGGAGGAGATAATAGAAGTAAAGGAAGGTATATGAACATATATATACATAACACAAACATTCATGCCCGGTTCCCCTGAACCGTCATGATCCATATATATACATATAGGCAATATCCTCCATGCCCGGTTCCCATATATAGTCATGTACCACAATAACCTTTCCAGGGTTCATGCCGGTTCCCATAAACCGCCATGAACTTGGAAATCCTTCTAGGGTCCCTGACCCGAAATCATAACCAGATAAAGCAACTGGGTCTCGTGCCCGAACATATGACATCAGCTGGGCATCTTGCCCAATATCTAAGGGTCAGTCACGACTCCTATCATAGTGATGTGTGCAAGCATCCATCCAGGACCGCCCTCAATCCTGGTATGTCGCCGTGAACGAATCAACTGACGCGACCATCACAAGATCATGGTGCACTCATCACCGATCGATATCCTGAACCGTTTGCACTCCGAAGTCGAGCCTCCCCAGGCTACCCGACCACGAATCGTGCATCGTGACCTCTCCGGAAGGAACACATCCCAAGCCGGAGGCGAACGTGGTATTGTCCGTCGCCATGAACCTAGCACTCGCCGCGACCACGATTTAGACCCGAAGGTCATCCATAGCGTCATATGCCCGAGACCAAATCAAATGGGTCTGATACCCTAGTTTATCCTTTTAAAATCCAATTCCAAATCATTTAGACCATTAAAAAAATACAGACCCGTATATGCACCGTATAAGGCCGAAATCTCGAAATACGTGCCTATACATAACCACACACAAATGCACCCATGGAATTACTAAACATGTATTAAAACATATAATAAACATTTATGCATGCACCAATTTAGAAAACCAAGGTCCACTCACAGACCGTCCGAGCTGCCGCCTTGATTTGCGTGCCATACGGCTCTCCCGAGCTAATCACCGTCACCGGGACTCTCAAACCTGTCCAAATCGTAATAGAAGGTTACTAACTACTTTATTAACCTCCCACTAAAGCCCCGTAATTTTTCGGAATTTTTAACTATTTTTAATCCCGATCCTAAACCTTCCGATGCCCTGAACATTATCGAGACGGTGTCCGATCGACACGAAACCAGTCCCAAAATGTTTCTTACATCGAATAAAATGTTTCACATGTTGAACACATTCCCAAAAGACTAGCCACGCGCCCACACGGGCCCTAGGACCCTGCCTGCGCGTGAGACCACGCGTGGTACTATTCATGCGTCTTCTACCTCAGTCGAACCGGGTTCGACTGGTTCGAACCGGACCGGACCGATTCAACCCTCAAACCTTCCATTTTTCAACCCATTTCAACCCATTTTTATCCTAATACAATCCTAATCTCATTTCTAATCATTTTAAACGTTAAAATGGAATTAAAACCCATCAAACCCGTACCTTCATCCGTCGTTCATGGCGGCCGGATTTTCCCCCGCCGTTCACGACCATTTCCGACCATCCCAAGCCCCAAAACTAATCCCATTAACCTCCTAGGGTCCCCATAAACCTTACCCAAACCTTAGAATTGAACAAAAACCAATAAAAACTAAGTTTCAAAATTTGAATATTTCCTTACCTCACGGGTTCTCTCCACAGTGGCCACCACCGTGAGCCACCGTCCAGCCTCTCAGTCCTCAACCTCTCACACTCCTCACACGGTCACTCACGAGCTCACAAGAGGGATGGTGAAATGTGTTTGTGTGTTAGAGAGAAAATGAAGGAAATGGATGTATATGGGGTGTTCGGGTTTTTGTGCTTGGGGAAGGAGAAAATGTTGATCTGATGAGGAAAGTGAGGATTAATTGAAGGGTGGGGATTTAAAGATTAATTTGTAATGCATGGTTAGGATTTAAGGATAGATGGATTAATTATATAATAATAATTATAATATTATTTAATTAAGTGAGATCCCCTTTTTAGGGGAATTGACCAATGGGATGAGTGACCCTTGTCACTCATCCATGGGACCCACTGAAAATATCTACCCAATCAGATATTGCCAAATCAGTATCGCCTCGAAGTACGTGCATATTGAAATCGACCTTCCGTGACCTATAACTTCCCTGTTTGAAGTCCGATTTCAGCATGCCGCCTGTCTATAGATTCGTATCGTCTCGATCTACGTAACGGTCCTTGGCCCTCGGCCATCGGACCTCCCGGTCCAAAAGTCAACATTTCGCCCCTTTTAACCAAAATTACCAAAATGCCCCTAATCTTCCGAACGTCATAACTTCTTCCTCGAATGTCGGAATTGAACGTGCCACCTGTCTATGAACTCGTGACGTCACGAACTATGTCACGGTCATCGGTCAAAGTCCATTTGATCGCCAGAATGAAAAGTCAACGTTTTGCCCACGCCTAGGGGCAAAACGGTCATTTTGCATCGTTCGTCCGATTTTGCCCAACTAATCACGGATTAACCTCACTAATCATGATTAGTCACTAATCTAATCCTGAAATTCGAGACGGGTCGTTACAACCTTCCCTCCTTAATTAATTTCGTCCTCGAAATTCCAACCGTTCTTCCCTCCTTAATTTAGTTTCGCTCTCGAAACTCCAACTATCCTGATTCCACATCCACCTCGTGGAAAACAATTTTAACCTCGCAACATGTGTACACTAGTACACCAACTAGCTAGAACAATACTTGCTCGTACCCAAGCGTACCATTAACGCTTACAACGCAACGACTACATTCGACCACATCGAATGACAGTAGTCACACATTCCGAACTGACACCACTTGTCAATATCAGAGCAGCCCAAGTATCCTATGAGCTAACTACTTGTCAGATCTACCATCTTCTTGATACAAACAACTAGACGGTTTCTTGCTCAAACACTAACTATCCCGATGTCTACTCCCGCTAGGAGTCACCAGACCTCACTAATCGATCCACGATGATACCTCCGACAAACCGTCACCGCTTGACAGTCCTCAGTCGAAAACTGACACTATACTTACTCGTGGTTATACTAACCACCAACTCACTCAACCTGAGTATACGCATACCAACAAATACTCGACCTGTGAGTAACTGGACCCATCAGAAATACTATGACCCAATGCATTGTATCCAATGTCCAGTTCACGACCTCAACTAATCCAATGGTATCGGAACTAAGCCGACTACCAATACACTCGCCAATGTACCACTGGTATAACCTATATACCATCACCAGGCATCACAAGTCTGCCCAATATCGTACCTCGGACAACATACAAAGTACGTACATCTACCCATCAATCAGCCTGCAACCGTCTAGATCGTAGCCAATCACGTTTCAATTATGGAGTTCACTTGTCCAATCCAGCATTAGACAAATCAAAACTCCAACCCATCATCTATTTCCAATTCCGAATCTGAATCCTCAATTTCGTAAGAAATCCCGAATCCAAACCCAGAAATCATATCCATAATCATGTCCAAATTCGAATCCGAAATCATCATTCCGTAGACTAGTATCAGGAATGACCATTCTGAACCCAAATCCATAAAAGAAAATCCACTGTCAAGCTCCAGAATCAAATCCTGAATCGTCACCCAGAATCTGATTCCAAAACCCAAATCCAGAAATCCTTTTTCAAGTTCCAAAATCAAATCCTGAATCGTTATCCAGAAATCTGATTCCAAAACCTGAAATCTTGTTCACGTCTACGAAGAAGCATTAAAACCAAACCGTTTGGTTACCTGCTTAAACGATTAACACATTACCTTCGATTGACTTCATAGGGAAGCCAATCCCATCATCAATACACTTCTAAGGCTGACCAAGTCCGACCTCTTCGGACACTTACTCCCCCGAGTAATATACCATACGGGATTCACTTCGAAAAGAAGTTCAGTCCCAATATACTCAACTCAAACATCCAAGTAAGAGCGATAAACTCTCCACCTATCTGGATCATCAAGATCACGATCCAGATCCATCACTACGTCACCCGACCATAAACGTCACGATCCTCGATCGTCACGACGCCCAAAATCCTCAACCATTTCCCACATCTAAACAGATCAGTCAACGATGAGCCACGCCGAGATTGTGGGTTCTCACTGATTACCTCGTATCGATCCTTGTCATTCCACCTAGGAAAATCCAAGGATGATGCAACATAATGACATCAACATCCATCATTCGTGAATGCAACCAAAACTCGCTGCATTCACCATGTCACGTAATCCAACATCATCTGCCACCAAACAGAAAATGAGAAATCTCAGTCACCTAACTTCGATATACTCACTCTACCTGATGACCCAAGACAATAACGGGTCCACCAACCAATACACGATCGGTGTACTAGTGGCAACCAACAACATCTACATCATCAACATCATCTACCATCATCAATCATGGTAGAATCTGAGAAGTCACCCAAAATGACTTCGAAATACCCATTACCAATGTGGAAAACCCGAATTCCTCGTGTCACCTCAATCACAACTCTCACGATTTCGAAGTTCCAACCATGTCGGAACCAACACACTCGGAAATCAACCACGTGTCCATCACCTCAATCACAACTCTCACTCATCCATGGGACCCACTCAAAATATCTTCCCAATCAGATATTGCCAAATCAGCATCGCCTCGAAGTATGTGCATAGTGAAATCGACCTTCCGTGACCTATAACTTCCCCGTTCGAAGTTCGATTTCAGCATGCTGCCTGTCTATGGATTCGTATCGTCTCAATCTACGTAACGGTCCTCGACCCTCGGCCATCGGACCTCCCGGTCCAAAAGTCAACATTTCACCCCTTTTAACCAAAATTACCAAAATGCCCATAATCTTCCGAACATCATAACTTCTTCCTTGAACGTTGAAATTGAACGTGACACCTGTCTATGAACTCGTGACGTCACGAACTATGTCACGGTCATCGGTCAAAGTCCATTTGATCGCTAGAATGAAAAGTCAACGTTTTGCCCACGCCTAGGGGCAAAACGGTCATTTTGCATCGTTCGTCCGATTTCGTCCAACTAATCACGGATTAACCTCACTAATTATGATTAGTCACTAATCTGATTCTGGAATTCAGGACGGGTTGTTACACGGTATCTAGAGCTACGCGCGTGCTACCAGGGGTCTCAAAGCCCAAGTCTCCCAAGGGTCCACCTAGGTCAATGTCCGTAGATCAATGACCCTCCCTGGGGTTATAATCCATAGCCTTTCTGAGAGTAAGGAACCCAATGGGGGCGACTTCACTTAGTCAGTGCTCTGTAAGTACTCCGGGGTCCACCCAGGCCAATGACCCTCCTCGAAGGAGACAATCCATAAATAAAGGATGGTTTACGAAAAACCTTTTGAAATTATTCTTAAAACCTTTCAAAAGTTCATGCCCGGTCCGCATAAACCGTCATGAACCATATAAACCTTTCAAGGGTTCATGCCGGTCCCCATAAACCGTCATGAACCATAAAAACCTTTCAAGTATTCATGCCGGTCCCCATAAACCGTCATGAACCATAAATTCATTTATGGGTCCCTGACCCGAAATCACAATCGTAAACCATAACTGGGCCCTAAGCCCGAATTCATAAACCAACTGGGCCTCGTGCCCGATTTCCTAAACCAAATGGGCCTCATGCCCAATTTCGTAAACCAAATGAGCCTCGTGCCCGATACGTAAGTCAACTGGGCTCCAAGCTTGATTTGTAAACCAACTGGGCCTCGTTCTTGATGCCTTATTAAATCAAATGGACTTCACGTCCAAGAGTTCGTAAATCAAATGGGTTTCGTGCCCGGTCCATAATTCCAAATCTGAAATCAATTCGAGAACCAATTGGGCCTCTTCCCCGAGAACGTAGCTAAAAGGGACTTCGAGTCCCAAGGTTTCCAAAACAAATGGGTCTTTAACCCGAGTTTACCTTTTCAAATCCAAAACCATTTCATGAAATCATTTCCAAAACTATAAGCATGGAAAATCAGTGCAAAACCGTAAACCTCGATTTATGTGCAAGCACGTAAATTGCCTCGACATACGTGAAACCATATAAATCACAATCATCCAAATCAACATCATAGAATCATATCCATAAAACATGTAAAATATTTATGCATGCATCACAGTTTAGAAATCTAGGTCCACTCACAGACGGTCCTAAGCTGCCGCCTCGATTTGCGTGTCGTAAGCCTCACTAGCTAATCCGACCTCTCTGGGTAATCCGGACCTGTTCAAATCATACCCAAAGGTTACTACCCATACAAGTCCATATTAAGAACCCTAAACTTTCTTGGAAAAGTCAACGTGTCCCGGACACGAATCCCGAGGTGAAAACCCTCGATTTGACTAACCTAACGCTCTCCGATAGACCCGAAACCACCGCCATTGGATCCGGATCGTCGAAACCTTTAAAATGAAAATGGGCCCACCTCGAGTACTATTCACACACTCCCACACGAGCTGGTCAACGCAAAAGTCAACCATGTGGAAAAGTCAACGCTAACGTCATGCTGACGTCAGCACTGACAACCTGACAGTGCCATGTGGCAAGCCCCCATTGGTCCCTGTTTGACATGTCAGTCTGACATTGTCAGATCTAACAAGCTAACCTCATCGTGATGATGTCATCATTCATCCCTTACTTTGGTCGAGTCGGCCTAAAGTTGGTAACCGGGTCGACGTGACCCGCAACTTGACCCGGCCGGTTCTCCCAGCTCTGGCCATCATTTTCAGTGCCATTTGTTCCATTCGACTCGTCTAAGCCTAACCTAACGATCCATGGACTCGAAAACTAGAAAAATATTCGAGATAGTTACCTATGATGCCAAACCCGAAGCCCAGAATTCCAAGTCGCTCCCCCCCGGTCGACACGACATCTCCTGCCTCGAACCCACGTCCTTTGAGCACGTCCTGGTCCAGAGAATCATACACGATCGACCAAATGGTCGTTAGACGTTAAATATGGAAGTTCTAGAAAATGGGTTCGAACGGGTTCTCGGGTTGATTTTCTCACCTCCGCCGTGCTCAGTGTAACGACCCGTTTCGGAAATCGGGATTAAATTAGTGACTAATGACAAATTAGTGAGTTTAACCAGTAATTAGTTGGACGATTTCGGACGGACGGTGCAAAATGACGATTTTGCCCCTAGAATGGGCAAAAAGGTTGACTTTTCATTCAAACGGTCAAATGGACTTTGCCCGATGGTTGTGACGTAGTTTGTAACATCACGAGTTCATAAACAGGTGGCACGTACGATTCCGAAATTCGAGGAGGAAGTTATGATGTTCGGAAGTTTGAGGGTAATTTGGTAATTTGGTTAAAAAAGGACAATTTCTTGACTTTTCAGACGACATGCGGCATGCGTTAATTGGAGGTCGGACGACAGAGTTACGGGTCTAGGAACTTGAGGGGCAAAATGGTAATTTGTGAAGGTAGGGGCAATTTGGTCTTTTGCTACCTAGGGATCTGTGCCCAGCAGGATGAGGACACTTGGCTACATTAGGATGTGTGTGTACACAGGATTTTGGACACCTGGCCCTTTCTGGATGGTGGTGGAAGTTCCTCACCGCCTCTCTTCGTTTTTTTAAACTTGTGGATGCGCGATCATGGGATAAAAACAAAGAACAGAGTGTGTGTGTGTGTGTGTGTGTGTGTGTGTGTGTGTGTGTGTGAAATTGTGAGATCCCAAACCTCTTCCTATTGCCCTTACTGTCTGAAATGAAGGGGAAGATGAAGGCAAGACAAAGCGGTTGGTGGTGTCACAGCGGTCCACGACGGCGGGTCGAGATAGGGGCCCTGAGGAACCATAAGTCCTGTTTTCAATGAAAAATGACGACCGTGTTCTCATGAGTTCTGAGTGATTTATTTGATGGGAAGCTGTGGCTGGAGGTCATGGGAGTCCAACAAGCCTGGTTTTGAGGCTTAAGATGGACAGTAAGTGGACGTCCTTTGAAACTCGATTTGGAATTCAACAATGGTAAAATGAGTTTTAGTGGTTGTTACTCGATATTAATGACTGGATAACGTTTTGGAGGTGACCAGAGAATGATTGGGACCAAAATCATGGCCTATGGTGGTCTGTGACGGTCGGACAGAGGAGATGAAAAACAGGATTTCTTCCTTCGAATTGGGAGGTAAGTTCGAGCCTTTTAATTCCTGTTTTGATTAGAGGGATCAATTAGAAATGGAAGGACGAATCTAATGGGATTAAATGGGTGAGAAAACAGGCCAGAATGGACAGAAACCATGAACTCCGGTCCAGGGTTGGATCGGATTTGCAGAACCGGTTCAGACCGGTCGACTTGAGGAAGACGATGAAGTGTGCTGAAGCGCGAGGCTCCCACGAGCAGCCCCTTTGGGAGCACCTTGAGGGCGCATGGCACTATTAATGGGAAATTTGTCAACACGACTTTTTATCGTATTGATGTAACAAACATTTTAAAACTGGTTTCGAGTCGATCAGGCATCGTTTCGATATGTTTCGGGATGTCCGAAGGTTTTAGGGCTCAGTTAAAAATAGTTAAAAATTCGGGAAAATTACGGGGCTTTAGTATGAACATTATGAAGTTGTTAGTGACCTTATTATGGGATTTGGATAGGTTCGGGAAAGCCGGTGATAGTAGATTGACCGGGAATGGGTAATTGCGTGCGTATTGAGGCAGCGACGCTAATGGTTTGTGAGTGGACTTTTCTTTCAACTTTTGATGCATGCATAAATGTTTATATGCTTTCTATACGTGATTTCTATGATTATGAACTTGATGATTTATGGTTTTGCACGTATTTCGAGTTATTTACGAAAGTGCACGTTTTACTCGATACGGTTTTCTGCTATGGTTTAATGATGGTTTTGATACTATAATTTTGGGGTTTTAAATATGATTCTATTTCAATGATTTATAACGGATTTCAGAAAAGTGATTTCGGGCTGGAAGCCCAGTTCATAAAAGTAGTTTCGATAAACGTGATTTCAGGTTTTGAAATCGGATTTTAGGATGACGATTCGGGATTTGATTTTCGAACTTGAAAGTGAATTTCCGGATTTGGGTTCAAAATGGTTATTCCGGATGCTAGCTTACGGGATGATGGTTTCAGATTCGGATTTGGAAATGGATTATGTATATGATTCTGGATTTGGATTCAGGATGATGATTTCGGATTCGGCTTGGAATTCGAAATGGTGATTTTGAATTCGGATTTGGACATGAATTTGGAAATTATTTTTAAACGGTTTTGGATTGGATTTATTGGATCTGGTTATTGGGTTTAAAGACCCGGATATGATTATGACGTGGGCGGGCCTGGATTGGGTTTAAAGACCCGGATTGAGTTTAAAGACTCGGGAGTTTAAAGACTCGGATATTGTGATTTCCCCCGTAGGCCTATTGAGTTTAAAGGCTCGGATTATATTGAGGCCTGGATTGAGTTTAAAGACTCGGGAGTTTAAAGACTCGGATAGATCCAGCAGGTTCGATGGAAGGAAATGTGTTTTGGGTTTTCGAAGATAGCTTGATGATGTTTAATAATGATGATTTTCACTAATGGTTTTCCAGTGATTTGGCTGTGACCAGGATGAGATGGCTTTTGATGGTTTTGGGCTGAGGCCCGGGATTTAAGAAAAGGAAATGATTTCGGTTTGCATAAATGGTTTTGATTATCTCCGTAATGAACTGGTTTTACATACCTGCATTGGTTTTTAAACAGAGGGTAGAAATGTCTTTTCTTATAAACGGTTTTCTAAACTTATCCTTTATTTTTGTCCATTCACAGTCTTTTATGTTTTCGATACCCTTCAGGTTGTTGTGGTACGTGCTGTTGGTAGAGAGAGACGGAGACATCACACACGTGGTCCACAGTAGATTCTGCGTGCTCTGGGAAGTCTGGAAGTTTTTGGACAGTTCGTTTGGGAATCCCTTGTCCATCTTACGTGTTACATGGAGGTTGGACGTCAGATTAGCCTTCGTTTCACACGTAAGTTAGACGGAAGAATGACTTCGCCCTTAATCCTGGGGGATTGGGGATGGTTCGTGTCAAATTGGTATCAGAGTAGGTTTTGTGCGCTTTGCGCGAGGTTTGATTCCCAGAGTCGTTGGTTCGTCAAATCGGGTGTTGTGATGCTACTGTGGATGTGATGTCTCGATGCAGAACACCCCATCATCAATCTGGACGCAAGAGTGACAGTACGTTCGTTAGTGGTTAGTTAGCGGCGATTGTTAGTGCCAGGGTGATAGTCGCTCGATACGCGGTGTGAGGTATGACGTATGTCGGCTTAGGGCCGGAGTAGTTAGCGTGTTCGGCGCTGGATATGCTCGATGGTTGGACAATACGGTCGGATGTATGCCAGCGTGTTTAACCTGGATGGTAGCCAGTGAGCTTTGATTACGAGTAGGCTGGTCGGCCTCTAGGTCCCGATAGTAGCCTGTTGAGCTAGTGGTACACGTGGGCCGAAGAGGCCGGTTGACGGTGGGCTGTTGGGCTGGTTGGCGATTGGATGACGATAAGCTTGGGACATGTAAACACTTGGTCAGTTTGGTTGAGATCGGATTTGGGCGGCTACGAGTAGCCGAATGCCTCGAGTTGTGGGGTCAAAGGTACCTGATATCTTATTGGATGTTCTTAGTCGGGTGTAACGACCCGAGTGGTAAGGTTGTTGTGAACTAATGACTGTTGCGGGTTCGGATAACCTGTATGACGAGGATGATTTGAGGAACCCTGTGGAATGATTGGTCTGGAAACTGTGAGTTTGGGGTTTGTAGTTAGGTAGTTGTTGTGGTTGGGTCGATTTACGGCCGGATTGGAGATAGTGTTGCTAGGTGCAGCCGAGGTAGTGGATGGTTGGTGGACGACTCTGGACGAGTCCAGTGAGACTGTGGCTTTGGTTGAGCATTGAGTTTCTCAGCGTTGTGGATTTCGAGGGATGTCAATTCCCCCGACTCGAGTGTAGATTGAGGTTTTTAGCTCGGTAAGAGTGGAGGTTCGGGACTGGTGTGCTGTGAGCACGAGATATAGGATGATGTGCCACGAGTTGGGAGGCTTGTAATGGTACGATGGGCACATCGTGAGTCGAGGTTGTGACCAGGAGTGAGATGCCAGTGTCTGGAAGGAACTATGAAGAAAGCTGGGAAATGTGATGACCATGGGCAAGTCATGTTCAGTACGAACTGTCGAGATGTCGTTGGTTTGATCAGAGTAGCGCAGCTGAAGCGTGGTGGACCTATGCCTCGTGTTGGATCGGGTTAGGTTGGTATAGTCGGGTTTGACCATTCGTGAGGTCAATTTCGTGGACTCATCTGGATGTGTTAGAAATGCCGACGTTGGCACTTGGATGATGTCGAGGACCGTGCTTGGTGTTTTACCGAGAGTTGGCTACAAGTATGATAGTGGTGCTCGGGGTTGAACCTCGGAAAGGTTGGGATGCGAACATCAGAAGGAGTGATGATTGACATCCTTTGGATGTGCATAAACAGTGAGAACCGACAGGCGAGTTGGTCGGTGATTTGGTTTGGTTACAGACACGTGGTTGTGATCCGTAGGAGGTGTGGACTTTTCTAAGTCCCGTAGAGGAGTTGACGTTTGGGTCCGGAGATGGACATACTTCCAACATGGTTGGAATCTTGGAATCAGGAGATGTTGTGATTGCGACGATGAGACCACTGTTGATTCTATGGGTTGGATACTCTGGCGTCGCTTCGGGTGACTTAGTGGAGGCACTCTAGGAGTTGTGAGCCCCCTCGGTTGTGGACACGAGTGGATGAGTTCAAAAGTAGAAGAGTACTTGGTGATGCCGGGTGTGGCCTATGTGGCGAGTGTCAGTGTAAGACCCGTGTCCTAGAGGGAACGGTGAACAATCCCATATTCCTGCGAGGGGGAATGGTCTGGGAGAGGATGGTGGTGTGCCTTAAAGGTATAGGCACACACCTTTCTAGCACTAGGCCTTCTAGGAGCTCACTGGCTTTGGATTCTGGGGGAACTCCAAAGTTAAGCGAGTAGAAACTGGTGCAATCCCATGATGGGTGACCTACTGCGAAGTTGCACCATGAGCTCTCAGGAACAAAACCTTGCGGGCGCATGTGTGCCCAAAGAGGACAATATAGGGTTAGATAAAGGCTGCCGTTGCGCAACTCTGATCTAAACTAGGCCTTTTGGGAGCTCAAGTGGCTTTGGGGGGGATTGGAACCCCAAAGTTAAGCGAGTTGAGGCTAGTGCAATCCCATGATGGGTGACCCACTGGGAAGTTACATCATGAACTCCCGAAAACAAAACCGTGAGGGCGAGGCCCAAAGCGGACAATATGGTGCTAAATGAGTCGGGTCCTGACCGAGGAGGGTCGGGTCCTGACAGTCAGGGGATGGTGTTTAGATGGATTGAGGTAAAATAACTTGTGATGACATGGTTGAGAACCATTGTTTTTTCCGTTGAAGGATGACAGAAGGAAGCGGAGAAGGAGTGACTATAACTGATCGATATGAGGTTATTAAATAGAACCCACAATCTAGACGTGTGGTATTCTGGAATGATTTAATTTGATGTGATGGTCTGATGGAAAGAACTGTATGGACGAGAGTGGGATCCACTTAGGAGTGAGTGGCTAGAGATTGGAACCCTTATGGCTCAAGATTTTGTTGTTGTGGATCAGGAGGATCGTAGGCAAGACAGAGGTTGGATATGTTAGACATCCAACTGAGGGGATTGCTCTGTCTTGTAGGAGCAAACGTGGCTGGATATCTTGACCATCTTGGAGTTGTACAGGAAGCATGTGGTCCATCTAGCATACTAGTTGGGACACCCAGGAGACCGGGAGACTCGAAATAGACATGAGCTGGTGTTTTTAGAAGACGTGTTGGGCCTGACGTGTTGGCCTAGTATTGGTTTGGACTAATGGGCTTCAAAAGTGAAACATGTTTGACTCGTAGTCAGGTGGTAATCCGTATGGTTACGAGGATGTTTGTGTGCCCTAGAGATACACTGTGAGGGTGACAGGTACACGATGATGTTGTTAGTTGGACTTTAGGTGTAATAGAATGTGGTTGATGCCAATGTGGTTGATTGGTGGACATACCGTAGGATGTTGTTGGAAGTACCTGAGGATGTACTCTACGAGCTGTGTTTGAGGTATTCTAAAATATCTTTGTTTTATTCAAGTTCGTAGGGTTGTTGTTGCGTGTGTTTGGTGGCAGGCACAGTGATTCTGATTAATTGTGATTAGTGCATGTACTTGAGATGTGTTTAGATACTATTGGACATGCATTGCAATGTTCTGGTATGAAGTTGGTGATCGGCTTAGTGCCGAGATATGTTGTGGTTATCTTAATAAATCGCCGTCAGTCCGAGATGCTTATTGAACTGCGCATGTGGACTGGATCAGAGTGATCTGGCTGGTTGGCAGGAGTCAGTACTGATGTGAGCTGGATGCTCAGAGCCATGAATGGTTGGTAGGACCCTAACATTGAGCTGTACGATCATGGTTAATTAGGTATGAGATAGGGTCCAGGTACATATAGGTGGTGTAGGACGTGAATGACGTTTTCACCGGTTGACAGTGTTGGTGGTTAGTGGAACCACCAGTGTGATGATTGGTTGAATTAGTGGTGTGAGCGAGTACGTTGTGACTCCAGTGGGGTCGGTGCGAATCGCTGACGGACGTAATACAGATTGTGAAATAGATCTTGATGCATGGGAGTACGGAGGCCAGTTGATGTCGTCATGTGGGTTGGTGTACTTGAGACTCGTGCCTACCGGCGGCAGACTCGCACGATGTACTGAGACGTCGGCACGAGGTATGCACAGCTCGAGACTAAGTCGAGGATGATGTGACTGATAGTCATGTGTCACGACTAGGTGTTAGTGGGGCCGTGAGTGTCGGCTGGTGCGACGTTAGAGGTATGGCGGGTACGAGTTGGCATATGTTTGACCTCGGTGAGAATGGGATAAATTGCCAGATGGACCGAAACTTAGTAAATGGTTTGCTTAACCGAGTTGGGGTGACAGTTTGGGAACTTTCCGACTAATTTGGATTGGCAGATGACGGACACTGAATAGGAGACCCAGGTGTGGGATCAGCTGGATTTCCCCCAATAAGTTGAGACCGTACGAGATTAGGAATTTCAGGTACGCGATTCGGAATTTCAGGGACGAAATTCTTTAAGGAAGGGGGATTGTAACGACCCGTCCCTGAAATCGGGATTAAATTAGTGACTAATGACGGATTAGTGAGGTTAACCAGTAATTAGTTGGACGATTTCGGACGGACGGTGCAAAATGACGATTTTGCCCCTAGAATGGGCAAAAAGGTTGACTTTTCGTTCATGCTATAAAATGGACTTTGACCGATAGCTGTGACGTAGTTCGTGACGTCACGAGTTCATAGACAGGTGGCACGTCCGATTCTGACATTTGAGGTGGAAGTTATGATGTTCGGAAGTTCTAGGGTAATTTGGTAATTTGGTTAAAAAGGGACAATTTCTTGACTTTTCAGACGACATGGACTTTTCACGAAATTCGAGGACCGTTAGGTAGGTCTCGATCCCCTGAGAACAACGACAGGCGGCATGCGTTAATTGGAGGTCGGATGACAGAGTTACGGGTCTAGGAACTTGAGGGGCAAAATGGTAATTTGTGAAGGTAGGGGCAATTTGGTCTTTTTCTACCTAGGGATCTGTTCCCAGCAGGATGTGGACACTTGGCTGCATCAGGATGTGTGTGTCCACAGGATTTTGGACACCTGGCCCCTTCTGGATGGTGGTGGAAGTTCCTCACCGTCTCTCTTCGTTTTTTTAAACTTGTGGATGCACGATCATGGGATGAAAACAGAGAACAAAGTGTGTGTGTGTGTGTGTGTGTGTGTGTGTGTGTGTGTGTGTGTGTGTGTGTGTGTGTGTGTGTGTGTGTGTGTGTGTGCAATTGTGAGAACCCAAACCTCTTCCTATTGTCCTTACTATCTGAAATGAAGGGGAAGAGGAAGGCCAGACGAAGCGGTTGGTGGTGTCACGGCGGTCCACGACAGCGGGTCGAGACAGGGGCCTTGAGGAATCGTAAGTCCTGTTTTCAAGGAAAAATGACAACCGTGTTCTCATGAGTTGTGATTGATTTAGTTGATGGGAAGCTGTTGCTGGAGGTCACGGGAGTCCAACGAGCCTGGTTTTGAGGCTTAAGATGGACGGTAAGTGGACGTCCTTTGAAACTCGATTTGGAATTCAATAATGGTAAAATGAGTTTTAGTGGTTGTTACTCGATATTAATGACTGGATAACGTTTTGTAGGTGACCGGAAGATGATTGGGACCAAAACCATGGCCTATGGTGGTCTGTGACGACAGGACAGAGGAGAGGAAAAGCAGTATTTCTTCCTTCGAATTGGGAGGTAAGTTCGAGCCTTTTAATTCCTATTTTGATTAAAGGGATCAAGTAGAAATGGAAGGACGAATCTAATGAGATTAAATGGGTGAGAAAACGGGTCAGAATGGATAGAAACCATGAGCGCTGGTCCAGGGCTAGACCAGATTTGCAGAACCGGTTTAGACTGGTCGACCTGAGGAAGACGATGAACGGTGCTAAGGCGCGTGGCTCGCACGCGCAGCCCCTTTGGGAGGGGCGTGAGGGCGTGTGGCACTGTTCATGTGGAAGTTGCCAACATGACTTTTTATCGTATCGATGTAACGAACATTTTAAGACTGGTTTCGAGTCGATCGGACATCATTTCGATATTTTTAGGGATGTCCGAAGGTTTTAGGGCTCGGTTAAAAATAGTTAAAAATTCGAAAAAATTACGGTGCTTTAGTATGAACATTATGAAGTAGTTAGTGACCTTATTATGGGATTTGGACAGGTTCGAGAAAGCTGGTGATAGTAGATTGGCCGGGAAAGCGTAATTATGCACGTATCGAGGCAACAACGCTAATGGTTTGTGAGTGGACTTTTCATTCAACTTATGATGCATGCATAAATGTTTTATATGTTTTCTATACGTGATTTCTATGATTATGATTATGAACTTGATGATTTACAATTTTACATGTATTTCGAGTTATTTACGAAAGTGCACGTTTTACGTGATACGGTTTTCTACTATGGTTTAATGATGGTTTTGATACTATAATTTTGGAGTTTTAAATATGATTTGATTTCAATGATTTATAATGGATTTCGGAAAAGTGATTTCGGGCTGGAAGCCCAGTTCATAAAAGTAGTTTCGATAAACGTGATTTCAGGTTTTGAAATCGGATTTTAGGATGACGATTTGGGATTTGATTTTGGAACTTGAAAGTGGATTTCCGGATTTGGGTTCGGAATGGTTATTCCTGATGCTAGCTTACGGGATGATGGTTTCGGTTTCGGATTTGGAAATGGATTATGGATATGATTCTGGATTTGGATTCGGGATGATGTTTTGGGATTCGGCTTGGAATTCGAAATGGTGATTTCGAATTCGGATTTGGACATGGATTTTGAAATGATTTTCAAACGGTTTTGGATTGGATTTACTGGATCTGGTTATTCGGTTTAAATACCCGGATATGATTATGAAGGGGGCAGGCCTGGATTGGGTTTAAAGACCCGGATTGAGTTTAAAGACTCGGGAGTTTGAAGACTCGAATATTTTGATTTCCCCCATAGGCCTATTGAGGTTAAAGACTCGGGAGTTTAAAGATTCGAATTATATTGTTGCCTGGATTGAGTTTAAAGACTCGGGAGTTTAAAGACTTGGATAGATCCAGCAGGTTCGATTGAAGGAAATGTGTTTTCATATGTGTTTTGGGTTTTCGAAGATAGCTTGATGTTGTTTAATAATGATGGTTTTCACTAATGGTTTTCCAGTGATTTGGGCTATGACCCGGATGAGATGGCTTTTGATGGTTTTTGGCTGAGGCCCGGGATTTAAGAAAAGGAAATGATTTCGATTTGCATAAATGATTTTTATTATCTCGGAAATGAACTGGTTTTATATGCATGCACTGGGTTTTAAATAGAGGGTAGAAATTTCTTTTCTTATAATCGGTTTTCAAAACTTATCTTTTATTTTTTGTCAACTCACAGTCTTTTATGATTTCGATACCCTCTAGGTTGTTGCGGTACGGGCTGTTGGTAGAGAGAGACGGAGACATCACACACGTGGTCCACAGTAGATTCTGTGAGCTCTGGGAATTCCGGAAGTTTTTGGACGGTTCGTTTGGGAATCCCTTGTCCAGTTTACGTGTTACATGGAGGTTGAACGTCGGATTAGCCTTCTTGTCACACGTATGTTAGACGGGAGCATGACTTCGCCCTTAATCCCGGGGGATTAGGGGTGGGTCGTGTTACTCAGCCCATCCAGTCGCGTCGTCCTAGTCCATCAGGTCTCTCTCTCTCTCTCTCAGTCGCCCACAAAGGCAGATGCAGATAAGGGGTTGTGGTGGTGTTTGTGTTCTTCGCGGTTTGGGTGATGTCGAGAAAAGGAGAGAGAGATATTTGATTTTGGTGATGATGATGGGTCAGATGAGAGGAAAGGAACGATGAGGATGAGAGGGGGAGGGTAGTGATGGATGGTTAGGATTAAGAGATGAGTGGAGTGAGAATTATAAACTAATTAACATAATATTATTTTAATCCAATATCACCAATCACATTTTAGATCTACTTTTTGGGATCAAGGGTCAATAGGATTAGTGACACTTGTCACTCATCCATGGGTCCCACTTAAAAATTCAACCAATCAGATTTCGCCAACTGTCCCCGTCTCGTAATGCGTGAATAGTGCAATCGAACTTCCGTAACCCATAACTTTCCCGTTCGATGTCCAATTTCGACGTGCCGCCTGTCTTTGAATTCGTATTGACCCGATCTACGTAACGGTCCTCAGCCTTCGGCCATCGAACCTCCTGGGTCAAAAGTCAACATTTTACCCACGACCAGGGGCAAAACGGTCATTTTACACCATTCGTCCGATTTCGCTCAACTAATCACCAATTAACATTACTAATCCTTGATTAGTCACTAATCTAATCCTGAAATTCAAGACGGGTCATTACACTTTTTGGGTTTTAGGACATTTAAGTACGAAGTCCATAGTTATATGGTGACAGGACCCGTCCCAAAACCCTCGGGATTAACGCGGGACGTGCCTACTACCGTCTGACACGAAGTGTCAAATAAGGAATAATTCCAACTTTAGCCCCACCAAGGCTTCCAGAGTGCGCTAGGATCGGAGAAGGAATGTGATGTCTCGGGATCCGATACAGCCTGCATCCGCGATCAATCTAAAGGACATTAGAAACCACGAAAGCTGTGAGTGGACGAAACAAATAATTTATAAAATATTTTTCAAAAAGACATTTATGCCCTTCACTAAAAAACATGCATGCATTCGAAAACCAGTTAATCAAACCATTAGGGCCTCAGCCCAAAACTGTAAAACCAAAGTATGTGGGAGATCAGCCCAAAACCAATCATGTGGGACTCAGTCCAAAACCAAATCAGTAGGGACTCAGCCCAAATCCGATACATGTGGGTCTCAGCCCAAAACCAATATATGTGGGACTTAGCCCAAAATTCCATTTCAAGTGGGACTCAGCCCAAAACCAATCCTCGGCATCCTTGATACCTGACATCGTAGATGTCACAATCACACCACTGTCACGGTTCCAAGCTACGCGTACTACCCGAGGTCTTAAATCCCAAGTCTCCCTAGGGTCCACCCAGGTCAATGAACCGCAGATCAATGACCCTTCTTGGGGGGAGGTTTTAACCTTTAGCAATCCCGCTACTGAGTCACTATACGGACCAGTCGCTCCATGAAATGACCCCTCACAGGCAATGCCCCGTGACTACTCCAGGATACTACAAGACGTCTGGAGGAGATAACCCGCCACTCTAGGATACTATGGGACGTTTGGAGGGCATCCGTTTATGAAGATGGTATACGAAAAACCGTTTCAAATCATTCAAAGGGCTATGCCCGGATTTTCCATAAAACCATCACAAATCCAAATATAAGTCCCTGACCCGAAATCATGTTTATAAACCATAACTGGGCCTTATGCCCGATATCATAACCAACTGGGCCTCAAGCCCAAATTCGTAAACCAACGGGGCCCCCGGCTCGATCATATAACTCAAATGGGCCTCCACCTCGATTTCTCATTAAATCAAATGGACTCCAAGTCCGGTAGTTTCCAATCAAATGGGTCTCATGCCCGATTCCATGTTTCCAAATCCAAAACCTTTCCATAAAATCATCATAGAAATGCTAGAACGTATAAGCACCGTATAAAATCGAAAACCTCGAAATACATACAAATACGTAAATACTAATACACCACAAACAAATGCACTCATGGCATCACAAAAAATGTTCATAAACTCATATAAAACATTTATGCATGCATCAATTTAGAAAACAAGGTCCACTCACAGACCATCCATGCGGCGCCTCGATACGCGCGCCACACGCCTCTCCCGGGCCAATCATTGTCTCCGGGGTTCCCAAACCTGTCCAAATCATACTAGACGGTTACTAACCACTTAAATAACCCCCCATAAAAGTCCCCTAATTTTTTGAGATTTTAAACTATTTATAAACTCGATCCTAAACCTTCGGACATGCCGAACTATATCTAAACGATATCCGATCGACCCGAAACCTGTCCCAAAATGTTGGTTACATCAAATAAATTAAAGCATGTGTTGACCGTGACCTGAGACAAGGCCGCACGGACCCTCACGCGCCACCCAAAGGGGCTGCGCATGGGCTTCACGCGCCTGCTCCCAGTCTTATTCAACCTTCGGTAGACCCGGTCCGGACCGGGTCTTTGGTTTTCAGTCTGGTCCAACCGGCGAGATCGGTCCAGCCTATATCTCCCCTATTTTCGACCCAATTTCGATCCTTCCAATTCTAATCTCTTCCTCTTTTCATTTCCTATCATCCCATATGATAAAAACCATGAAAATGGGCCTGTAAATTACCTGGTTCAATGGAAGAACATGCCCTGTTTTTCCTCCTCTGTTTTTTGCCGTCTCCGACCACCTCAGCCACCGTTTTTGATCCTCCCTGACTCGTAGGGATCCCATGAACATCATCTACCTATTAGAAACTTTCCAAAACGTACAGAACTAAAACTCAAATTTTGAATTAAATGTTTCTAGGGTTATCTTCCTCCCGTGGTTCCACCGCCGTCCACGACGGCTCAAGCAGCACACAACCACCATCCTCATCACTCACATCCTCAGTCTCAGTCTCTCAAGGCCCTTAGTTAATCAACAAGGGAAGGGGTGGGTTGTGGTAGGTGGTTCCAATAAGATCGGGTGAACCGTGGAAAATGAGAAAATGGGGATATGCATGTATCAATCATGGTGAACAATAGGTGAATGAAACTTGTCATTCATTCATTGGGCCTGCCCTTAAATATTTACGCCCACTTAATGACAAAAGTCCATTCGTCTCGTAACTTGTGCAATAGTTCCTCGGAATATCCGTGAACCATAACTTTCTCGTCGAATGTTCGATTTCGACGTGCCGCCTGTTTACGGACTCGTATCGACCCGATCGACGTAACGGTCCTTGGCCCTTGGGCATCGGACCTCCCGGGTCAAAAGTTAATTTTCCACCCACATTCAAGGGTGAAATTATAATTTCGCCCTGAACGTCCGTTAATCCTCGGCTTATCCCTGATTAGCCTCACTAATCCATAATTAACCTTAATAAATCCTTAAAATTAGGGACGGGTAATTACAAACTTCCTTGCTTAAAGAATTTCATCCTCGAAATTCCAACCGACCCAATTCCACAACCAAACTATGGAATCCAATCATGTCCCAACTCGGCACTCTCGTGTAATCATACACGTCCGCCACAAACGCTGTACTCGTCTATACATACTGTCACCAGAGCTTCCAAAGCTCCAACTCACTCTCAAGAACCACACTTCGGCTCATAAGTCTCACTCGAAACTCTGACATTCGTCGATATCGCCTGTCACTAGCCTTGATAGGTCTGCTAAACTAAGCTGACATCCCAGTCGACTTTTCAACCTGATGGTTCTTCTTATATGACAATTGAAGTTACCCTTTTAGTTTGACGACCTTTATTATCCAATATTTAGCCTGACATCTTGCGTCAGCGTCTGATCAGACAATCATCCCCTAGATCATGTCGTCCCAATGACACAAATACCACCTTGCAGGCAATACTAAAACTTGCGGCATTTACTGACCTCGGTACTCATACTAGCCAACACGCTCGTTTTCTCATACTCATACTGACTCCCACTAGAGTCCCATCAATCCTTACCAATCTGAACGCATCGGATACCGATTACATCCATCACCACCATATGTCACAACCATGACCAGTTGGTAGCTCCCGGCTCCACTGCGCTTCCGTAGCGCTACTCTGATCTCGACTCGCTCTCGAGTCCCTATATCGTATCTCATGTCACTCAACCATGCTCAGCGACACTCAGCGACCCCCACTGAGTCTTGACTCGTCTCAAGTCTCAATTGTCGCCTCACATACTCCGTCGAATTACATTCGACATCTCACTCATCCTAGGTGTATCTGGACCCCGTCGAATACTTGTCTCAGCAGAGGTATCACGTCTGCACTGTAGGGTTCCCTTAGTCATCCACGACTTGAGACCCCGCTTAAATTAATCACTGAACCCTACCAATGCACTTTGCGCAAGCACACAGTAATCGACATCCATTCATCGTATCATCATGTCAGAACATATCCGATCATAATCCCCGTCAAACTGTCACCATCACATGTCCATCTGATAAAGTTCTCACCTTCTCTGGAAATTCTAATCCCAAGCATATCGGTTACTGTGGTTAATTTCCTCGTCCAACGTGCACTACTCACAGGTGCATCAACATCATGTCAATCATCAAGGCACTACACGACACGTTCAAGGACTGCACTCTGGCACGTCCAACCACATACTACCGTCCATGCTCCAACCATGGCTTGGACCTCAACCGTCCGTCACCAGGCGAACATCAATCTGTCACAATCTCTACTCTCATATCCAACCTGAGGTATCAGCTATTCATCTTTCCTGATCGATATCCTCGTATCGTTCTCGTCTCATATTTATCCACATATCTAACCTCCATCATCTCAATCATCATGATCGTGATTACACTACTCAATCTGCCTCACCTCGATCCACCATGGGTCCACTACCTCAGACTCACTCGTCACATCCGGTGCCGCTCCATACCATCATCTCGTCAAGTCATTCAAATTCAACTCACAGTCTAGGTGTTCGGTTCTTGCACCCTCTTTGAACCCTTAACTATCATATCACTCCTCGTCATCCCACCTAGGGAAGAATCCAGGAGAATACATGTAAGGACCCGTCCCGGGGGTCGGGATTAGTGAAGTGATTAGTGACGGATTAGTGAGGTTAATCGGTGGTTAGTTGGTTACTGTTACACATTAGGCGTAGAAGGACGATTTTGCCCCTAGTATGGACAAATTGTTGACTTTTAGTTCGAGCGGTCAATTGGGCATTGACCGATGACTGTGACGTAGTTTAGGACGTCACTAGTCCGTAGACAGGTGGCACTCCGACGTCCGGGGAAAAAGTTATGATGTTCGGAAGGTTGAGGGTACTTTTGTAATTTGGTTACAATAGGGGAAAAATTTGACTTTTTGTACGATAGGGTTTTTACACATAGACCGAGGACCATTAGGTATATTTCGACGTCCTGAGTACAACGACAGGCAGTATGCCATCATCGGACATGGGACGGTTAAGATATGGGTCTAGGAACGCGAGGGATAAAACGGTAAATTGTGCAATGAAGGATAAATGGGTCTTTTGTTGCATAGGGATGTGTCCCCAGTAAGAGTGGGACACTTGGCTGCAATTGAAAGGGACGACGACCAGGATTGAGCCACCTGGCAAAGTCTGGATGGTGGTAGAAGGTGGTACAAACCGCCTTAACGTCTGTTTAAATAGACTTATGTCCTGTGCACGGGCTAGGAGGAACAAAATGGAAAAAAAAATAGAGAAGGATAGTGCGTTGAGTGAGCCACCGTGAAATTATGCCCAAATTAATCGTCCAGTGTTAGTAATTACGGTGAGGGAAGGTGAAAAACGAGGAGGAGCGGCCGTGGAAGCCGTCGTGGACGGTGGGGAGTTCAAATTCTGAAAAACAGAGATGCACGGGTCCCTGCAAAGGAAACCCCTCAAATCCTCATCAACAGCCTACGGTCTGTAAATAGAAAATGGAAAGGGTGAGGAGACAAGCTCCTTGGACTCAAATTCGACGCAAAAGAGGGATGGTAAGTTAGGCACCCGTCGAAATCGTTTTTGGATTCAAGAATGGCAAAGTCTGTTTTAAGGATTGATAGCCTCTTTGTTTGTTTGCACAAGGTTTCTGGAGGTAAAAGAGGAAGTTTGCATTTGGAATCATAGCTTGAGACGGCCAGAGTGACGAGGACTCAGAGGAGGCAGTTCGGGTTTCCTTAGTCGACTTGGGCAGGTAAAAACATGTCTAGGTTTCACGATTTAATTAGTTAAAACAATTAATTAGGGTTGGACGAATTTAATGGAATCAAAAGGAAAAAGAAAGAACCAGGAATAGACGAAAATCGGGTACGCTGGTCCAGTTGAACCGGTCGGTCCGAACTGGTCTGTCCCAAGGTAGGGGACGACACTGTAGCAGCGCGTGAGGCCAACGCGCAGTCCCTTTGGGCGGCGCGTGTGGGCACGTGGCTCAGCTTTCGAGGATGGTTTCAACATGACTTTTAAAGTATTTTATGTAACGAACATTTTGGCGCTAGTTTCGAGTCAATCGGACATCGGCTTGATATGTTTCGGGCTGTCCGAAGGTTTTAAGCCTCGGTCAAAAATAGCTAAAAATACGAGAAAATTATGGGGTTTTAGTACGATCTTTGTGAAGTAGTTAGTGACCTATTTATGGGATTTGGACAGGTTTGGGAAAGCCGAGGATAGCGAAATGGCCGGGAACGGCGTAAGTGCACACATATCGAGGCCACGCCGAAGTGGTCTGTGAGTGGACTTTGATTTCTAACTCTTGATGCATGAATATATGTTTTTATATGTTTTCTATACGTGATTCTATGATTTGATTTATGATCTTGATGGTTTACGGTTTTGCACATTTTTCGAGGAAATTACGGAAATTCACGTTTTACGATAAGTTGATGGATATTGTGATTTGAATCTGGTTTTAATGATTTGATTTCGGGATTTGAAATACGATTTGATTTCAAAGAAAGTAAAAGGATTTTGGAAAAGGTTTCCGGGCTTAAAGCCCAGTTCAAAAAGTGGTTTTGAGAAACGTGATTTCAGGTTTTTGAATCGGAATTCCGGATGACGATTCGGGATTCGATTCGGGACTTGGAAGTGGATTCTGGGTTTGGGTTCAGAATGGTTATTCCGGATTCCGGCTTACGGACTGACGGTTGCGGACTCGGATCTGGAAATGAGATGGATATGAGTTTTGGGTTTGAATGCGGGATCCTGATGAGACTGTTGATTCAGAAATGGATTTAGAAATGGTTTTTCAAACGGTTTTGGATTGGATTTGCTGGATCTGGTTATTGAGTTTAAAGACCCGGATTGAGTTTAAAGACTTGGGAGTTTAAAGACTCGGATAGATCCAGCAGGTTCGATGAACGGAAATGTGGCATGGTTTCAATAATGGTTTTCTGAGGTTTTGGGCTATGCCCGGATGAAATGGTTTTCGATGGTTTTGGGCTGAGGCCTGAGATTTGTAAAAGGAAAATGTGTTTGGTTTTTGTACATGGTTTTGTGACATACCTTGGATATGCATGCATTGGTTTTTGAAACGGAGGGTATAAATGTAATTGTGTTTTCTGTATCGTACACACTCGCTACTTCGGTGTCAACCACAAGTTTCCCAACTCAACTCTACTAGCCATAAGGCTCCTCATCTTCTATAGTTCACAACTACGCTTCCGCTGTGCTACTCTGATCAACCCACGGCATCCTGACCGTTCGTCCTGGTTCATGACCTACCCATGGTCATCCTTACCTTGCTCGGCATACGAACCCTCATCCAGAGTCATCCACCAGGCAACCACTACCTCGGCTGCACCTAGCAGCACCATTTCTGATCCGGCCGTAAGTCGGCCCAAACCACGAGGATTACGGTACCACAAACCTCAACTCACAGTTTCCCTTATCATCCCCGTCGTCCGGGTTATCCAAACCCTCAACTGCCCTTGGTTCACTGCAACCTTACCACTCTGGTCGTCACACCCGACTAAGACCATAACTAGGGGGGGAAAATGCCTCGAGTCTCACAGTAGTTCCTAGACCCTGCCATCAAGGCATCCGGCTACTCGTAGCCGCACAATTCCAACTCAACCCAACTAACCAAAGGTCACCAATCCATCCGATCAACATCCAAACACTATCCGGCCCAACCGGTCATCGTCAATCGGCCTCCTCGGCCTACGTATCTCTCTAACTCAAGGAGCTACTCTCAGGCCCCTTCCAGGTTAACCCTGCTCGTGAATCTCTGACCCTTATGGTCCATCCATCAAGCAAGACCAGTGCCAACACACTAACCGTTCCGGCCTTAAGTCGACGTACGTCACACCTCGTACCGCGTATCGAGCGACTAACACCCTTAATCGCTGTTATCTAACCACCTCGAGTGTACTATCATTGTTGTATCCAGGTTGCTGTCGGGCTGTTCCGTGTCGAGACATCACATCCACAGTAGCATCACACCACTCAAGTCGACTAACCAACGATTCTGAGAACCAAACCTCACTCAGAACACCCGAAACCTCGCTCTGATACCAATTTTCAGGGCCCACCCCTAAACCCCCAAGATTAGGGACTAAACCCTGCTCCCGTCTGACTTACGCATGACATGAATGCCAGACTGCCGTCTAACCTCCATGTGACATGTAAGTCGGACCAGGGATTCTCGACTCCAGCCATCCGAACTACTGTGGATCAAGGGTATGATGTCTCCATCTCTCTCGACCAACAGCCCGCGCCACAACAACCGGGAGGGTATCGAAAACACGAAAAGAATGTGAGTGGACAAAAATAAAGTATAATTTAGAAAACAGTTCAATAAAAAAATTACAGTTATACCCTCCGTTTTAAAAACCAATGCATGCATATCAAGGTATGTCATAAAACCATGAAAGAAAACCAAACACATTTTCCTTTTTCTCAAGTCCCGGGCCTCAGCCCAAAACCATCGAAAACCATTCTTTGAAAACCATCGTCATCAAATCTCAGTGAAATCTAAAACACATTTAAAGCCACATTTTCATCCCTCGAACCTGCTGGATCTATCCGAGTCTTTAAAGTCCCGAGTCTTTAAACTCAATCCAGGCCTCAATATAATCCGAGTCTTTAAACTCCCGAGTCTTTAAACTCAACAGGCCTACGGGGGAAAATATCAATATCCGAGTCTTTAAACTCAATCCGGGTCTTTAAACCCAATCCGGGCCCGTCCTCCGTCAATCATAATCGGGGTCTTTAAACCCAATAACCAGATCCAGTAAATCCAATCCAAAACATTTGAAAACCTTTTTCCATTTCCGAATCCGAATCCGCAATATCATCAGGATCCCGAATCCAAACCCAGAACTCATATCCATCTCCTTTCCAGATCCGAGTCCACAACCATCATTCTGTAACCTAGCATCCGGAATAATCATTGTGAACCCAAACGCAGAATCCACTTTCAATTCCCGAATCGAATCCCTAAACGTCATCCGGAATTCCGATTCCAAAACCCGAAATCACATTTCTCAAAACCATTTTCTGAACTGGGCTTCAAGCCCGAAATCACTTTCCAAAATCCTTTTACTTTCATTGAAATCAAATCAAATTTCAAATCCCTAAATCAAATCATTAAAACCAGGTTCAAATCACAATATCCATCAAAATCTCGTAAAACGTGAAATACCGTCATTTCCTCGAAAAATGTGTAAAAACCGTAAACCATCACAATCACAAATCAAATCATATAATCAAGTATAGAAAACATATAAAAACATACATGCATGCATCAAGATTTAGAAAGCAAAGTCCACTCACAGACCATTTCGGCGTCGCCACGATACGTGCGCACTTACGCCGTCCCCAACCATTCCGCTATCCTCGGCTTCCCGAACCTGTCCAAAGCCCACAACGAGGTTACTAACTACTTCACACAAGTCCTACTCAAGTCCCATAATTTTCCCGAACTTCTAACCGTACTTAAAAGGAATCCTAAACCTTCGATCCTGTAGAACTAACCCGAAACAACGTCCGATTGTCTCGAAACTTATCCCAATAGATTCGTTACAACGATTAGACCAAAAACCTAGTTGACCACTTCCCCGGAAACTGCAGCACGCGCCCCCACGCACCACCCAAAGTGGCTACGCGTGGGCCTCACGCGCCTGCACAGGAACACTGTTCATCTTCTTCCTCAGCCGTTCGACCGGTCTGAACCGGCGAGGGCGGTTCTTCGCCATTTCTCTTCCGTTTCCAATCCTACTTCCACCAAAAGCTTCGTCCTCATCCTAGCAACTAATTCCAATCCTAAAAACTCGGCATTAAAACCTAAAACTCACCTCCCTAAGCTCGAACAAAACTCAGACAAAAGCCCTATTTCTACTTCCGACCACCCGTGCAATCCCCCGTCACGGTTTCGACCTCTACAGCTTCCTAAAGACCTATTGAAAACACTAGAACTCACCAAACACCTCGACTCAGCCCTAAAAGCCACGACTTCCAGTTTGAAACCAAACGGCAAAATAGAGTAATCAGAGGGGATTCAAGAAATTACCTGTTCTTAGACCGCCATCGTGAACTCCGCTGGGTCTGCTTGACTCTCCTCAAGCCTCTCGACACCACCATGGGTTCAATTTGACGGTTTGGTCACTGGAAATGCACAACCGTGCATGGTGGTTTCTCTGGTTTTTCCTCCTTGTTTCTCGGGTTCTGCTCACACGATCACACTCAAGTTTCCACCCAGAACCACTCACTAGCTCTCCCTTCGTCTCTGCTCACTCACTCGATTACCTAAACACACAAACACACACTGCAATCGATCACTTCCTCTCTCAATCTCAGTCTCTGTTTCTCTCCAGCACAAACACAACACGACTCACCCATTTTAATTTCACCGTGCACAAACACTAGAACCCACTAGATACAGGCCACCTGTCACAATCCTATGGTCCCTAACTCAAAATATCCAATCCCTCATGTACACTTGTCCCAATCTGGTTTGCACAATTCCCAATGTGCAAAAAGACCAAAATGCCCTTGTGAAGCAAAATTACTATTTTGCCCTTCGTCGTTCTAGACCCGTAACTTGTTCGTCCTACGTCCGATGAAAGTATGCCGCCTGTCGTTGAACTCAGGACGACGGGATCTACCTAACGGTCCTCGGTCTACGTGTAAAAACCCTATCGTGCTTAAAGTCAACTTTTCTCCCTATTTTAACCAAATTACAGTGATGCCCCCAACCTTCCGAACATCATAACTTCCTCCTCGGATGTCGGAATCGGGCATGCCACCTGTCTACGAACTCGTGACGTCCCAAACTACGTCATAATCATTGGTCAATGCCTAATTGACTACTCGAACTAAAAGTCAACATTTTTCCCAAACTAGGGGCAAAATCGTCATTCTGCTCCCAAAGTCCAAAAGTAACCAACTAACCACCGATTAACTTCACTACTCCATTACTAATCACTTCACTAATCCCGACTCACGGGACGGGTCATTACAATCTACCCCCTTAAAAGAATTTCGTCCTCTAAATTCCGTATCTCGTACCCTAGGTGTGGGGTCTCCTACCCGGTAGTCAACTCTTGCCTAAACATGTAACACCCCGGAAATTCGAGGATTTCCATATTGTAATTTAATGTGTGATTTGACGATTTTACCCATGTGAATGGTATGGTCAAGTGTTGACTTTTTGATTGATGAACTAAATGGACCTTGACCTATGACCGTGACGTAGTTCGGGACGTCACGAGTTCATAGACAGGTGGCACGTCCAATTCGGACGATCAGGGTAAAAGTTATGACTATCGGAAGTTCAGGGGCATTACCGTAATTTGGACTCTCGGGGGGAAAATGTTGACTTTTCTCTTGACAACTAATTTTCAGTTGACTCAAGGACCGTTGGGTAGGCCTCGACGTCCTGAGTCCGTAGACAGGCGGCACGCCGAAATCGGACTTCGTACGAGGAAGTTATGGTCAGAAACGTGAATTCGGGAAGTTCGTGTCTCGGTTTTCGTGTCGAATATTAAATTCAGGAAATCTGATTGGAGGACATCTGGTGAGTGACAAGTGTCACTCACCCATTGGCTAGATTGGATCAGATCCACTATTGGATTAATTATCATTTAAATCTGCTTTAAATTACAGCCCTTAGATCTGAAATCCCTTGATTTGATCTCAGCCTTTGATCTCATTCTGAGATTTAATCCTGGCCCTTGATTCATTTTCCTATTCAGTATTAAAAGTCCATGAGTTCATGCACCCATGTGTTCATTCCCTTAACCGTGTGTGCGATTTCTCCCTGGAACCAGCCCATCAGCCACCACCACTCAACCCCACACCTCAGACAACCAGCAGCCACACCCCTGACGCCGGCCACCGCTCCACGGCCACCCTGCACGGCGGCATCCTTCCAAACCCGTGAAGGAAACCCGCGGAACCCAAGTCACCAAACCATCCCAACCATTGATCTAGGCCTGGAACCAACGTGCGGTTGTGATCACCGTGACTACTGGACGGCAAGGAGCTGACCCTGACAGTGTACGGCGGCGACACGGCGGCGTTCGGACGTTAAACCCGTAGGTAACCATTTTCCTTCCCGGCTTCAAAACACCTGGTTGTGACGTTGACATCATTGAGTTGTTGTTAGGACTCGTCTAGGTGACCTTGACGACCATTTTGGAACCAGGACCAGGGCTGAACAACCGTCGACTCACCGGGAAGGATTACCAGAACCAGCAACCAAGCTTTCCGTCGAGTTTCAGGTAACCTCCTAGACCTAAAACCTAATTCTAATTACATAGAACCAATCTAGGGACTAGGACGAGTATTTAGGAATTGAAAGGACTGAAAATGACCCAGAAATGAAGGAATGGCAACCGGGTCTCGATCGCGGGTCTGATCGACCCGAGTTGCAGGAAAACGGGTCAACCCGTCTGATGACAGTGGTGCTGACGTGGCACCCTGTCAGTCTGTCAGATGACGTGGACCAACCGTGAGCCGACACGTGTCACATGTCAGTGCACAGTCAGCACTGACATGTCAGTGACGTGGACCAGTCAGGGACTGCCACGTGTCACTGACATGTCAGTGACGTGGACCAGTGCCGTGCTGACACGTGGCACATGTCTGATCTGACACGTGGTCTGACAGATCAGTGTGGTGGACCAATCAGATGTTGACACGTGGCACCTGTCAGAGTCTGACATGTCAGACCTGACAGCTGTCAGATGACGTCAGCATGACGTCATGCTGACGTCAGCAGTGACGTCAGCGATGACGTAAGCAGGAACTGTTCATGCGTTGACCGCCGCGTTGACCGGCGCGTGGGGGCGCGTGTGAACAGTGTTTCTGGTGGGACCACCACCATTCTTTAGGTTTCGACGATCCGGATCCAATGGCGGTGGTTTCGGGTCGATCGGAGATCCTTAAGCTGGTCAAAATAAGGTTTATTGCCTTGGAAAGCGCGTTCGGGCGGCTTTCCCGGGTCGGTTTCGACCGAGACTTTCATGGTTGAATGTTGGGGGTTTAATTTGACCTTTACGAATACTTGGACTTGACAGGGATTGTACATTTGTACCAGGACGAGGGTATACGTTCGGTTTCTAGCAGGATTGTACTGTGAGTGGGCCATTTTCTTAAACCCTTGTGTGCATAAATGTTTTCTGGTTTTATTATACTTATTCACATGCTAAAACAATGATGGTTTTGATGATATGGAAAATATGGTTATGGCACGTTTCACGGTATTTGGGCTTGAGACCCGTCCGATGAAACTGAATGATTGGTTCGGATTCTACCTATGTATATATATGTTTGCATGTGGATATCAATAAAATGTATTTGTTACTGCACTGTATAGATCCTTCCATATTATATTGTCTCCTCCGGATGAGGTACCCCGGAGAGGTCACGGACGTCTAGTACGTCCCGCGTCTATGACGCTAAGCATCGGGGATGCTGTACCCGAACGGGGTTCGGGGATTGAACTCGGAAATTGAGACCCGAGTGGCACGCGTAGCCTTGTGATTGTGACCTTATTGGACGTCAGGGACGTCAGACATCAGGGATGTCGGGATTGGAGTGTATAGTGCAGCAACTAAAATTATGGTTATGGTTTTATTATATGCCTTATGGTTCATATTATATGGTTATTGATTTTGAATTATGTTGCACGCATGTTTGGAAAACGGAGGGGTAACTTATATGTTTTAATTACCAACGATTTCATAAACTTGTGTTTCGGTCCACTCACCCTTAATGTTTTTGATAACCCCTCCAGGTCGGGAAACTGAGATAGAGGAGGAACCAGAGGCTGAGGCATAGATCTACTTCTGCGTACCTGAACCCCTGCTGGGCGGTGTACCCGCAGGATTACTTTAGAGTCGTGCTCGCAAATTTGTAATTTTGGATTTTATCCCTTGTCTGACATTCGTTTAATTCGGATTTTATGTATGACTTTAATTTGGTTATTTATGCTTTTAAATGTTTGAGGTTAAAATTGGTATGAATTATGGGGTGTCAGACGGGAGCAGGGCACGTCCCCTTGCGGTCCCTGTGGGATCGGGGCGGGTCCTGTCAGCTTGGTATCAGAGCACTAGGTTGTGGTCAGTACTAGGGTATTGGTCTGCATGATAGACTAGCGATTAGTACTAGTTACTTTTCGACTTTTAAGAATATTGTTTTCTGATCTATGCCTCTTGACAGTTGGTTATGCCTCCTAGGAGAATTCCGCATACTCGAACGGACGAGGATCTAGAAAGAGAGATGGAATGCGCGAGCATCGAAAGGGCTCAACGTTTGGGAGCCACTCCTTTCTGCGGGGGATCAAACCCCGAGGATGCTCACGACTGGATCACCAAGTGGGAGAGGATCTTCTCGGTGATGCACTGCCCTCCGGGCGAACGAGTGACTCTGGCGGCCTTCTTACTGGAGGGAGGAGCCTACCAGTGGTGGCATGGACTCGAAATGTCCGGGTGGTCTGTCCATACCACTACCTGGGAAGCTTTCCGTTCCAGGTTTCTGGACCAGTACTACCCGCGATCCTTTCGCGCGGCGCGGGAGGCGGAATTCCTGCGGCTGGAGCAGGGTGACATGTCTGTTTCAGACTACGAGCAAACATTCGGGAGACTTTCCCGGTTCGCTGCCTCATTCGTAAGCACGGAGGAGGACAAATGCCAGCGGTTTGAGCTTGGACTCCGAGGGGAGATCCGGGCCAGTGTGACTGCTACCACTCATGCTTCTCTGAGGGATATGGTCGACGCAGCGGTGCGTGTCAAGGCCAGTCTGGCGGCACACCAATCACGACAACCTTCGGGGGAGGGGCGACGTCAGGATCGCCCACATCATGGGCCATCGGGCCGAAAGAACAACAGGGGAGGGAGCTACAGGGGAGCACCCTCATCCTTCAAGGGTCGTGGCTGGTCGGGTCGACGTGGAGGCTCTCAGGGCAGAGGATCTGGACACAACTCTGGGCAGCACTCATCTTGGAGTGGTGCATCTGGTGGGCATTCGGGAGGCCAAGGCCAGTAACTTGTTTTGCTTGCGGAGAGGAAGGCCACTATGCCTGTGATTGTCCGCAGTTGTCCAAAAACAACGACGCTGGGGGCTCGAGTGTGGTGCAGAGCACGGCGTCCCACACTAACGGAGGTCGCGGTCAGGGAGGTGACCGTGGTGCTGGACGTGGCGCGCGCGGGCGCGAACGGAACGGAGGGCCGAGGGCCCAAGTGTTTGCAATGACCCAGCAGCAGGCGAGGACTGCTCCAGGCGTGGTCACAGGTACACTACATATCTTTAATTTTCTTGTACGTGTATTAATGGATGCGGGGGCTACACATTCTTTTATTTCGAGGAGTTGTGCTGGTTTGCTTGATTGTGTAGTATCATCCTTAGATTGCGAAATGGGTGTTGGCACCCCGATGGGTACCGTGTACCTTGTGAATCAGGTGATTCGGAGGTGCCCGGTAAGAATTGAGGATGTGGATTTACCAGCAGACTTAATTATTCTGGATATCCACGACTTCGATATAATCCTAGGGATGGATTGGCTGTCGGAGCACGGATCGCTCATCGACTGCTGTAGCAAGCAAGTAATTTTGCGGAGCCCGGGTTTGCCGGAAGTTATCTTTCAGGGGGAACGTGATGGTTCGCCTCCTGAAGTGATTTCGTCACTTACTGCTACCAAACTTCTACGGAAGGGATGCCAGGGTTATCTGGCGCATGTCGTGTCGGAACGGGTCGATACTCCGGTTATCGACGAAATACCGGTGGTCTGTGAGTTTCCGGACGTATTCCCGGAAGACTTACCTGGATTGCCACCATCGCGGGAGATTGAGTTTACTATTGAACTACTCCCGGGTACCCGACCTATATCCCAGGCACCATACCGGATGGCGCCGGCCGAGTTACGAGAACTCAAGACTCAATTGCAGGAGTTGGTAGATTTGGGATATGTCCGACCGAGTACTTCACCGTGGGGAGCACCGGTGTTGTTCGTGAAGAAGAAGGAAGGAAGTCTCCGTTTATGTATTGATTATCGACAACTCAACAAGGTGACATTGAGGAACCAGTATCCTCTACCCAGGATCGATGACCTTTTCGACCAGTTGCGGGGAGCTCAGTGCTTCTCGAAAATTGATTTGCGGTCTGGGTATCACCAACTGAGGATTTCGGAGGAGGATATTCCGAAAACTGCTTTTCGAACCCGTTACGGGCACTACGAGTTCCTTGTTATGCCATTTGGTTTGACGAATGCTCCAGCAGCATTCATGGATCTGATGAACCGGGTCTTCCGACCCTACCTGGATAAGTTCGTGATTGTGTTCATCGATGATATTTTGGTATACTCGAGGAGTGCCCGTGCACATGAAGAACATCTACGGTTGGTCTTGGAGAGACTGAGACAAGAACAATTGTATGCCAAGCTGAGCAAGTGTCAGTTTTGGCTGAGCAGTATTGGTTTTCTGGGACACGTGATATCGACTGATGGGATTTGTGTGGATCCCCAGAAAACAGAAGTGGTGACCAACTGGGCTAAACCGACAACAGTGACCGAGGTGCGGAGTTTCGTCGGATTAGCGGGTTACTACCGGAGATTCGTGGAGGGTTTCTCCAAAATTGCTGCACCATTGACTCGTCTGACTCGGAAAGGAGTAAAGTTTATCTGGGACGAGCAGTGCGATCGGAGCTTTCAAGAGTTGAAGGATCGATTGACCACTGCACCTGTCCTTGCATTGCCGGACGACAGTGGAGAGTTTGTAGTTTTCAGTGATGCTTCACTGCAAGGGTTGGGCTGCGTGTTGATGCAAACTGGCAAGGTTATCGCCTATGCATCCCGGCAGCTGAAGACTCATGAGTTGAACTACCCTACCCATGATTTGGAGTTGGCGGCGGTGGTTCATGCTCTCAAGATCTGGAGACATTATCTGTTCGGCGCAACGTGTCGGATATACACCGACCACCAGAGTCTTAAATATTTATTCACTCAGAAGGAGCTCAACATGAGACAACGGAGATGGTTGGAGCTACTGAAGGACTATGACTGTACGATCGAGTACCATCCGGGTAAGGCCAATGTGGTGGCGGATGCACTCAGCAGGAAATCAGCAGGAACTATTGCACACCTAGGGATGGTGTATCTTCCCTTGCTGGTGGAACTCCGGAAGGCGGGAGTTATTTTGAGTACTGACGAGCATGGAGCTTTGTTGGCCAGCTTCCATGTGCGACCAGTACTGATTGATCGGATCATTGAAGCACAACTGCAGGATCCGATACTCTGTATTTACAGAATTGAGGTCGATGCAGATGGGAGACAGGATTTTACCATCCGGGACGATGGAGCACTGGTGAAATTGGGCCGTTTGTGCGTACCTGCAGTGGCAGAGTTACGGGCCGAGATACTTGAGGAGGCCCACAGTTCGGCCTATGCTATGCATCCGGGAGGTACAAAGATGTACCGTACCCTCCGGAACCATTATTGGTGGCCAGGAATGAAGAAGGATATTGCTGAGTTCGTGAGCAAATGCTTAACCTGTCAGCAGGTTAAGGCGGAACGGCAGAGACCGTATGGGGCTATGCAGCCACTTCCGATTCCTGAGTGGAAGTGGGATCACATCACCATGGACTTCGTCTTTAAGTTACCGAGGACTCAGAGTGGAGTGGACGGAGTATGGGTGATCGTGGATCGGTTAACCAAATCAGCCCATTTTCTGCCAGTTCAGGAAACCTATAAACCTAACCGACTGGCTCAGTTGTTTGTGAAGGAAATCATACGACTTCATGGTACGCCGGAATCGATCGTGTCTGATCGTGATCCGCGTTTCACTTCCAGGTTCTGGCGGAGTTTGCAAGCTACTTTGGGAACAACCTTACGTTTCAGTACTGCTTTCCATCCACAGACCGATGGACAGTCTGAAAGAACCATTCAAACCCTGGAGGACATGATGAGGTCATGTGTACTACAGTTTCAGGACTCTTGGGATACTCATTTTCCATTGATGGAATTCGCTTACAACAACAGCTATCAGGCAAGCATCGGGATGGCACCTTATGAGGCACTGTATGGTCGACAGTGCAGGACACCTATCTGCTGGACGGAGGTAGGAGAGCGAGCGGCTGTAGGGCCGGAGATAATGGACTTAACCATGGAAACTGTTCGCGTGATCAAGGAGAGATTGAGGGTGGCACAGGATCGCCAGAAGAGTTATGCCGACCGACGGATTCGAGACTTGGAGTTTGAAGTGGGAGATTTTGTCTTCCTGAAGTTGTCTCCGTGGAAAGGGATTATCCGTTTTGGCCGACGGGGGAAACTGAGTCCGCGTTTTATCGGACCTTATGAAATCGTGGAGAGAATTGGCAGAGTTGCATACAGATTGGCACTACCTCCAGAACTATCAAGAGTTCACGATGTTTTCCACGTATCGATGTTGCGGATGTACGTACGTGATGCTTCTCATGTACTTGGGGAACAACCTGTCGAACTACGGGAGGATTTGAGCTTTGAAGAACAACCAGTACAGATCTTGGATCGGAAAGACAAGGTACTACGACGGAAGACGATCCCTCTCGTGAAGATTCTCTGGAGAAACCAGAACGTGGAAGAAGCCACATGGGAGCCTGAGGCTCAGATGCGAGAACAATTTCCTCATTTGTTTCTTTGAAATTTCGGGACGAAATTTCTTAAGGGGGGAAGGTTGTAACACCCCGGAAATTCGAGGATTTCCATATTGTAATTTAATGTGTGATTTGACGATTTTACCCATGTGAATGGTATGGTCAAGTGTTGACTTTTTGATTGATGAACTAAATGGACCTTGACCTATGACCGTGACGTAGTTCGGGACGTCACGAGTTCATAGACAGGTGGCACGTCCAATTCGGACGATCAGGGTAAAAGTTATGACTATCGGAAGTTCAGGGGCATTACCGTAATTTGGACTCTCGGGGGGAAAATGTTGACTTTTCTCTTGACAACTAATTTTCAGTTGACTCAAGGACCGTTGGGTAGGCCTCGACGTCCTGAGTCCGTAGACAGGCGGCACGCCGAAATCGGACTTCGTACGAGGAAGTTATGGTCAGAAACGTGAATTCGGGAAGTTCGTGTCTCGGTTTTCGTGTCGAATATTAAATTCAGGAAATCTGATTGGAGGACATCTGGTGAGTGACAAGTGTCACTCACCCATTGGCTAGATTGGATCAGATCCACTATTGGATTAATTATCAATTAAATCTGCTTTAAATTACAGCCCTTAGATCTGAAATCCCTTGATTTGATCTCAGCCTTTGATCTCATTCTGAGATTTAATCCTGGCCCTTGATTCATTTTCCTATTCAGTATTAAAAGTCCATGAGTTCATGCACCCATGTGTTCATTCCCTTAACCGTGTGTGCGATTTCTCCCTGGAACCAGCCCATCAGCCACCACCACTCAACCCCACACCTCAGACAACCAGCAGCCACACCCCTGACGCCGGCCACCGCTCCACGGCCACCCTGCACGGCGGCATCCTTCCAAACCCGTGAAGGAAACCCGCGGAACCCAAGTCACCAAACCATCCCAACCATTGATCTAGGCCTGGAACCAACGTGCGGTTGTGATCACCGTGACTACTGGACGGCAAGGAGCTGACCCTGACAGTGTACGGCGGCGACACGGCGGCGTTCGGACGTTAAACCCGTAGGTAACCATTTTCCTTCCCGGCTTCAAAACACCTGGTTGTGACGTTGACATCATTGAGTTGTTGTTAGGACTCGTCTAGGTGACCTTGACGACCATTTTGGAACCAGGACCAGGGCTGAACAACTGTCGACTCACCGGGAAGGATTACCAGAACCAGCAACCAAGCTTTCCGTCGAGTTTCAGGTAACCTCCTAGACCTAAAACCTAATTCTAATTACATAGAACCAATCTAGGGACTAGGACGAGTATTTAGGAATTGAAAGGACTGAAAATGACCCAGAAATGAAGGAATGGCAACCGGGTCTCGATCGCGGGTCTGATCGACCCGAGTTGCAGGAAAACGGGTCAACCCGTCTGATGACAGTGGTGCTGACGTGGCACCCTGTCAGTCTGTCAGATGACGTGGACCAACCGTGAGCCGACACGTGTCACATGTCAGTGCACAGTCAGCACTGACATGTCAGTGACGTGGACCAGTCAGGGACTGCCACGTGTCACTGACATGTCAGTGACGTGGACCAGTGCCGTGCTGACACGTGGCACATGTCTGATCTGACACGTGGTCTGACAGATCAGTGTGGTGGACCAATCAGATGTTGACACATGGCACCTGTCAGAGTCTGACATGTCAGACCTGACAGCTGTCAGATGACGTCAGCATGACGTCATGCTGACGTCAGCAGTGACGTCAGCGATGACGTAAGCAGGAACTGTTCCTGCGTTGACCGCCGCGTTGACCGGCGCGTGGGGGCGCGTGTGAACAGTGTTTCTGGTGGGACCACCACCATTCTTTAGGTTTCGACGATCCGGATCCAATGGCGGTGGTTTCGGGTCGATCGGAGATCCTTAAGCTGGTCAAAATAAGGTTTATTGCCTTGGAAAGCGCGTTCGGGCGGCTTTCCCGGGTCGGTTTCGACCGAGACTTTCATGGTTGAATGTTGGGGGTTTAATTTGACCTTTACGAATACTTGGACTTGACAGGGATTGTACATTTGTACCAGGACGAGGGTATACGTTCGGTTTCTAGCAGGATTGTACTGTGAGTGGGCCATTTTCTTAAACCCTTGTGTGCATAAATGTTTTCTGGTTTTATTATACTTATTCACATGCTAAAACAATGATGGTTTTGATGATATGGAAAATATGGTTATGGCACGTTTCACGGTATTTGGGCTTGAGACCCGTCCGATGAAACTGAATGATTGGTTCGGATTCTACCTATGTATATATATGTTTGCATGTGGATATCAATAAAATGTATTTGTTACTGCACTGTATAGATCCTTCCATATTATATTGTCTCCTCCGGATGAGGTACCCCGGAGAGGTCACGGACGTCTAGTACGTCCCGCGTCTATGACGCTAAGCATCGGGGATGCTGTACCCGAACGGGGTTCGGGGATTGAACTCGGAAATTGAGACCCGAGTGGCACGCGTAGCCTTGTGATTGTGACCTTATTGGACGTCAGGGACGTCAGACATCAGGGATGTCGGGATTGGAATGTATAGTGCAGCAACTAAAATTATGGTTATGGTTTTATTATCTGCCTTATGGTTCATATTATATGGTTATTGATTTTGAATTATGTTGCACGCATGTTTGGAAAACGGAGGGGTAACTTATATGTTTTAATTACCAACGATTTCATAAACTTGTGTTTCGGTCCACTCACCCTTAATGTTTTTGATAACCCCTCCAGGTCGGGAAACTGAGATAGAGGAGGAACCAGAGGCTGAGGCATAGATCTACTTCTGCGTACCTGAACCCCTGCTGGGCGGTGTACCCGCAGGATTACTTTAGAGTCGTGCTCGCAAATTTGTAATTTTGGATTTTATCCCTTGTCTGGCATTCGTTTAATTCGGATTTTATGTATGACTTTAATTTGGTTATTTATGCTTTTAAATGTTTGAGGTTAAAATTGGTATGAATTATTGGGTGTCAGACGGGAGCAGGGCACGTCCCCTTGCGGTCCCTGTGGGATCGGGGCGGGTCCTGTCAAAACAACTGTTCTGAACAGTTCCCAACCTATCATCTCCACCTTGGGTATATCACAACACTCCTACTACTAGTTCAACACACCTTCATCTCCCTCGACTACTCCGACCGCCCTATCCAAATAAATCAACAAAGTCCTAAAGGCACTCCTAGATTGTGGGTTCTCTTCAATAACCTCATATCGATCAGTTGTAGTCACTCATTTCTCAGTTCCTTCCGTCATCCTTCAACGGAACTCACCATAACACTCGCTACACTCGGCGTCACCAAGTACCGCTCTACTTTGGAACACATTACAAGTTAAGGGAGGCTAAACTTGTGGTTGTGATCGTGTTTTCGATACCCTCCAGGTTGTTGCAACGCGGACTGTCGAACGAGAGAGTCGGAGACATCACCCGCACGATCCACAGGAGACGCAGCGCACCCTGAGAAGTTCAGAAGTTTGGATAGTTGGATCGAAAATCCCTTGTCCGACTTACGTGTCACATGGAGGTTGGACGTTTGTTTAGCCTTCGTGTCATTTGTATGTTAGACGGGAGAAAAGTTTAGCCCTTAATCCCGGGGGATTAGGAGTGGGCCCTATCAATTGGTATCAGAGCGAGGTTTTGGATGTTTTGCATGAGGTTTGGTTCCTAGAGGACTGTGGATGTGATGTCTCGACGCGGAACAGGCCGTCAACAACCTGGATACACTAGTGATAGTACGTTCGTGGTGGGTGATTAGATAGCAGCGATTGAGGGTGCTAGTCGCTTGATACGCGGTACGAGGTAAGACGTATGTCAGCTTAGGGTCGGAAGTGCGTTGGCACTGGTGTTGGTGTTACTTGCTGGATGGACCATCGGGTCGGAGATACGGATAAAGAAGCTTAGTCGGCTTGTGGGGCCGAGAGTAGCCGTTGAGCTAGTGAGATGTGTTGGTTAGGAAAGTCGCGATAAGGGATGGTTTTAGTCAAGTGTGACGACCTGAGTAGTAATTGCGGGTTTGGATAACCCGGACGACGAGGGTGATTTGAGGAACCCCAGAGTAAGTGGTTAGGTGAAAACCGTGAGTCGGGGTTGTTGTAAATGGACAAGTTCAGAAGAGGGAGGTGTTGGTGTTGGTTGAGCATCTGAGTAGATGAGGGATGTTAGTTTCCCCGACCTGGGCGTCGATTGAGGGTTTGGCTCAGTGCAAGCAGAAGTTCAGGCTTAGAGGATTGTGAACCTTAGAATAGAGAGTACTGGAGTGGTAGTGTGGTGGACCTCTGCCTTGTGTTGGATCGAGTTAGGTGGATCTGGTCGGGTTTGACCATCTGTGAGGATGATTGTGGAGACATGGAGATGCCAAGGTCGCCGAGGTTGTCCTAAGTTGGAGTAAGGTCGGATGACTTGTGATGTTCTAGTTAAGGACTATGGTGAATTTCGCTGAAGGAGGATGGAAGGAACTGGAAAGGAGTGACTCTAACTGATCGATATGAGGTTATTGAGAGAACCCACAATCTAGGAGTGCCTTTAGGACTTTGTTGATTTATTCCGACAGGGCGGTCGGAGCAGTTGAGGGAGATGAAGGTAAGTAGTGAGTTGGGTAGTGGTTAAGTTACCAAGAGACCGGGAGTCTGGGGAGGACGAGAGAGAGTGTCAGAACTGTCGAACTAGTAATAGGAGTGTTGTGGCGTATCTAGAATAGTTGTTGTTGTGTAAGCGTTTACCACCAGATAAGAGACCCCAGGTGTGAGGTACGAGCTGCGGAATTTCGGGGACGAAATTCTTTTAAGGATGGCAGATTGTAAGGACCCATCCCTGGAGTCGGGATTAGTGAAGTGATTAGTGACGGATTAGTGAGGTTAATCGGTGGTTAGTTGGTTACCGTTGGACATTAGGCGTAGAAGGACGATTTTGCCCCTAGTATGGGCAAATTGTTGACTTTTAGTTCGAGCGGTCAATTGGGCATTGATCGATGACTGTGACGTAGTTTGGGACGTCACGAGTCCATAGACAGGTGGCACGCTCGATTCCGACGTCCGAGGAAAAAGTTATGATGTTCGGTAGGTTGAGGGTACTTTCGTAATTTTGTTACAATAGGGGGAAAAGTTGACTTTTTGTACGACATGATTTTTACACGTAAACCGAGGACCGTCAGGTAGATTTCGACGTCCTGAGTACAACGACAGGCGGTATGCCATCATCGGACATGGGACGGTTAAGATATGGGTCTAGGAACGCGAGGGTTAAAACGGTAAATTGTACAATGAAGGGTAAATGGGTCTTTTGTTGCATAGGGATGTGTGCCCAGTAAGAGTGGGACACTTGGCTGCAATTGAAAGGGACGACCACCAGGATTGAGCCACCTGGCAAAGTCTGGATGGTGGTAGAATGTGGTACAAACCGCCTTAACGTCTATTTAAACAGACTTATGTCCTGTGCACGGGCTGGGAGGAACAAAATGGAAAGAAAAACAGAGAAGGATAGTGCATTGAGTGAGCCACCGTGAAATTATGCCCAAATTAATCGTCCAGTGTTAGTAATTACGGTGAAGGAAGGTGAAAAACAGAGATGGACGGGTCCCTGCGAAGGAAACCCCTAAAATCCTCATCTGTAGCCTACGGTCTGTAAATAGAAAATGGAAAGGGTGAGGAGACAAGCTCCTTGGACTCAAATTCGACGCAAAAGAGGGATGGTAAGTTAGGCACCCGTCGAAATTGTTTTTGGATTCAAGAATGGCAAAGTTTGTTTTAAGGATTGATAGCCTCTTTGTTTGTTTGTACAAGGTTTCTGGAGGTAAAAGAGGAAGTTTGCATTTGGAATCATGGCTTGAGACAGCCGGAGTGACGAGGACTCAGAGGAGGCAGTTCGGGTTTCCTTAGTCGACTTGGGCAGGTAAAAACATGTCTAGGTTTCACGATTTAATTACTTAAAACAATTAATTAGGGTTGGACAAATTTAATGGAATCAAAAGGATGAAGAAAGAACCAGGAATAGACGGAAATTGGGTACGCCGGTCCAGTTGAACCGGCCGGTCCGAACCGGTCTGTCCCAAGGTAGGGGACGACACTATAGCAGCGAGTGAGGCCCAGGCGCAGCCCCTTTGGGCGGCGCGTGTGGGCACGTGGCTTAGTTTTCGAGAATGGTTTCAACATGACTTTTAAATTATTTGATGTAACGAACATTTTGGCACTGGTTTCGAGTCAATCGGACATCGGCTCGATATGTTTCGGGCTGTCTGAAGGTTTTAATCCTGGTTAAAAATAGCTAAAAATACGGGAAAATTATGGGGTTTTAGTATGACCTTTGTGAAGTAGTTAGTGACCTCGTTATGGGATTTGGACAGGTTCGGGAAAGCCGAGGATAGCGAAATGGCCGGGAACGGCGTAAGTGCACGCATATCCAGGCGACGCCGAAATGGTCTGTGAGTGGACTTTGCTTTCTAACTCTTGATGCATGCATATATGTTTTCTATACCTGATTCTATGATTTGATTTATGATCTTGATGGTTTACGGTTTTGCACGTTTTTCGAGGAAATTACGGAAATTCACGTTTTATGATAAGTTGATGGATATTGTGATTTGAACCTGGTTTTAATGATTTGATTTCGGAATTTGAAATATGATTTGATTTCAAAGAAAGTAAAAGGATTTTGGAAAGGCTTTCCGGGCTTGAAGCCCAGTTCAAAAAGTGGTTTTGAGAAACGTGATTTCGGGTTTTTGAATCGGAATTCCGGATGACGATTCAGGATTCGATTCGGGACTCGGAAGTGCATTCCGGGTTTGGGTTCGGAATGGTTATTCCGTATGCCGGCTAACGGAATGATGGTTGCAGACTCAGATCTGGAAATGAGATGGATATGAGTTCTGGGTTTGAATGCGGGATCCTGATGAGATTGCGGATTCGGATTCGGAAATGGATTTAGAAATGGTTTTTTCAAACGGTTTTGGATAGGATTTGCTGGATCTGGTTATTGGGTTTAAAGACTCGGATTGAGTTTAAAGACTCGGGAGTTTAAAGACTCGGATAGATCTAGCAGGTTCGATGAACGGAAATGTGGTATGGTTTCAATAATGGTTTTCTGAGGTTTTGGGCCATGCCCGGATGAAATGGTTTTCGATGGTTTTGGGCTGAGGACCGAGATTTGAAAAAGGAAAATGTGTTTGGTTTTCGTACATGGTTTTGTGACATACCTTGTAAGGACCCGCCCTGGAAATTAGGGTTAAGATAGTGATTAAGATGGGATTAGTGAGCTTAATCGGCGGTTAGTTGGTTCCGATAGGTCCGTTAACGTAGAATGACGATTTTGCCCCTAGGTTGGGCAAATAGTTGAATTTTAGTTTGGCCGGTCAATTGGGTATTGACCGGTGACCGTGATGAAGTTCGGGACGTCACGAATCCGTAGACAGGTGGCACTCCCGATTCCGACATCCGAGGAGGAAGTTATGATGTTCGGAAGGTTGAGGGCATAACCGTAATTTGGTTAAAATAGGGGGAGAGTTGAGTTTTCGTACGATCGGGTTTTGACACATTGACCTAGGACCATTAGGTAGATCTCGTCGTCCTAAGTTCAACGACAGGCAGCACGTTTTCATTGGACTAGGGTGAGTAAGATACGGGTCTAGAACGGTAAGGGCAAAACAGTAATTTTTAACTTAGAGGGGTATTTTGGTCATTTGGCTGTTTGGGAATTGTGCAACCGGATTAGGACAAGTGTACAGGTTTAATAGGATATTTTTGGAAGGGGACCATTGGATGGTGACACGTGCAAGGTGTCTAGTGGGTTCTAGGGTGCACGGCTCCAATTATTTGGCTGTGTGTTCGTGTGTGTGTTCGAACAAGAGAGAAAACAGAGAGGTGAGGCGGTGAGGATTTTGATCGATTCAGTGAGTGTGTGAGGGTTTTGTGGACTAGTGAGAGTGACAGAGAGAAGACGGGAGGCTGGTGACTGGAATTGGCAGTGCAACTGTGCACGAATCACGGTGGTCGGAGGGTTCGATTTCTCTGGGAAACAGAGGGTTGTCGCAGGGATTGGTGGTGGTTGTGCCGTGTGTTAGTCCAATCCAAGCTAAGAGGGAGCTAGGACGGCTGAAGGAGACCCAGTGGACACCGTGGTGCACGGCGGTGCGAACGGCGGAGGACGAATCGACGGTAAGCTCAAATCCCCTATTTTTCCCTAATTACTTAAACCAATAGTCGTGGACTTAGGGGATGAGTCGAGGCGTTTGGTGAGTCCTGTTAGGTTCAGGAGGTTCCTAGGAGTCGTCTAGGGTGGTTGCCGTGGGGGAGTGTCGGGTTAGCCGGGAACCGAAACAGGGGTATCGGGCTGTTTTATTTCGAGGTTGAAGACGACGGCTTATAGGCTGTGTCGAGGTGTGAGAGTGAGAGGAATAGATTGCTTAGGACTGGACGGTGAAAATGGTGAAGAAAGGGAGGAAAACGATGAAGGTTTGGCAGAGAATCGGGTACATCGGTTCAGACCGGTTCACCCGTTGAAGACGACGATGAACAGTACTCTGTGTGCAGGCGCGTGAGGCCCACGCGCAGCCACTTTGGGCGGCGTGTGCAGGCGCGTGCGGTGGTTTCTGAGGTAAGTGTCAACTAGGTTTTTAGTCTAGGTGTTGTAACGAGTCTATTGGAATAAGTTTCAGGTTATTCGGACGTCGTTTGAGGTTAGTTCCGCGAGGTTGAAGGTTTAGGGTTCCGGTTCGTTACGTTTAGGACTCGAGGATTTTTGTGCGAAATTAGGAGAGTCTTAGTAGACGTGTTAGTGACGTACTTTGGTGACTTGTGACAGGATCGGTGACACGACCCATCCCAATCCCCCCGGGATTACCATGGAATGTGACGTGCTCCCGTCGGACAAGAGGCGTCCGACAAGGGATAACCGATTGCCTTTGCCCAACCGGGCTTCCAGAGTGCGTAAGGATCGATGGAGGAGGTGTGCGATGCTCAAGTCTCTGCTGCAGTCGTATCCGGAATCAACCTGAAGGGCATTAAAAACAAAGCTGTGAGTGGACGAAAATAAACAAGTCTGTTAAAACATTTATAAGACATTTATGCCCCTCAGTAAAATCATATGCATGCACCAAAAACCAATAATCCCATATTTATTTAGAAATAACCAATAGGGCCTTAGCCCGGAAACCAAAGCATATTTTCAATTTCCAAAAGTAAATCCAAGAGTTATTTCATAAATCCAGTAATATAAACCATAAGGCATATAATAATAACCATAACCATAATTTTAGTTGCTGCACTATACACTCCAATCCGACATCCCTGATGTCTGACGTCCCTGACGTCAATAAGGTCACAATCACAAGGCTACGCGTGCCACTCGGGTCTCAATTTCCGAGTTCAATCCCCGAACCCCGTTCGGGTACAGCATCCCCGATGCTTAGCGTCATAGACGCTGGACGTACTAGACGTCCGTGACCTCTCCGGGGTACCTCGCCGGAGGAGACAATATAATATGGAAGGATCTATACAGTGCAGTACCAAATACATTTTATTGATATCCACATGCAAAACATATAGGTATACATAGATAAAATCCGAACCAATCGTTACGTTTCGTCAAACGGGTCTCATGCCCAAATACCGTGAAACGTGCCATAACCGAAATATCATCAAAACCATTTATAGATTCCAGCATGTGAACATATATAAAATGTAAACCAGGAAACATTTATTCAATTCCATTTTAGGGTCCCCGACCCGCAATCACATGTAGAAATCAACTGGGCCCCTGGCCCAATTCCACAAGTTAACTGGGCCCCTGGCCCGATTTCATAATTCAACTGGGCCCCTGGCCCGATTTTACATTATTCAAGTTCGTAACCGTTTCATGAAATCATATCCAACCACATTTATGGAAGTCGGTGAAAATCCAGAAAATCTCGGTCTACGTGCAAATACGCAATTCACCTCGAAATGCGTGAAATCATTTAAAATTCACCGATATCCAAAGTAAATCATTTAATCATAATTATAACAATAATAAAACAGTTATGCATGCATCGAATTTATGAAACCAATGTCCACTCACAGACCGTTTAACCGAGCGCCTCGATACGCGTGCCATAGGCCTTCCCGGGCCACCTCACTATCACCGGGACTCCCAATCCTGTTCAAATCAATTTAGAGGATCACTAACCTCATCATTAACATCCTATTCAAGTCCCGTAATTTTCCCGAATTTTTAAGTATTTTTAAACTGGATTTAAAACCTTCGGACATCTCGAACAATATCGAGACGGTGTCCGATCGACACGAAACCAATCCCAAAATGTTCGTTACAATGTATAGGATAAAAGTCATGTTGATCATACCTCGGGATTCGCACTCACGCGCCCCCACGCGCCACCGCAAGCGGCTGCGCGTGGAAGCCACGCGCCTGCTACAGTAACCCGCACAGTCATCCCTCTCACCCGTTTGTCTGTAAAACGGGTTGAAAAACCCGCGAACAGACCCGGTCCAATTTCACCCAATTCGACATCAAATCCATCCGTTCTTTCCACTGATCCCTTGTAATCAATCACCAACTAAGTTCTGTAGATTGAATTACACAATTTAGGGTAAAAATCTCCACGACTCACGATAGATCCTCGACGGGTTTTCAAATCGGGTTCACCGATTCCGTCCCTGATTTCCAAATTAAATCATATAGTAAGCATCGTGAGAGTGTAAGGGATGTTTCTGCACAAACAATTTGATGAATTCACACCTTAAACTTACTGAACCCAAGCTCGAAATCGTGCTGCCATGGAAGCTCAGTTCTCCCTCAATCCGACATGGTTTCCTGTCGTTTTTGCTGCAAAGCTTCACGTTTTGATCCCAGAAGACTCCAGCTAATCCCCATTTTGATCGACACGGCCCAATTACTCCAATTCGAAATTCCCTCCAATTCCCCGAAACTTTGATTCTCGAATTACACCACCCCACACCGTCCCCCGTGCTCTCCCTCAGCCAGAACCTTCCCCAACTCACCAATTAAACATTTGTGAAATCAATTGTGGAAGAGAGATTGGCAATGGCCAGAACCCAATCTCTCAATTTTGTTGTTCACGGTGAGGGAGGAATGATCAGAAATGGAAGGGGGAAAATGAGATGGACGGCTGTGATGCAATCTGGGGGTGGAATGGATGGTTCAGATCAAAAGCAAGGATTAAATTCTAGATTATTATGTAGTGGGAGCTTTTAGTATAGTTTATGATTAGTGGATCAAGATCCAATCTAGCCAATGGGTGAGTGACACTTGTCACTCATCCAAGTGTCCTCCAACCACCAATTCTGAATAAAAATAATCGACACGGTTACCGAGACGTAAATTTCCCCGATTCCACGTTTTAGACCATAACTTCTCCGTACGAACTCCGATTTCGGCGTGCCGCCTGTCGTTGGATTCGCATCGACGAAACCTCCGTAACGGTCCTTGGCCCTCGGCCATCGGACATCCCGGTCAAAAAGTCAACATTTCCCCTTCTTTCGTCCAAATTACGAAAATGCCCCTGGACTTCCGTACATCATAACTTTCACCACGAACGTCGGAATCGAACATGCCACCTGTCTATGAACTCGTGACGTCCCGAACTACGTCACGGTCATCGGTCAAAGTCCATTTGACCATCCGAATTAAAAGTCAACGTTTTGCCCACGCCTAGGGGCAAAACGGTCATTTTGCACAATTCGTCCGAAACGCTCAACTAATCCCAGATTAGTAAATCACAATTAAATATTATTAAATCCCGATATTCGGGACGGGTCGTTACAACCTTCCCTCCTTAAAGAATTTCGTCCTCGAAATTACCAATCTCCTTATTCCACAACCACCTTGTGGAAAACAATTCGACCACACTTCTGTGTACACTTGTACACCCACATACTGGGACAACACCAGTCACGTTTTGTACCCAGACATCCCATCACAGTCATACGTCATAATCAACAACACTCGACCACCTCGAGTGGACATAATCACCTGATTCGCGATAAAATCGCTCAACCATTAAGCTGACTCCTTCAGCTAGATGGTTCCCTTCCATTGCCAATAAATCCTTACATTTGCTCCCGTTGGGAGTCACCAAATCTCATTTGTCAGTCCACGCTGACACCACCAGTCAAACTGTCATCACAAAACTTTACCACCCTAGTAAAGCCCCAACCATCTGTCCGTCAGTGACAACACTACGTACTACATCACTCCCGATGTAGCGCAAGCTCAACCACATGATCTCAATTCGCAGGGCAAGCCCATCCTGCGACATAAATAAATCTCAATGTCCATAATCGCCGACTCCCTCAGCGAACCAAGACGCTGGAAAATATAACGGCGTAGTAGCATCACGCAAGGCTACTCGTGGTTACTCTGACCACCAACTCACTCATCCTGAGTGTACGTATACCGTCAACTTACTCCATCAAGTGGTGTAACTGGAACACATTGAATACCAGCCCAGCAGTGAACACACATCTCAATACTAGGGTTCCACAAGCCAACCATGGCTAAGAGCACCTGCTCATAAAATCACTGAACCCGACAAGATCAAACTGCCCAGTGCACAGTATCCAATGTCCAGTCCACAATACAGCCAAACAAATGATATCAGAACCAATCCGATTACCAACACCTTAGTTACACACCACTGGTACATCCCACGTACCGCCATTAGGCACCACTCAGCCTAACCAGTATCAATCTTCGTACAACGTACCCTGTACGTACATCTATCCATCAATCTACCTACAACCACTCAGGTCATAGCCAAACACGTTCTAGTAATGGAGTACATTTGCCCAAACCAACATGAGACAAAACGAACTCCACCCGTCATCTAGTTCCAATTCCGAATCCGAATCCGCAATTTCGTAAGAAATCCCGAACCCGAACCCAACATCATATTTTTATTCCAGTTCCAGATCCGAATCCGAAATCATTATTCCGTAAGCTAGCATTGGAATAATCATTCCGCCCCCAAATCCGGTAATCCATTTTCGAGCTTCGCAATCGAATCCTGAATCGTCACCCAGGAATTCGATTCCAAAACCCAAAATCTTGTTTACGTCCATCAAGACGTAACATAACCGATCCTATCGGTTACCTGCTCAAAACACTCGATTGACTTCATAGGGAAGCCAATCCCAATATCCACACGTCAAAGGTTGACGAGATCCGACCACATCGGAAACCTACTCAACCGAGTAACAACCATATGGACTCACTCCGAAAAGAAGTTCAGTCCCGTCATTAACGACTCACGTACCAAGGTAAGAGTGATAAACTCTCCACCCATCTGGATCATCAAGATCACAATCCATATCCATCGTTACGTCACCCGACAAGTAGCATCACGATCCTAGATCGTCACATCGACCAAAGTCGACAACATCACAAATCAGATCCACCTGGGATCCACACATGCTCACATAGCTAACAATCCATCTGGAAGCTGATCGTAGGGTCTTACACCCTCAATTGAATCCTTTGCCAAATTCCCCTTGGTGGAAAGATGACCACGGATTTCACCACCAAATCCAAAATCATACACAACTGCTTGTGTCCAATGACCCAAGGCCAAACCTGGGTCCACCTACCAATACACGCTCAACGTACTGGTAGCAACAATCATCATCTGCCACGGCAGAAAATATGAAGTCAACCCTAATGACTTCGGAATACCAATCACTGATGCGGAAACGAGCACTCCTCTCGTTCCCCCAATCACAACTCTCCCCAGATCGGGAGTTCCAACCATGTTGGAAACAGACATGCTCCCAATGAGATGTCAAGTCCAACCGCTGGACTGCCCACGTCCATACCTCACTTGGACCACCACGTGTCCAAAATCAATTCATTACTCGGACCTTACGTCCGTCAATAATCATGTATGCACACATCCCGATTCCGAACGGGATATCCACAACACTGCCTGGATGTGCATACCCAACTGCCTTCGTCTCACATCACAATCTAAACAGGTTCAATCCTCAGGTTCCAAGTGATTCACAATCACAAAATCCCACATCAATACCACGAATGGTTTCCCCGACTTTTCCAATTCCAACAATTTCCTTGTACTCTCAGGGGATGTAAGCAGTACACAAACTTACCAATCTCGGAGTTGACCACAACTCCCCAAATCCACCAACTCGCATGACATAGGGAACATCGTCCCTAGATTCCCCAAGTTTCAATCATACCATTTTATCCATTCATCACTTGTCATCATAAATCTGTTAGGACTTATCCCAACACGACACAACCTCCACTGGATCCCATCCAGTCCAAGACTCAACCACCACTGAGTCGCAGATACCAATCATCTGTTCATCATGACAGAGTCACACCCCAAATGGTGGTTCCTCGTCATCACAATCACCGACACCGGTACCAGCACCAGTGCTAGTACCAGCACCACGCACCATCATCAATACCAGTATCAGCACACAGGCATCCATACTAGTATTGGCATATAGGTATCACCATACCAACATCCAAACATAGCACACGAACACCCATGCTAGCACACGAACATCCATGCTAGCACACTGTGTGCAAAGTTGTTACCCTGGATCTCCATTCATTACGAACGACGATCCCGTAACACCACTCGTACCCCACGACTATGGGTACCTCCAATTTGACCACTAGCACATCAGGATAATGAACGTTCCCTGAACGTCCCCAAGTATCAAAGCCACACAAAATACCCTCGATAGCCAGTCATCTCGACACAACTGTCGACCAACAGTCATCGTTGTCAAGATCCGTATCCACACATCATACTAATATTCGATCCAAAACAGGATTCCATATTTTATCTCATAACCGCATCCGTGGATCGAATCCCATAATCCAGACTAGACTCACTAGAGTCATCCACATGGTCATCCATGACCTCAGCCGCTCGTCGCAGCACAAATTCTCACTTAAGGTTCACCTTTCGGTCCATCAATTATAAATTAGGGTTCCAAGGTCACACCCTAGGGTTCCACCGAACCCAACTGCCTTTTGCAGTAAAATCCACAACCTGACCGACCCCGCGGTCCTGACATCATATAGACGTCCAATCCAATCCCATCGTCAACTCAACGTGGGTTCCATCGTGGGTTCCACCACGAAGGTCATCGGCTAACTCCGATGCACCAACACCCCGTACACTAGCCAACACTACCAGGGTCCAAACATAGACCAATACTCAACTGAGTTTCGCATTCCCAAACCATTATTCAATTGGGGTTCCCCGAACCCAGTTGTTCCCAGTGGCACAACAACCCATCATCACATGACCGAACCGACGGTCCCACATTACCAGTTAATCGTATACAACCCCACCTGGGTTGAATCGCAACCATGCACGGCGTATCGGGCCAAACACACCCAATTCACCATACAAACCCAAAACTATCTATCAGGTTGACAACGGAACAGCAGCCCAAAGAGACATCACACCCTCGTCCTTCGCGCACAAAAGAGCAAAACCTGCTCTGATACCACTTGACACGACCCATCCCAATCCCCCCGGGATTACCATGGAATGTGACGTGCTCCCGTCGGACAAGAGGCGTCCGACAAGGGATAACCGATTGCCTTTGCCCAACCGGGCTTCCAGAGTGCGTAAGGATCGATGGAGGAGGTGTGCGATGCTCAAGTCTCTGCTGCAGTCGTATCCGGAATCAACCTGAAGGGCATTAAAAACAAAGCTGTGAGTGGACGAAAATAAACAAGTCTGTTAAAACATTTATAAGACATTTATGCCCCTCAGTAAAATCATATGCATGCACCAAAAACCAATAATCCCATATTTATTTAGAAATAACCAATAGGGCCTTAGCCCGGAAACCAAAGCATATTTTCAATTTCCAAAAGTAAATCCAAGAGTTATTTCATAAATCCAGTAATATAAACCATAAGGCATATAATAATAACCATAACCATAATTTTAGTTGCTGCACTATACACTCCAATCCGACATCCCTGATGTCTGACGTCCCTGACGTCAATAAGGTCACAATCACAAGGCTACGCGTGCCACTCGGGTCTCAATTTCCGAGTTCAATCCCCGAACCCCGTTCGGGTACAGCATCCCCGATGCTTAGCGTCATAGACGCTGGACGTACTAGACGTCCGTGACCTCTCCGGGGTACCTCGCCGGAGGAGACAATATAATATGGAAGGATCTATACAGTGCAGTACCAAATACATTTTATTGATATCCACATGCAAAACATATAGGTATACATAGATAAAATCCGAACCAATCGTTACGTTTCGTCAAACGGGTCTCATGCCCAAATACCGTGAAACGTGCCATAACCGAAATATCATCAAAACCATTTATAGATTCCAGCATGTGAACATATATAAAATGTAAACCAGGAAACATTTATTCAATTCCATTTTAGGGTCCCCGACCCGCAATCACATGTAGAAATCAACTGGGCCCCTGGCCCGATTCCACAAGTTAACTGGGCCCCTGGCCCGATTTCATAATTCAACTGGGCCCCTGGCCCGATTTTACATTATTCAAGTTCGTAACCGTTTCATGAAATCATATCCAACCACATTTATGGAAGTCGGTGAAAATCCAGAAAATCTCGGTCTACATGCAAATACGCAATTCACCTCGAAATGCGTGAAATCATTTAAAATTCACCGATATCCAAAGTAAATCATTTAATCATAATTATAACAATCATAAAACAGTTATGCATGCATCGAATTTATGAAACCAATGTCCACTCACAGACCGTTTAACCGAGCGCCTCGATACGCGTGCCATAGGCCTTCCCGGGCCACCTCACTATCACCGGGACTCCCAATCCTGTTCAAATCAATTTAGAGGATCACTAACCTCATCATTAACATCCTATTCAAGTCCCGTAATTTTCCCGAATTTTTAAGTATTTTTAAACTGGATTTAAAACCTTCGGACATCCCGAACAATATCGAGACGGTGTCCGATCGACACGAAACCAATCCCAAAATGTTCGTTACAATGTATAGGATAAAAGTCATGTTGATCATACCTCGGGATTCGCACTCACGCGCCCCCACGCGCCACCGCAAGCGGCTGCGCGTGGAAGCCACGCGCCTGCTACAGTAACCCGCACAGTCATCCCTCTCACCCGTTTGTCTGTAAAACGGGTTGAAAAACCCGCGAACAGACCCGGTCCAATTTCACCCAATTCGACATCAAATCCATCCGTTCTTTCCACTGATCCCTTGTAATCAATCACCAACTAAGTTCTGTAGATTGAATTACACAATTTAGGGTAAAAATCTCCACGACTCACGATAGATCCTCAACGGGTTTTCAAATCGGGTTCACCGATTCCGTCCCTGATTTCCAAATTAAATCATATAGTAAGCATCGTGAGAGTGTAAGGGATGTTTATGCACAAACAATTTGATGAATTCACACCTTAAACTTACTGAACCCAAGCTCGAAATCGTGCTGCCATGGAAGCTCAGTTCTCCCTCAATCCGACATGGTTTCCTGTCGTTTTTGCTGCAAAGCTTCACGTTTTGATCCCAGAAGACTCCAGCTAATCCCCATTTTGATCGACACGGCCCAATTACTCCAATTCGAAATTCCCTCCAATTCCCCGAAACTTTGATTCTCGAATTACACCACCCCACACCGTCCCCCGTGCTCTCCCTCAGCCAGAACCTTCCCCAACTCACCAATTAAACATTTGTGAAATCAATTGTGGAAGAGAGATTGGCAATGGCCAGAACCCAATCTCTCAATTTTGTTGTTCACGGTGAGGGAGGAATGATCAGAAATGGAAGGGGGAAAATGAGATGGACGGCTGTGATGCAATCTGGGGGTGGAATGGATGGTTCAGATCAAAAGCAAGGATTAAATTCTAGATTATTATGTAGTGGGAGCTTTTAGTATAGTTTATGATTAGTGGATCAAGATCCAATCTAGCCAATGGGTGAGTGACACTTGTCACTCATCCAAGTGTCCTCCAACCACCAATTCTGAATAAAAATAATCGACACAGTTACCGAGACGTAAATTTCCCCGATTCCACGTTTTAGACCATAACTTCTCCGTACGAACTCCGATTTCGGCGTGCCGCCTGTCGTTGGATTCGCATCGACGAAACCTCCGTAACGGTCCTTGGCCCTCGGCCATCGGACATCCCGGTCAAAAAGTCAACATTTCCCCTTCTTTCGTCCAAATTACGAAAATGCCCCTGGACTTCCGTACATCATAACTTTCACCACGAACGTCGGAATCGAACATGCCACCTGTCTATGAACTCGTGACGTCCCGAACTACGTCACGGTCATCGGTCAAAGTCCATTTGACCATCCGAATTAAAAGTCAACGTTTTGCCCACGCCCAGGGGCAAAACGGTCATTTTGCACAATTCGTCCGAAACGCTCAACTAATCCCAGATTAGTAAATCACAATTAAATATTATTAAATCCCGATATTCGGGACGGGTCGTTACAATCGGGACTACCCGAGGAAGCTGAGGAACGTACGGGACGTACGGGGCGCGAGTGACGTGCCGGTGACTGTGAGTGGACCCCTGCTCTAATCTCGAGCATGTATAACTGCTTTTAACTATTTTTTTTTTATGGTTTTACATGTGATTTCATGATTGTTGAATATGTGATGTTGGTTTTACATAATTGCACGTTATCGAGAAAGTGCGTATTTGGCACGTTTTACGAGGAAAGTTTGGATTCTGATTTCGATGCTAGGGTTTTGGGATTTCAAACGATAAATGGTTTTCAATGATTATAATGGAGTTTTGGAACATGATTGTGATGATCGGAATGACGGTTCTGGACGTCGGAAGGGCTTCGGACCGGTGATTTCGTATTCGGGTTTGGATATAGATTTAGAAATGGTTTTTCAAATGGTTTTGATTGGATTTTCTGGATCTGGTTATTGGGTTTAAAGACCCGGATTGAGTTTAAAGACTCGGATATATTGATATTTCCCCCGTAGGCCTGTTGAGTTTAAACACTCGGGAGTTTAAAGACTCGGATAGGTCCAGCAGGTTTGATCGGATAATGATTGTTTGAGAATTATGATTTATGATATGGTTTTATGATGTTTATGACGTGATTTCAGTAACTGCTTTCAATTCTGTTTTTATGACGATCTTTATGTGATTTATAACTGATTTCAGTAAATGGGTTATGCATGTGCGTTTTCAAAACGGAGGGCTAAAACCCTGGTCTTCTTATGAAATGGTTTTTCGAAAACCTTATTTTATTTATGGTCCACTCACACCTTCTGTTTTAAATTGCCCTCCAGGCCGTGGAGCTAGCGCGGGGGTTGACGTTGAGGCAGCGTCAGAGGCATAAAATACTCGAGAGTGACCCCGGAGTGCTTTAAATTTTCCGTTGTGCGTGTACCTTGTTTATCGGTTTTCTTTCCTTTGTTTTTGGGTACTATGCTCTGTAAAACTTTGACTTCGGGATGTTTAAAATTTCTCCTGCGTCTGACTGTGTAATTTGGTGGTTTTCGTGAGCTTACTTTCGATCTTTGTGTTGGGGTGTCAGACAGGAGCAGGATTTACCTCAGTTTTCCGAGTGGAACCGAGGTGGGTCCTGACAATTGGTATCAGAGCATAGGTTTGTCGGGTTTGTCTGTTTGTGAGGTTGTGTTTAAGTTGTTTGACTGTTTCTATGCCTCTTTCAGCGTGCGGTTGACTATGCCTCCGAGACGTGGACCCCCTCCATGACCTGAAGACGAAGCGGCGAGAGGGACAAAGAGTGCTACGATTGAGCGAGCCCAGCGGCTTGGGGCTATGGCTTTTAGTGTTGGGGCAGATCCTGAGGAAGCCTAGAGGTGGATCACGAGACTTGAGAGGATTTTCGCCGTGATGCATTGTCCACCGGAGGATCGAGTGTTACTGGCTACCTTCTTACTGGACGGTGCGGCGTACGAGTGGTGGTATACCCTCGAGTTGTCTGGTTGGGATGCCCACACAATGACCTGGGAGACGTTTCGAGAAAGGTTCCTAGATCAGTATTACCCACGTTCTTTCTGAGATGCCAAGGTGGCTGAGTTTCTGTAGCTTCAACAGGGGAATCTGAGTATGGCTGAGTACAAACAGAAGTTTCAGATGTTGTCTCGGTTTGCTCCTGCGTTTGTGGCTACTGAAGTCGAGAAGTGCCGTAGGTTTGAGTTGGGCCTGCGAGGTGAGATTCGAGCCATAGTGACAGCTGGATCGTTTGCTACCCTCCGAGAGTTGTCAGACGCTACGGTGAGGGTTGAGGCTAGCTTGCCGGTACGACGCCGGGAGCCACCTTTTTCTGGAGCTTCGAGTCAGAGGACACCGAAGAGGGGTAACTACAGTGGAGCATCGTCGGCGGGCGATGATCGTTTCGGTAGACCTGGTAGTTTCTAGAGTTCAGGATTGCGTGGTTACCGAGCACAGCCGACTCCGCAAGCTAGTGCGACGTCTGTTGCGTCTACAGGGAGATCGAGTGGTGGACCAGGTCGGGATGTTTGTTTCTACTGTGGGGAGCGAGGTCACTTCCGACGTGAGTGTCCACTGTTACCACAAGAAGGTGGTGTAGGTCGAGGAGCGGCGGAGCCTGTACGGAGCACGGCGTCAGTGTCAGGGACAGCCGGGTACCAGAGGAGGTGGTAGTTCCACGAGTGGTGTGGGAGGACGTGGTAGATCTTCAGGACCTCAGGCCCGAGTGTTTGCGATGACTCAGCAGGAGGTTCAGTCGGCACCAGGTGCGGGGACAAGTACTTTTACTATCCTTGGTTGTGTTGCACCTACTTTTTTGTTGGATCTTTAGGTGTAGTTAGGCCTTATCCTAGGTGTCCTAGAGTGACGAGGTTACAGCTTATGGTGAGTTCCGTTGAAGGATGACGGAAGAGATGGGAAAAGAGTGACTATAACGGATGGATATGAGGTTATTGAAGGAAAAGAACCCACAATCTAGGATTTTCCTTTAGGACTTTGTAGATTTATTCCGACAAGTGGTCGAAGTAGCAGTCGAGGGACGGGACAACGAGGGAGTGAGCTGGTAGGTAGGGTTCCCTTTTAGACTAGATTGCTTCGAGTTGGGTACTAGAAGGTGAGGTGGTAGTACGTGAGGATGTACTCTATGAATTCTATTGGGTACTCTATATGAGGTATTTTAAAATACCTTTGTTTTCTGTTCATAGAGTTTCCCTTGCGTACACCATGAAGTTCTAGTGGTACTAAGAGAGGGTTAGAAGTGGTGAACGGGTAGTTGGGGGTGTTGTGACATACCTAAGGTGGAGATGATACTAGGAGTAGTTGTTGTTGGATTAGTGTTGTTCGGGTAGAAGACCCAGGTTTTGGGAACGAGCTGTGGAATTTCGGGGACGAAATTATTTTAAGGAGGGTGGACCCGTCCCGAAAATTAGGGTTAAGATAGTGATTAAGATGGGATTAGTGAGCTTAATCGGCGGTTAGTTGGTTCTGATAGGTTTGTTAGCGTAGAATGACGATTTTGCCCCTAGGTTTGGCAAATAGTTGACTTTGAGTTCGGGCGGTCAATTGGGTATTGACCGGTGACCGTGATGTAGTTCGGGACGTCACGAATCCGTAGACAGGTGGCACGCCCGATTCCGACATCCGAGGAGGAAGTTATGATGTTCGGAAGGTTGATGGCATAACCGTAATTTGGTTAAAATAGGGGGGAGAGTTGACTTTTCGTACGGTCGGGTTTTGACACATTGACCTAGGACCGTTAGGTAGATCTCGTCATCCTGAGTTCAACGACAGGCGGCACGTGTTCATCGGACTAGGGTGAGTAAGATACGGGTCTAGAACGGTAAGGGCAAAACGGTAATTTTTAACTTAGAGGGGTATTTTGGTCTTTTGGCTGCTTGGGAATTGTGCAACCGGATTGGGACAAGTGTACAGGTTTAATAGGATTTTTTTGGAAGGGGACCATTGGATGGTGACACGTGCAAGGTGTCTAGTGGGTTCTAGGGTGCACGACTCCAATTATTTGGCTGTGTGTTCGTGTGTGTGTTCGAACAAGAGAGAAAACAGAGAGGTGAGGTGGTGAGGATTTTGATCGATTCAGTGAGTGTGTGAGGGTTTTGTGGACTAGTGAGAGTGACAGAGAAAAGACGGGAGGCTGGTGACTGGAATTGGCAGTGCAACTGTGCACGAATCACGGTGGTCGGAGGGTTCGATTTATCGGGGAAACAGAGGGCTGTCGCAGGGATTGGTGGTGGTTGTGCCGTGTGTTGGTCCAATCCAAGCTGAGAGGGAGCTAGGACGGCTGAAGGAGACCCAGTGGACACCGTGGTGCACGGCGGTGCGAACGGCGGAGGACGAATCGACGGTAAGCTCAAATCCCCTGTTTTTCCCGATTTACTTAAACCAATAGTCGTGGACTTAGGGGCTGAGTCGAGGCATTTGGTGAGTCGTGTTAGGTTCAGGAAGTTCCTAGGAGTCATCTAGGGTGGTTTCCGTGACATTGGAGTTTCGGGTTAGCCGGGAACCGAAACAGGGGTATCGGGCTGTTTTATTTCGAGGTTGAAGACGTCGGGTTATAGGCTGTGTCGAGGTGTGAGAGTGAGGGGAATAGGTTGCTTAGGACTGGACGGTGAGAATGGTGAAGAAAGGGAGGAAAACGGTGAAGGTTTGGCAGAGAACAGGGTACGCCGGTTCAGACCGGTTCACCCGTTGAAGACGACGATGAACAGTACTCTGTGTGCAGGCGCATGAGGCCCACGCACAACCACTTTGGGCAGCGCGTGCGGTGGTTTCTGGGGAAAGTGTCAACTAGTTTTTTAGTCTAGGTGTTGTAATGAGTCTATTGGAATAAGTTTTAGGTTATTCAGACGTCGTTTGAGGTTAGTTCCGCGAGGTTGAAGGTTTAGGGTTCCGGTTCGTTACGTTTAGGACCCGGGGATTTTTGAGGGAAATTAGGAGAGTCTTAGTAGACGTGTTAGTGATGTACTTTGGTGACTTGTGACAGGATCGGGACTTCCCGAGGAAGCTGAGGAACGTACGGGACATACGCGGCGCGAGTGACTGTGTGTTTGGCACGAGCATGCATAACTGCTTTTAACTACTTTTTTTTTACGGTTTTACATGTGATTTCATGATTGTTGAATATGTGATGTTGGTTTTACATAATTGCATGTATTCGAGAAAGTGCGTATTTCGCACGTTCTACAAGGAAAGTTTGGATTCTGATTTCGATGCTAGGGTTTTGGGATTTCAAACGATAAATGGTTTTCAATGATTATAAAGGATTTTTGGAACATGATTTTGATGATCAGGATTTTCGGTTTTAGAATCGGATTTCGAGAATCGGAATTTGGTTTTAAAGTTGAAAAGTGGGATTTCCGGATTTGGGTTCGGAATGACGGTTCTGGACGCCGGAAGGGCTTCGATCCGGTGATTTCGGATTCGGGGTTGGATATAGATTTAGAAATGGTTTTTCAAATGGTTTTGATTGGATTTGCTGGATCTGGTTATTGGGTTTAAAGACCCGGATATTGTGATTGACGGGGGACGGGCCCGGATTGGGTTTAAAGACTTGGATTGAGTTTAAAGACTCGGAGTTTAAAGACTCGGATATATTGATATTTCCCCCGTAGGCCTGTTGAGTTTTAAGACTCGGGAGTTTAAAGACTCGGATACTATTGAGGCCTGGATTGAGTTTAAAGACTCGGGAGTTTAAAGACTCGGATAGGTCCAGCAGGTTTGATCGGATAATGATTGTTTGAGACTTATGATTTATGATATGGTTTTATGATCTTTATGACGTGATTTCAGTAACTTCTTTAAATTCTGTTTTTATGACGATCTTTATGTGATTTATAACTGATTTCAGTAAATGGGTTATGCATGTGCGTTTTCAAAACGGAGGGCTAAAACCCTGGTCTTCTTATGAAATGGTTTTTGGAAACTCTTATTTTATTTATTGTCCACTCACACCTTCTATTTTAAATTGCCCTCCAGGTCGTGGAGCTTGCGCGGAGGTTGACGTTGAGGCAGCGTCGGAGGCATAGAGTACTCGAGAGTGACCCCGGAGTGCTTTAAATTTTCCATTGTGCGTGTACCTTGTTTATCGGTTTTATTTCCTTTGTTTTTGGGTATTATGCTCTGTAAAACTTTGACTTCGGGATGTTTAAAATTTCTCCTACGTCTGATTGTGTAATTTGGTGGTTTTCGTGAGCTTAATTTCGATCTTTGTGTTGGGGTGTCAGACGGGAGCAGGATTTACCTCGGTTTTCGGGGTGGAACCGAGGTGGGTCCTGACATACCTTGTATATGCATGCATTGGTTTTTGAAACGGAGGGTATAAATGTAATTGTGTTTTCTGTTAACTGTTTTGAACTTATTCTTTATTTTTGTCCACTCACAGTCTTTTCGTGTTTTCGATACCCTCCAGGTTGTTGCGGCGCGGGCTGTCGAACGAGAGAGTTGGAGACATCACCCGCACGATCCAGAGTAGACGCAGCGCACCCTGAGAAGTTCAAAAGTTTGGATAGTTGGATCGAAAATCCGTTGTCCGACTTACGTGTCACATGGAGGTTGGACGTTCGTTTAGCCTTCGTGTCATTCGTAAGTTAGACGGGAGCAGAGTTTAGCCCTTAATCCCGGGGGATTAAGGGTGGGCCCTGTCAATCCAAGATGATGGCATCAAAGTTCATCCTATGTCATCCTGTGGCACCCAGCACTATCTGTTAAAGAGCAGAAAACGAGAAGTCTCCTTCATCGACTTCGGAATCACGAGAATTTGAAACCATGTTGGCACCAATTCGAATATGCTTTCAAGTCCTCAATTCACTCGGACATCATCCACGTGTCCGTAAACAATCCAACTCGCCTGTCCATTTACGACCGTTTATGCACATCCAAAAGGATGTCAATTCATCCTAATCCTATGTACCGCTCGACTGAAGAGTCATAAAAGACTCCTGCTGTGATCTGCAGCCAAATCTTTGCACATCAACACAACTGACCAACCGACCCTTACGTCATAAGACGTCACTTACGTCATCCATTTATACGTTTTCATCCAATCACCACCTAGGCATTTCATCCTTTAACATTACCACTTCTGGGCACACACTCGTGCCTTAACTCTCGTATCATCAGAGAACTGGTCACCAAACCAAGTACTCCCCGTGCCTCGTACTGAGCCACTCAAGATCCTCTTTGTCTCGCTCAGTGCCCACCGAACTCACATGCTCGTACTGTACGTTACTCACGCACCTCTATATCCCCATTACGACTGACGAATCTCATCGCCTCAGTCGCCATGACAACCTGAGTCTGTCCACTCGATAAGACTTGACTACGTCCATCGATAGCAGCATCTGCCACAACCACGTATAGACCAATCCTAGAAACACTCCGCTATAGAGACTCCATACTCATGCGGTCAACTCACCGTAGATACCAAACGCTCAATACGCAATATCCCCCGATCGGTCTACCCCAGGATCCGATCGACAATTACCACTCTCCTGGTAACTTGTCCGATCAATCACCAATTAGGGTTATCACAAATCTGGCTACCTACTGTAGCACAACCATCCTGACTGATCCATCGCTCTCGACTCCGAAGAGTCGTCATACTCCGATACTGGTGTCGAATCAACCTGTAACCACAATCCGAGGACCCCGTCCTCTCGTAACTCTACGACTTCCAGCCGCTGGGCCCACAAGAAACTGGCCATCCTCGGTGTCTACCACCGCTTAACCACGTAATTTTATACTATACAACATCTGTACTGTGGCATCCTCTACCAGTTGACATCCCTCCGGGATTCGACACATTGAAACATGGCTTCTAATGCCAAATAGGATCCAGCGCTCATATTCCCAATAGTCTCAACTATGGTCATCCATGACCTCTACTGATATCACCTTGACACCATCCGTTATCTGAAATGACCCCTTAGTAGTCTCGACTCTCACGTCGTCACACTGTGTCTACTGGTCCACTGGATCCTATCCACTAGTAACACTACGACTCCAAGCCGTTGGATTCCCATGCACATCAATCCTACTCGGGATCCAACCTCACTACCACGCGGGCATCCTGTGCCAATTGAACCCTAAACCATTGCACCTCGTGCCAAACATAATCTAACCAGGGTTTGATTCCACTAAATCCTCATATTCTTACCCTAACTATCAGGTTGATGACGGGCTTTTACCACTACAGAGACATCACATCCTCGACCTACGCATCACACTAAGAGTAAAACATGCTCTGATACCACTTTGACACGACCCGTCCCAAATCCCCCCGTGATTAACGAGGAACGTGTCTGCTCCCGTCTGACACGAAGTGTTAGACAAGGAATAATTCTAACTTTAGCCCCACCGAGGCTTCCAGAGTGCACCAGGATCGGATGAGGAATGTGATGTCTTGGTCTCTGCTACAGCCCGCATCCGTGATTAACCTAAAGGGCATTAGAAACCACGAAAGCTGTGAGTGTACGAAACAATTAATTTATAAAACAATTTACAAAAAGACATTTATGCTCTTCACTAAAAATCATGCATGCATTCAAAAACCAGTTAATCAAACCATTAGGGCCTTAGTCCAAAACCGTAAAACCAAAGTATGTGGGAGCTCATCTCAAAACCAATCATGTAGGACTCAGCCCAAAACCAAATCAGTAGGGACTCAGCCCAAATCCGATACATGTGGGTCTCAGCCCAAAACCAATATATGTGGGACTTAGCCCAAAATTCCATTTCAAGTGGGACTCATCGTAAAACCAATCCTCAGCATCTCTGACGCCTGATATCCTAGATGTCACAATCACACCACTGTCATGGTTCCAAGCTACGCATACTACCCGGGGTCTCAAATCCCAAGTCTCCCCAGGGTCCACCTAGTTCAATGACCAGCAGATCAATGACCCTCCCTGAGGGGAAGTTTTAACCTCTAGCAATCCCCCTCCTGAGTCACTATACGGATCGGTCGCTCCGTGCAATGACCCCTCACAAGCAATGCCCCGTGACTACTCCAGGATACTACGAGACGTCTGGAGGAGACAACCCACCACTCCAGAATACTACAGGTTGTTTGGAGGGCATCCGTTCATTAGGATGGTATATGGAAAACCATTTCAAATCATTCAAAGAGCTACGCCAGGGTTTTCCATAAAACCATCACAAATCCAAATATGGGTCCCTGACCCGAAATCATGTTTATAAACCATAACTGGGCCTCATGCCCAAATTCCAAACCAAAGGGCCCCCGGCCAGATATCATAACCAACTGCCTCAAGTCCGATCATGTAAACCAACTGGGCCCCCGACCCGGTCATGTAAACCAACTGGGCCCCCAACCCGATTTCTCATCAAATCAAATGGACTTCAAGTCCGATAATTTCCAATCAAATGGGTCTCATGCCTGATTCATCTTTCCAAATCCAAAACTAGTTCATCAAATCATCATTGAAAACACAGCACGAATTAGTACGATATAAAACCATAAATCTCAAAATACGTGCAAACACAGAAAACCAAATACCACAAACATATGCACTCAAGGAATTTCAAAACATGTTCATAACCACATATAAAACAATTATGCATCCATCAAATAGAAAACAGAAGTCCACTCACAGACCGTCCATGTTGCGCCTCGATACGCGCCTCATAAGCCTCTCCAGGCTAATCACCATTTCCGGGGTTCCCAAATCTGTCCAAATCATACTACAGGGTTACTAACTACCTAAATAACCCTTCATTAAAGCCCCATAATTTTCCTGAATTTTTAACTATTTTTAAACTCGATCCTAAATCTTCGGACACCCCGAACTATATCGAAACGATGTCCTATCGACTTGAAACTAGTTCCAAAATGTTCGTTACATCGAATAGATGAAAATACATGTTGACTGTGACCAGAGACAAAGCCCCACGCGCCCTCACGCGTCGCCCAAAAGGGCTGCGCTTGAGCTTCACACGCCTACACCAGTCACCCTTAACCTCGCGCAGACTGGCCGGTTCGGTCCAGTCTATAAATTCGGTCCAACTGGACCAACATGACTAGTCCAAGCCCATTTCTCCCTCATTTTCCGTCCTTTTTTTATCCTTTCAATTCCTGAACTTTTGTTCATTTCCTAGCAACCTATATGATCAAAACCATGAAAATCTATTAAAGATGCCACCTTTGGATTGAAGAACACACGGCTAAGCTTCCTCTTCCCTGTCCATGTGTTTCTGGCCACCTCCAGCCATGATTTCAATCTCCCTCAGTTCATATGATCACCAGAAACCCCTTCCAATTAATAGAATCGATCAAAAACCCTCCCAACGAAACTTTGAATTTTCAAACCAAAACGTACTGTTAACGGGTTCACGGCCACCGTCAACGAGGGTCGACGTCGTGAGCACCACCGTCATCCTCTCAGTCCTACCTCCAACCTTCCTTCACGGCCCAAAATCAATTGATGAGGATTGAGGAAGGTGGTATATATGGGTTTGCACGGTTTTGGGGACGATCGAAGGAAGAAGGAAGGGAATGGATATGAATGTATGTGTGGTGGTGAGCAATGGATGGGTGACACTTGTCACTCATCCATTGGTCTTGCACAAAAATCTGGGCCAACCTCAGACAAAATAGAAGTCAACTGCCTCATAAAACGTGCTGGTGTAAATAGTTTCTGAAATCTTCTATGAACCGTAACTTTCCCGTCGAATGTCCGATTTCGATGTGCCGCCTGTCTACAGACTCGTATCGACTCGATCTACGTAACTGTCCTCGGCCCTCATACCTCAGACCTTCCGGGTCAAAAGTTGAATTTTTACCCTCGTTTAGGGGCAATCATAATTTCACCCTGAATGTCCGATAATCCTCAATTAGCCTTGCTTATCCGTTATTAACTCTTAATTTATCCTTAAAATAAGGGACGGGTCGTTACATATGGTCCCACTTCCATTCTGGTATAGGGAGTCACTACATTGCCCCGTAAGGTCTCTATCTCTCAACCTTAAACTACTGACAAATCAAACATCTGCTTACAAACTCAGCTATTTCCCTTTTCATGCCAGCCCAACAATAATGCTCTCTCAAGGCACGATACATCTTGGTTTCACCTAGATGCATAGCATACGCGGGACTATGAGCTTTCTTAAGTATTTTCATTTTCTACTCTAGGTCCTTGACACACACAATTGGCCTTCCTTGACTAAAGCTCCGTCATCCTTGGGCATATGATTTGACATGTCCCCAGCCTCTACCTCTGACCTGACAATACACAAGGTAGGATCTTGAAGTTGAGCATCAATCATTCGGTCAATTAAGGCATGCCTCAAATGGAAATGGGCTAACAAGGGTCCCTAGTTATTTAGTCCAAATACAACTCCTACTCTTTTGAGTTCCACCAGTAGTGGTAAGTGAATAGTGCACAAATAAGTTATAGAGCCCATAGACTTCCTACTCAAAGCATCGGCTACCATGTTAGCTTTCCCTGGGTGGTATTCAATAGTGCAATCATAATCCTTAAGCATCTCTGTTGAAGCGATAAATCTTCCAAATGTCGATTACTCGTTGTTCAATTACCAAGTGACGTGTGTTATTCCTCGTAACCTGTCAAACTAGGAGAATAATGGGTCTTCTATTAGAACGGGCACCAGTGTGGTGCTAGCCTAAGGCTCTCCGACGATCAAGTTAGTAACTTTGTTCGTAAGAGGAAACGGTAAATGGTAAGTTTGGCAGAGTAATGGTGAATAATAGATATTAGTTACCTTTATGGGAAACGTGTACCCCTTACGTGTGGGTAAGTGAGATGTTCGATTTTCATAGTTTTAATGTGGGATAAATGCTCCTCGATTTGCGTGCAGACACGTGTTACGCATATCGAGGGTGGATAGGCTTCCACATGTCATCCCGTATCGGGCCCAGTGTTTGGGCTATGTAAGTACTGTGGGCTTGGGCCTTGTTCGGTGCTTGGGCTTTAGGTATATGGTCCAGTGAGTCTGGTCAGATATGGTGTCAACAGAACTCCCCCAAATTCTTGATTGAGGTGGAATTTCTCGGTCGGGGACTTGTCTTATTCTCCTAGACTCGATGGGGAGTATAACTGCAGTCCCCCAAGTCCCCTGCGAGAGAGTCCATCAAGCTCGTCGTAGTCACTGCATAGAAATGTCATGTGGTCGGCGGTTCTGAGAAAATGTCTTAGTGGAGTTAGTTGGTCGGCTGCAGGAGAGGGTGGCTCAGTGGTGGTATCTTGAGCGACTGCCTGGGATGGGCTCGGTCGAGGCGGGGAGGCTCGGTCGGGAAGGACTGTCCTAGGGCCTTTGGTAGGTGGTGGATACCGAGTAGTGTACTTGACTCGGTAAGATCCCTATAGGTCGGTAGTAGAGGTGGGAAGGATGGTTGGTCTCCCTCGGTTAGATGTGCGACACGTGTCGGTAGAATCTGTGTTTATCGCAACACGTGTTAGTCACTGAGGGTGGTGACACCTCGTATTCCGTGTCGAGCTCTATAAATAGGAGAAGTCCTCCACCGATTTTCTCACTTGCGTTTTTAAGAAAATTGGGAAAACTTTGTCAAAGTGAACAGGCGATTTCCGATCAGCTCTCAGCGACGGTGCTCACGGTGGTGCGATTTCTGACTGACAACTCCGCCGCGAAAAAATACGTAAGCACCCATTTTTCTTGATTGTGTAGATTAAACTAGGAGTTCGTGAAGAACTGGTCATGAACTTGATGAATTTTGTGGTCAGCTCTTCTTAGGTCCGAGTCGATCTCTAAGTTATGTTTCTCCATATTTTCTTGTAGATGTTCGAGGATAGTAACTCGGGGGTGGAAGGGAGGTACTATGACTTAGAAGTCGACGAGTCGTCCGATAGTAACATGAAGGTCATTGCTCCCATGTTAGGGAGTGAGGATGAGGATAGCTAAGCCCATGTTGAAGATAGGATGCGGTCGGCTTATGAGCTTGCCGAGAGTTCTGGCCAAAAGGATGAGCTAGAAAACGACGTGAAAGTGGCCGACCGCTCGGGCGGTGGCAGTATCCTGTTAGACTCCGGGATAATAGTGAAGGTAGGTGGACCCAAGGCACTTAAGTTAACTCGTGGCCGACCGAAGGGGGAGGTGCGGATGACCAAGGGGAAGTCGGTGAGTAATGGGTCGGTGTTGGATGCTATGCCAATGGAGCGGGCCACCGTCACTATGGATGAGATGGTGAATAAGGAGACCGAGAAGGGTCTGATGAAGATGAGGATAGAGTTTGGGGTACCATCTTCGGTGTTCACCCGACTGCCGACAAAGGACGAGAGATCGAGTAATCCTCCGGCTAGTATGGCGCTGTTTTATACCGAGCTAATGCACCATGGTGTAAGGCTACCGCTACATCCGTAGTTGCGGCAGATGGTGAAGAGGATCAGAGTTGCTCTCGGTCAGCTCAATCCAAATGTTTGGATTGTGCTCTGTTCTCTCTAAACGACCTTCAGTTGGGCCGAGTAACTAGAGCTAACCTATGCTCAGCTTATGTACCCGTACGAATTCCGATTCTAGCAACAGAGCACCGGGTGGGTCTTCGTGCGACACAGCAAGAAGAGCAAGCGAGGCGAGTTAATTCTCGACATACTGTGACAGGACCCATCCCAATCCCCCCGGGATTTGTGCGGGATGACCCTGCTCCCGTCTGACACGAAGTGTCAGACAAGGGATATTTCTGACCTTTGCCCTCCCGGGCCATCAGAGTACGCCAGGATCCGGAGGAGGCATGTGATATCTCGGTCTCTGCTACAGTCCAAATCCGATGTCAACCTGAAGGGCAGTCAAAACATTAAAAACTGTGAGTGGACAAAACAAGAGTTTATAAAAACATTTAATAAGAAGACATTTGTACCCTCCACTAAAAAGCATGCATGCATTCGAAAACCATTTATCCAAAACAAACCATATGTGGGACTAAGCCCAAAGCAGATATAAATCAAGGTCGAAAGGACCACAATGAAAACGACCATACGGGCCACTGCCCAAATCCATACGGGACTCGGCCCCAAACCATGAAGAAACCAAGTACACGAGCCACTGCTCAAATCCTGTGCACACCTGTGCACACCACATATCATATATCATATATACATCACATACATATATATAAGTCACACAACCAATCCTGTCACGGTATCCAAAGCTACGCGCGTGCTACTCGGGTCTCAATCCGAGTCATCTCAAAGTCAAGGTCAATGTCCGCAGACCACTGACCCTACCCGAGGTAATAGTAACCATAGCCTTCCTGAGAGTAAGGAACCCAACTGGGGGGTGACTCCACTCAGTCGGTGCTCCGTGACTACTCCGGGGTCCACCCAGGCCAACGACCCTCCCCGGAGGAGATAGTAGAACATGTAAAGGAAGGTAGATGAACATATATATACATAACATAAACATTCATGTCCGGTTCCCCCCTGAACCGTCATGATCCATAATATCCATAATCAGGTAACATGCCGGTTCCCATAAACCATCATGTACCATAATAACATAACCGAGGTAACATGCCGGTTCCCATAAACCGTCATGTACCGTAATAACATAACCAGGTAGCATGCCGGTTCCCATAAACCGTCATGAACCTGGGAATCCATTTAAGGTTCCCTGACCTGAAATCAAAACCGTAAAGTGACTGGGTCTCGTGCCCGAACATAGGACATCAGTTGGGCACCGTGCCCGAGATCTGAGGTCATATGCCCGAGACAAAACCAAATGGGTCTCATACCCGAGTTTATCCTTTTGAAATCCAAATCCAGTTCATTTAAATCAATAAAGAAATACAGACCCGTATAAGCACCGTATAAGGCCGAATCCTCGA